>FR997734.1:12400000-13039442 GCA_905475445.1 Ochropleura plecta
ACATCGAATTACCTCAATACCACTAAATCGCCCGCATAGCTTTCGCCTGCTCCAAAACCGCTCGTCTTAATATGTCGCTTGGATTGGAGTCACGCATGCGCGTAATCCGGCGGCAGGGGTTACGCAATAGTAGCCTAGTGACGATGTTCGATGAGCCGGGTGCGCGTGAGACATGTTCCAATTGCGACCTGCATTTTTGCCTGTCACGGCGACATTGCGTCAACTTTTGGCTTATCAATCGCTTGTGCTACATGTTTAGAAATGGTTAATGATGATGGTATTGCGATGATTTCGGGAACTTTTTTGTGATAGGATGTATGGGTTTTATTTACATGAATGTGTTAAATAAAACCACATGGTGTTCTAGACATGTATCAAACAATGATTGAGTTTACATCCAATTTCATGGGGTTTTGGTGCATAATTACATCTATGTAACAATACTATAAGCCCATTCTCATAATAACTACTCGTAATTTCATGTTTATTAAGTTTTAGAGGGCTAGTCTATTGCTATCAACTCGATAGAAAACCAGCTTCTGTCGCTGCTAATAAGAAATTCCTGATAGAAGACCGAATAACACTTTGTCTAAACTTTAAATCGAATCCAGAACTTCATGGTCAATAGTCGCGATTGCGACCACTGAACAAATGAGGCAGTCACACATTAAGTACATTCTCACATCATCACATCAGCGTCCTACATTAAATTTTATAGGAAAATATTAGAGTACCAATTGCCCCACAGTAGGTACCTAAGAAGTATTTCTTTTGTTAATTTTGTGTGAATCACTACATATTTATATTATAATAGAGACATTTTGAATCAGCGTTGAATCCATAAGAATAATTTCGACATCTAATTGCTTCATAAGGAAAAACAATTTTATGAATTTTCCTCATGACGCGCTTATGATATTATTAAGAAAATATGTGTATGTATCAATGATGAGTTCATCTTACACGGAAATATGAATTTATGTAGAAATAATGTGTTACTAAAGACCAGTGTTACCCTCTCGATAAACATAGTAGACAATTAATCAAGGATATCAAAAATACAAGGAGGAAACTCGGCTGCTCTTGATTTTAAACTATCTATAGGATTGCTCTGTAGAAAATCTACAAGGTGGTAACAGATATTGAATTTATAGGATTTGTTTTTTTTAGTTTTACCCGAATCAGATTGGCCTGGCACCAGATAAACACAAGAGTTGACCCCACTTCAAGACTTCCCCAAAAGTGGGATAGAGCTAGGTAGAAGAAGAAGAAGATATATTTACTCAATATTATGCACACTGCAAATAATATATTACATCTCTCAGTTTACTGTGTCGAAAACACACTGAACAAATCACAAAAAATATGTCTTTTTAATTATATTACTGTATTTTAAAATGTAACTGTCTAACGACATAATTTGTACACCAGTCATGGTCAAACATGTTGAGCCTGAAAATTATTTGTAACACCTATAATAAGCATCATACCATGTATGTTTTCTACACATGTTTATGCAAATAAATAAATCTTGAATCTTTTTTCCAATATGCTGTTGTTTACAGTATTTTCTTGTCAACTTTATTATTAACACACAAGCAGACACTTTGTCTCCGAACTAATATAGTTTTATTCACATGTATTATGCAACGGACAGCAATGAGGAAGACAATTCATCCAGGCACCTACATTTAATTATCCTACGTCAAGTACTTACATAACATGCACATTATTTAAATACTAGTTACTAACAAGTAACACTCGGTGCCTGTGAATGCTGTGAGAAATAACTTATGTACCTACTTAACCTAGTCACGTGTATTTAAATGCCTGTTTAGCTAAGCATTATAATTAAGTATTAATTGATTTTATCTCGGTATTATTATTTTTTGATAATCAAGTTTTCAGCTTCGTTCTTCCAGTACTGTAAAATGTAAAATAAATATAATAAAAATAAAAAAAACGTAGCGTTATAACGTAACTGTCATGCAGACTATCCCGTTTTTTAGTTAATTCATATGTTAAATGGGATAAGATTATTGTAACACAATGTGTAGGTTTATAGAGAGCAATGTTGTTTTTGGCATGAGCTATCGACAAAACTTCGTGTTGTTTTTTTATAGATATGGATCAAATTCCTACAAATTGGACACTTAATACGATTGAATAGCGATTAATCATGTTTGAATTCACATTACACCTGTGGTTAACCACAACTCAATCATTGCTGGTATTTCAGTCTCACATTCCACTTGCAATCCTTGCTATAATTTTATAACTTAATACATTTTATAATATATGATGGCTTTAATCGCTGATAGAGGTTGTTACTTGCAATATTTGAGGAAGAATAAAGAGCCTCCTTTAAATATAAAAAAACACGTGTAAGTAAAAATCACGTAATTTAATGATTATGAATCAATAAAGTACGAGCAAACAAGTGTACAAGGATTATATTTAGGAAACATAAATAAACTTGGCAAACAATAAAAAAAACTATAAAAAAACCTTGACATAAATGCAGAAGACCTAATGGTTGTTCAAACGTATTTTTATTGATTAACATCTACTTGTATAGTCGGTGAAAATTGCTCAAAGTGTTATGTCCATCAACATACATTTAGGCGATAACAATTTTTTTTTGATTTTGATAAAATATTTACTGTCAAAACCTGTCATTATTATGATGAATAAGTAAATGGAACACAGAAATACTGTCCAAGCACCTTACTAAAACAAGATACCAAAACAACAAAAAAAACTTTCAAGTTAATTATTCCATCGTGTTAACCTTTTCATCAAAAACGACAAAGTGACCTTGTTAGGGCGTTTACCTGCCATATAGAGAAGCGATTCATTTAATTTAATTGTGTATAAAATATCAACTTCACATCCTTATCCCATATTAGGCTTTATTTGTTTTGTAACTCACATTCTTATATGGCTTTAGCAAATGATTGCGGATGTTCGTCTACGGTCTACGTCAAAAAACAACATTCCATCTTTATAAGAACTTGAATGTGTAGTGAACGACAAAAATGGTTCGTAAAAAGTAGGAAACAGCTTGCAAGGAAATTGAGATGCTCATTCATGTGTCGATTGTTAAAGAAAGACGATAGCAACAGGGTTACTATCAACAAACAATATCATCTTAACTAGGAACTAAAGCGAAAAGACGTGGTCACTATTATTGTAATCACAATTTAGTGACCGCGATTAGGACATGTAATTATTTATGCAAGAAAATGAAACATGATGAGGAAAACCCAGTTAGTAGCACAGTTTTTTCGCGACACGCCACATTAATATAAAAGACACGTAAATGTGCTTCGGTGACTTTTTTATCTTATCTATTTTTAGTCAGATAGAGGCTTTAGCTAATACTTGTTCAATAATAGCAACTTGTTATTTTTTTAAGTATTTACGTGCATTTCACATCTCAATTATTACGAACGCTTACATAAATATTACTTAAATGTTTACAAAACCACACGTAACTTCAAATATTGCTTTTGTTGCACGCCACTTTCCGTGTTCGAAAAACATAAAATGGCTATAGATATATTTATTTAAACAGTTAGCTTCGAGGCATATCTTCTGTTAAATAACTTATGCATCAGGAAATAAAGTTACGTAATTCTTATGTGGAACCGTAATAAGACATCCACTTTAAAGTTCACAATCAGGAAATTGCTTTTAAATATGTAGGACATATCCTCCATTCACCATGGCTTCAAATGCACGCTAAGCTTTTGTAAAGGTCTCAATTCCCGGGTCGCAGGTCAAAGGTAAATTGAACTCAAAGTTCAACAGTTACTTTGCCTTAAATAAAGTGATTTTAACTGGCAAGGTTGCAGCAATAAGGTCGATTGCAGTTGCGACTGTTACTATCTGTCGTCTCCAAAAAGACTATTCTGAAGTTGGAAACAACAATTGGCATTCGAATATAAGAAAACAAGTTTGTGGACATTGAAATATAAGATGTTAGGTTCTTTACATATTTTAATTACGTGTCTGTCTATCATTGTTGGTTTCGGATTGACATATAATAAATTGGTATATTATTTAAAATAAAAGGCACACGGCCTTGCCAATTAGGTTACTATTATTTGAGTATCACGACAATAATTATATTTACGAGTACCCTTTGAACATGATGTTAAAACTTAACATTTGAATATTCTAGCGAGTTGAACTTGCAGTCTCGATTGGCATTGTCCTACATTCGATAAAGGAGCGGAATTTAGCAGTTGATTTGACACTTGATGGGTACTTTTAATTTCGTAATTTTAATAATAGAGTTTGACTGATAGGCCAACATTTAATGGTGATGTTTGATGTTGAAGTTTTTGATTGCTCTATGACATGTGACTAAATGACCCTATACATATTGCTTAAAACAAACAAGTACATAAAATATTTGCAATTTACGATTTTGTAAAGCAAATTAGATCCAGTTGTTACTTGAAACTATGTAGAAATCACTTGTAAAAAATAACCAACTTACTTTTTAACAGTTCCCATGCTGCTGACAATAGACACCTTAATAAAAGTTATTCAACAAAACATTAATTCGAACAAAACCAAGGAACACGACTAGTTTGAACGAAATCACTTTTTGTTTTTATTAATTGAACGATCGAATCAGTTTTAATTTTTATCGCGGTTTTCGCGGGAGCGTTTGGCGAGCGCGCTCCGTTCGCCGCGAACGTGCTGGCTCGACGGTTATGACGGAATGAGGCTGGTGTCTGGAGGCTCCCTCAGCTGTACAGCAGCCGGCAGCGCCGCCTGCGAGCGCCCAGAGAGAAAGTTAAGTTATCAAACTTCGCGGTTACGTTCGGCGATGACGCTATCTTCCCAGGCGGTTGCGTATTCGGTGACAAAATTAAATTTTCGCGTACCCGCGACAATTTATGCGCTACTGACACGGTGAACGTCCATCGTTTATGGTGTCCCACTTTTTGCGGTGCAATTTGTTTATTTACATTTTGCCCTTAGCGATATCATAATAACTATTGCTCTATTTACTTCGTACACTATGTGAACCTGCTGTCATATCAACAGGCCAATATTTTATTTGGGCAAGTTTAAAATAAACCTGCATTCAAATTAGTTCTCTTAAATTAGAATTTCCAAAATGATGTAAACAAAACAAGTCCTCATTAAAATTTTATGAACTGCTAAAGTCATAAATTAGTTTAGCTAAGCAACAGCACGACAGTAACTAATAACTAATCGCTACTTAGCTAAACATAAAAATAGGCAATTAAGTGTACCATTTGACTTGTTATTGTTTGTAAAGTATCATAATGTCGTCCATAAACTTCAATGTACTACATAAAATCAGGTAATGTTGTATTTATAGTTATTATATAATAGGTACATGGGTTAATATTTATTCGATTGTAAGTGGTGACCGCACAACTTTCACTTTTGCGAATGTGGGTAGGTTGTTAAGAAAAGTCATAATATGATAAACGTAAGTACTTACATACTCGAACCAACGTGCATTCGAGATTATGACACTGAGAATATTCCCTACATTTGGGTCGATTACAAAACTATATTGTATGTAGCTAGTCGAGACTAAGGAATTTATAAATTGTTTTATTGTGAACGAAGGTCAAGGCTTCAAATTGTGACATTATGAAATTTTCCGCCCATTGCTTCTCACTCCATTAGCTTTTATAAAATTGCTTGATAGGAAAACATTTTTCCTATTCGCATTGGTGTAATTTAATTATTTTTATATCATTATAACTGACGATGAAATACAGTAAATAAGTGTTAAATTACGATGCTCGTTTAAAAATATTCCAGTTGAAAAATAATGAGGAGCGAATTTTTAAAATATCTGCAATTTTCCGAGTTCAAGCGTACGTGCAACAAGCAAGTAACCTCGCTGTAGAGCAGTTTATGTAAACATCTGCACTATTGCAATGTTTAAACATGGCACGTGATTGTAAGACCTACTCTCCACAAACAAGTACCTAAGGTATGTAATGGTGGCTGTTTAAGCCCACGAAGAAATTGGTGCTATTTACGGCACAAAAGGCTTTCAGACTAGTCCGATCTGACAGTATCAAGCTTTGAAAACTAAATGTCTTCGGTAAGCGCTAAGATTGAAAATGGCGTGTGTTACCCATAATTTAAAGTTTACAATAGGATACCTAACGCATGATAGAGATCATGTGTAGGGTAGTGTCGGAGAGCTGTTATCATTGTTGCGTGGCTGACAAAGCTGTCGTTTACATATTGATTTGCCTACCAAGAGCACATATTCAAATAAATTTAAATTTAAGTCATTAAATTTAATAGTTTAATTATTTTTAAATACAATAATTTGGCTTGTGTTATGTTGTAAGCCTGCTACACGCTTTTGTGCAAACCATTAGGGCAGCCAGTATTTAAATTAATATACATTGTAAAATCTCATGCTAACCTAACTTAGGTAAACTCTTGTTGGTCAACACGCTTTAAATTGAGTTTAAGAAGTGCGGGTGCGTATAGCGTAACCAATGTTCGAAGTATTGTGGGAGGCTTGAAATAACGTATCAAATTCTGTTCAAGGCTTTATGCAATAATTTTATTAATAAATAACGCAACAAAATAATTTAGGTAAATAACCTTCGAACTCTAGTGTTGCTAGAAAGCCTGGATTAAAAAGCTGGCAATTCCTCAAACAAAGTAAAGCCTTTTAAATACACTTTTATTAAATTTGACCCAATTCCTTGTATCCGATTGAGCTGATATGTTTAGTTAGAATAATGGGGTAAAGTTTAGTATTCAGCGGCAGGCGGAGGGAGTGGGGGGTGGGGGGAGGGGAGGGGGGGGTGCCCCCTACCCCCCGGTACTACTCCCATATCAAGGTAATGCACCGTTCTTGAGAAAAACCCATTTTTGTAACCTAACCTCAAAACTCGTTATTGGCACATAAAAAGTGTATTCCAGAAATTTGGTATCGTTTAGCATAAGGAAGGAGGTGCCCTCTGTGTCCTGGCACCACTCTGATGTAAAGGCAATGCCTAAATCACTGATTACTACCTATCAAAGTGGTTCGACGGAGCCCCGCTTCGTGCGGGGCTCCTACTTCTGCGTTCGAGGTTTAAAGTAACCTAACACGAAGAACGAACCTAACCTGTCCATGTCGGGGTGCCCCAAGTCCCGAACTCTAACTAACTTTATATGAAATGAGACGGGTTTTAACTGTAACACATACATTCTATCAGTGGGGCTACATTGGGCATTTATAGGTTTGATAAAAGAAACAACCGTCGAGCCACTTTGATAGGTAGTAATCAGTGATTTAGGCATTGCCTTTACATGAGAGTGGTGCCAGGACACAGAGGGCACCTCCTTCCTTATGCTAAATGATACCAAATTTCTGGAATACACTTTTTATGTGACTATAACGAGTTTTTAGGTTAGGTTGCAAAAATGGGTTTTTCTCAAGAACGGTGCATTACCTTGATATGGGAGTGGTACCGGGGGGTAGGGGACAACCCCCCCTCCCCTCCCCCCGCCCCCCGCTCCCTCCGCCTGCAGCTGAATACTAAACCCAACCCGAATAATGCATGGTGAGCTACGTGACGTCATTCTAAATCGTATATTTTGAACTCCCAAAAATGGCGGATTTATTAGTTAATACATTTCCACGAAATGGGTCTACTGAAAGGGATTACTGAAAAAAAAACGAGAAAGTGTGTTTTTCAGTTTTATTAAATAAGATATATATGTTTAGTTAGAATAATGCATGGCGAGCTACGTGACGTCATTCTAAATCGTATATTTTGAACTCCCGAAAATTGCGGATTTATTAGTTTATACATTTCCACGAAATGGGTCTACTGAAAGGGATTACTGAAAAAAAAACGAGAAAGTGTGTTTTTCAGTTTTATTAAATAAGATATTTTGTTGACGATTTTAAAATAAACCACAAATTGTTTCTTTGAAAATACAAAGTTTTGTTTTATTTAACACGCTTTTACAGTGATACAACGATATCGTTTAACTATGACAATTATACTTTTATCTTACCTTAAAATACAAAGAAACGACATTTAAAGTTCATTAATAACGCCTCTTTTTTTTTTTCGGGTGAGAAATGCCGCCCGCCCCCCTGGGCAAGTCAGACTTGTACTGACTAAAACCCACCCATGTTCCTTGTATTGCCCTTTACGTTCCGGGGCCGCGGTATCTCTTTCGAACAACCCGCAACCCCGGCAGGCGGAGGCTCTGGCAAGCCCCTCTGCTTTGCTGACATCTCTTTGAGGCGCGTGTGAAACACGAACGCGCCGTCGACACGGCCTGTCGTCAATCGACGGACGGACGGTGAACTACCCATTGCTCACCGTCCACAGGCCCGCGTCTACGGTGGCCGGGAGAAGTCTCGCGGCGCCCGACGTCCGGGGTGTCTCCCGCGGCGGCTGGCTTTGAGGTTCTCTCCCTCAAACGCCCGGCCACCTCATTCGCTAGCATGACTGCTTCATAACGGAACCCTTGTAGTATCACTTTGTTGTCCATCTGTCTGTCAAGAGCCCTTTATCTTGGGAACGCCTGGAGGTATGGAGTTAAAATTGAAACCATATTTGCCATACCATAACCATAATATGTACCATATAATATCGCCTCTTCAATTATATTCCTTTATTTATCTCTCTACAAGTTTTTATAACAATGAAAAATACACAAAATAATCTAAACGTCATCCGCCATTGAATCAGGCGTCATCCCGTCTTTCATTGACAACTTATAAACGCGCGCAGCGCGACAAATTTGAATGAATGAAATGTCATTTCATTACATATATTTATTGTTGGCCGTCCACAGCGTGGAAATGACAAAGTCTTTTTTAGTATAGTAACTAACTATTAGGTACAAAATCTTACTGCAGCGACTACAAAACCATTTAATAAAGCTCACTAATTCGATGAAAGCTTAGGTACAGAACACACCCGCAAACCTCTGACATAAGCATGGGGCTTGTTACACAATTGTCAAGTGTCCACTCCATGTGATATTTGAGTGAAAGTGGCTGGAGCTTCCAAACCTGTTCGATGACGTCACGATCTTATCCGAGCTCAGACAATGCAAACAATCGAATTTGCCCATCGCCCACGCACTTTATTTGAGCATCATCTAAATCGCGTAGCTATTTTGGTCTCCTTCTTTGGCAAAAAGGGAAATTTGTTAAGGTTCTTATTACCCTGACCCGGATGGCATCAGTTGTGCATCGTGAGTATTGTGTGATCTAATCCTAAGGGAAATCAGCCACCATCTAGTTGTTCTTATTATTCTTTTTCTATAGTATGTTGTAACGGTCATCAAACCTAGAGTTGGTTTTAAACATCCTTCCCTTCTTGCGATTACAGACAGACCCGGTCAATGGTGAAAGACGAGACGGGAAATCTTAGGTAAAAATATCAATAAAATATGGGGATACAAAGGTACATTTTTGTATTCACATATTTTATCCATTTTTGTAAACTGCGTCTGTACTTACCTAAGATTTCTGGTTTCTGAAATATCGAGATGATGTTAACTGATGAGTAATCAAGACTTCCAATTTTGAAACCTATTTGTAGCAGCAATAGAAATTTAAGATGTGAAAACCCACTTTAGGAACAGAGTTGTGAAATAAACTGTTTGTGTTAGGTTTATAAAAGAGAGGTTTATTTATCGCTTGTAAAAATAGTTTATTATTGTATTGTAAGAGACTACCATTTATAATAAGTAATATAACGATTAATAAACTTAAACTTAATAATGTTGATATTTCCGATGTTTAAATTTGACCTTTGTCGCGATAATGTCACTTATACCAAGTATCCAGACACAAATACATAAAGAAGTTGATACAGAACCGCATTCCTTCTTCCACTTTCAGAACACTCCAAAATATTGGTATTTCGCAAAATATGACTATTCAAAATAACAAAAAGCCACCGTAAACAAAGTACGCATAATTCCGTCGGCATTATGTATTTGGTTTAAGACAATATTGACCGAAAATTTCACTTTCGTACCACGTGGGGTGTCGTACAAAACGTTTCGACGTGTATGAATGAACGCGTCGCATATGTATGGAACAAACTGGTACGATTCGCTAAGCTTTCGTATCCACTCATTAGACAAAGAGCCAAACTTTCAGCTTTGTTTTGCTCAACATGGTAATTTTTATTTGTAAACTGGGCAAAGTGATTGAGTAACAGTGCGTTTTTATTATGAGCTATGAGTTTGGTTTTATGATTTATTTTTTCGTATTTTTTATACGTTTTTATAAATTAAAATTGGTTTTCGTGTTTCTCTGCGTGTGTGACTGCGTTTTTTTTATGTAAACTGTAGATCAGATTTTTATGCGGTTTTCAACATTGATTCAAAAAGTAGTACATTAACATTAAACTTAACAATCCAGTCACTACTGTGTAATACGATACCCTAAGTAAGAGTGGTTTCAGACTTTCGGGCCACTGGCGTCCTGTACCGAATGTAAAAGATTTACAAATGGCAATCGGGACGAGAATAAAATCTGTATGTATTGGGTGATCACTCATCCACGGACCAGAGTAATCAAGCGCGGTTTACCCTAAAGATCGTTGCTAACAGTTAACATGATTATCTTGTTTTATTGTTTAAACAAACATAGTTTGCAGCTCTTAACTATTCTTAGTAGTTTTGGGGAAACCTAGCTACTACTTACGTTTTTATTATCTTTAGCAACTGAAACTTTTCAAAAGGTCCCGATTAGGATGCCTTATTTAATATTAAGGTTATAAAATATGCTTTAAAATATATTTAATTCCAAAATTTTCCATTCAAAATGATTGTAGACAACCGATAAAACGACATTGCAGATAAATGTGCAACATTAGGGTATCACTAATTTGACGCAGGTAGATTACACAAATTAATATTCAGATTAATATTATCTTTTGATCAACGTTTATACTACTTACTTCAATGTGAAAAGGTCATTTGTGTGGATACAGTCGGCAAGGACGAAGGTCCGTTGAGAAATATAGCTATTGTTTATTTTTATCATTCTCACGTGATACGAGGCGACGAACAGAATATGTGTTTTTCTAATTAGCCACGTTTAGGATAAATAAATTCAAGATGCAATTTAAATTGCATATTTATTAGCTTCCATTTTTAATAAATATATTTACAATTATTATATATTTTAATTAGCAATCATGCAGCTTTATTTATGTTTGTTTGAATAGGCGTTTTATCACAAACAACTTCCATTTAGGACTACCTCATAAGCAATTAAACTATAAACATAATACAAATAATAAGTATGTATATGACATAAAGTTATTATAGATAATAATTCCAGCGTTTAGATCATTATAATAATAGTTACTAAGACCAAAACTATTTCAAAATGTTTAATAGCTGACGTAATTTATCGATGTACGATGTAAAATAATAAGTGTGTTTCAAAATAGTTTGGTACTTATTCATTGGGACCCTTAGACCCTATAATATAGGCGTGTTAGTAACTGGTGCGCCGTGATCTATGATTGGTCTCATTTTCGTATCAGGGATCGACGCGGACGATTGTATGGTGTTTCAAAACTTGGTAGTTAGATGTTGCAAGGGCTGATTGGTTTGAAGAGATTGAGCTAGCTTGGCTGAATTGTCAGTCATTGATTGGGTGTGCGGTGCTGGAAATAGTAGAGGCTTATAGTGCTATTCCCTATGGTTGTGGGTTCAAATCGTATTCGTCGTCGTAATCGTAATATCGTTGTTGATGCTTTCGGAGTCTATATTAGACATCAAGATATTAGTAAGAGAAATTATCGTAAGGAAACCTGGACTTGTAATTAATGAGTCTGAAATCGCCAACCTGTCTTGAGCAAGCGTGGTGATCAAGCTCGTGCCTTCTTTGTTTAAGAAGAGGCCTTTGCCCTCAAGTAGGACAGTGATAGACTCGTATTATTTTTATTTATAGAACTATTTTCTTTTATTTCTATTTTTTTTCACTTTGTACTTAGTAACTGAGGCCGTACTTTAGTCGTATATTTACTAGGCTTACATATCGCTTCATAAAACTATTCTGACTATGACTATCAGTAATTTAGTTGAAGTATCAGAAAATTCATCAAATTTGCAGAGACGATGTACGTCTAGGATTTAAATCAAGCGTAGCATAATTAAATAGACTACAACCCGTAGAGTAATTTAGTTTAATTAAACGAAAGATTAATCTAGCTAACGAGGCTAACATTTGACTTGTATTTATGGTGTCTCTTAAGTTGTGAGTCACGAAAAAGCGTTATAGTTCACACGACAAAAACTGATTTTCCATGAGAATAAGTAATTAAAACAACATCTATAAATACATCTTTATAGACATGCAGTCATCCAAAAATCATTTAAAATCTAGGTATAATACGAACAGAAAGAATCATGTCTCAGAATTCCTTGTTGAAACTTTTTCACGACGCCCTTGAAATAAAAAAAAAATGGACATTTCTGTATTGAGCAGTTAATCTGTTTATGTGATATTTTCCAGACTTGTTCGTAAATGCCAACTGAGGCCGATAGCATTTAAACATTTTGTTATTAATTTTACTCTATAACAGTATCTTGGGTGTTTGACAAATACGAAATATCTATATGTCTGACAGTAGAAGTTATTGACCGTATTTGTTATACCTTCTGTCAAAACTGTAGCTGCCGCCTCCATTAAATTTGAATCATAAAACTTGCTACGATTAAATAGGGCAGAGGAATCATAGATATTTGATAGAAGTTGATGCAGTGAATTTATATGTATTATATGAATTGTGAATAGATAATCTTCTCAGAGCTTTTTTGAAATATGGCTAAAAGACTTCTCATAATTATATAAAACTGACAGCCTATAGTTTACCATCTGAAATTGTCTTTATTCACTTTTAATCCTTATATCCATTTTTAATTATTTCTTAAAAATATGTATAAAACAATCAAAAACATATTAAAATTATGAATAAATATTAAAAATGTTGCCGCAGTTATCAGGAGCAGGGTTTAAGCTACCCCACATAACATAACTGTTGGCAACATTGACCAATGTATCTTTCGTGAATCACCCATTGAATGACTACGTGATGATGCACGCGTAGTATTCCAGTTTCGTATGCCTCCTAGCATTGGTCTATTGATCTTGATATCTATCGCGTTGCCCAATAGTTCTATCAAAAAGCGGACAAGTGTACAATAATCAGCGTAGATCACGCATATAACTGATACGTCTAAAAAAAACGGATAGATAGTGCGTAGGTTTTTCCATAAGATTGGACATTTTAAGGTAAAGGAGATGTTCCAGAAATGTATGGAGCTTGGGCCAGCTCTATGTACACCTAATGTAAAAATCACTATACAGTATAGTTAACATTTTTTTGTGTATGTTTCCTATATTTTAGCTTCGTTTTTATGTGAATCCAATTTAACTCGGTCTAGGAGAGCAACACAACTACTAATAAATATGGTGGTCAGCAATAAGCGAAATGTGATTTTGACAATGACATTTAATTGATGTGTTGTGTGACACCTTATAACTGTGAGAAAAACAAAACACGAATTCCGCACATACTACTTGTTTGCGTCTGCATATCTTGTAATACCTATTATTGCAGCTTGATTAGTTACATGGTTTGGCCGCTACTTTGTTTATACAACACAACTAACTCAACACTCACGAACACGATGATTCAAACTACACTACAACGTTAAACGTAAACAAAACTTAGAACTGTCAAAGTCAATCAAACGTCATAACCACTGTCATGGCTACCTTAAAAAAAGGGTTATCTCACTATAAAACTTTTCAAATAATTAATTATGTACACCTGTACTTTTATTCTAACTAATTTAATTGTATTTTTATGAGAATCTATTATTTTTTTCCTTTTTATCTATGCAGGGTAGATATTCCTAGCCCAAAATCGAACATCTCCTTTTACTATTTATTAAATAAAAGGTACAATCCTGAAATTAAAGCTACATATTCTTCTACCTTAACCTTACCTACCGCTGTAACATTACATAGTAGGCCACTAAAACATAGTAGATGCAGGGTGCATAACAGAAACTATGAATATTATGCACCCTGCACTTACTATGTTTTCTCTCTGCGTCACCCTAAGGTAGACTGGTAGAAAATACCCAAGGCATTACGTCCGCCTTGGTACAGTGTTTTTTTTTATACATGTGCATAAAATTTTAATAAATAAAATAAATAATATCGCAAACCGTAGCGGCAATGATGAACCACAGCATCAACTAGTGGCTTTGTCGTTGTGGTCTACTTTTATAATTGCTGCATTTTAATTTGACCAAAAACAAATAACGCCTCCGCAAAACATTTAGGTGAAATTTTTTAAATGACCACTCAAGACTGTTGATTAAGATTAGTATCAAATATTTGAGAATATTTTGATTGTGTTGAGGACCATGCATGCTTTCACTTTCAGAAAAAAAGAGATCAAGGCTTGTTATCTTACGCACGCATTTTACGGTTTTGTCTTCGATTTTCCGTGATGATGACGACGTATTCAAAAGAGGTTTAAAACACAAATGTTAAATTTGTTCAAGGGTTTTCCACAATATCATAAATCATTTAATTGAATGTCTTTTTCGACGAATAAACTAAGAGTAGATATCATAGCGAAACAATCGTCACCGGGAAACTCTAATAGCTTTAACATCTTGGGAATATCCAAGCATGAAACTTTAACAACTTAATGCATCTCATTAAAAATAATATAAGTAAACATAGGTTATTGTCTAGTTAGTTGCAGTCAGGGTCAGTAACCTGTGGTAGAGAAGGGACAATCGTTAGCTGTACCAAGGATGCGCGTGAGTCGTCGTCGTGCGGGCCAAGCCAGCCATCATTGTTGCCATTCTGGCTGCTCCTCTGATCTATACATGAGTTACTACACGCTATGGTGGTATTGTTATTTGTAGTCTATTATTTCAGTCGTAGTAGAATTTTGTACAAGTTGCGCATCAGAGTTAGCGTAAAGGCCACGTCGAGTCGGACTCGCAGACGAAGGGTCCCGTACCGTTATTTATAAAAAAAAACGGCAAGAAAATAGGAGTCTTTCTATAGTTATTTTATTTCATTTTTTAGTATTGGTTGATAAAGTGGCAACAGAAATACATCATCTGTGAAAATTTAAACTGTCTAACTATCACGGTTCCCGAGTTACAGTCGGACAATTGACAGGCGGGCAGACAGACAGATGGACGAACAGCGAAGCCTTAGTAATAGAGTCCCGTTTTACCCATTGAATACGGAACCCTTTAAACTAAATATTGCATTTGATAAGAAATTGGCTGTCTTCATGGCCTATGCTTTCATCTTCATCTTCTTTTTCTTTGATTGCATTGATTAATTAATTTATATCCAACCATCATATACATAAAGCATTAAATTACTGCTAGCTCTTTTCGATCAAATTTGAGACAGAAAAAAAATGCGTTGATTGTAAAAGCATTCACAATGGTGCATTGAACTTTAGATAAATGATCAATCAATGCAATGACTATATTCACCGAAGCTTTATAAAATTTTGTTTCAATTCTTTGACTAAGGATAAAATGGTGGAATTTATGGATGTTGCCTGCGGGAAAACCAAGTATTCATTCATTCATAACCACAGGTGTTCAACAATGTAGATACCTGTGCAACAGAGAAGGTACAGATTTAGTCTCCATTCAGCCAAGAAAACGAATTACTTTGTTTTATGTGACTAGATTTAATTTTAATTTTCACAATGATGACTTAGTTTGGGAAATCAACCAGGGTCAAAAGTCAGTAAATTAGCAAGATACGCTTATATCTAACATGAATGAAGCCATTTAAGTTAAAATAATGCTACCGTTACTTCACGCAGAGATTTATTGAAAGTAATATTTAATTTTGAACTTACTTTAAAAGTCCCCTTGATGGAAGTTGAATTTAACGTATCACTCATATTGTTTTTAATAGGTACTTGTTGTCGTTAAAATATTTTTGTCATCTGTCGCATAGCTTCGTATAAGGCCGTCGACATATATTTTTTCATCCTGTTTTTAGTTCATTGAACCGGATTCGCGCAGTCTCTTAGCTCTATGCCATATGGCACAGTGATTTTTTACTACTTTTGTTTCGAAAACCACTTTGTCAACGGTGTCATCAATATTAGCGTATCTAATTGAAAATAATCCTTTTTTGCTGTTTTGGTAGAGTGAGTAAACGATTCGTTTAAGGAGTACCGTTTTTTTTATATCACGCGGATGAAACCGCGGTCGCCTGCTAGTATGTTATACATTTTAAAACTCTTTTTTGCATAGGGTTTTACATAGTTTGCAAAATAATAACAACCGCTCGGATCGATCTTTAGGTTAAGCCGCGCTTGCCTAGGTTGGTCTATGGGTGGGTGATTACTCATGACATACCGAGTTTCCTACGGTCCCGGCTGTTATTTGTAGATCTTTGTCAACCGTTAGAAGTAGTCGGTGGCCCTAAAGTCTCACCAAAGGGTATCGTATCATAGTATGGATGTGGACAGATAGGTTCTCACTGCATGTCAAATACTGGTATTCAGCTGCATCTTGTTAGACTGGAAGCCGACTCTAACATCGCATCGTTGGCTGGCAGCTGAAGCCTAGGCGGATGCCTAGCTTTTTCGCAGCGATGCAATGTTGAGGTCCTTCATTGGTCCTTCAATAAACATCATCTTCCGAATGAATAATGTTGATGATCAATGGCCGATGGAGTAAACGAGTCCTGGAATTAAGTGAGACTTCATATCCGCAAACGTGTCGTGTGAAGCCCCCCTAGCTAGTTGGAACGATGAACTGGTAGGTGCACTCTAGTAAGGATTTTTACCTTACGTGGAAGGTAGTTAGTCAGACAGGATCAAGATGGTCATGCCTGACTTGGTGGTATACTCTTAATTTACATAAGGACGAAGGCGATCATCATAGGATAATTTGTAATAAATACTTACCTTTTACCTGCTTATTTCTAGTTAATATTCTAAAGAGGTGAAATTTGTTTGTTTGCTTGCTTGCTACGATTTAACTCAAAAACTATTAAACCGATTTGAAAAATTCTTTCACCGTTAGACAGCTAAATTATTACTACGGAGTAAAATAGGCTATTTAAAATCACACTACTACCCACGGGTGTGGAGCAGTAACCAAAGACGCGTGCGAAACCGCGCAGAACAACTAGTACTTAAATAAAATGATTGCTTTGTTGGTGTAACCCTGTTGACAAGTTATACGGCAATGCCGAATCTTTGGAATAAACTTTCATATGTTAGGGCTAAAATCTGATATTTTTCTGATTCTTGTTTTTTCTAACTATTTATAAACATACTTAATTGGGTCGTAAATAAATATTTTATGATTTGTGTGAATACGCTGACGTTAAGGAGCCAATTATTTTCAGAAAGAAATTAAGATTCCTTAGATTTCATAAATTATTTTGACATGGATTGAAGTGTGAACGTAAATATGAGACTTTAAATCAGAAGTTTTTAGTTATAACCGTTAGGACTTGGTGTCATAATGGGGCTTTGAACCCTAAGTTACGTTTTTATATTGACATCGCAGCTGTAATCCTTGAAGCGTCAAGTAAGGCTCTATTTATAGTGAAATCATATTCCGCAAGTTGTATTCGGTCTCAAATATTAGGGGGCGAACCAATTGTCAGTGTCTGAAATATCTGATCGAAAATCTCAAAAAAAAAACCTCTTGTAAGAATTGAAGACTTCTTACTCAGCAGTACCGATTGCAACCAACATTCTCCTCAAATACGTATTTTTTAATGCTATACAAACTTGCGTTTGGCTACAACTCGCCTGATAGGTAGCTTTTAAGCTACATCAAAGAAGCTGTTTTGCTGCATGATTTAAAATGCTTATTATTTAAGTAGGTAGATACCACCCGAATTTTAATATTGTAAACATAATGTTTTCCGATTTCCACACCGGAAAATATGGAAAGTTCTCGCTGATCATTAATTAGCATACCTTTTACACACACATTTGCATTTGCATATTGACTTAACTTTGTAGAAGACTCCTTTCTAATAAAACATTACACGTAGTTTATCGAATGGAATCTTTCGGTGATAGAATAGGCCACGACTCTACGACTAACTTACGAGGATGAAGAAGTAACAAATGGAGTGTCAATCAACGTCTATGGGCTAAACATTGATCGAACAACTGCAAAATTGGGTGTATGTTTATGCGAGACAAAACAAGCATGAAGCTTGTCTTGTACTAGCAAAACCTACAAGAGGATAACTGACTTACTGGGGTAAGTCAGTTATCCTTCAATTTCAACTTTTTACTCCTGAAACCTCAGTTACCAAACAATTGTTCTACCTCACCTCGTAATTCCAACCCAACCGTCACCTAAAAAGAAACGAACATTACCACTCTTTTCACTATTTACTCCGTGTCTGCGAACCATGTGATTCGCATTATGACACCTCTAATTCACAAACCGGTTGCGGCCGGCAATAAAGTGTCTTTAACTTATGTAACCGAGGCTGGGCCGGCACTGCAGTTGCCGTGTTTCTATGTAAATTAAATCTAGCGAAACTATGCTGCGAGCGAATTAACATTTGGTAGTCATGTATCCTTTGTGAAGTAGATCGAGTAATATGGACATCCTAAAACTATCAATACTGACATTCATTGATAAAAGTTGGTCATTTGCCGTTATTGTTAAGTATAAGAGCGAGCTATGATGAGTTCTACTGTTGGCCACACCCACTGCTATTCGTTTTATCTAGCAACTAAAATTCCTTGGCTATTCAGGTTTTTTGGTATACAAAAACGTAAAGCTAAACAGGATTATATTGTATAGCTATACACCATTTTGTGCTCACACAAAAGTAATATCAGGTATGTATAGTATATATGAAAGATAAATTAAGGATATAGTAGGCTAACTTGGATTGAACAGTAAGTGTTAGGTTTTTCTAGGTAGCCTGGAGAGCTGTAGCCTATGACTCGCCCACTATAACGTGGCTTTCTAAATATAAGTACTGCTACCGACTGTGACATAGTAACTGATAGGCATACATCATATATCTAATACTGACTGGAATCCCAAAGTTATCTTTGACAGATTAATTTCGTAAAGTAGATGAATTGCTTTGATTTTAGTTAATTATTCATCTGTCCCTTTCCTATCAATTTAATTCATTCAGACTATTTATTATTGTGCTCGGCAACAAACAAAGATTTTATCCACCGATAAACGAGTTTGTTTTTGGTGATAATTATGTACGTATTTAAATAGTGACCTCTCGAGGTGATAGTGCGTCGACCTGGCAGTAGATTGGCCGCAGTATGAGGTAAGCTTTGGCACTAGACATGACAGTTAAGCTATAAACACGAGCGTGATATTTTACATATTTGCATCGTAAACCTAAACATAGAATGGTCGTGACACTCGTGACAAAACTTCCATGGAAGATATGACGATACTCTTGTTAATTAGGATTTGTTTTGGACCGCAGCTTCACCCGTGTAGACGTTGCAAATTATCCTATGGGAATGTAATATTGCAATATTTCATCGAAGTCTATTTGATCCCTATAGCATATCCGGGTGTAGAAAAGATAGCAAAAGTTAAGTTTATGTAGAAGTAAACATCATTCATTCAATCGTGTTACGAATATTGGTTTGAATCCTTCAAAGTGCAATTTTAGTTCGCTGTCTCATCCTATAATTTTATTTTTGTTATGTTATCCTTAAGGTTAATGTTTTCGAATTTCCTTTAACAAGAATTGCGACGATGGTTCCATATTTAGTTGTGTTGGTATCGGGAATTCAGCCCAGAGATTGTAATTTGGGTAATTATTCTTTATCCTGTTTATAAAGAGTCAGGTTTTTGAAAAATACCCTCTTGGTATTTCTTGTAATAATAATTTTAATGCCAATATTAAATGGCTATAAAGAGAGGAGTTTCCTGCTAACAATTTTAGCATGTAGGTGTGATTCACTATTATCAGAACTAAAGCTTTAGTACTAAGTCTTGAAGATTTTCTAAGAAGGGTTTCCAAGAGTAAACTTCAGGGAAAATCCAATTCAAGCCACTATTTGATCTCTCTGCACATACTCACTTGCGAACAAATGTACATTTTTTTTCAGATACATGACTAATTGAACTCTTGGCTTTTCTACGCGTTTCTAAATATGTTCTGGGAAAGGAAAACATTGAATTTTAAGTCAGCACCTAAAATTCAATGTTTTTAGAGGTGATCTAAATGTTACATTGTTTAATTAAAGAGAAAATAAATAATTAAGATGAAGGGTTTAATTACAAACTAACAGAATATTTTGAAATAAATATTTGACCGGAATACATAATTTTCTAGGGTCCTAAAATACCAAATTGTGTAAAATATTTTTTTGTTAAGAGCGATTAAATAGTTCTCGACAAAAGGTTTTGATCCAATTCAGCAGTACTCAATAATTTAAGAATAATCAAAAGCAATTCCGCCTTTGTAAATAACTGGTTGTTTTATTCATAAAGTAGCGATTCGCTAAGCCTGCTATTTTCTCAGATTGCTCAACATTCTCAGAAGGTTTTGATCACATGACTGCGAACAGTTGGTCGGGCGTGACCTTTTAGTTTTGGTATTTGCCGTTGTTAGTTATGCAAAACTTCTTAATCACTTAATTGGGAACCGCAAAGCGTTACTCTTATCATTCTTCCTTGTATCTTTTATTTTAGGTTGGTGACGTGTTTCACCGGACCCTTTGCTCTATATGCGTTGTTTAATTTTAGACGTTATGACTAAACCTACTAATCAAAATGTAGTAAAACAGTATTTTAATGAGTGTTTAAATAAATAGACAAAATACCAAAACCTGTTCAACAAGTTTATAAAAATGCAAGTTCTATACTAAGAATTTAAGGTTACTAATCAATTTTCCTAAATCTGACCGGATCTGCATATTCTTCATTAGACTAAATTTAAATGTTAACAACAAAGTGATTAGGTTCACATGGTCGCCCTTCGGTGCAACTGTTGCGGGGCGAAGCGCGAGGCGCGTCCATCTGGCTGGAGAAAGTCAGCGTTCTTCACTGTCAGGAGCTCATGTGACTGCGAGGAACGATGGAGTGGGGGAGAGGGGGAGCTGTGGAGGGTCGGAACTACACAATACATTGCGAAAACAACGTAAACTGGGCTACCAGCATTATGTTTGCGTTACCAGTGTTATTTTGTATTTCTAACATGTTTTTATTGACATTATAAAAGCGATTACACAATGCAATTAACGTGCCGGTATGCGCTCGCGCATTGTCTAAAGTAATATTTTGGGAATCGGAAGAGTAATTTAATCGGTAATGAATATTAAGTTCGGGTCTTTTTTACGAAATACTCGAATTTATTTAGCATATGGATCTTAATCACAATAAATTAAATTTACACCGTAATGTGCCTAGTAATAATATTTTCAAATTGGTGTTCTCAGTATATTTGAAAAAAAAAATGAAATAGGTAAGAAATAAGCAAAATACTACAAGTAGGTGTGGAAAATGAAAAGCCGAAGGTAAAATACAATTATTGAGATGTCGTAAAATACGCAGTTCAACATCTTTCACAACGTTAGCAGGTATTAGTGCTAAAGAGGAACGATTATATTTCAACAAGATTTTCTAAACAAGTTTGTATTTAACGCCGTCCAGCAGGAATGTGTTTCATAACATGTAAATGCTAAAACCATGTGACATCTATAAAGATATGTGGCATTTCACAATTCCTTAAAATTCTGTTGTCGTTTTCGTAACGTTGAATGCAACTTTTTAGCCAAGAATGTATGCCTATACATATATAGTCTCCAAAACGAATAAAACGTTCACAAAACACTGAAAAATAAACAATAAGCAGGATATATTTACAATTACTTTACAACTTCTGTAGACTAAGCTTAGAAGAGTCCACAATGAAAAGAAAACTACGAGAAAATAACTCCATACCGTTAAAAAGAAAATTAGTTTCAACTTTGTATTAACTCATGTTATTGATGACTTTTAGTTTCATTAATTCAACCGTGATTATTCAAAATAATACATTTTGATTCAAGTGAAGATACTTTGTCATGCTCCTCCTTACTTGAAAAAAAACACTGCCGGCTATTCGGATTTTAGCAGTTGTAATAAACAACTGCTAAACCTCTATAGTTGGCAGTTATCCGTGATAAACTAAAAAATAAAAGAATAAAAAATCACGCGTCGAAATACATGAACCATACATTGAACCTAATCGTTGAGCAATAAAAGCCAGTTTTCGAGATAGTGTATTGAAAATGCATTTCCACTTTATGTTACTCATAATAATGTCATTAACATTTGCAATCTCCCTAGATACAAAGTGAAAAGCAATAAAGAAAACAGGAAACCGAAGATTGCTTGACATTCAGAGAAAACAAATATTTCGATCTAGCACAGATGAAATATTTCTTCAGTTTTGTTAAAGTAGTAACTTTG
This sequence comes from Ochropleura plecta, assembly GCA_905475445.1. Classification (NCBI taxonomy): domain Eukaryota; kingdom Metazoa; phylum Arthropoda; class Insecta; order Lepidoptera; family Noctuidae; genus Ochropleura; species Ochropleura plecta. The sequence continues at coordinate 12,422,507 of FR997734.1, forward strand.
ATCGTCACGTGCATCATGTAAACAACAACGTAATCTCACACCAAAAGTGTGCCACTACTTTCTTAATACGAAGGACTTTTCCGGGTGTCAGTAGAGTAAACAATTTAAACCTGTGTTTCTGTAGTACACTTTTGCCTTGAAAGGATTCCCAAACATCTGGAAAAAAAGTTAAAATGTTTCAGAATGTGATTAACTTCTGCAATTAATTTCGTATGCATTTCAATGATTAATAATATAATTCCTGTCTTCCAGGATCCCGTAGCAACCACGACCGTACACCATTATCGAGTCTAAAAAAGCAAATAATCCTTTCCTCAAATTATTAAAAGTTCGCAGAACATCACACGGAGTTGGGAAGTTATAACCACGTGACGCGCTACGTTTTTTTAAAAACATCAATGACCTAGCTCGGTATGTAGTAACTATATGTTAGAAACGGGTATATGGTGGGCGATCGTGGAGTAACAGGATGTCATGCGCATCACATGACTAAGATAAACACGTCAAGATTACGTAGGTAGCAACAGACGAGCTTGATCTAACGAAGCGAACGCAACGGGGGAAGCTTTGATATCCGCGAGGTACAATAACCTGTTGTCGGTCATGAGGTGTGTGATTCGATAGCCATAGGTTTTTTTTGAAATCTTTTAGAATTTTGCTATTGTGACGAATTAACAGTTGATGAATTGACTAAATTGGTACCTACTTAAATTAAGAAAGCGTTTAAATTAGATATTAAGAAATAAGAAAGAAAAAACAAATGGGAAAGCAAAAATTTTGAATTCTAGGTATTGCTTTATACCTTTCTGCAGTAATAAAATGATAATATTTGATTATCATACTCGTAAGCCGCTTCTCTGTTTATAGCAACGCAATGTTAACTTAAACGTTATAAAGCGGATGTCTCTATCTATTGAATTAGAATGCAGCAAATAGTTTTGTAATGCAAATGTCTCCACCAATCATTTTATATTAGCCTCACGGTATGGACACTACGTAGAACAGTTTCCCTTGTACCGAAAGCTTATCGCATTTTTTCATAATTTACTTGTGCCTATGTTTCGCACATGTGCAATGTACTGATATAGTGACCTGCCTAGACATCGATTCATGTGTTCTTATGAATTTATTGTACAGAAACCTTGCGATTTTCTTTTTAAACTATTGAAAACCACTTTAAAATATGTTTGAATATAGATCATCAAGTTACTATTACAGCTTCTTTTAATTCCTGAAGTAAATGCATAAATTAATGCAACTATAATAAAAGCAAATAACTATAACATCATCATTGATTTAGTATTAAGTATTTTATTCGTAAAGTCCATCCAAAGTTTGTCTGGAAGATATCGCTATTAGCGATAAGACCGCCATTGTAACCATAGATTTAGCATTTTTTCTAAAACTTTTGTTTTGTTTTTAATATTTGGTGTGCAATAAAGTATAATATATTCTATTCTATTAAGAAGTACCAGTACCTCTTTATACTAAACGTGGGATATTACATACGCAAAGTGGTAATTAAGAATAAACAGATGATTCGTCTAAGTACATACAGGTATTAGTACTTTAAAGGCTAATTATTTATTAGAAGCGGTATCATGGGCAATTTTTGACTATTCCGTCGGAGTACCACGGATGTGGCCAGCGATCACGCTATCAAAACTTTACGTGAACGGTTGGGAGCAACTGTCTGAATCTCTTATTGTTTTTCTTTTGTTCCATTTGTTTTACTATTCTCTTTTTTTAGTACGTCTGGTGACATTGTCATCTTATAATCTTTGTACCTTGATTTGTCAGTTTGTGAAATGTATTGTTAACTATGTTTTGTAGTTTTACATTGTTTAAAAATTATCTAACAATGGTTGTAGACAATAAAATAGATCCTTGTCCATGTTAACATCTTCTTGAGGCTGACTGTATGATCTACATTTGAAGCAGGTACTTGTATTCGATTAAATGACCTTTTTTGCTTGATTACTTACCAAAGATATGATCCTTTACCCAAATAATGTAAAGGTTTTATGAATCTATACTTAGATTGAATATTAATTAAACTGCACGACTGAAGTACGTACGTAGCTGCAAAAATAAATCTGACATGTTGCTACTAACGCTTTTTTTCATTAAGACGTTAACAAGATTCAATTTCATCGAGGTAAATAAAAAAAATAAACAGAAACTGACATCGGTATTACTCTACATCTTTTTAACGAACCATTTCGACAGACATCTAAACGACTGGTTTTCAACCTACGTCTGGAAAACTCAGTACCCGCAAACACAAAAACAACAGAACAGTACAACTCAATCGTTCCACGTAAGCTCAACCGGTCGCAGCATCGTCCTCGTCGGAAAATGTCAAGGCTTTCATTGTGTTACCGAGCGGTCACATGACGAAGACGATCGCTAATATTTATGTTACGGCCCGTCCTCCCACCCTGTTATATATAAACAGTCATGTGATTGGTCCAGCCTTCATTATTGTTTGTTTGAATTTTAATTGGTTTGAGTCGGCTTCAGGGTTCTTTTCTGTTGATTCTTGGGAATAATTAACATGGGTTGCATAACTACAATCAGTCTAATAATGTTTTCACTGCTAGAATACAGACTTCCTTCCTATAATAGGGAGCGGGCTGATAGAAAATAGATAAATAGAATATTCTTTATTATCCTTACTAATATTATAAAAGCGAAAGTGAGTTTGTTTGTTTGTTACGTCTTCACGGTACAGAGATAGTTAGATCGATTTATTATCGGTAGATAGGGACCCTGGAGACGGACATAGGTTAACTTTTTTTTTTTTTAAAAACTGAGAAATGAGGGAGAAAGAGAGAAGAAAAGGAAAAACTCGGCTTTGCTATTACAATAAATAAGGCGCTAGGGCAAAAACTATAAGTAGCAGGTATCTGCAAATCAGGAAAGGGTAACTGTGTTACTCCAAATTAAACGCGAGCGAAGCCGAAAATGACAGAAATTACATGACTTATAAATAGGGTGACACAATGGCCGGTCTTATCGCTAGAAGAAATCTGTTCAAGACAACCATTGGATGGATTTCAGACAGCAGAAGAGAATATACTGTAGGTAGTCTGTGGTGTACCATTTTTAAATAAATACTAGCTGTGCCCAGCGGTTTCACCCGCTAGGGATATGAAAAATAGATGTTGGCCGATTCTCAGACTTACCCGATATGTACACAAAATTTCGTTTAAATCGGTCCAGCCGTTTCGGAGGAGTATGGGAACGAAAATTGTGACACGAGAATTTTATATATTAGAAGATTTCTTTGCATTTTTCAGCTGTACTTCAACACGCAGGCCAAGTGGGGGTTAGTGTATGTCACATAATTATGATGTCTGCTAAATTCTTAGTCCGGGTCTATTTATCATGGCTTTGGAATTAACGCTTTTGTTCTTTGATTTTGTGGGGAAGTCCGTCGTTGATAACCTTTGCCTTAAGCTAAACGGATGTCGGAGTTATGTCGATTATGAAATCATAGTGTTCTTTGTCTCACCTTGTTTCAGATCTAATTTGAGGGATTCTTTGATCCACCAATACGAGGTGTTGGGTTCGATTCCCGGATCGGGCTAAGTGTTATTGGGTTTTTCCACGCAACATTTCTTTTGTAGCAGCCACGGAGTCCGGATTTGGGCCCGTCAATTGACTCACTCGCTTTACTTTGAAGATAACTGGCGAAATGTAGATTTACTTTTACGTAAACGGAGATTACAGGCGTGTTATGGTTTTAATGGTATGTTTCGATAAACATTTCTCCAATCAATATAATGCCAATAAGCTTAGATGAACAATGAAAGCCAGTAAGCATGATTCAGGAAAAGGAAGTTTAGGATCTATGTAAGAGCCCGCCATGAATAAAACTTTTAAAGATGTTTTCCAAAAAATACTAAACTACTGTCAAAAAAACTCCCTATTTCAGTTAGCATTGGTCTTCCCCTATTTGGAAGTTTTTGTAACATTCTATAAATTCCTTATTACCACATTTTTTACTTCTTATTGTTTTTCAGTGTGTTTATTGTTTAAGTTTGAACCATTGACAAGGAAAATCAAACATTTTTTTTATTCATATGATGAATTGAGAAACCGTTACCTTGTTTGTGGCTTTACTTACAACCACGTGAACCAAATAAATCTTTAAACAGCATTCCAACTACAACAACAATTTCATATTTTGTCATTTACTAAACGGCAACCTTGATAAAATTCACGACATTTTGTTTATCTATTTTGTGCTTTTTCTGTGTGCCTTTTTTTGGTTTAGAAATCATTAGAATGACTTCTCCCGCTTTTGTCGGAACAGAAGGAGTGCAAAACTTGTACTGACTAAAACTCATCCGGCCTTCTTTTGCTCTTTGTGTTCCATGACCGCGGTATCTCTTTCGAAGCAACCCGCAGCCTTTATGTGTTGAAAGTAAAGAAAGTTGGGGGAGTGGGTTTTTGCTTTTATTTTATATAAGGAGCTTCTTTGTTAACTAGTTTTAAAAACCAGACATCTATCTTTTGTTTGTTGTTATCATCATCTCTCCAACCTTTTCCTAACTACGTTGGGGTGGGTAGATGCTAAATTTCACATAGAGCGATAGTCTACTTCTACCGCCACAACCCTGGTACTGAGTAACACGTCAATTCTTCATAACCTGGTTGTCACATTTTCAGGCTTTGTTACGAGCATACATTTACCATGATCAAAAAAAAGTTGACAGTATTTTGTCTTTATTATGCGTCAAATAACATGTAACTGCTAAAAGCTACAAATAATAGCCATGCTTTGCTTTCCAAGGCTCAGAGTGTCTTACAATGTAATGGCCATCCACGAATTGATTAGGAAGCGTAACGTTGCTTGCCTTATTTTTAGTAAAGATATGATGTTTGTTAGAGTTTTCTGTTGATACTATTTTTCGCACACCCGAAACTATTAATCATTAAATGTACGTCATGTGCGGTTTGTGGCTAATATATAACTTTTAATAACTGCAAGAGTAAAAATATTAGTAAAAAAAGGATTTATAGTTATTATTGTATTTAGTTAAGTAAGCTAGATAATTGTCACCTAACAACGATAATATGACGGTATAATCCAGCACCAGCGCCTGTTAATTTTACCACAAATACAGATTTACGACGGTGTGAGTTTGTTGGCTATCTGTAATGCATGATATCTATAATTTTAAAATTTGTTCTAGAATCCATATCCTTGAAAGATTTTACGTCAAATTATTTTGTCCATGCCCATAAGAATTTTAATAATTAGACGAAAAGAAATTCTTATTCAGCAAATATTTATCTTAACCTAGCAAGAAAAATCATAAACATAATACAAATAAAGATATTTTATGGAGTCACGCAATTTTTGGTCATTATTACATTAAGGAAGATGTAAAATGATATTTTTAAGTCTAGCTAGATAAAGTTTATTCGTTAAAATGAGAATTAAAAAAAACAACATTTTAATATAATTACTGAGTTAGAATTTGATAATATTGCACCAGAATATTAAATAAGCATAAATATAATATTGAGCCTGGCAGCCTTTAGTTGTCGTTTGTATAATGTATTTTCTTTTAGCTGGTTCAAGGTGTGGGGGGCGACAAATATCAGTAAAAACATGGGCGGCCTTTGCTTAGCAATTGGATATAAAAAATGAAGTAATTTTTTGGTACACATACAACAACATTATCTGTGTTTTAAGTCAGGTATTATGTTTAGCACTGTTTATATAAGACTATTTAATTAAACTTTTATTAATATGTTAAAACTTTTTATATATTAAAACGTTTAGTTGCAATCAATTGAAAAAATCTGTGTGCTCAGTCTTTTTAGTTAGCCACAACAGCGCCATCTGCGTAGTTACGATAGTACTAAAAGTGTTCTTGTGACCTTACTAAGCTAGCTTACAACGCAGCGCTAAGTTACTGAAGGTGAAACTTGGTTGAGAGAACAGTGTTAAATTTTCCTGCTAGATGGCGTTTCCAAATTCAGTAACGAATATTGAAAAGTATCAGATGAAAGTGGATAATTCTTAAAGATTAATTTAAATATAATGTTATTCTCAAAGAAGTGAGAGGATATTATGATATGGTATGTAGTTTTGTAACGGAGTTTTCACCGTTGTTGAAGATTGGTAGAAAAGACATAAACGCACTGCGCGTTGATGTCTTTTGTACTGTGGGAAATAAACATACATATTCGTAGTTTGATCGTGTGCGCTTTTGTTTTAGACGAGTACTCACTAACTAAATAGTTACTATAGTTAGTTAGTTATTTTCTCATTAATTTTGTAAAATTAATTAAAATTATTTAATGAAATTATTGCAATAAAATAAAATGAGGAAAGACACAATACTTTACTTGGTTGGGGTTACAGTTGTTACAGGGCAACCATTCAACATTGAATAAAACAAAGAGTTTTGGAATATTGTTATATTATAGCCTTAAATTTCATTGGAAGACAGAAGAAGGCAAAACTTAATTCTGAACAGTTTTATTCAAACCTCGATTAAAATGACCATTATGACTCTCTAAATAAAAAAGTAACGACGCGCCGTACATGGCCAGACATCAATACATGTAATATGCGTACTATGTATTACATCTATTTACATTTTAATGTGTATCGGTATTTACATTAAATTATGTAAGTAAGCTAGTCCTACGTATAACGAGAAATCGTGAAACATCACCGGAATGCTAAATTAATATTCGGCAATATGAATTCCAGTTTCACTTTTAAATTCGAAAGTCACGCCAAAAATACTTCTAACTTTTAGTAGAAATTAATTTTATTGATTTTATCTACATTCTAATGTAAATGTCACAAGCACTGTGTCTTATTAGAAATTCTTGAGAATCTCTAGCTAGGCATTGTATTAAATTGAATAAAATATATTTTGTTAGTTTGTTAAAATCTAGAAATTAAGAAAAAAACGTCTTTTTAAAAGGCAATAATTTTTTTTCATTTGAAATGTTTAGTCTTACAACCACTTCATAAACTAAAAGAATTGAAAAGCTAGCGTAAATGATAGACATTTACGCTAGCTTTTTTTTTAATCGTTCCGTTACTTCTCACACCTACGTATCTAGTAATCGTACAAAATCCTAAAAATCAAACAAAACCAGTAACATACACCTAACGTACTGGATGTAGAACGTATATAGGCTCCAAGTCCTGTGCCGGTTGCGTGGAGGCGCGCGAGCGCAGGCGGAAGTGAGAACGCCCGAAAGAAAGTACTCGCCGGCAACCGGTCGCGATAGTAGGCCAGCAGAGGTCACTGCGGACGAGCTAGTCGAGTAGCTCGCCTCTATCAACGTCAAAACTTGACATACTATGATTATCCCGTTAGTGTATAGGTAGGTAGTTGGTTGTGTTGAAGGGATAATGGACTAGACCTGTGGGATGAGATTTTAAGTCTAAGAGAGAGATTTTGAGTTCCAGAGATAGAAAAGAGAGTAAAAACTGTACTGAATAATTGATTGCTATTGAAAACATGCACCAGTTTCTTATCACAAAAAAAAAACTTTTTTGTAAAAAAAAACAAAAAAAGTGAAAAATAACTTTACTTCCGGAAGTCGGTGACTTTTGTTGGTTTCGTTGACTTTTTACACGACGACGTTGACGTTCACTTTTTAGGTTTTTTTATGGAAGTCGGTTTTATTTTTTACGAAATGTTTTTATTTCAGCATTTTTAGTTCTGTTATAATGATATATCACATAATTTTTATCGAGTATTCATTTTCCATTGTTACTAAAAGATTAGCAGATCATCCATATTAAGAACCTCCTCCTTTTTTTGAAATCGGTTAAAAATACCTAGAATTCAATTGCGTATATACCAGTTATTTTGAGCAGAACTAGGCTCGGTAATGCAAGCTATTATTTTGTTATTTGATAATTTAATGAATTATTTTAATTTAATTTAGAAGCTGATCGAACGAAATTACGCACATACTAAAAATGTAAAAAAAAGTTGTCATAAAAGTTTCTAAAAACTGGATAAGAAAGAGTTATAGCTCCATTTATCAAAGCTACAATCGTGAACATGTTGTAATGACTACTGTAAAACTTGATATCACATACTACTTACATTTAACGATCCACGTTAAATGTTAAACTATCCATTTCTTTTAACTGACATCTACAATTAACTCCCGAAGATAACTAGCTTACTAAATTAAACGTCTAACGAAAGAAAGCATTAAAGATTATCGAATTATATAACGTTGAACTAAACTTTAACCATTAAGCGTAATATCGGAGAAAATAAAACCAATTACTCATTATAAATTGTGAAGTGAAATCGACTGACGATATCCACTCTGATTCTGTCTAATCATATAAAACGGTTGTTTTACAAGCTGGTAGTCAAAAGAGAGAAAACAGAAATTTACGTTTAAATACTTCATTAAAATATTTAATTATCAAAAGTTGAATAACAAAATTATGCCGTTTTATTTTTAAGTAAAACAAATAAAAAAGATACTTTGCATAGGTGTCAGTTTTATTTTCCATGACTCCAGCATTTATTCCAGACTACCGATTGTCGGAAGCCCAAATGCCTGACATCCAATGTAGATTATATTCTAGGTTGTGGTGATCAGATAGGCAGCGTCGCTCCATCTATATATTAACATCTAGTATTCTGCTGCATCCGGTTAGACTGGAAACCGACCCCAACATAGTAGAAAAAGGCTAGGCAGTTGATTAACCGCCTGACTACAAGGTAAATGCCTTTCTTTATATAAAGAGAAAGAAAGAAACACTACATACCGCCATAAATTGCATGCTTTAACAAGTAATCTTAAAGATTTCATCACGTACAAAATGAATGTAATCTAAACATAAAATCACCGTTACACACAAAGCAATTACATGAAAAATATAAAAGTTATATAGTATATTATTGTAAGTTATGCTCCGTGAAAATAGACGTGTGTGTCTAGCAACCGTGAACTTGGCTCAACTTGGTTAACTTGAAGTTATTTCATACAACGTAACGCCGTGATTGACAGGTCATTAAATTGTGCTTAGACTTGACCTTAATAATGTTATCGAGATACTTGAATTGAAAATCTGGTTACGTATTGTTTAATGTTGAATCCAATATATTTAAATGAGACTTTTTATCAGAAGTTCAATGTAAGACAAACTAGAATTCTTACAATCTAGTTTTCAGCACATTGGTATTATCTTTTCAGGACATTTAGTTGAGTGTTTTTAGTATGACGTATAAACTAGAGTCACTTGAGAAAGGTGTAAAACAACACACACTTTTTTTTGTTTCAGACTTTCCTCAAAGCAGTGTCAAACAAAAATGCAACTATCTGTGCCGTCCACATGAACTTATACACATTGATTGCGATATTCAATCGATACATAAAAACGATAGCCATAGGCGTGTTCTAGTCCTACAGGAAGTGAGGGACGACTAACACAAATATTCACCGTATCTGTGTCACTTTGTACGCGAATACATTGACCTTACGGCCAGTGTCGCGATTTGGGAGCGCTCAAGTAGCCAGTGACGATGTGTGCAGCTGTGTTGTGGGGCAACTTGGTAACAGGGAAAGTTGAGAAAGGTGGCGAAAAATATGATAATCGAGCCAAAATCGTGTCACGTTAAAAAATATGAATTTTATTTGTTAATTCCCTTTTTTCTATATTTACTGAAATCTCATTAATAGTATTATTCAAGTTTACGGAGAGATAATCAAATGTGATACCTTTTTTTTTAAAAAAAAAACTGTAATGTAAAACATTTTCATACCTACATTGCGTTTAAATATACCTACATTTTCAGACTTTAAAGAAAACAGTGTTTGAACATTTACAGAATTACTAAACACCAAACCTGCCCCGCAACAGAGAAGCACCATGCATACACGACCCGCACCATAATAGAGACTCGGTCCAAGAGAAAGTCCTCAGGGTCCATTCACAAGGCGCATACAAATATTTGTGGACGCCTACTATACCAAAAACGAGTTTAGACCTTTCTACCTTTGGACGATGTCGCGATCTCGACCTCTATGGACTGTATGCTGACAGTCTTTGTCAATGAGTGTGCTAGATGGATGAACAACTATAAAATGTCACATTAATTACAGATTTTAATGAAAAAATGTTTTTGTTTTATTCTTCGTGTTCCTCGTTAAGATTAAGAAGCACTTTAAGTCTGTTAACTTGCTTAAGATATTATATTTGAGAACTAGTATGATTTTGCATTACTTGTTGTAAAGTAGAATAAATTTAGATTCATTTAAAATTTATTTTGAACGCTTCAAAGAGTTAAAATGGCTTTTGTTTTTCTTCCTTCAGTGGAAGTTAATTGAATGATTGTGTTGTAATTTTATACAAAAACATAGGTATTAATATTACCATATAGGAAAGTAAACATTTTTTAGCAACAGTAAAGTTTTGTTTGTAAAAATACTATTTTAAAAAATCTACACTTTTCTAAACACTTCCTGAACTTTCTAGTAGTGTAGATAAACTCGTATTGTGCGTCGTGACTTCTCATTTCTAGTTGACACGACAATGTTTATCTTAGATAAGTGACTCAGTACATTTTGTTAATTTCGAAAGGATTTCAAATTTTTTTTTTTTTTCAATATTGTAGTCTACTACTCCGAGATCAACACTTCCAGAAATACCTTATTTTAATAGATTTCTTAAGGGAACTCGCCTCTTTGCTCTAGTGGTCGCAATCGCTGTTGCTGAGCATGAGGTCCTGAGTTCGATTCTTGGGTCGAGCACATTGTTATTACATTTTTCTGTCTGGAATTTCACAGTAGTAATAGGGTCACCTTAAACATAATTGACAATGTGGGTGTATTTTTTATCTTGCGGTGGGAAATCATCAAATAACTGCCCCCGCTCTGGGTGGAGTGTCAGACTTGAACTGACTAAAACCCATCCATGTTCCTTCTATTGCCCTTTATGTTCCGGGCCGCGGTATCTCTTTCAAACGACCTGCAACCTGCTGATCCTTGGGGATTACAGGCGTGAAGTAAATTTGTGTTATTCTTAAGGGATGGCAGTACAATATAAAATAGGTACCTATTGTAAGACCTTGCTATACAAACATTAAAAACTTTTGATATATATTTCAAATAAGTTACTGAAAAGCATTTCTTGTTATTTTACTTGTTAAAAAAAAGCTGTTTGAGTCATACAGTGTCTCAATATGCTTAAGTAAAAGGAGAAAACTTAAAATATATTAATGATAAAACAAGTTTGTCCAAAGTAGATAGTTAAAAGCAACTTCACATTTACCCTAACTGAAAAATTACGAAATGGACGCAATTTGATAAAAAGTAAATTGAAGGTTTCTCTTTTTGAAACTGGATCAAATCATTCAATAATGCCTTGTATGTAGTAGGTAAGAATGTTGTGTTGCAAAACTTATGATATGTCCACACAAAACGCCCACGTTTTCGTTTTTACGTCACGTTATCAATAGCACTTAAAGCGCGTTTACACACATAACCTTAAGTGAAAGTACGGGGCCGGTCCCCTCATACTAATGTTCAAAATACATAGAGATTCTGACACAATACACGCTGCTCGCACATTTCTCTAGTGGACACAGCGAGTCCGTAAATAAGCTGAATAAATTAATGAATCGGACCTAACCAACCCCTCTTGGAATGCCATAGATTATGAAATTTGGGAAAACCCGATTCAACTATTGATACTAAATTATAGACAGGTACAAGTTTACGCTGATCGTAAACAAAGTTTTTCCTTTAGATTCCTTTATGAATAAGTGAAAGCTTAAATGACTAATGGTTTTGTTTGCGTTATGTAAAACATGTTTCGCTGAAACGATTTGCACAAATGCTGCAAAATTGAAAACTCTTTTAGGCCTGCATGCAATGGCTTCGCAGGTGGGAAGTTATGGCAGTTATAATGAAAATGTTGTTTTGCAAATTAAATCAATTTACAAATTCAGTTATTGCACTTGTAATCCTGAAACATAACATAGTTAATACCAGAGTTTTGGTCTTTGTTTAAGTTTTTTTTTCTTTTTGACTGGTTTTATACGTCACGGTTAAGTTATGAATAATGATCAGGAAAAGCAAGTTTATGCTAAAGTGTCACACGAAAGGAAAATTATTTATAAATATTAAAATACGTAATCAAGGCATGGCAGACGACAGGTATAAATAGAGGTGCGTCTGCGTGTTGGTTGATCTGTGTCCCCGCCGGCTACCATCACTACTTTCCTTCCCTGCGTGTGTGACGTAACTCTATAAAAGAGTGCGCGTTGAAGACGCCGCCGCTATATCGTTTCCGCTCGCCACGCTCGGCCATAGCGTCCCAAACACCGGCAAAGAAGGACGCGGGCGGAACCTCTTCCGCAAGAGCCCACACGGACTCAACAGTGACAGTTCAACAAAAGGTGAAGTGTCAAGGACATAGTGCATGTGATTGTGTTCGTGATAGTGTTGTGATATCGTGATAGCACAGTGAGCTGGTGGTCGGGTCGGCACTGTCGCGGTCGCGATGCTCCCGGGTGAAGTAATTTAAAGGTTGTGTTTGTTTCAGATACGAGATGAAGTCGTTGTTCTTATTAGCGGCTTTGTGCTGCCTAGTGTTGTCGGTGTGCGGTAGCCCTATCGCCCGGCCCGAGGAAGACAAGGAGGTGGGCAGACAAGCTGCGGCTGCAGCCCCTGCAGCGCCCGCAGCGGCCACCGACGATGATGACGATGACGACGACGACGACGACGATGACGATGATGATGGAGATGTCGACCTTGATGCGATAGCAGGTAAGCGTAACACTATTGTAATTGATTACTCGGTGATGCTATTTACGTGTCATTCTGGTAAACCCTGGATGTTCTTTTAATCAAACGTTACAATACTAACAATAAAATACCGACGAAAACGACTTTCAGGAAAAAGATAAAGAATTGGAGACATCATTAGATATGTTGATGCTATCAATTAGTATTCATGTTAGAAAAACTTATAAAGTTCATAGACATCTAATATTGCTAGTGTATCGACTAGTTCTTGTTTTACCGTTCAAATGAACAGGAGCCATAACGGTAGGTGCCATAAATACATCTCGTGAGATATACGCTGACAGCAGTAATGCTGCATTAGCAATAGCACTCAAGCATATATGGTTAATCATTGGTAGAAAATGTATTGCGTTTTACAAAACACCTGCATAATTGTTCCGCAAATAGCATGGCTCAATAGCTCGTTAAATGATTCAAGCATAGCTGAACACTTTAAAGCAATTTGCTTCCATAATTTACGACTTAATGCAATTACTTCTCCAATAGAGAGATACTCTGCTAACAACTTTAGGATCGATTTAGCAATACTCTACCGTCATATTTTTAATAGATGCAAAAATACTGAAAACTTTCTCACAATTATAATCAATAGCAAACAACAATAACTTTATTTTAATTAATAACATTAAAAGCATTTAACAAAGACACAAAAATACGGTAAAAGATACATCGATAAAAATTCTTTAGAATCAGGACGCGGCCCCCGCGGAATGTGAGTCAAGCAGCGTGACAGGCGCTCTCAATCGTTAATTAATTCAAACAGAAAGACTCAATCAGAGAAATTGACGCTCCCCTGCTTTCTCGCTACGAAAGCCTCGCTCAGGATGTCACGCACCGCAAGACGGTCGCGGCGGCAGCGCACGTCTCTTATTAACTGTTTGCTTAACAGTTCATTTGTGTTAGATATCGATAATAGTGCTAATATAATACGTATGCATCGGAGCAGAGAGAATGTGCGATAAGTGCTAACATATCAAGCAGACAGGTGTACGGTTTTGAAATACAACGTTAATGCTCTAGTTAACACTACTTTACATTTGGCTACATTGTTCTAATTTGGGTATATTTTTTCACAGGTGATGACGACGATGATGACGATGATGATGACGACGACGATGATGATGAGGAAGAAGCAGATGATGATGATGACGATGACTACCTCGAAAGATTCTTCGATGACATCTTAGGAGGAGGTAAGAATTATCAAAGTGCTAAGTTTTACAATATCTACAGTAGCTTCCATAATATAGGACCATATTTAACAATACAAAATAAAACCCACAGAAGAAGAAGATGACGACGATGATACACCTGTGGCAGTACAGCCGGTCGTCGCGGCCGCCGACACAGTCGCAGCCGCTCCTGCTGCCCCCGTCGCTGCCGCCTCTGAGGAGGCCGCGGCCGTCAGTGAAGAGGCTGAAGGAGATGGAGAGGCCGTAGAAGGCGAAGAGGGAGCAATTGTGGCACAGAAGGAGCCCGCCAGCGCTGAAGTTGAGGCACCCGCTGAAGCAGCAGAAGTAGCCGCTGAAGCCGAGAACGAGGATGATGATGATGACGATGATGACATCGGCATCGACCCCGTCGGCGAGGACGATGACGACGACGATGATGACGATGAAGAGGGCGAGGACGACGACGACGATGACGACGACGACGACATCACCGACGCGCTCGGCAGGAAAATCTCTGCCAAGAACTCACGTGAGTCCAAAAAGCTGAAAGCGAGCGTCGCGGCGTATGCGAAAAAGGCCGGAAAAAAAGCCAACCATCTGGGTAAAGTAAAGAAAACCAAAGCGACATCCGCCGCGGCAGTCGCCGTTGAACACAAAAAGTTCAGATAGTGAGTAGGCGGCGAGATCCCGGGCGAGCCATGCCCTCTCATCCACCTGACGAGACCCCCGCGGTCCCTCCTTTAGCTTAGCTATTTATTGACTATTTATTTATGCTATTTATTTTATTTATTAAGTGAGTGTGTTTGATGTGTGAAAGTGTAAGTATGGTACCGAGAAAGTTAAAGTTAAATTAATGTCTAGATCATGTCACACTGGTCTCGTGGCAATTTATTTGAAATAAATCTGTTGTTCTAATTTATGTGTTAAATTCTTTATCATACACACCTCCACGACGATTTGTGCGTCATAATTGTACACGATACATTGAATGTTGTACATTATTAAATTTTGTCGTACATCGGTCAGAAAACTAGTTGCCTATTCTATCTCGGTGTCAACTAATCGAGTGACATTATCTAGTAATATTAATTTAATTTTGATTGTTATAATAAAAATGTATACTAGTCAGCTTCATCTATTTATACTCCTCTTACCCCGATCCATAACTGTAACATTATGCTGTAGATTTGTTCTAATATTATTCATTTAATTAATTGCTCTATCTTCCATATTATTTCCATAGTACATTTACGTAGCAGTATTGTATGTAGAAATTAAAATATAGATATTAATAACTAGCTTTTTGACCGATTTATGTATGTAATATAACGCACAAACATCCTTTCCCCCTATATAACATCCCCTCCATGAAATCCTTATCTGCCGAATAGTAGAATAGTTGTGAAAATTATCTCAATCTCGAACAAGATTCTCATAACTGATAATGGGATAATGTCTTTGACGGAGATCTAGAAATCCCGTGAGTGTGTGGCGCGGGTGCGCGGGCGCAGTGCCGGTCGCCCGACAAGGAACTAGTTCGGTATATGTGTGTTAGGAGGCCGGCGTCCACCGCCCCGCTTACTTTCCCAACCGGAGCTCGAGCGATGAACCCGCCGGATTTCTTCTACAACCTTGACACTTTCTTTGACCTTGCTCCGGCCGCGCCCAGTAACGACCTTGACGAATATTTCAGTTAATTTTAAAAACAACCGATAGAAAGTAAATCAATTTAAATGTTTACTCTCACCTAATGACGAAATCCACCGCGAAATTAGTGTGCCGAACGTCCGGTACAGAGAAAACAACATAATGAGATGCGAAAAGAGAAATTTTTAAATGTTTGTCGTCGTGAAATGCTGGGAGTGTCGCGAGAAGTCATATGCGACCTAATTGGAACTCGTTTGTTGCCGGCCGCACATAGTCACCTGTAGTCATTCGGAATACATCCGCTTCCTTCTGTAGAAATAATCATAAAAAAACCCTAAGCGAAGTAAAAGATCTATAAAAATGACTGTAGCGACGTAACTGGAAGTTGCGCAACAACTCATATCACTTCAAGATTCTTGTTCTCAAGTTGACACGAGAAGATAT
This sequence comes from Ochropleura plecta, assembly GCA_905475445.1. Lineage (NCBI taxonomy): Eukaryota > Metazoa > Arthropoda > Insecta > Lepidoptera > Noctuidae > Ochropleura > Ochropleura plecta. Next base: position 12,438,598 of record FR997734.1, read on the forward strand.
GGCGAATATAGACAGATATAGAATAAATATTAGAATTCTGTATGTCTAAAGCGTCTTTGCGCCGTATACTGTACAATGTATACCGTAATTAGATTTCTACCAATGTGCGTGGCACGGTACGCAGTTTCTTTTACGTGTGGAAAATAGAAAATCCACCGTTGACTGGGCGTATTAATTGTGAACAACGATTAGAATTCAAGTGGGGCTCCGAGAGCCCGATACAGTTAGCTCGCGTGCCAATATAACGTGGCTAGAATCAGGTGTAGAATTTAGTTGAGTAATCGTCAAGCCAACGATGTATAGGTTGCACTTGCATGTTGATATGCAGACAAACAGTTTTGGTCTATTTAAATATAGACACATGAACGTGAGCGTAGAAAGAGAAAATAATGAAGTTTCAATTGTAGTTTTGAATACGCAATGTAAATATTTTCAGATAATATTACTACTATGTGGCTGATATTCAATAAATAATCCCTGAAACATTCATAAATTAAATCTAAGAATTTGAGTCGTCGCGGTCAAAAGAAGTAATCTCACATAGTTTCATATTCGTTGATCAAACAGATCTTTACACATTATCGGATCCCGTAAAATAGGCAGCTAGAAATATTGATGTTGCAACGTTTCAGAATCCAAAATCGCTGGAAAAAATATCATTCAGTAATAGTACAAAATTGAACACTAACTCTCATATAACTTACCTATCCTATCACTTAGTAAGCCATGACTGTGAGGTCACTGTATTTCACAATTAGATAATTAATACATATATTACGAGGTGATCACAAATCTGTCTACCGGGTTCTTTTCTAATTCTCACACGCACTTCTGGTACTCGATTAAAACTCACGTCTGAACAAAACATACTCGAACGATTTAAGGAGATACGTTAGGCCGTGAATTACTTTTTTGTAGACTTCATTGGAATCGAGGCACTTTACAATTTGCTCCTAGTGGCAAACCATTAACATAGAAATGTTAAAATCTTAATTTCTCTCTCAAATTAATATACACATTTAAAATGTAGTAGTTATGTATAGTTTTTTAATTAAAATATTCAATTTTTTTTATCAGACAGCGTGTCTTAATGTGAATATTTCGCCAGTGGGAATTGACAGTCAGTCTCCAGTCACTACCATTGTCATTGTCTCATTGTCAGAGTCAGCCAGTCTCTACCATTGAAAATATTAATTCCACAAAATAAACTCAATCCAATATTTGGGACAACAGGACACATTCAGGCATATTGCAGTCTTTGTGTGCTCATTGGTGTGAAATTAGACCGTTACATCGATACAATGTGCATTCCATCGACTTCAGTTAGCCAATTTAATACACACGTAACTTGGTGCCAACGTGATAGACAATTATAATTTCCTTTTTTGACAAGACTAAACAGTTCCTTCATAGTTCAGTTCCTTCTTTGAATATTTTTGCCACAACAAATCAGTGCATCATTAGAATTCATGACATACAGCAATTAAGGGATACTGAAGCAACTTTAGTAGTTAAAACACTCAACATACTCTACATATTAGTTAACTCTCTTTGATTTATTTGCCTTTTGCAATACGTGTTGTAGTCAACTGTAATTATAAAATAATTGGAGTATAACAAATGAGATACAGAACAAAAAAGGTTTTACATTTGCTAAGAAATAAATGTGTATTCTTAATGTACTGCACTGGCATTCTGTTGTACATAGCAATTGAAGGAAATGGGGCAACATTTTTTGCAGTAGCAATTTCGCAGTCTTGTTCGATGAAAGATAATGCAATGTTTACTAGAACGGGTTTCCAAATCTTGTTGCACCGAATAACATTAGGTTTTATGTTGGTAGATTCAGTTCTCGACGTTAATATATTTATGGCTGCTAGCTAAATCAGAGCTATTTTAAATGGTATTTGAAAACACAGGACCTTCAATGTAGGAGTCATTTAAGTTATAGTGTTTTTATTTACTTATATCTCTACTTTAGGATGACACATTGATTTCGATTTTGACTTTTAAAAAATGCAGGCACAAAATCAAAAAGGGATTACGATCACTTAACCAGAATTTAGTTACCGAACGTTAAACTTTTTAATTGCCACGTTGTGCAGGCTATCGGATTGACAGACTTTATAAAAGTAAAGAATTAATAATTAAACTTCTCTTATGAAAGATAGGGAGTCTGGCTTCCTTCCAAGTATTAGGTTTTTCAATTGTCTATATCGCCAGTAAATATTTAACAGGCGCTCTCAGTGAAGAGACAACGAAGAAGCCGGCGACTGTGCCAGCAATCTACATCGTCAAGTACAACCGTTTCGTTGACAACATCCTGGAGAAGATGAACGATATCCTCAGAACATCGTACGACCCCGTTAGTGTAAAACTTCAGCCCATCGATGCCAACAAGAAGACCACCAAGCCAAAGAAGGGTAACAAGACTAAGACCAAACCGAAAAGGTAAGAGACTACATAAAGTTCATACTTATAAATATTCAGAAAGGAGAAAGTACTAATATATGAGACCTGGCGACTAATGACTCAGACAACATACAACACAGCTTTGTTTAACCGACATACTGGCTGACTCAACCAAATAATCCGGACATACAAATCCTTACGTAACTTAATTTCTCTTTTAGAAAAACCTCAAATAAGAAGAAAACTACCGGACGTGGTACTGAAGCAAACACGACCAAAGAGAAAGCAGTTTCTGAAATCCCAGTAGTCAAAGAAGATAATCAAGTAAACGAAGTGAAACCTAATGAGGTAGTAGCTGAGCAAACTCCTCTTGCGAGTGAACCTAGAGCTATCAAAGAGAAGGCTGGTTCTGATAAAGCTAAACCAACTCCGGTTAGAACTAAACCAGCAGTGAAACCACCTACTAAGGCGACTAAGCCTAAACCTAAGCCAACAAAGGCTCCGGCTAAGACTTCGACAAAGAAACCACCGACCAAGAACAAGACTAAGACTTCGGAGAAGAGCAAGCCCAGGGCTAAGGGAACGTTGTACGGTTTGTCATCATTAAGAAGGACTGGTGACGTTTCAGTTAGCATCATGGCTGACCACACTACTGTTAAGAGCAACTTTGCTGTTGGACCGTTGATATTGAGAGTTGAGAAAGAGGTATGTGTACCCAACTATACTATTTATATTGTCCAATACGTATGCTCTAACTGTTGCGGCAATTTGTTTGTCTGTTGAGAATGATGCCCTCTATTCTACATAAAAAAACTTATTTTTTTAGATTGGTCGTGGAGCTAAGAAAGACATCAGGTCTGCTACAGCGACCACTGCCGAGATGCTGGGCAAACTGACTCTGAGAGTGAACAACCAAGGCGTTGCTACATTGCATACCATCAAGGTTCTTCAACCAAAACAGGTGCATTTTCATGCTTTTATATAATTTAGCCATCAAATCATCATCATCAACATAATAAAAGTAGTGAAAATAAAATGAAAGTATGATGAAAGTCTAATGTCTGAATCATTTGCATAACGAATTCAATTTGGGACACTTAATTCGGATGGAATTTCTGTTCGAATTTAGAACAAAACGGAAACAATGAAGCTGTTGTTGAAACTAAATCTGATTGATTTTTGTATCGTTAAATTGATTCATCGTCAGAGATCAAAGAGGTTATCAGTTCAAGTCTTTGACAACTCGCCTAATTTTTCCTAATATACTACATGGCAAGGACGTGTTTCAATTTTTTTGTCAGGAAATAGAGAATTGAAAAAGGCTACATGCCTCTTATTTATTTTTTGTTTTCTCAGGTCCGTGTCGACAGCAACAACGAACGTACTCGAGAGCTAGTATGGCAACGCAGCGCAAGGATAGCACATGTCGTTTCCGAGAAACTTCTCTCAGCGTCTAAGCCCATGTTCCACCACCAGACCGTCGTTAAACAGTAGATTTTCAACTTCATAAAGCAGTTCAAAGGGAGGGTTTAGCTTGCTTTTTGGCAGCTAAGGGTTATGGTGATGGGATTACAGATAATGCATTTAGGCAGCCGACTCGTCAGACGTGTATAAGTAATAACTCAAACAGGATTTTTACATTGGCAATGACCCTTAGTTTTGGCATCAAAGATTTCTTATTTTCTTGAACTTAAAAATTTTGTTACGGTATTTCAGAATAATACAAAATACACCTTTGAATTGTCGGTTTGTGTAATTGACTGATTGATAGATAATATTTTTATTTAATTTATTTCTCGACGTTTATAAGAGTTTTAGAGTATATTTTTCAGTCGTAAGACTTATGATACTCATTATTTTTAGTAAATAGTCAGACAATGCATTTACTATGTTGTAACGATATGGTGCTAAGATTTATAGGTTAGGACATACATAGATAATTTTACACAATGTATATTATTTATTTTGAATTAACATTTTTTTAAATACTTGTTGTTTTTGTTTCCTTGTTGATGTTGTGCGGATTTTTACTATACAGGTTCTTTTCATATTTTATATTTCATTAGTAATTAAACGATAAACATCGATAATTATTTGAAGACAAAATAAAACAGAAAACTCGATTGTAAAAATGTATTTTGAATAATGTACAGATTGTTTAATATTTTTTACTTCACTGGTAACAAACAGTTTTAAAGGTGTTTAAATAATAAATACAAATACATGTGTTCACTTCTTTTTAAAAAATATAAATGCTTCAAAAAGAAGTGAACACATGCAAGAAAACTATTATTATAATAATGATTATTAACCGTTTATTTTACTTTAATGGCAAGCATTATGTATCTTGACTACACATTTTATTATCATTAAAATAATAACTTAGTTTTTGAGTTTAGCTGAACATGAAAATTCATAAAAACAGTAATTAATAAGTACACAATTTTGGACAATTCGAATAATGGAGATTTCAATCGATTTAACCAATCTCAAATTATGTTATGATATAATAGACTTATTCATCTTTGGTACTACTTTCTTTTATGCCTTCGAGACGTACTGGGTTTGACACATTGAACAAAAATAACTTATACAAAATTAAAAAAAACAAGAATCATGTTAGATTTCCCCGACAATGTTTAAAAATTACAATAAAATAACATAAAAAAGTTTAAATATAAGTAATAGTCATCCGGATCACACGATCTCAAACTGCAATACAAAAATTACCAAACTAACTACATTACACACCAAAACACACTTTATTCACTAATTTGTCTAGTATTGCGATGCATTATAAAAGTTGGCAACATCGCATGAACTGTCAAATATTGCTCTATCAATATATCAATGGTACTGAACAAAAATATGAAATTCACTAGTTCGAATCACTAATACCTCACGGTATCACTGATTTTTTAGACAAAGGACGTAGAAAGCAACTGAAAACCTGCCAAATACGTTTTTTATTCCTAAAACTAGTACATCTATTCCATTGGTTACATTGCAATTCAAAACCAAAACAGTGATGGAAAGTATATCATAATTTAGTACAGTATTCATTTATAATTCTTAAAAATATTTGACACCTATTTGCGATGTTCTCAACTTTCAGTACGCAGTTTAGTTAAACATTTAATAAGGTCGTTACTATTATTAGGAAGGAGAACAATTCTCACTTTTACAACTAAACGGCTATTTAACTATTTTTAAGAGACCACTTCTATTCTGTAAGTCTGCAAATTTATTCGCTGCGTCCCATTACTTTAATGCTATGATAGGTACCAAAAAATCAAACAAATATTATAAAAGCGAAAGTTTGTATATGTCTCTGTAAGTTTGTTACTCTTTCAAGATCAAACGGTTTAACGGATTTGAATGAAATTACTCTTTATCCCGGTTTACGCGGGCGGAGTTAGTATGCTAATACAGTAAAATTGTTTTAAACCAGGAAAATTAAGTTAATGTCTATATGATCATAATACAGGACAGGAGTATTTAGCGACAGTTAGTATGGGTAGCGATACACATCGTTTATAATTGGGACATTATAATTAGTACACGTTGACATTTTGATAGCTTAAAACAATTTGGACTATTAACAGACTAATAGACCAAATTATGTCATCGCTTTCAAACCTTTTTGTATATCTACAACTTTGAACACAACTCACGTAGCTTTGCGATAGGTTTTGTCAATCTAACACATTTTTCTACCATCGTTAACGTCTAACGGTGATGAAATGTCACTTGGTAAACTATTTTTGATTTTGCTGAAACGTCGTTTATGCAAAAGCATTTGTCAGTCAATCTTAGCCGGAGAGGTGTTCTCTAAAGCTCCATCTATCGATAACACGGATACAGGGAGTCAAAATAGTTTAAGAGACAGTTCTCTTTTCGAATCGATAATATTTCAGTGATATTTCAGATCATATAGCTGATTGATTACATTGATTGATTGAGCGATAACGTATCAGGTTATTAAGCGTTGAGCGCAGTTATTGTTTACTAAAATGTATATTTCATTTATCTATTCTGTACTTATTCTAGTTTATTTACTATTCTGTACAAGATCGACAATAGTCAATAACTTATCTAATTGGAAAGACGTCAAATGGGAGACATAGATCATTTGGAAGATTTGTAAGTAATCTCTTACTGTATAGATGATGTTTTTTACAAATAAAAATGCCTGGCCTGGTGGCCTAGTGGTCGCAAGCGCGACTGCTGACCATGAGTTCTCGGGTTCGAATCCCAGGTCGGGCAAGTCGTGATGAAAACCTAATAACACTTATTAGGTTTTCATCACGACTTCCTCAGTAGCAGCTATGGAGTCTGGCTTCCTGCCCGGTTGATGGCAATAGGTTCACCCCCTGTTACATGGGAATTAAACATAACTGGCGAAATTGGAGTGTACTATTAAGTCCACCTCTGCTTAACCCTTCGGGTATAACAAGTGATGATGTTTAAAAAAAAGCCTGGATTTAGACTCGTTCACACAAAACATCAAATAGGAATGCCGAAAGAAGCCAATATCAAAATTGGGACTGTACACATATTGGTACACATAAATATTAATAATTCAAACGCCTTATATATTTATGTATAAGGCGTTTAAATTATATATTTTTGTTTGAATTATTATATTATATTGCTAATCTGCTTAATATTAGCCAACTTAGCAATAAGATTTTAAGTGAACGTAACAGTTGTTTTTAAAGTGATGAAACTGGTTGAACAATGTTTTAGGATAAGTTTAAGGGTGAAAGATTGTAAAAAACATTGTAAACTGTGGTTAGTATTGCTACAAACAACTTGTTTCAATGGTAACCATAGGTTAATTAAGTACTTTGAACTTGCAAAAATACATAACATTAGGAACTATCAACACAAAGGTCACTTTGTCGAACTTGTACGCCATCTACACAAATACATACAAACTGAAATTTTGTGGTTTTATAGAAACAATCTTGTAAGCTTTGAAAAAGGAATCTTTGAACTTAAATGGACTGTCTCAAACTTTTTATTGGTAATTGAATGAGTTGTCTTAGCTTAGCATCTATGACCCGAATAAGATGAGTATACCATACGCAAAATACGCGCCTCAGACGTGGAGTTGCGGACACCAGCCCGTTATACAATACAATACAAGATGAGTACATATACCTTTTATTATTTTCTTTCTTTATCTTATGGTTAGAGTAACTTCTTGTCAGAGTCGTTACGCCATCTAAGGGTCTCTTAACATGCCATCGAGATTTATCTCTCAGCTATGCTGGTTTCCTTCACTTTCTATAGTCTTTGTGTTTTACCACCTTAAGGTTGAATGTCGCTTGCATCTCATATTCACACAACCCTGTTTTTTCGGATTGAAAATCATCTCACCTCCTTCGCTAGTATGACTGCTTCGCAGGAGGTGACTGCTAGTCATTAGCTCTTGCCCCAGACCATGGGCTGAACCAGGTCCAGGGTTTAACCACCTTAAGATTGAATGTTGCTTGTATCTCATATACGCACAACCCTATTGAAATTTTAATTTAACATGTATTACTATCGAAATGACAAGTTAGGGAATATGATAGGATCGTAGGTGGTATTCTTTAGTTTCAGAACCCCGTGAGAAAAAGTGAGAGTTTATGTATGTATTACATGTAAGACGAAACTCGACAACACAGTTTTAGAATAGTTTTCCTATAATCGAGTATTTTTTTAAAACAAAAGTCAGATCCATTTTTTCTAAAACCACAAAATCCTCAGCTATAACACTAATACAACCTGCCCTGTACATATTACCGTCACGTATTAGACTCGTTATGTTGAGATGTCATCCCGTTCTTGCTTAACAACGGCATACTGTTCTGTTCGTCTGCTATCACAATCTCTGTGATATCGTCGTCTGTTTGTTTCAGTGAGTCGTAGTTGGGGGGCGGTGTGAGTTCCTTGCCGCTTAGAATTGGTAGGGGGATTTGACCGGTTAGATCTGTGGATAGAAAGAGACAGAATAAGACATTTAATTGTTATTTTTCACTAGCTGGCCCCCAGCTTCGCCCGCGTGATATCGAAAAAAAGTATCTTATGTGTTATTCCAGACTATAATCTACCTCTGTGCTAAAAATCATCAAGATCCGTTCAGCTGTTTTGACGTGAAAGAGTAACAAACATCCATACATCCATCCATCCTCACAAACATTCGCATTTATAATATTAGTAAGATATATTTAATGCGTTAGCTCAATATAGGCAACCAAAAAGCAAGGCAATTGCCCGACTTGACATAAGTCACGCATAATTATTGTCTACGTTTTTTTTTGTTCGGTTTTGTACCATCTAGGTACCGACATTTTTCCGCGCAGCGCGGACTGATTGCGGCAAGTGCGGCGGCGGCAGCTCGCGTTTGTATGTTCATCTCTTTCTAAGTATAAGTATAATATAGATTCTATATTATTGTATGTACTTGAGGTAGTTATTTATGGCATACGCTGTTTTAGAGAGTAATCTACGAATACAATGTGTCTATTATAAATATTTATTGTCAAACACACACGATGACAGATATTGATAACCATTGACATTTTAACAGACAAAAATACTTCAATGTTTCCATACTTTATTTCGGCAACTATTTGACATGATTGACGTCATTTGAAGTACCCCGAGAACCTAGACTTCGTCCATCAGAACTACGAATCTACCTTCCCTAAGTATTTAACGTGTAGCAAACACAGCACTAGCCGTTAACAGCAGGACGCGAATGAACCCTAAAATACTCGTACAGATATGGTACGTAAATAGGTTTAGCCAACAACGATAACATCAAGTGCAAAAGTAACTTACTATGTAGCGTCGAGTCCAGCTCAGCGTGTGTCAACACTACGACCACATTAGAGCCAGCTCCACTGAACACGGCCGCGACGTTCGCGCGCGGCGACAGCAGCACGAGCGGCTGGCCGCGGGACGCGAGGGAGCCCGATAGTGCGCATATGCCTTTAGCTGCTGTGAAATCCGCACCTGAAGAGTAAAAAGTTTATTTAAAAGCTATGACCTTATCTATTTAAAAGGAGATGTTGCATTTTCGGCCATTGCATTTTTATCAAAAAAGGGGAAAAAATACCACAAATTCGGGAAAAATATTCTCTGGTGAATTCGAGCCTAATTCGTTGTGCACAAAAAAAAAGCAGTTTTTCAATTATTGCCATGTTTTATTCAACATGGCGTCTCGTGCTTTGGTTTGCTGGCAAAACTCATTCGTTCTGAAATGATGTCTTATCAAATCAATGTTACGTTGAAAATAAATTGAAAAAATGTGTGTGTGCGTTGAGGTGTTAAATATAAACTATTATTGTATTATACATATTTTTGAGTAAACATAAATGCACATCGATTTCATCGTTACAAAAATCTTTAGTCTCCATTTTTTAAATGTGTTTCTGAACGAGTTCGAAATAACCGCTTCTTGATTGCGATAAAGGCCAATAAGCCAAGCCATTAAAAATGTAAAAAAACCGCTTGTTGACAAACTCGATAGGTACCTATTCAGGAAAGTCAATCTTGTTCGTTTCTTTCGACTTGATTACTTTTCGTGATTTTCGGTGTTATTTTACGTTTTCTCCTTTTTATATTTTACGACTTCGGCTTTGTATGTACAACTTTACGGCTTTTTAGGTTAAGTAAATATCATCTCTACAACCTGTCATGGCTGTCTTAACTCTCAGGACAAACGTCATACATTTTTTATTTTTTTCTTGTGCATAAAATTCTTTTGATATTAAGAAAAAAAATGTTACTTAATTCTATTCAGGGGTAATTTTCCCACCTTCGGTAAAATGTACATGTTATGGCCGGAGCCCCATATAAAAATGAAACATCTCCTTTCAGGCGATTTCCGTCTTTAAGGAAAGTGTATTGTGCCTAAAAAAATGTTTTAGCTTCTTTGATTTGTAAGTGTATTCGTAAAAAAACATACTGACTTCTATGTTCATCAAAATTTAATTGTGTAATAATTGTGTTTAAATCACCATTAGGACAGAAAAAAAATTGAATTAAAATATTGAGTTTGTCTAATTGACAAACGAAAGTTACTGATTGTGATAACTTTGCGTTTTGTTCTTAGCTTCGACAGTTATTAAGAGTAGATTCAAAACAATCAGCTAGGATTTCGAGAAATTAATAAATAAGCTACTCAGCTTATCACAGATCCACAGTTTGACAAAGGCCTAGTCGCGTAACAACACCCTGTACTTTGTCTTTTTTTAAGGCGAAATCGTCAAATAACTTCCCCTGTTTTGAACGGAACGGGGAGGAGTGTCAGACTTTAACTGACCTACCCATGATCCTTCTTTTGCCCTTTGTGTTTCGAGCTGCGGAATTTCTTAACAACCCGCAACTCCGGCAGGCATGTGCTTCGTCTTCCGTAATAATCTGTTTCACCACTTTTTAAGTGGAAGCGCCAGGCAATATATACCGCAAAATTAAATTTTCTTACAGTTTTCGAATTTGCCGGGCAATGCCGTGTATGTTGGACAATGATTCGCGACTGTCTAGAACAATAAATCATTAAAGTCATCAACACAACTTTTCACGAAATAGTCGTTCAAAGGGTCTATAAATGAACTTAGGTTTTAATGATTATAAAATGGCTAGCTTTTGCCCGCGGCTTCGCTCGCGTCAAATTCGGGGTAACAGAGCTCTCATGGTCCCAATATCTCTGTACCAAAATTCATCAAAATCGGTTTAGCCATGTAGGCGTGAAGACGTAACAAACAAACAAACTCACTTGCGCTTTTATAATATTAGTAAGGATTGTCGGATCGTCTTGTTGAGTTCCTCATTTATCGATATTTATCACGTACCTAGCACATATCGACAGTCGATAACCACAGGCATGCTGCATCCGCCTTGCTTCTTAGCAGCTCGCTCCACGTATTGCCTGATGTATTCCACGCCCGGGAAGTACAAGCTGTTCCCAACTGTTACTAGAACGTAACTAAATCCTGAAGCGTTCTGTAATAGACACAAATAATTTCAATGTTCTGCCAAAGAACTGCTACCGCAAAAGTTTTTATTATATTTTGAGAGTTCTGGATTAAGGCCTTTAAATAAATGTAAGAAAGATAGAAAGAGTGTGCAAAAGCCTTAGTTTCATAATTATTCCATTTATAAAGGTATTCTTCTTTAGAAATTAAAATCTGGTGCAAATCACAACATACAGATCCTCCACAGTTAAATGAACTCAGCTTCTTCTCCGGATGAAGGTGAATACGAATTAGTTACACTACTATTTTTACTATTATTAGTACTATGGATTAAGTTACACCGGAGTGCTACCGAAAAAACGTGGGAGGTAGTCTTGATAACTCTTACGTAAGATCGAAAAATGCAAAGTTATTTATACTGAAAGTGCGGGTAACTGCATAAAAATTCCTATAAAATGTTATATTTGAATAATAAACATAAAAACATACCAAACGTGTTTCATTTTTCCCTTTATATTCTTATGAAATAAATATCAAACAGGGTCGGCCTATATTTTTTTGCCCTGGGAGGGGGAGGAATAAATGAAAGGTCCCTTTGGGAAAAGGCTAGACAGATGATGTTGAAACTCACGGTAACTATCTCCGCCTCAAGCTGTGGCCTCGCACTGGGATACAGCAGCAGTATCACGTTGACTGCCACTCCGGCTAGGATGCCCCGCTCGACACCTACTGATAGGCACAACGCAAATGTTGCGAATGCTGGCAATAGGTCCGCGCGTCGGGATCGCCACATTGGTTTTACTACCTGTAACATAATAAGGACTTTTTAAACTAACTAGCTAACCCGATTTGCTGACCTGGCTCAACTATTTTTAAGAAATGTTTTTAATAACAACAAAAAATACAAAAAGTTATTTTACGTATAATATTATCGTATCTCGGAAGATACGATACAAGTCTTATCATTTCGGAATGTGTGACACTTACCTCATAAAAAATAAAAAAATAAAAAGAGCCTTTTATTTCATGCATTAATAGTTGTTAACATTTTTACATGAATGTGTTTACATGATTTAAATAAAAAATAACTGTTAATAAGTTTTTTTATACAACATTATTTTTAGTATATGCGAAACCTGAATATAGTTTGTTCAGAATAAGTAACTGAATCGATTCCAATAGTTTTTACACCATGTTATATTTTGTCCCAAAAATATTAATAAAAGGTTACGAGTTGGACACTTAGTAGGCATACGAAATCATACGGCGCGCAACAAGGTCACGGCAGGTCAAAGCGACAGTACCTACGTGCGGCGTCGTTTGTACCGCTCTGTGACCGTGTTTTTGTACGGACAGCCAGGTTAAATAACAAGCTTATAACTTTCTGATTTTTCATGATAAAGTTCTGAAATTTTGTATATAGATTCTTCACATAAATATACTAGACACGTGTTTCGGGTTTCGCATAAAGTAAAACTAATGTTGTATATTAATTATTAACATATTTATGTTTGTTTTCATTTCACTTTAGTTTTCTTTTTCATCTGCATTTTAATTTATTATTCTAATCTTTGATTGCAATAAAAAAAATATATAAAAAAGTCACGTGAATTATTGACTGCTAATAAATATTATATCATATTACGGAAAAAATAATTTATTTCAATTTAAGACTTACCTCATATTCTATCATAAATATCACAGCACATATCACAACGGATGCCAGCGCCGCCTTCGGAATGAAGTAGAAGTACGGAGTCAAAAGACTTAACGCTAAAAGCACCGTTATACCTGGAAGCAAAATAAAATCGTATGAGACTTCAGTTCTTCATCATTCTACTGCTCTTCATTATGACTTCTAGACTATTTATTTAGGCGGGGTCGGCTTCTAGTCACACTGAATGCAGTAGAATAACAGTATTTTACATGGAGTGACTGCCTATCTGAGCTCCAAAACTCAAGTTATTGAGTATAGTTCGGTTCAATCTATATGGCGGCTCGGAAGTTAGCTGCGAGGGTCAGTATGCGTACGTATTGAAAAAGAAATTATTGGAGTTTCCAATCTAACCCAAGTTTAGTGTTATTTTTTATTGTATAGTATACTGTCTTGATCTCAACCAGACAGAGATGAGATGTTAAAATTATATACTTTCCTTTTTTTGCACAGGGTAACATAGTTTGCTTAATAATGACAACCGGTCTTTAGGTGAAGTCGCACTAGCCTAGGTTAGCCGTTACATAGCGAGTTTCCTCCGTGCCTCATGATTTTCCATCCCAAAAAAGGGTTTCGTGAAGGGTCTGTTGCCACTTAGCAAAATTCAATGTAATGTATTACACAAAAAACTATAAACGACAGTTTATATTTCTTTCAATGCACTATGTCAACTGTAACACTGACGGTAATAAGGTTTTTTTGCGGATGGGAAATTATCAAATAACTTCCTCCGCTCTGGGCGGAGCGGGGGGAGTGTCAGACTTATACTGACTTAAACCTACACACATTCTTTCTTTTGCCGCTTTTTGTATTGGGGCCGCAATATCTTTTTCGAACAACCAGCAACCCCGGCAGGCGGTGGCCCTGGCAGGCCCCTCTGCTTTGCTGACATCTCTTTGAGACGCGCGTGGAACACTAACACGCCATCGACACGGCCTGTCGTCACTGTTAGTATTAGGGTCACTGTGCGAATTTCTCGTAGACCTAACAAAAACAATTCTTGAACTCAAAATGTGTGGTGTGTACTGAATTAGATATTTAAATGTTTAAAAGTGTTCTTTGGACGTGACGTGACTTAATTGCCTTGTATTAGGATTAGCGGATTTGTATTATAAATAAAATAGCAATGGTAATTTTATTTTATAAGGCCAATCATTTGGTTTATTGTGTTCCTCTATAGTCTCAAAACTACATACATATAATAATAATGTCTATGGCGGACTAAATTACCTTAGGTCTGGGTCTACTACTGCTACCGGTTTTTTTTGGTTGGGCCACTTTCATTTCAATTCACTGATGAGTTGTTTTTCTGCTTAACCGGACTATAACTACTACCAGTAGAACTCGAGCCGCTAAGAAAAAAGTGAACTAACATATCATCACATCTGTATATTATTAGGCGATCGGCGGCGGCGATCTCTCGCGTCCGGCCCTGGTTCAGGCCATGGTCCGGAGCGAGAGGGAATGGGAAGCGGTCACCACCTTCTGCGAAGCAGTAATGCTAGCAAAGGAGGTGGCCGGGCGTTTGAGGGAGAGAACATCTGCCCAACCCAGCCGCCGCGTGAGACGCCCAGGGCGCCGGGCGCCGCGAGACGACTCCCGGCCACCGTAGATGCGGGCCTGTGGGCGGTGAGCAATGGGTAGTTCACCGTCCGTCCGTCGATTGACGACAGGCCGTGTCGACGGCGCGTTCGTGTTTCACGCGCGCCTCAAAGAGAGTCAGCAAAGCAGAGGGGCTTGCCAGAGCCTCCGCCTGCCGGGGTTGCGGGTTGTTCGAAAGAGATACCGCGGCCCCGGAACGTAAAGGGCAATAGAAGGAACATGGGTGGGTTTTAGTCAGTACAAGTCTGACATGCCCACCCGCTCCACCCAGAGCGGGAGAAGTCATTGGATGATTTCCCCTTTTCGAAAAAAAAAAAAAAAAAAACAGGGTTAAGCGGAGATATAAATAAAATAAATTTACTTCAGGTAATACACCCATAATTATAATTATAAAATACGCAATAGATAATAAACATATAAGACTAAAACATTATTATTATTATTTAACTTCCTTCAATATTCAACTATTAGACAGATCACACAAATCATCAAAAACAATATCATATTTGCCAATTAAACAATAATAAGTTACACATGTCAAATTTCCTTGGATATAGATTTTGTTTTAAGTTCTAAGGAAGAAATTCGCCCTCGGGATTGGTAAAGTGAAAGTCACTCCTGATGAAAGTCTAATGAAACTTGGTTCAACTTGGGAACGATTCAATTGAACTAAATGTCCTCATAGTCAAAAAGAAATAACTGAAAGATGCGAACAGCAGGCTTATCATCCGCCTAGCCTTTTCAAAATTGGGTTGGGGTCAGCTTCTAGTCTAACTGGATACACCTAAATACAAGAGTTTTACATGAAGAAACTGCTTATTTGACCATACACATATTTGGTCAATACGTATCACTCTACCTAGTACTAACTGGTTAAGACTGGTTGTCAGATTTTCCGCCCACTGACTATCTACAAGGTTCTACAAATGACAGCTGGAACCAACGGGTTAACGTGCTTTCCGGACACGGAGGAAACTCGATATATAATGAGGCCACACATCCACGGACCAACGATGGCAAGCGCAGCTTAACTTAAAGATCGATATAATTTAGCCACGAGCTCTTTGACGAACGATATCAAACGTACATTTTTTTTTAAGAGAACGTTGCCCTTCTCTGGGAATTTCTCCTGTATCGTGGGTGCATTTACAAACATTTTAAGTCACATAAACAAACAGCCAGACCCGGAACAATTATCTGCAGGCCATACAAATATTTGTTTCGTGCGGGGATCGAACCCGCGACACGCAGCTCGGCACTCGATCGCTCAGCCACTGCGCCAACCGTGTCGTCAAGTAAGTAGTTTATTTACCTGTATAAATGCTACCGAACTGCGTGGCGACCCCACTGGCGTGGTTGACAGCACTTCTAGAGAAGGAGCCAGTGATCGGCATCGCGCCGGCGAACGCCCCGAAGATGTTGGACAGCGACAGAGTTATCAACTCTTGTGTCGCATCCACTGATTCACCACTCGCTGTAACAACGATAAAACAATACAATTATATTTAGGAAATTTTACTCTTAAACCTAGCGGAACAAAATATCGAAATGCTGCGTCAAAATTAGTTGACGAAGAAATTCACTTTACCTATTTTTTTGCCGAGGTAATTACCTCGTTTTTTCAAAAATTGTTTTGTTTGTGCATTTTTATTAATTAATTTTTTAGTTTGTGTAAAGTGTTTGTGCCAAAGTTGCATGCCAACAGGTAAAATATGGATGATCCTGTTTACCTTTATCTACTACTTTTATTTACTGCACCCATATTTGCAAAATAAAGTATCTAAATATCTTTATCTTTACCAACTTTAAAATATAGCAGAGGACATTAATGTTTTTGCAAAGTTCTTAACTGTACAGCTGAGTAATTCTCATCAGAATTATCAATATCATATGTTAGATAATTTATGCGTTAGTGGTAAAAAGGCATTAAGTACAAGTACTTGTAATAAGTTGTAGTGTTTATTTTAAGAAGGAAGGAAAATCGGTTTCTAATATTACAAATCGGTGGTAATTGCAACAATTTGCGGCAAGTACTCCTTATAAAAACAAGGAGTTAATTATAGAAACGTGTAATTATAATAGCAAATGCAATAACCATACAATTCGTATTTGATGCCATTTGAGAAACGTGAGATAATGAATAACAATTTGCCTATATGTTTTTTAAGACACAGTAAATTACCAATTACACAAGAAGTTTAAATTCCATTTACACTTAATTTCAGATTAATTGAACACCTGTCATTGACCCAATAAATGCGTGCAAAATTCTAAACAAGAGAATGTCGAGGTCTTGTCTCACAAACATTACAATCCCATAAAAAAACAGACGAACAGCGTAAAGATTAATAACATAACATAACCTTGTTGATATTGCGTTTTGTAATAAATACTATTTTATACATTTATGTATCTATAAATTTAAAATAAAATAGTCATCAGATACTTGTTTCATAGACATTACCTGCAGTTTATGATGTTAAATTGGATTGTAGCATTTTATATTTTAATGACAGGCTTTTAAGACGTGGTTTTAATTAAATATAATGACATTGCACAAATTTGATGAAACCCAAAAATAAATAACGAGTTTTAATCTATGTATTTTTTATGCCACACTTTCGCAAGTGCGATTTTTTAGAAACGTTTTTTTCTGTGCACTGAGTATCCGTAGTCCATAAAAACGACCAGTTGGATTGCAAGCTCGCTATTAACATTGCCTACTTATGTTATTTTGTTCACACTGAAAATTTATATTTAGGTAAATATTTAAAATAATTTGTTTAACGCTCCTACCTCCCCCTGTTTCCTTTTTAACGAAATTGGTAATTGAGGGACGAGACCGAAGTCAACACTAACGCCGCTAAGGTGTAGGAGTTTTGGTTAAAACTAATCTGATTAAAAAATGCACGATGATTCCCTTTTTAGGGTTCTATACCTCCAAAGGGAACCCTGTCTGTCTGTCTGTCAAGACCCTCTACCTCGGGAACGCGTTAAGGTATCGAGTTGACATTAAAACCATATACTGACTGGTTAGGTTCCTTGGAGCTGTGAAAGAATCAATTCTCTAACCCACGCGGTTTTGTATGAAACTGAACCTGAACTGAACTCTGGGTGCGCGAGTTCGACTTGCATCTGACCGGTGTTATTAAACGAAAGTTTCACTGTTATTAAACAAAATCTTCAGAGTTTGTGCTATCAATGCCAATCGGTGATTAAGCACTTGTCATATCCACTATAAAAATAAAGTTATTATGTTATTTAGATAATTCGTAATCCGTGCTTGTTAGGTGTAAGTAAGCATGAATCTTGTTATTTTGCTGCAATAAAGATGACTTAGTTTTATCTACCCCACAGGGGGCATTCCAACAAATTATGTAGCTCGAATAGTTGCACGTATGTACACTACAAAAATTAAAGACGCTTTAGCGTGTAGAATTATCCCGCACTAGGTTCATGACCATATATACATCCATCAATATGAGAGAGATTTCTTTAGTGTGTTCAACTAAATAATTCATGATGTTTCAGTCGTGAAAACCGTATGAAGCAGGAATGGTTGCTAGTAAAATTTTATAATGAAGCCCACACCTCGTCAGGTTTTGTTAGACATACTCGTATTTTATTGAATTTGAACATCGTTTTGTAGTAGATATGTTACTGTAAAAACTCATCATTTTTCTGCCCTTGTCCAATGCTTCTTAGGGTCGGCGCAACACGTTCTTCTCACGTTCTCCCCTGTCAGACGTCAAGGCAAGAAAAATACGGAAACTTTAAAGGTTCACTTTGTTGTACGTCCGTCTGTCTGTCAAGACCCATTATCTCGGGAACGCGTGGAGGTATTGAGTTAAAATAAAACCATATCAACCATACTCAAATCTACTTCAGATTTTCCTTTTCCTCTCTTTCTATCCATCATCATTCATGTACATTACTATTTTAGTCACATTTGTTACATCCCTACTCATTACATGTCCATACCAAGACAAGCCTTGAATTATTTTTATTTATTTATTAAGACTTGGTGTGGAAAACAGACTACTAAAGCTAACATGCAAATGTTGTGTATGGCAATAGAAACAAAAATTAAGTAACAGATACAACTATTAATTAAACTGTTTCACTTAGTTAACCTTGATAACCACCAAGCGGCTATTCGATTGACGAAATTTAAGACATAACGTTGTTAAAACAATTATATATACTCACATTGAAGTGGTGCGTTAGTGTTTTGTTTTGGCTATATTTTGTTAGTGCCATCTTGAAATGAACCTTATTCTTGAGTGTTAGACTGACATTTAAAGGATTAACTGGTTTGGTTCTGGTGATTCGTCTTTTTCATTTTATAGTAAGACTAGTACTACTTACCCACGACTTCGTACGCGTTGTGTTCGCGATTTGCCCTGCCTTATAGCAGTTCTATTCTAATGTATGTATGCCATGACTATGAAGTCCTGGTTTGACAACCGACAACTCTCTCATGAGAGTTAAGGAAAATGTACATACTGAAATATTGCTCGCCCCCCTAAGTTATTAGCGTAATAATATAGAGTCTATGTCCTACCCCAAGTTGAAATCTATCTCCGTGCTATCTGATCAGTCGTTTGGCAGTGAAAGGGTAACATACATACACACAAACAAACAGCTACTTTCACATTTAAGTATATTATTAATATGGATGAGATAGAAATGTAAGTAAAAACTAAGTAACAAAGTTGGCCAAGTTTTTATTTACATTTTCGACCCAAAATAGTTAAAGTATTATAAAAATATGGACTAGTTCAATCTCATAGGCCAATTTATTGTAAGAGCAGAAATGGCTTCGTTGTGCATATTGTATGTTAAATCTTATGTTAATTAACTTAAAGTTCAATTTCATATGTCAACTTACCAAAAGCTTTAGCGATGGCGACATTGCCTAGTACAGCAATAACAGGAACTATAAATATGGAGGAGCCGAGGTCTGAGCACATCTCCATGAAGCTCACTTCTCTTCCGTCAGGCAAGACTGTGGAGAACGGCGGTAGGCGGATCGCGGGAAGACCGTCTCTGGAAGAAGGTGGAAGAAATGTAAGAGAGAGTATTCATTTTCGACTTTATTTAAAGTGGGCAGAGTTGCAATTCGTATGGTAGTGAACATCACGCTACGGAGAAACTAATGTATTACGGTTAATTGTATTTCGATGTTCTGAATTAGCTCCCCTATTGCTCTAACGTACGTTCCAGTTTAAAAGAATATACAAGTAAAGATGGTATTAATGAAAATCGGCCAAGTGTGAGTCAGCCCCGCCCACCCAGGGTTCCGTATAAACTTGCGAGATAAACGGCCAATATCTTTTGACTGCGTAAACTTGGAGGGTTGATTTTCACATCTCTAAGAGAACACAGATTTCATTCTATGGTTTTAATTTCAACGCGGCACATCTAAACGGTCCAAAAAACGGTCTTGACAGACAGACAGATAATAAAGTGATCCCATAAGGGTTCTGTTTTACCTTTTCAGACACGGAACCCTAAAAAACAGAACATTCTTTTTTTAAATTTGTTGAGCCTTTTATTATTTTGTTGATTCATTCAATTGTTTCTAGAATCACATAGGTATTAGCATAAATCAATAAAGTATAAATGTTCTATGCAAATAGAATGGCGTTTCATGAATCATTTCCAATTGAAAAAAGAATCAATGGCCTTATAATTATTAGCGAATATCGGTCATATTTGAAGGACATTGCAGTTAAAAGGGAAATAATACCAACAGACAGACGTATTTTTTTGTATCATGTACAATTGCGTGTCTAATAGCCAGATTAATTAGTAATGGAATGCCACCTTATTTCATTGAAAACATACTTTTTAAATCCGTATTTATGCTGTTAAATATCATGAAACGATTTTCACGAGTACCTCTAGCTCTACCTGTATTCTTACGCCATTTGAGTGTTTTTAATAAGGATAAAATTCTGGGAATAATATTATAATGATATATGGAAAAATTAAGACGAGCAAAATTTGTATAAATTATGTTAAACGCAGCGTCTCAATGTCAACGTCATACGAGCACCAAATAATCCTGCCAGCACCTTACCAGGAATCTAAAATACCCGCTAAAGCAGATTCATAATCCTACTAATATTTTAAATGCGAATGTTTTTGAGGATGGATGAATGTATGCGAGTTTGTTATTCTTTCAAGTCAAAACAGCTGAACGGAACTTGATGAAATTTGGCACAAATTAGATTATAGTCTGGATTAACACAGTTTTTTTTTCAATAATCACGCTGGCGAAGCCGTGTGCGCCAGCTAGTAAGTTAATAATATGAATTACGACTGTTTCACAATACTGCGTCTGTGACAAAATTTTCAAAAATTAATATTCTTTTATGATTTCGCTAAAGCGCCCAGGGGATCTCCTGGTATTATTCAATAGCTGACACGGTCTTAAAAAAATAACTTATAAAAAGAAGTTCTTACTTCACAGTGCCCGTCAGCTTGAAAGGCTGAGTGGAATATTTCTCAAAGACGAACGCGGCTACAGAGCATCCTATGACCACAATAGCGTTCCTTGACGTAGACAATAACCAAAGAGCTTTCTTTAATCCTTTCTGACTCGGAGACAGGTTGATATCTTTCACTTTCTGAAAAAGAAAGGTTATATTATAAAACGTACTTACTGTGTCCATACAAACATAACATGGCGCTTGTATTCCCGGAAAAGTTATTCAGTGGTGTACCTACCTACACTTCTTTTGGTTAGTTATGTAAATAGTAGTAAATTCCTCATAGAAAAACTAAATAAGACTGCACTACCTGGGAATCGAACCCTGGACTTGTTCAACAGTCGCGCTAACGGCTGGACTTCGGTACTTTTTTATGACTATTCAAGTATTATTTATTACCTGTCACAGGTCTGATTTAGTCTGATTGGTCTGATTTCTGCATACCTATGCAGAAATCCATCTTAACCTTTTACAGTAGGTACATAACATAACATTAATTAAGGTAGGTTGATAACATTGTTAAAACCTGTGACAGTACAGGCTGGTATGCAAAGACATTCGAATACTCAAAGTTTTAAATAAATATTTAAAAAGAATAGAAGAGCTTAGCCTTGTTTTATTTCATTCTGGTGTGATATGTATCGGTGAAATAACATATAAAATATAATCTTGAAAGTATTTCATGCGCTTTCATTGTATTACACATTGCACACAAAGGATACCAATTTTTACGAAATGCCTACGTAATAATGTTCTTTAAATTGCCTTCCAAAAAGACAAGTGCGCTAACTGATTCATCCCAAAATTACTTTTGCATTGTTTTAGAAGAAGAATGTATAACAAGCATCTCGTTAAAATGCATATTTTAAAAGCGCGTGAACTCCAGTAGTTCATTTTGAAAAACAAACGAACAAGTGCAATATTCACACGGAACTAAAACAAAAGATGTTAACGTGATACACCGTGAAAAGTTAACGAAAGTTCCTACAAATTTGCATAATATACAACGTATTTACGTGTACACCATATATAAGTGTACACAATGAAATATTAAATGCTTTGAACACACTTGTGCTAATAAGATGAATGCTGTTGAAAACGGAAGTTGTGAATAATATTCCAAATATAAAAACGCTCTACGAGACAACACGTCTTCGACATTCGTTCAAATTCAATATCAACCTTTATCATATATCTCATTGTTCTTCAAGTATCGGAATATTATTGAGAACACAATAATCACCCTTTCATTTGTTTATCTTGGAAACGTGAACTTTATATGAAACGGTGTTCTGGTGACAATTGTTGATCAACGTCACGTTTCCTGATGAAACAACAAGGGTGCTATCTGGCATCAAATTAAGTGCTATTGCTGTTCACAAAGGAATGCAAATACAAACATCGATTGTGAACATAACAGGCAGTAGCAGATGTGTTAAATAAAATTTACAATTTGGAATATCGGCACCAGATCAAATTGATAGCAAACATTTACTTGGTATTGAAACCATCTGGGCTTGTGTATTTAAAAAAAATATGAATAATAAGTGTATATTTGAATGACGGAAACAATACAGTTTTTGGCATTTCGTTTGAAATGGTGATACAGCAACTTTTTCTTAATGTATAATTAAATACATTCTCTTTTTATTTGTATTCATAGAGTTACATGACACGTGAATCTTATTAATTGGTTTTAATTCGTGGCTTTGTAAAGAGTAAAGAAACGCAATGTTTGCCCTAGTACGCTAGTTTTGACGTATAGCCATAATACCTACCGGCTAACTCTGTTTCACGATTTCGGTTTATATACAAAAAATATGAAATATTAGGTCCTTACATATGAAATTGGCGTTTTTCGTACTGGCCACTTTAATCACGAATTTCTCCTCTTTGGTAAGGAATTCCAAATTCAAATTTGTACAGCTATTTACTCATGTATTTGTGCTTCGATGACCGTCATTCATTTGTTTTTTTTCTTCTGTTTTTTCTGTTTGCGTCACTCATTTTACAAAATGGAAAATTTAAAATATCGCATTATTTACGAGTACGAGTTCCGCCGTGGCACTAGTGCTGCGGAAACGACTCGAAGGGTGAATGATGTGTATGGCGGTCATGTTGCAAAAGAAAACACAGTTCGTTTTTGGTTCCAACGTTTTCGTTCTGGAAATTTCGACCTGCAGAACAAGCCCCGTGGACGGCCTGAGACCCAAGTTGATAATGGAGATTTGAAGGCTATTGTGGAAGCGGACCCATCGCAAACCACGTCCGAGTTAGCTGCAGGCTTCGATGTTAGTGATAAAACTGTTTTAATTCACTTGAAGCAAATTGGGAAGATTAAAAAGCTTGAAAGGTGGGTACCTCACGAATTGACTGAAGCAAACCGGCAAACGCGCGTCGACTGCTGCGTTACATTACTGAACCGGCACAACAATGAAGGTATTTTAAACCGAATCATTACCTGTGATGAAAAATGGATTCTTTACGATAATCGGAAGCGCTCAGCGCAATGGTTGGATCCTGGCCAGCCAGCCAAATCCTGCCCCAAGCGAAAATTAACCCCAAAAAAGTTACTTGTAAGCGTTTGGTGGACTAGTGCCGGTATTGTTCATTACAGTTTTCTCAAATCTGGCCAGACTATTACAGCTGATGTCTATTGTCAGCAATTACAAACCATGATGGAAAAGCTAGCGGCTAAACAACCAAGGCTGGTCAATCGCTCCACGCCACTGCTGCTTCACGACAACGCCAGACCACACACTGCGCAACAGACGGCTACCAAATTAGAAGAGCTTGAATTGGAATGTCTTAGACATCCTCCGTACTCCCCGGACCTTGCTCCAACAGATTACCATTTTTTTCGCAATTTGGATAACTTTTTGCAAGGGAAAAAATTCAACTCCGATGGGGCAGTCCAAATCGCCTTCAAAGATTTTATTGATTCCCGTCCGACTGGTTTTTTTAGTAAAGGGATCAATGAACTACCTATAAGATGGCAAAAGTGCATTGAAAACAATGGTTCATACTTTGATTAATTAAATATATTATATTAAAAAATATTCGACTTTTTGTTCCTTCCATACAAAACGCCAATTTCATATGTAAGGACCTAATATCAGTTTCTAAATTAATCTTTTACACGCCATCACCTTTTTAAGGCACTTCAAGTTTAGTAAAATTTATATAGCTAGTGATGGGCCGTTTTAGATTTTTATTTAGTTTATTCTAATTTAGACATATTTTTTTTATAATAACGTGCCTCGCACTAAGAATTACTCCGGTATCGTGGGTGCGTTTATAAACATTTAAACATACGCAAACAGCCAGACCCAGAACAACTACCTGTAGGTCATATAAATACTTGTTCTGTGCGGGGATCGAACCCGCGACACGAAGTTCAGCAGTCAATCGCTCAGCCACTGCGCAAACCGTGCCGTCAAGTTGTCAGTGGAGTCTCAGCCACGTGACCGTTTTGCAGCTTAAGTGATAAATGGCGTTCATCGTTCGTTACTAATCCTCGTTACCTACAGTTTTATATAACCATAAAGGACACAGTCGACTTCTCTTTACATAAATTATATGCGTATATATTGGAGGCATAAAGCATTTATTGAAAACCATAATAATATGGATATAATAAAGTAATTGTTATTTTACTTCTTTTATGCAGTCTTTAATAAAGGTTTTATTGTTTACCACCACATTCGAAATAAATAAATGTCAAGAGAACTGCAAAAGCGTTTGTTTTTAGATTATAATTAAATGCTTTTTATGAAAGGATTTAAGTTATGTTTAGTATGAAGGGGTTTAATAACCCCGTCGACGAATGCTGGTGACTAATTCGTGACAATGTATTGAGTGCCTGGCCAACCATACATTGCAGGATTTGTATCATTTAAATGTGCAGGGGCCTAAATGGCCACTTCGGCATATTCACAATGAGAAAATAATATGAATTACGTTACAATTTGTAAAATGGTTACAAATTCATAATATTAACTGCGTCTGTTACCGTTGTAACAACTTTAACGTGTTCATCTTATTATCCCATTATGATTTTGCTGAAACGCGAATTTGGTCATTTTAGACCCCCGAAACACAAGATGTAGGTTAGCTTAAATTAAGTGAAAAAATTTAAATACTACTCACACGCATAACTAAAAGTAGGACTATACACGATATACCTAATGAGCTGTCAGCGATTCTTGCCTTTGGTATATTTGTAACCACCTGAAACAAATATTTTGAAATAAATAAACGACACCATAACGGACAAAAGTATCAAGACTATGTATATTTGACTTCACTTATCGCTAAACTTATCAGAGATGGCCTGACGCAACTTTTTTATCTCTAAATTGTTTGTCGGGTAAACATCCGGTGTTTAAGTCTTTGAGAATTTTGGTCATCATCATCAGCTATTTCTCAAGTGCGTAATATAGTGATACCAGTCCAAATCGTATCTGCTTTTAAGGGCGTCACCTCTGCCGTGTCGACGGCATGTTAGGGTTCCACGCGGGCCTCAAAGAGATGATAGCAAGGCCGAGAAGCTGGCCAGGGACACCGCCTGCAGGGGTTGTGGGTTGTTCAAAAGAGGTACCGCGGCCCCGGAACATTTTAGTGAGCACAAGTCTGACACTCCCCCCGCTAGGCCCAGAGCGGGTGAAGTTATTTGATGTTTTCCCATCCGCAAAAAAAAGGTGTCACCTCATTTTATAGTTTCAACGTGATACAAAAGTGCTAAGCAACTGTGTATTCTCGTGTACACTTTTGTCTGTACAGCAAATCACTCGAGCATTTCAATTCTACGTTTCATCAACATGCTGCATTTGAGAATAATAGAGCTTTGAGCCGATTCCCGCAACTGTCAAAGCTATAGGCATCCAGATGTGCAGAGTCTAGCTTTAATTACTGTATCGAGCTTTCAGTAACCAACTAAATTGCTGTAATAGTGTTAAAAGTGAACAGACTAAGTAAAATAACCAGAGGCTAGCAGCGGTACGCATTGTAAAAGTAATTACGACGATTTTTGAATTACATTAAAAATACGCGCTTTAAATATTATATTTTTAAAATTTATTAATATCTATGGTTGGTATCTGATTGTGCTTGTTGCAAATCAAATCAAAGCATTTATTTCAATTAGACCATTACACTTTTGAATGTCAAGAAACAAAATTAAGCTACAGTCCCGGTCACAAGGCATAATAACTTGTGAAAGTACTGTAGTTGCCCATTCCAAAGCGTTGGAAACTCCATGGACACTCTTTTAAATTATAATATTACGTATTTACTTACATCATTCATGTTGAGATTTTACAAATATGTGAAAACAATGTAGAAATACGTATACGATAATGCAAAGTAAGAGCGTCCAAATTAAATTAAAAAAATTCTAAAATGCCATAAGATAATTGATATTTTCGATTAAAAATCGCCGTATTTACTTTACGTTAAGGGCGTGCTACTTTGATGAACATAAATAAACGCCACAGATGCTATGATTAACATTGCCACTTACTGTACCCAAGTAATTTGACAAGCCACACCATCGATTTGTAAGCATTAAGTAGAACGAGAACCAAAGCTATCCTTAGCAGTCGGGGGCTTAGGAATACAAGACCAACAAAGTTGTTTTTGACTGTACAGGTACTACGATACATACCTTTTTCACAGTGTCCAAGAATCCATCAGATTTAAACTGCAAACCTAAAAGTCCTTTAAGTTGCGATACTGCAATAATTACAGATGTGGCTGAAGTGAAGCCAACCGTAACTGGCACTGATATGAAGTCTATTAGAACACCTGTGTAACAGAAATAAAAAGATTTACAAACTACTATTTGGCGCCTGCGGCTTCGCCCGCGATATATCGAAAAAAAGGTATGACTATAATCTACCTCTGTGCCAAATTTTATCCATACATCCATCCATCTTAACAAACATTCGCATTTCTAGTATTAAGTAGGACTATAATCTACCTCTGTGTCAAATTTCATCAAGATCCGTTCAGCCGTTTTGACGTGAAAGAGTAACAAACATCCATTCATCTATCCATCCTTACAATCATTCGCATTTATAATATTATATTAGTAGGATTTCAGACGAATAAATAAGGTGACTAATGCGATACGCACATATGTCAGACCTTAAGCTTGAAATACATTACATAAGATAGCAGGGGGTCTAAAATGGCCGGTTTACCAGAACAATAATAGGGTAAGAATGATCACGTTAAAATTCTTAAAATAGTCATAGACGCGAGTTAATATTATAAACTAGCTTTTGCCCGCGGCTTCGCTCGCGTTAAATTCGGGGTAACACCCCTTGCGCCTTATTGATTTGTAATAGCAATGCTAAGTTTTCCCTTTTTTCCGCTTACTCCCTCATTTTTCACTCTTTTTTCTTAAAAAATTGCCTATGTCCGTCTCCTGGTTCGCAACTCTATCTCTGTACCAAAATTCATCAAAATTGCTTTAGCCATTAAAGCGTGAAGAGGTAACAAACAAACAAACTCTCTTTCGCTTTTATAATATTAGTAAGGAAGTAAGGATTGTTACATTGTGACCATTTTACGATCACCCATTTTTCTACTGTCGCGGCCATTTTAGGCTGCCCTGCCCTTACAGCAATGACAATCAAACGTTCCCCGGAAAGCTATAGTCAATAGTAATAAAACAGTATTAAGCTGGCATTGTATTTCATTAAAATTCCGTATTATTTTTCCGCAAATTGACGACACGGATGGCGCAATGGCTGAGCGATCGACTGCTGCGCTGCGTGTTCGATCCCCGCACGGAAAAAATATTTGTATTCTGCAGGTAGTTGTTTCGGGTCTGGCTGTTAGTGTAAGTGAGTTTAAATGTTTGTAGACGCACCCATGATACAGGAGAAAATTCTAGTGTGGGGGAACGTTTTAAAAAGAAAAAAATGCTGGGTCAGCTATGAGATAGTAGGTGTAACCGGAGTGCGAGTAGAAACAAAAGAAATGCTAGGCGGACACACAAAGGGTTCCATAGCACCAAACAATATAATCAATAATAATATTCTTAATGCTCATTCATAGGTCAAATAACACATCTTATTCAAATCAATTTTCGTTGAAAGTTTACGTTCTACAAACCTACATCTCTTTGTATCTTCTTCGTATTTAAACTAAATATATGCAATGATGAATATAATGATATGTTAATGAAATCTAAAGCACATATCAGGTTTATTTAATAAAATAGCAAGGTACACATATTGCATCTTGCTATTGAAAAGATCGCTTTTAGCGATAAGACCGCCCATTGTGTCGCCCTATTTATAAGTTGTATGCTGTTACTCTTGTAATTTGTATGGTGTACATGATAAAGAATATTCTATCTATCTATCTTGGTAAGACAGATACATTATGAGGAATATTTTCCAAAATTATATGTTGATTTTGGTTACATAAGGTAAGTATATAGGGAAAATGGCAAAAATCTAAACGTAACCACATGTATTTACATGTCATGCGCTTATGCGGCAGAAAATGACAAAAAAAATGCATGAAACAGCGCAACTTAACATTCAAATAAACAGATTACTAATCGGAAAACGCAGTTAAAGCAGGATTCAATAAATCAATAGGTAACGATACTAATTATATGTTTTGCATTATTAACTCACTAATAGGCTAAGCAGCTCTTAAAATTTTTAAATACTTCACCAATAATTCTGATTTTAATTACAAAAAATCAGAACGTAGATCTTTTACATTAGGCATAAATTGATCATTAATTACAGCTCAAATAAAAAAAAACAAAAGAAGTTAATTCCACAGAACAAGAGAATGACAATCAACAGGAAGACTGTTCATCTCGTTAGGAAAGAAGAAATCAAATTAAACGTGCGCCCGTGAATAATGTAACAGACTATACCCGCCACTGAATGGAAATTGAATAATGATGGCGAGATAAGCTCACTAACTAAAGTAAACACTAGTTATAAACTAGCAGCCTGCTGACGATTCGGACACAATATTTTCGGAGTGTCCAAAAATTTTAATTAACAAAAACATTTCTCTGACTATTCAGACATCATCAAATTATTGAAGCTGTTTAGTAAAGACAGGTAAAAAGTTTTAAACATGATATGCTGAGAACAAAAAAATTACAAATAGATTTTATTATGAACGGCTGCTTTTGTTTCAAATCCGGTTAAAAAAGTTTTCTTTACACTAATAGGCGTACTTATATCGGTTAAATTTTTTATTATCTAGATTTACAGTGCAACTTTTTTTATTGGTGTCCGAATCGCCAGTGAAAAAAAAATGTTAAATTAAAATGTGTAATTTCGGACACTGTCCTAAGATATTGTGTCCAAACCGCCAGCAAGCCCAACTAGCTACTGGCGATAATTGAGGACGCATTGTAAATGTAACTACTGTCTATACTATTGCGGATAGGTGGCGAACTTCAATTTGGAGATAACAAAGGGAAAATTATGGAGCTACTATGAGCTACTCAAACACAGACACATTTGGAGCGATAAATTACGCGTTTATAATGTTACCCATAATGACATATTTTAAGGACAAAGCATTTTAGAATTTTGTCCTTGTAATAGATCAAAAATTAGGTCGAATTTAATTTACAACGTCAACACTTCATTCGTCATTTTTTACAATGCAGTTGTATAACGATAAAGGTTTACTCTCACTTTAGTAACAAGCAGTATTTACTGCGCGTCGGCCTTGGTCAGTACAGGATATAATTATTATGTACACAGTAGAACATTATACCATGCAAGTATCGTGTCTGCTGAGAGTACACAATACACTACTGTTTTACAAAGATCATCAAAGGATAGAGAAGAAAGACGAACAGTAAAATGAAAACAAGCCAACATATCGGCTTGTTTTCATTTTACTTTTCGTATTGCAAGACTGAATATTTACTGAGTCAGCTCCTTTCGTAAGAAAAAATAAAAACGCAAAAAGCCAGAATTCCTTCTCAAAGCAATAAAACGTTGTTGAGTAAAGATTGCGGTAGTGCTGGGTTGCAGCCCCGTCGTGCGAATGCTGTAGGCATCCATTCATCGCCATTCAAGTACTCTTTACGCGGGGAAAACAGCATTCGCGTTTCATATTCACATATACACAATTCTTTATGTCACACAAAACAAGGAAGAAAATTTCCAACTTACCTAAATGTAACATTCCCATTACAAGTTGTACTACGCCAGATAAAAAGCAGAGTAAAACTGCGTAGTCAGAGTTCCTGCCCTGTATTTGTTGGTAGGTCATGAGAGCTAGCAATGCTGTCGGGCCCAAAGTAATGTCCTTGCAAGACCCGAACACTATGTAGACGAAACATCCCATAAACGATGAGTAGAGACCGTCCTGAAAAATTTACGACTATGAACACCTATTTCACTACCTTTGGGTTACGGGTGTGAAGTACTACATATTACAGTTTTGCTACATAAGCAAAATGTAGGTTGTTTTTCGGTAGGCCTTGTGGCATGGGAGAAATCGAATAGGGGCCGTAAAAATGTACATTCTTCGTTTCATCAAAAACTTCTTTTCATGATAAAAAGAGATCAATGGGACCCTGTTTCGAGTTGTGTTGAGCAATTTATCTTCAATCATATGCGAAAATGTTATCTTATAATTGCATCTACAAATATAATTACTTATTATAATTGGCAACATATATCATGCCTAAGTGAGGCTGTAATTAGATAACATATACTATATCATTGAAGTTCGAAAGTTCTAAACTAAAAACTCATTATTCATTTGATTAAATAAACTTTTACTTTCAATACGTGTTCGAACTTTTTGCACATTTTGACCTGTACTTTGAAAGAAAATGGTCTTATGTTTCAAAAAACCGGGCATTGCTTCTCAAAATGCAATCAGAACCTCGTATTTACAGTAGAACGACTTTTACCTGCAAAGATTTGATTCCCTGTCGATATTAAAACGTTATTCAGATTCCTTGGATAAAAATATTCGAGGGGCCTGTACCAGATAGGAGATATGATAACAGAAAGTCGAATGTTGCTCGAGATTAAATATTTTATGGAGTATAAATGCCTTCTAGGAAACCGACCATGCTGGTCAGAAATGTTATATTAAAATTGGAAGCCGGCCGGCCTTAATATCATTGGAAAATATTTACTTTTATAGAATACTTTATGAATACGACTGTACCTGTGGACTTAACCCAGCCAGTGTCGCATATGCCAGTGCCTGTGGTATAACCGTAAGGCCGACTGTGATGCCCGCAATTAAATCTGCGACAGCCTTCTCCGAATTGTATTCTGGAAGCCATTTTGTAATTGGTAATCGTTTGTGTAACAGACGTCTGTATCGGGTCTGCCTTTTAGAACGATGCTTGGACGGCGATGACATTTTACTGTCTTATCCACCTGGGAAAAAGAAAAACAATTTATTTAAGAAGCGAATTTTAACAATCGCTCTAGTATAATATTATATCTTGGATAATTTCACTTATGAAATATAATAATCCTACTGATATTATAAACGCGAAAGTATGTATGGATGTTTGTTAGTCTTTCACGCAAATACTACTGAATGCATTTTAATGAAACTTTACAATAATATAGCTTATACATCAGAAAAACACATAGGCTTCAATTTATAAAGATATATTGTATATTCTATCACAACGCCAGAGTGAAACCGCGGGCGCAACTGTTCATGTATATTAGAGCTATGAACGTAGAAGTAATTATTAATTTCAATTAATAAAGCTCCACAAGATTAAGGAAACCACGATGTTAGTGGCTGATTCATAGACAAGGTTGAAACAATTAATGTATTTAAAATACAAGTGGTCAATGACTGACCCTACCTATCTGAATAATACCTATTTGAAACAACGATAAGAAAACAAAAGAATGTCACCTAAAGTACGGCCAACGAGAAGCGATACCAAATGTAAACAAAACCCATGCTAAAACCCCATCTAAAATGGCCGCCCGAATGTTTGCGAACCCGTCTTAACGTTGTCATGTTTTTGCCGGGAGAACGAGACATTACGACAAAGGCACAAGATGGAAAGAGATAAATATTAGATTGTCAACGCCACAGTTGTTCTTTAGGTTAATGACCTTTCGTATCGCTTCTCGTTGGCCGTACTTCAGATATTATGCAAGTCATAGTATCATGTCATGAGAACGGTTACACTACAGATTGTTTAATAAATTGTTTACTATAGTGTAATCAAAAATAAGAAAATTAACAAGACCTCAAATGGGACAGAAGTTCGTGAAAACATCGTAAACATTTGTCGCTGATATACGATACAAAGTTTAATAAACAGTTTATGTAGAGGTGCGCCGTAGCTTTCATGAAACATGATAGAACAATAAAATGTGAGCTAAACTTTGCAACATTCTATATCGATATTCTTTGCAAGCAACGGTGTATTTACCGAGAAACGGAACGGTGCACATTTGAAAAATAAGGATTGAAATTAATTCACTCAGACAAAAATGTTCTGGTAGGAAAGCGAAAATAGTTGAAAGAAGTAGCGTGTATCGTCGATATCACGTTTTATTTTGTGCTGCCAAGCAAGACTAAGTGTGCGTCCACACTGAATGCGCGGTGACTGGAGCCGAAGCGGGCGCGGCGAGCGGCGGCGCGCGGTGGCCACAGTGAGGCGCGAGCTTTTGTAGCGGTTTGACGTATAATCAAGTGTTACAAACTATTGACGAAGATGGGAGGTGTTAAACACTAGAGATGGTGTGCACGAAATAAATAAAAATAGAGGAATAACTGGTGATTTTTTTAACTTAAATGAGTAATTGAGATTATAATAATAATAAAATTCTTTGAGTTTACTCGAATGCCCGGGAGAACTTTTCATTACATACTAAGTAAAATATCACCTAAAATCACAAAAGAAATTGTAAACAATTCAGTATTTTCCGACAAAAATACACATGCGCATACATACGTCGAGCGGCAAGACCGAACTAGCTTGTTACCTCCGCCACCCGCGCATTGGGTCGCTTGTTGACTAGGCCCGTAGTGCGGCCAGAACGCGCGGATTGAAGCGTTTGAAAACAACGCGCGCTGTGTCGCTCAGTACCGTCGCACTAGGCTTCCGCCTTAGTCACTACAATATGGACGCAAAGGCGCGTTTCATATGTGTGATACTTCGCGCCCGTCGTTGCAACCGCGCTAGGCTCGCAGTGTGGACGCACACTTAGGCAATTCAATATGGAGTCGGTGAGCGCGGCGGTCACAGCTCCCTACTCTCCCTCAGCCTATAAAGCACTCCTGCAGGGAATATTGGGGTAGTTGATTTAATTTAAGACCCTTTGTGTCGCACACTTCCAATTCCCTAATAAAGGCTGGCCACTAAACATGGCCGCCGAAAAACAAAGGACCGAATGTACATAGTTGCGTATGGAGGGACCACAATAATCGATGCTCCAGTTATTATTGTTGAAATAACAAATACCGCGTATTGTTGCGAGAGATCACTGGGCCTACTATTGTGCTTTGTGTTGGGAGATAATGAAATGAATGGTCCTCTAGCTAAGCTTGAACTTTTCGTGGAAAAGTCACTTTTTGTGTCAAGGAATCCTTTTAATAAACAAAGGTTAAAAAGCTATGTTAGGTTGGTGTATCTGGAAAATCCCGTCTGGTATCTATTCTAGAAATAAAAAGCAACAATGTAAGAATATAAACCCTGACAATATAGTGTGCTACCCTACAATTTTACTACAAAAGAGTAAGAAAGGGGAGGGAACGAATCTATTACTGTCAATTTACCTCTTGAGTGGTAGGTGCTGAGAGAAAATTAGCTATTAGTGTGTAGTGAGTTCGGACACAAGGCGAAGGCCATGTTCTCCGATAATATTGAGGTCGGCTGTGTTAATTTGCGATGGTATGTTACATCGGTTGCCAATAAACCTTCGGTGAACAACGTCGCTGGTAAGCTTTGTCCCCAGTCAGGTGGGTCTAACCAATTATTCGGCCAGATTGGATTGAGGATTTCCATTAACCCTTGTGTTTGTTGTACATCTTTGACAATGTCGTTTTATGTGTGCTCTGATCGAAACGTTATCTCTGTAATATACTGTTTTACGTAATATCCAATTTAAGATAATGCAGGATGTTGGATACGTACGTAATTATGCATTATTGAGTCTATAAACATGTAATCTTCGTAATGACAAGGTGAAGATACGCCTGCGCTGACAATATAACGGTTTTTACTGAAGTTTATTTTTTCTGGTTTAGATGAAAATCTCACCAGCGTTGATCAAACAGTCTTATGTATCTGTCTGTACTGACTCAGTGTACATCACGAAATTATTGCGTAGTTTTGTGTATATGAGCATTATTAGCGAATCAATAGATCAGCCTTGAATTACAACTTCCTTATGATCGATAACTCATTTTAGTTACGATGAAATAACTATTGTGTTTATTTATAACTCGATACAGGGAACATAATACGTTACGAAAAATTGAGCAGCTTGTGCAATACAAGACAACCTTGAAAGCTATGGATTGTTCTTAATATGTGGAAAAATGAAAGGTGGCTATCTAGTTAGTCTAATCGATTCAATGTTTGAACAAAACAGCTGATGGTATGAAATAATAGTCTAATCAAAAGTA
Source organism: Ochropleura plecta (assembly GCA_905475445.1). Taxonomy (NCBI): domain Eukaryota; kingdom Metazoa; phylum Arthropoda; class Insecta; order Lepidoptera; family Noctuidae; genus Ochropleura; species Ochropleura plecta. The sequence continues at coordinate 12,473,427 of FR997734.1, forward strand.
ATAGGATCGCAAGTGGCATAATACTGTAACAGTAATATGATTGATCAATTTGACTGATTGGACACTTCCAAAAATGAGTAGGTACAAGATGACACGTTTTATAATAAAACTTGAACATTTGTTTAAATAACTAGTTTCGTTAACAATATACGAACTCGTTTAGTAGTTGTAGTTTTGATCGATAATAAAGATATTGACCATGAAGTGATAACGGCCAAACACCCGTAGGTACTTATAATAACTGTGTTTACTGAAATGAATCATTTTGTACCGGTGGATAAGCCATTTATTTTGAACCAGATTTTAGGTACACCTCTAAAGTACGAGTTTACCCTAGTGGGGGTTAAGTGGGTAGGAAGTGGGAAGCGGTTACCTTCTTCTGCGAAGCAGTTATGCAAGCGAAGGAGGTGGCTGGATATTTGAGGGAGAGAACCTCAAACCAACCCAGCCGCCGCGGAAGACGCTCCGGGTGTCGGGTACCGCGAGACGACTCCCAGTCACCGTATACGCGGGTACGTGTCCGTCCATCTAGTCATGCCAGGCCGCATCAACAGCGGGTTCGTGTTCCACGCGTGCTTCAAAGAGATATCAGCAAAGTAGTTGCAGGATGTTTGAAAAAGATGCTGTGGTCCCGGAACACAATGGGCAAAAGAAGGAACATGGTTGGGTTTTAACCAGTGAATGTTGTTGTACACTCCCTTTTGGTCCTTTCAGAGCTAGAGAAGTTTGATGATTGCCCATCCGAATAAAAAGAGGGGGCTAAATAAGTTAAATACTACTCTGCCGTACTCTTTGGGGACTACAGACGTGATTTTGTGTTGTGTTATTTTAGATACATGGAGTCGTAGATTATGAAGCTGTGACACCGTAACTAAACAGTATGAAGAAAAATCGTAGGTTAAAAAGGTTTTTACAATGTATTTAAAGTCGGCTGGCTTTTTGCTTTTTTTTTTTTAATTTCCTTGTAGCCGTGTTTCGATTTATTTCCGTTGGATCCCAGTTTTTGATCCCATTTTATAGGTATTAACGATGGGTCCCATTTGATATTACCATTGAATCCCATTTTATGACAACATGTGTACATTTCAGAAGAAAAGTGATTTACTTTTATTAAATATTTCAAAAACACCGTGTGTGTATTTTGGATTTTTTAGGATTGTTGCCACTGGGGAATAAACAAGCGCCTCTTAGCCCAAAAAAAAATACTGCCGTCATGATTTTTCCATATTTTTTTTTATATAATGTGGCCGTTTCTGGCACACAGGTCACAGTTTTAACCTAACCTTTTTTTTGTAAATAAGTAATTATCCTAATCTAAATAGTTCCGGGTAACCAACTAAAAACAATCTCTTTTTTTCTATAAATGCAGGTCGTTTGTGGCACTCGCCGGCCGCTGCCGCGGCACCGCTCGCTCCGCTCGCTCGGCTCGTGCGTAGGAGGTCACAGTTTTAACCTAACCTAACCTAGTTCCCGGTTCCTAAAATTTGTTTGGGCAATGAAATTTTATCAAAATCTTTTCGGAAAAACGGCAGGCACCCGTTATTCTAACATAACCTATCCACATACCCAAATTTCATCCAAATCAGTCTAGAAGTTTGAGCGTGTTGGAATAACAAACATACATACAAAGTTTCGCCTTAAAATATTATTGTGATTTTGTTGTTGGATGTACCCGCATTCAGATGTTTTTAAACATCTGGGATCCAACGGAAATAGTTTTTGGGATTCAATGGCAATAAAACGTATTTTTTTAGTATTTTTCAAATTTGGGATTCAACGGAAATATATAATAATGTTTTGTGGGATCCAACGCCAAAAATATTAAAGTGGGATCAAAAACTGGGATCCAACGGAAATAAACGCGTGTTTCGCTGTGGTAAAATAAGATAGGCATAAATTGTATACGTAATTACATGACTACGGGATACTTAGTGCTAAGCGTCCGTTTATCATGTGATGTAATTATGCGCATAGAAATTTCTAAATGTACGACTATTTAAATTGCCAAAACGGTTTCGTACCGTATTTTATATTTAAGACGAGAAGCTGATTCCTAAATCGTTTTTCTAATCCAGCAATGCTGAATACAGACTAACCAAAAGGTCCCTAAAACGTAGTGAAAGAGATAAGACACGTAATATTCTTATCTACCACATACAGACATCGGAAACGAGAACCTCGTAGGAGATAGCACTGTATTAGGGTCTCTAACGACACCGTACGAGCATCGGAATCAACTATCGCACTAAACGCCTATCAGGGATCCAACAATAATTCCCTTCCCCAAGACGGTTATCAATCATTTTGGTGAATGTTAGCCACGTAATTCCTCGATCAATCCGTCGACCCGGGTGCCGAGTGTAGGGCTGTCCCGTACTGTTTTGACCTCTGAGTCTGTGTTTGGGCATATCTACGAGCTCTTGGCTTAAGCTTTCATTCAACGAGGGCTCAGTGTTGGTTTCCTCCGGAATTTCAGTGTTGTGCGTGTTGAAGCGTGCTTTTTAGGTCCCGAAATTTCTGACAAGATAATTGGATTTCATCTTTGTGTACTCTGTGTGCCAATTTCGAAAGAGTTCAAGCACTTCAAACGTGGAATATACAGCAGCTATGTTTCGCTTTATCTGAATCGATTGAGTCATCCAATATCAAAACTTATTTCATACTATCTCACGTTTGGCTACTATCTAACTTGATGATAAGATTTGAAAATAGTATTCGCCATTTCCGCCTTAGATTAATCGAACTGTGAAAACAGATCTAGCGTAATGGTCTCTAATCAAGAGCTTCGTTGTTAAGAAAACTTAAGTTTGTCAAAGCAGCCCTATGAGTGTGGTGCGATCCGTCACACGCGACACGACGTGACGAATGTGAGGTGCTAAGAGCCCGCAGAAACGATAATCCAATGAACATTCCTATGGGAAGTACACATGATACCAGCCGCCATCTAGTCTCATATTACATTCCTGCCAGTCAGCTGGATGACTACCGCATTTGAACGTTCCATCATGCAAGCAATAACTAGAATTATTCAACAAACTGTGTGACCAATTTTAAACTGCTGCACCCACAGCTCAAGCTGTCACAGTGCTCAACCCTTTGCTCACTCAGCACATACATCTGGATATCTTCCATGATAAAGCTTATAAAATTTGTAAATATATATATTCATTTTTAAGTCATCCTTACTATACTTACTTAATATTATAAAAATTGAAAGTGAGTTTGTTTGTTTGTTACGTATTCACGCCTAAATGGCTAAACCGATTTTGATGAATTTTGGTACAGAGATAGTTGGGACCCTGGAGGCGGTCATACGCTATTTTAAAAACGTTTGAGATATGAGGGAGAAAGAGAGAAGAAAAGGGAAAACTTAGCATTGCTATTACAATAAATAAGGCGCAAGGGCAAATATACAGGTAGCAGGTACCTGTAAATCAGGAAAGGGGAACCATGTTACCCCGAATTTAACGCGAGCGAAGCCGCGAGCAAAAGCTAGTTGTTAATAAGTTTTTTTTTTATATTAATGCCAAAATTTTATAATATAAGTGTTTTGGTTGCACTGTTAACTTGTATTCTTTTAAATAAAAAATAAATTATAAAGTTGTAGGAATACAGAGGAAACAGCTATAACACGCGTTGTTTATCTTCCTTGCAAGTTGCAACAGTTAACGGTAAGAAATGGGCCTCTATGGAATAAAACGATCGTCCTGCAACTTATGAACTTACATTTTTAATGCCAGCTTTATGAATCTTCTTTCATAGTTTCCGCACATGTTGTAGTGAATTGTACAGATTTCTAATTAAGTATGCAAAACCTTGTGATCAAGTCAACAGAAAGTACTAAAACGGATCATAACATGGCTTGAAGATGTCAATCTAGACCAAAAGTTATTCCTAAAGAGACATCACAAAGTCATAAAGTTACTCGAATATGCAAGTACTTTTTTTTTTTTTTTTTTTTTTTTTTTTTTTTTTTTTCGGGTGGGAAATCATCCAATGACTTCCCCCGCTCTGGGTGGAGCGGGGGGGCATGTCAGACTTGTACTGACTAAAACCCACCCATGTTCCTTCTATTGCCCTTTACGTTCCGGGGCCGCGGTATCTCTTTCGAACAACCCGCAACCCCGGCAGGCGGAGGCTCTGGCAAGCCCCTCTGCTTTGCTGACTCTCTTTGAGGCGCGCGTGAAACACGAACGCGCCGTCGACACGGCCTGTCGTCAATCGACGGACGGACGGTGAGCTACCCATTGCTCACCGTCCACAGGCCCGCATCTACGGTGGCCGGAAGTCGTCTCGCGGCGCCCGGCGCCCTGGGCGTCTCCTGCGGCGGCTGGGTTGGGCAGATGTTCTCTCCCTCAATCGCCCGGCCACCTCCTTTGCTAGCATTACTGCTTCGCAGAAGGTGGTGACCGCTTCCCATTCCCTCTCGCTCCGGACCATGGCCTGAACCAGGGCCGGACGCGAGAGATCGCCGCCGCCGATCGCCTCCACGAGGGCACGGCGGTGCTCCGCCCAAGCTGGGCAGACCGCCACTGTGTGCTCCACCGTGTCCTCCGGGCGATCGTCACAATGGTGACACCCGGGCGCTTCCTCCCGCCCGATGATGTGCAGGAACCTCCCGAAACTTCCGTGTCCGGTGAGGACCTGCGTCAGGCGGTAGGTGAGGACACCATGACGCCTCTCCAGCCACTCCTCAAAGAGGGGACTTACCGCCGCTATTGTGGCGTGCCCTGCACGGGGTTGCGACAGTCGCTCTCTCCATGCCACCATGAGATCGCACCGGAGGTCTGCCCGCCGAGCGGCAACTTGCCGTGGCAGCGGGTTTTCCCCCCGGTGTAATGCCTCCGCGCGCCACTCAAACAGGCGCGCGAGGACTATCGCCTCCAGATCCCACGGTGGCAGTCCGGCAAGGAGGCTCGCTGCCTCGCCGGAGATCGTGCGGTAGCCCCGGACAAGCCGTATGGCCACCACCTTTTGGGGCGCGTTCAGGTAGTGGGCGGCGCGCCGCCCTAAAGAACGCGCCCATACCGGGGCCCCGTAGAGGGCCATGGACCGCACGACTCCGGCATAGAGCCTACGGCAGGAGGCGTTTGGCCCCCTCAGATTGGGCAGGAGCCGCTTGAAAGCAGCCCCCGTCCGCTCGAGCTTGGGAGCCAAACGTCGGAAATGTTCGACGAAGTTCCACCGGCTGTCGAGGACGATTCCCAGGTACTTCATCGTCGACATATGCAAGTACTTTAAGTAACATAAGCGTAGCTCAAAGAGAACTTGACAGTCCCATCAAATCTGATTTACCTACACTAAGTTCTTAGGTTTTCAGGTGCTTAGATTAAATGTTAATTTTATATACTGTAAGGCCAAGTAAAAGCCATTATTTCATACTCAATTTGCAAAATTTTTTTGGGTGATTAGAGATAATTCAAGATAAGGAAAAAAAATATCCAGCATAACATTACACTACACGTTTGTTTGTAGGTTTTTTTCGTCACTGGCTAAAAATACCAGCTTGTTACAGACAGTCTAAAAAAATACTGTCACACTACCTGACAAGGTCCACTTCTTGTTCAGATAACCTATGAACATTGACCACCACGCTTGCTTAGTTTGTTTACGATTTGTGATTGGTTTTATGTGTAACTAGCTGCGCCCTGCGATATCACCCGTACAGACCGGAATAAAAAGTCTATGCTATTTAGCTTTTTTTTTTTGCGGATGAGAAATCATCAAATTACTTCTCCCAGTTTGGGCCGAGCGGGGTGTAGTGTCACACTTTTACTAACTAAAACCCACCCAAGTTCCTTCTTTGGCCCTTTATGTTCCCAGTCCGCGGTGGAACAACCCGTAACCCCGGCAGGCAGATGCCATGGCAGGCTCCACTGCCTGCTAATCCAGTGTATAAGCTATGTATATAAAAAATTTCATCCAAATCCGTTACGGCGTTTGAGCGTAAAGGAGTAGCAAACATACACACACACAAAGAAAATTTCACCTTTATAATATTATAGTGTCATTATCATGTGCCCAGCCTTTTCCCGATTATGTTGGGGTCGGCTTCCAGTCTTACCAGATGCAGCTGAATACCAGTATTTTACATGGAGCGACTTCCTATCTGACCTCCACAACGCAGTTAGTACTATACCCCTTAGTAAGACGCGTTGTCAGACTTTCGGGACACTTGCTACCTGTAACGACTGGATTTACAAATGACAACTGGGACCACTTGGTATGTAAAGGGTGGGCACCCATCCACAGACCAACCCAGGCAAGCGCGGCTTAACCCAAAGATCGCCTTGAGTGGCTGCTATTATTTAGCCACGAGCTCCTCTTTATACATAGATAGATAGATAAATATTTGTGTGATTCAATGAATCATTTTTGTTGGCGAACCCATTGCACCCTAGTACGGATTGATATCACCCAATTTCAGTACTGACCTCATCAAAAGCGATAAGTGGGATTATAAGTATTTCAATTATCAATTTTTGATAAGGCGGCCATGGCCCATGATCTTGACTGAAAATATCAGTCAGTGAGTCAATTTGATTAATTTATCATTGTTTTTAAATTACTTCATAATTTATAGGTATGCCAAGTGCACACGAAGCTAGGTATACACTAAGATACCCTTTTTATCAATTTAGATGGATGAGTCATCATATCTACTTAATCCTTACTAATATTGTAAAAGCGAAAGTGCGTTTGTTTGTTTGTTACGTCTTCACGCCTACATGGCTTGACCGATTTTGATGAATTTTGGTACAGAGATAGTTGGGACCCTGGAGACGGACATAAGCTAACTATTTTTTTTTAAAGTGAGATATGAGGGAGAAAGAGGGAAGAAAAGGGAAAACTTAGCTTTGCTATTACAATAAATAAGGCAGTAAGGCAAAATCTACAAGTAGCGGGTACCTGCAAATCAGGAAAGGGATCTGTGTTACCCCGAATTAAACGCGAGCGAAGCCGCGGGCAAAAGCTAGTATTGATATAAAAACATTGGTAAGGTAATTTTTGGTTATTAATTATCTGGTTTTATGTTTATTAATTAAAACGATATACACATAGATACGAAAATACAACAATGACAAGAGTAGTTTACGGCAAAGATAACAGTGGCTTTTATCCGCCCCGCTTGTTTGTGGTTTACGAAAATAACTCTAATTTCGCAACGCCATAAAACCAGCCAGTACCTAAGTCAGTGTAAATTCTTGTTTAGCCGTATAGTTCAATACGGACCCCATTAAGGGTTCGATTTTCAAACCTCCGCTAGCTCGGTACTGGCCGAAAGGGGTTGAATGTTTAAGTCATACGACCTTCTCATTATTGTAAATATTTTGTATTCTGGTTAAAAATAATGAGTGTGCATTAATTAAACCTTTGCGCGACAAAGTGTGCAGACGGGTGCAAAGTTTACATACATTGTTACCCTACATTTTTGTAAACAATCGTGCAACGGGTTAAGATAGTTGAATAAAAAAACACATATGTAAACGCCATTAACAGTTCTTTAAATTATTAAGCAAAGTTTCTTAATTAACCCTTATTAAAGCCAACCTGTTATATTAAGGAATTTCCGAAATTGATAGATAACTAGCTTTTCGCGCTAAATTCGGGGTAACATAGTTCCCCTTTACTGATTTGCAGGTACCTGCTATCTGTAGTTTTTGCCCTTGCGCCTTATTTTTTGTAATAAAGTTTGCCTTTTCTTCCCTCTTTCGCCCTCATTTCTCACTTAAAAAAATTGCGTATGTCCGTCTCCAGGGTCTAACTATCTCTGTACCTAAATTCATTAAAATCGGTTTTGCCATTTTGGCGTGAAGACGTAACAAACAAACTCACCTTCGCTTTTATAATATTAGTAAGGATAATATTTATAAACTCAGGGTTCATTTATCCCGGGGTTGCGGGTTGTTCGAAAGAGATACGGCGGCCCCAGAACATAGAGGGTAATAGAAGGATCATAGGTGGGTTTTATTCAGTACAAGCCTGACACTCCCGCCCGCTCCGCCCATAGCGGGGGAAGTTATTTGATGATTTCCCATTCGCAAAACTGAAAGAGCCCTGCATTTAATTTGAATAGGATTTTTTAAAAATCGGCCACTATCTGTGTACTCTTCACTTCATTTTAATAATAAAAATTGTCGATGTCGAACGAAACGTGATATTGCATCAGAGTACTGAATAGACAGCATAAAAAAACAAGTTTTAGCAGTGTTATTTCCTTGTTTTTGGTCGCAAGCGTATCAGTGACGTAGTAAGTTTTGATAACTCGATGTATTTTTGTGCGTTTAGTCCATAAATATAACGTTATTTAAACAAATGGTTGCAGTTTAGGAGTTTACGTAGAATTCAATTGACGCAACTTAAGGCAATGAACTGTTAGATGTTTAGACAGCAGAATATTTCATTGATACTGCGAAAAAAATCTACCTTAATACACACGTGGTATTGGTAAAATAATTTAGACTTTTCCACTAACAAACAAAGGTTGAAATTTAATAACAATTTTAACATGGACAATCACGTACACCGGTGAAATTGTGGCAACAATGTGATTGATAACAAATATTTGTTTGCGGTGAACCAAGAATTTGGCAAAACACACACATAATAATAGGTAGTGGTTAGTGTTGATATCTATGTGAGTAATATATCTAATCAGAGCAATTACAATTAGAACAACGATTAATTAGCGTCTAGTCACGTCGTATTTCAGTGTGAATGAATCGGTGGCGTACAAGATAACAGGTCACCGAACAACAGGAAGCAATTTAGGGGAAGATAAAGATAATATGCAGACGGAACTAAAATTTCAGGTCAACGCTATCGTGTTCTAGGATTTCTGGTTGATCACAAATAACCTCTTAGTAATTTCCTTAACTTTTGATGACTGAACCGATGGATTAGGGACCGAGAGCTTAGGGACTTTTCATTCAATTTGTATATTTGTATTCAAATAATATGATATACACCTAAACCAAGTCGCGGGCAAAAACTTGTACCTAAAATTACAGGTAGTTTACTCCTATAAAACTATCTGAAGAAAACTACTTGTTTTGCATTTCTACATTTTTTTACAGCATACTATCAAAGTCTACGTCACAGAAAGTTCTGTTAAAATCCATGAATAATAATGTTTTTCGAAGAACTTTTCCCAAAAGTCAAGCTTCACTTTCGTTCAGGCTCGTTACACGACGGTCACATGTTTAAGCGACTGAGATAAATACCGAGCAAGTGTTATAAAAAAGTAGTAATATTTTCACCCAAACAAATTGCCCGAAATGCGAGTCCGTCGATTACGAGACATCGATTTGTTTCGCGCTCCGTCGCAAGCACGGCACGTTCTCCTCATTAATACAGACCCGAACAGTTTTTCCAGAGTCTGCAAAGACCCAAAAGACAAGAAAAGTGTCCTCTAGTTTGAGTTGAGAAAAAAACTGCTTACTAGACAAAAATATTAGTAATCAGCAGAAAAAAGAACCCGCAAAAGCTCAATCCTTTGTTTTCATATTTTTCAGTAATAAGATTTTAGGAAAAACGTATTTAGTACGAAAAAGAGGTAAGTTTTCAAAGAGATCCAGCTAAGTATACCCCAAAGAATTATTTGTTAGGTTAGCATTATTTTATTATTCACCAAGGGATCTCCTTTGCTCAAAAGAATATCCGAAGTTAATTTAACGGTCCATAAATAAACATGTCGCGTTTTCGTTCACAATAGATGATAGTGCACATCTGCAGAACCCAAGACCCAATGAACTTTCCCTTAACAAATTACGGTACCCGTGTTAGTCCAACGATTACAAGTCGCCGATTCATCACGCGGAGTTTCGGACGTAGCACGTACTTCTCTCATCTATTCTAGCCGTCCAACATCCGATCAGTCATTGTTATCGGGAGTCAGCGACGACAGCTTCGCACGCCTTCAATGAGCAACAAAATTAATTTCAGGAAAGGCTGAAGGTTCACGTATTGAAGAAATACTAAATAAAAATACGGCCTATCGCCAGAAATATCGCGAACCCGCGAATGATGGAGAAAACTGAACATTTTCAAAGTTGTGACTGTTGATTTCCCGCATACTTTAGGAAAGATAAAACTTGCAGAGTAAACAATCTATAAACAATTGCTTGCGTATTGTTCTCAGATTCAAAGTTATAAACTTCAGATAGTTTCCCGTAAATTTTCCTGTGCTTACACCACACCCTGTCAGAAGTATTCGGAGCATTGTGTATAGGTTTTAGCGCGTAACCTTATATTACAGAACCCGTAAAACCCGCTGAGTGACTGGCGTTGAGTACCGTTGTCTCGACATATTACGCGATTTCCTAGCAAACAGCCCGATCACGACATATAAAAATGTTACTCGTAGTCGTGTCACGATTTGGCACTCTCAGCGTTTGTTGCTACTGTAATTTTGAACAAAAAAGTTTACGTCTTTATTTATAGTAAACTGTTTGTTGTCAAACACAACATGCAGTCTTCTCGATTCGCTAAGTATTCATATTTTTGCACAATATGCTATTCTAAAATTTTGTCCGAGTTACTAAAGAAAACAAAGCATTTGCACTGCATAAATAAATTGTGAGTAGACTTGTAGCGCTTCAACTCAAAGAGGTTCTATATAATATTTCTGGGACTCAAAACGTTCAATACAGAGACGGTAAGTACTGGGAAAATCGTGTTCGAATATCATTGGACCAATTTTCAGCATCGGCGGTGGCAATGTCGTGTTGTCAAGTGTGTGTTCCTTCATCGTTTTTACATATTTTTCTTTTATTCGCTATTGTGAAGAGTTATTTAGCGTCACAAAAAAGAGAAAGTTATTGCATACTATTTTGCAGTTTATTTTTAAACTGAATTTAAGTAAAAAGAGTTTTTTATTAATAAATATTATAATGTATATTACTAGCCTTTCTGAATTAGTAAAGAAGTGGGATGAACTAGATGTTTCTGACCTTAGATTATTCGCACGTTGTTGTATCTTTAGAGTAACGTTCTCGCCAAGGTGCTAACATACACCCAACTTTCTCCACCAGCATTAGTATTCTGACCACGCGCCCTTTGAATAATGTCAGTGCTTAAATTCGTTATAAGCTTCTATGAAAGACCACGAATATTTTCTTTTACTTTATTAACGCTAGTATATTGAGTTAAACCTAATTGGGATGCTACGAATGCTTTAGCGCTTTTACCAAAAACAAAAAAAAAACCTATTTCGCGTGTAGTGTATCTTAGTTTTGAAGGTAACATAGCTAATAATTACGTGATACGGTTTCAAAATGAACGTTCGCGGCGATATGTTATTTACGACGCCAGAGAAAATAAAGAAAAATTCGTTTCTTTGAAATATTTACTTTTATGGGTTGGGGAAACCCTTTCATATATTCGAATGTCGTAAGAAATATTGGCAACAAAGCGAAAAAGAATTTTATTGTAAAGCCACATTCTGTTGGTGTCGGTTTCTCTAGCCTAAGAACATTCCAGCGTTTGTCACTTGATACGTGACTTGTGCGTGAGTGCCCCGTTCTCGTTGCGGACTGAACCAAAAACCGATGCTCAACAACACCCTCATATTAAAAATGTTCTTTTGAATTCGCTGACAGTAAAACAAAAGTGGAACGATTATTGTGGGATAAGTAAATAGGATCTCTTTTGCAAGATATTGCATAATATATGGTATATAGGCGTCACGGGTTATTCACCCAGGATGGACGGACCTATAAATTATTTACTTGCATTTATTCAAAAAAGGTAAATGATGAGAATTTGTTAGGATGCTCATTTATTTATTTGACAAAACTAAACTAAAGAATGTATGAAATGAGGCACACACATTTTTCTTGCATAATCACGCTATACAAAACTAATAAAAACTGTCTGCGGTTTCGCTCTCAAAACTTACAGACGCAGAAAGTGTAGGCTCATTTTAAATTCTTTCAGAGCACAATAAAAACTAATTACCACCCACCTTCGCTTTGACGTCTAACTGAACACTTATAAGCCTTCTTTCTAAACACAAGGCTCTGTGAAAGTAGTACAATTTATTTTACAGTATTTTTTGCAAACATTTAGACATTATTTTAATTGACGTCAGCAATTTTATTTATTGAAAAAAAATAAATAAAAAAAAACCACAAGGAGTTCATTCAGATGATAACAACTGTCACCAAACGAAACCTGTAAGTCATGTTTCTATCAAATATTTAAATTGTTATGAGGTAATTTGTAAGCGGGTTAGACAAATTCTAACAAGTGTCTATCTAACAATTTTAATGCGCTTTTTGAACCTGAATTCAATGAGTGTTATCGTTAATTAATGTACCGTACACATTTTATCAGCTTTCAATGAATTCGTTAACTTTTTGGGAATGTAAGTGTTGTGTTACATTTAGAATGTTTTCATGAGTATTACTTAGAACAGAGCTGTCTTTGAGAAGCGCACTTGATGTACTGAATAAGGAACCGTTTTAGTATTGCCTTTAATTTAAGTATAAAACTGGGTGTTCGCGCATCCTCGAGCACGCGCGGGGATACTCTTTGTCTGCGTCGAATTTTCCCGCTTGGTGGAATCGGACCCTTTAGGTTTGAGCATCATTCTTACCAACTCCTTACCTACTCTTTGTAAACCATGAATATACACCAAAAGTTGATCATGTTTTGTGCACGTCTTTATTCTAAGTGTCTTTCAACGCTTGTTATCCAAGTACATTAAAGTTATACGACTAACTATTCCGTTATTACAGTCAATGAACCTTTCATAAATTTTATAGGTCTTTTCGTCACCGTGTGAATTATGTTAACCTAATATAATTTTGTTGATTATGGTAAATATGTTTTTGGAGAGTCATGTTTGTTTTTTTTAAACCGTTGCTTTTATATCTGTCATTTTACTGGCATTAACATATTCTTTTAAATCAAACTTTTTTTTTGTTTTCAGGTGGTCTCTTTAGGTTGTTTCACTTCTGTTATAATTCCTGAACATATTCATTGAACTATGATTAATTAATTATTCGAAGGTTATTTCACTACTTACAAAAAATACTGGTTTTGTCTGTATAATATATGAACAAATAATGTTGTTTGATCACGTGTTACTTATTAAGTTCCTTATTTTGATCTTCCATTTAGTTTAGGTTTACGGAATCCGTTTTCAAGGTCTGATCAGCTGGTGTTTCTAAACTGTTTGAACCAGACTAGATATTTAGCCTCTTTACGAGATTCATTAAATAATTTAAAAGAACATCTGGCAACACACAACGAAAAAACTCTACAAAAACTTTGCTTGAAAATCTAATTGTGCCTGAAAATATTTCAGATAATTAATAAAAGAAGAAATTGAATACATACCACAGCAAATAAAGCAATGACAACTACACTTTCACTTGTTTTTTTTTTTTATTAAATATGAAACTAAACAGAAAAAACGCGAAACATTTTATTTTAATCGAAAGTTTTGGCGTGCGAAACTGCGCGGTCCCTCCTCATTGACGGTCGATTACAGACTAACCGCGCGATACGACTGTCCATATGTGCGTGCGCACTTGCCCCTCGTAACTTCCCTTGATACATATCGTAAACAAACCTGTCTGTATGTCAGTTTACAAACAAAACAAAAAATAGAACATAGATAGGCAGTAACCAGATAGGTACTTCAAGGACGTTTGAAAAAGCATACGTGCAAAAATTGTACTGCATGGAATATTTTTTATTAAAATAATAAAAATAGGTACCTATTGTGTTTTACAAGTTTCGGTGAATGTTCACCGGCATTCGTTCGGCAGCAATTTTATTTCCATGTCTTGAAATACTCGAGCACCAGTTTGGTATGGGATAAGGAAGAATTATGGAAATTTAACACTTAATTGTCAAATTTGTTTGCATACTTATCTACCTACGTATTCAATCTTAACTAATTCTTATACCTACTAGATTGAGCCCAAATCTGTAAACTTTGAATATAAAATAAGATGTTATATTTCATGTAATTTAATTATAAATATTATCATCATCATTTAGAGACCGATTCCTGTTTTTTTTTTAAATTGTAACATTCGATTGAAACTAACAATAAAATCAACTATCGAAGTTAAATAAGTAGACCGGTACGATCACTTATTTAAAAAAAAAAACTAACAAGCAAGTTTCCGAGGATCCGTACAGACTTGCGACAAAAACGGCCATACCTTTTTAACTGCGTAAACTTGAGTTTTTCACACCCCGTAAGGAGGTCCTTAGGGGGTGTGAAAAACACAAGTTTACGCGGTTACCTAGACTAAAGTAGTATATCGTTTTATTTTCAACTCAATACCTCCACGAGTTCTCCAAATAAAGGGTCTTGACAGACAGAGAAACGTACCTACAATAAATTGATTCTATAAGGGTTCCGATTTTTCTTTTGAGGGACGGAACCCTAAAAATCAACTTTACTATACCACTTACCATTAGCCAATGTCATATTTACAGAAACTATTTTATAATTTAAAAAAAGCATTTAGACAGTTGTTCCATTCTAGAAAATGAGTCCCTTCATCAATAATTAATGATGGCGATACGTCATCACTCATCAGTATTAAATAGGTACATAATATAATAATATATACGCATCTAGAAGCTGCGTTAGTGCCGCCTTTGTGCAGGGTCCACGCTGCATATTGCCCACAAACTTTTACTTAGGTCTAACGCAAGATGACAAGAGTGCCTAAGTATTTCTTCAAAGAAAATAATATTCTGTCAATGCAAGTACGAATGGGTGTATTGGCTAGTTAAGTAGTAATAAACATCTAAACGATTAGATTGCATCACGAGTTGCCCGTTACAATTGATTCGAGTTTATGCTATGTACCTCTCATTATACATTTGTATTTATGTACATTTGTTGCGTTATCAGGGCATAAAGCATTTAGTTTCGTCTGTGAAGCTAAAACTTTTAATATTTAACAAACATTAAGTGGTTCATATTTATTTTATCTATATGAATGTCGTATTTATTATATTTTGATAGGTGTTTTCTATACAAATATGTGAAGAAAAATAAGGTACTTATTATAATTAGTTGCGAAAATCAACTGTTTATTTTCAGAGGGTTTTATTATCCCTTACTGACCGCCTTATCAGAGCGGAACATAGGAAGTTAGTGTTCCCTTTTATCTTACTTAGTACTTACAACTTCCACAGGAATTGAATTATGCGATAGCTTATCAAACTCAGACATGAGAATAATTAAATTGCAGTTAAAAATGTTGGTTCAAAGATATTTTTTCTGTGGGCAATTCAAACTGAACACTTACATTTTTAATGTTAGATATGTAAAGAATGGGACGAAAATATTATGGTTCTCTTTTATTCCATTCAAGTTACAATAAAGATGCAGCAAAACTTTATGACCACTTACATATAAATTTTTGCTTCCTAAATTGTGTCAATTTAAAATTATGTAGTTTATAGAAAGGCTGTTTTTACCCAAAACAGATTCTTTTAACCATGAAATAAAAAAGCTTTTTGTGGGATTAGCAGCCAATATAACTTGTTTAAACACTTAAGATTGCTATCAAACCATTTCATTTCTTGAAGGAATGTTATCAATTCAAACTGATTGATTTAAAAAAAATGTTTCCATGTTTAAAATCAATTCATCTTTTTCATTCTTTTTTTTTTTTAAGAAACAAATCATGTTTATTTGGCACTTGCCACAAGTATAAATACAAAATGTTTTTTTTGGTATCTAAAAAAAAATTACATTAGTTTGTGATTAGAGCGACCTTTTAAGCAAATATTGCCTGTATTAGGAGAACCCACTCCATAACATTAAATATACATTGACAGTATACTTAACTATAGTTCATTGTAACTTACAAACAGACCTGAAACAACTGTCTGTAAGCCAAACAGATTATTGTTCAGTGTAGGGATTAAACTCAAGACATGCAGCAGTAAACCTTTCAAACTGAATTAAGTTTTGAGCTAGAATGCCCTTTAAAATTCACTAAATGAATACTATTATAATGTAACATGTGCATAAAATATTTGTTTAGCTTTAATAAAGACTAATGTGTGTCCATTACCAGTAACTAACAAATACTTACTAAAGAGAAAAATATACCTGTAGAGTTGGTGATATATGAAGCAAATGACTACAGATTGTTAAAACTATGTTGAAAATACTTGCAACATGATCATTACGCTTAGCATTATTTTTCAATGTTTTTGTGTATTAATAATATACACTTGTGTGGTTTATTTGTACTTACATTATTTTTATTAATAAATCATCACACCTTTAATCCTCAAAGGTTTAGGCAGATGTGTACACCCAAACTTTGCCAGTTATGTTTACGAGTATCAGTAAAGTTATGCTTCGTTATTGCGTGAGGTTTTTATTTAATGTGGTGTTGTTGACTTGTTGAATGCTTTGGTGCAAACTGTAATTGCAGCAAGTTTATTTTTAAATAAACAAATAATAATATAGCCCACTGATATCAACCGAGCACAAATTCAGACTGTTACTGAGAAATTTCTGATGGAATAACTTAATTTCACTTTGCCTAACCTGGGAATCGAAACCAGCAACTCATGCTCAGCAGTCCTCTTGTGGGAACACTAGACCCACAAGGCAGTAATGTTATGGGGTTTATTTTTATCTGAGGTAAAACAGGGATTATTTTTTCAGAGCGTTTTATTTTGTTTCTTTCAACATGCTAAGTGACTACTAAATCAATTTTAATCATTTGATCTACTAGCATACTCTATATATATAAATTTATTTATTTAAGGTTTAATAAAATTTAGCTAGATTTTCTTGTAATATATTTATAGGAAAATCTCCTTCCAAAAGAACCAAATATGTCTAAGCTATTGAAATTACATGGAAGTTTAGAACACAAGGTCACAGCACACAATGTTGGCATGACTATGCAGTAACCCCAAACGTAATTAAAATTCATATGAATTACAAAAATATTAATAAGTGAACGCATTTATTTCTTATTATAAGTGTCAGGCAGAGCAGTTTCTTGGTAACCAGATGTTAATTATTTGACTAAAACACACAACATATGCGGTACCAGCCGTCTGAGAATAGCACCACTATTTATTGATTGCAATATTATTTTCGTAGATCGTGCAATATAAAACAGAGCAAGCCGCTAGATTTTGAAGGAAAACACTTACCGTAATCCAGCTGTTCTGTCCGCCACAAAGTTTTGAATGAAATGTGTTAGTAAATAACAAACATTTTCGATTATTTATTCTTTCACTACTAATATAGTAAACGGACTTCAATATTTATACAAAAATAAGGAAATAATTTAATCCTTTCACATTCAAGTGTTGTCGAGTGTTGACAAATTTTTGCTTCTGTCAAGTCAATGGCAATTGGCTGACAACGTCAATAACGTTTCGTTTTACATTATTGTTACTCTTTATGTCAAACTCTTATATCACGTTAAAAATAATTGAATGATCATTAGTTGCGAAAACACATGATTTTAATCATTTGGTATCTTATTTTCCTTTTGGTGTTTTAAAAACAAAATAGAGAAATGGTATTGTATGGTGGCGCCACCCGGAATGGTGAACGAAAAGTTGATGTAGGTATGTCTAAATAATTACAGAAAATGTTTTAGTTAACGTTTATCTTAAAATTTACTATTGTGTATTTTATTATATTACTAGCTTTTGTCTACGGCTTCACTCGCGTTAAATTCGGGGTAACACAGTTCCCCTTTTCTGATTTACAGGTACCTGCTACCTGTAGTTTTTGCCCTTGCGCCTTATTTATTGTAATAGCAGTGCTCTTAGCATTTCCCTTTTCTTCCCTCTTTCTCCCTCATATATCAATTTAAAAAAAAGCGTAAGTATGTCCGTCTCCAGGGTACCAACTATCTCTGTAAGTACCTACCAAAATTCATCAAAATCGGTTTAGCCATTTAGGCGTGAAGACGTAACAAACAAACAAACTCACTTTCACTTTTATAATATTAGTGGGATGTGAGGGAGAAAGAGGGAAGAAAAGGGAAAACTTAGCGTTGCTATTACAAATCAATAAGGCGCAAGGGGTACTGTGTTACCCCGAATTTAACGCGAGCGAAACCGCGGGCAAAAGCTAGTGTTTAATAAATATAATAAAGTAAACGTAAAAGTACTAAAGTTATAAGAGACCTAAAGTAAGGGATTGGTCAAGATTGTTACCCTATGGGTTACTGTGTTACTTACAACGCTACGCTTCTTGTGCTATTTGATTTCTGTAGGGGCTTTTTAAGTTTTGGCGGTTGTTATGAAGAAAGCATCCTGGGAGTTAACATTTCTGTTCTGAACGTACCTATAAGGATCCAATACCCAAATCGCAGACGTTTGTAACGCAGCTGCAAAACTAAAATTGGGCCAAACTGGCAACTGATTGGGTTCCGAATAACAGAAACTAGCGACGTGGTATGCCCACAGAAGAAGGTGGTGTGACGAGCTGAAAAATATTTGTAAATACAATGTATGAAATAGACGTTAAATGTTATTAACACATACTTACATACAGTGCTAAACTCATAACCCTTTCTTCTGCGTTAGCCGTAGTTGAGTCGAGGTAACAGATATGTAAGCTTCTAGGAGTTCTAGGAACGATTTCTACGCAGGACTTGGAACTTATTCATATAGTTACGTAGAAGATAGTTATTTAGCTTATCTTATGGATTAGCTCGCTTGTTAGGTTATCTTTATCCTCAAAACAAGATTGAAGTAAAAGTAGTCCCGTTTAATATTAATTAAAAGCATAATATAATGGTTTATCGACAATGTTTTCTCACATAGTTTTAAACTCCATTTTAAATTCGAATACTGAATGGGTATCTATCAGAACTACAAAGGTTTTAAAACAAACATCTCATTGTGTAGTCTGCGCGACGACGACGGGTCCACAGGAAAGAGCTAGTTCCTTACTTTATTGAATCTTAAGATTATCTCCTTTGGGATATTGTAGTCAGTATCGTCTTTGAGAGCCATATTCGAAGATGTTTTACGAAAATACTGTTGAAATAAGGAAATTCCCAGTAAGGTTTGTTGATACAAATCTCTTTTGTGAATTTACAAAAAAACCCTTAACCGCACACATCAAAATAGGTACCTACTTAGTTGTCTTATTTTTTGAATACCTACCTAGGTGCCTCGGTACCCATAAGGTACCCAACAAAATGTATTTACCGAGACCTAACCTACTCTTGTAGATAATGTAATGGGGTTTAATTAACTAAAGTTTCATTTTGAAATTGAAGACTGACTGATACCGAGAGAAGAGATACCGAGGCCCCGGAATATAAAGGGCAAAAGAAGGAACATGAGTGGGTTTTAGTCAGTAAAATCCTGACACTCCCCCCCCGATCCGCCCAGAGCGGGGGCGTTCGTGTTCCACGCGTACCTTTGAGAGATGTCAGCAAAGCAGAGCCTGCCGGGACCACCGCCCTGCTGGTTGTTCGAAAGAGATACAAACATAAAGGGCAAAATAAGGAACATGGATGGGTTTTAGATAGTAAAAATCTGACACTACCCTCGGATCCGCCTAGAGCGGGGTAAAAAAAACAAAATCTTAACATTTTTTTCAAATATTTTCGATGTATTTGGAACTGGCTTAAACAGCTATGCTACTTAGGTTGTTAATGCAAAAATAAAACTACTTGTGGTACCTAATAAAGTAATTAGAAATTTAATTTCCCTCGAAAACTGGCGCTTATTGCACTACAATTAGGTTCAACATGCTATATTATGTATTTCACACGCGTGCTTTTTTCTCATTTATCGCAACGAAAGCTTTCTTTTATTCTGATTTCACCCCGGATTAAATAAACAACCATTCATATAACTACAGCCGGCGCAGATTTTTTTAGAGCAAAGTATACACGTGTTTCTGAGGCCTTCATATTAATAAAAAAAAAACTGTTTATCAACAGAAGTACTTAAGCAACACAAATTGTCATTTATTTGAGTTCTAAATTCAAAATAAATTTGAATTTCTTAGGCCCTTTTATTGGTGTCATACCTTTGTTTCTCCAACAGTTTGGGAAGACAAAGGGCGGGGAAAAAACAAATTAAATCATAGTTTCTTCGTGAAAAAGTACTTTTTGTTCTAATATTGAATTCCTCCGGAAGCGTATTGGAAAACGCTGTTTGATTCACGTGAGAATTTGTCACTGCTGTTCTCGGCTCTATAACACCTTCCTTCTTTAAATCCACCTCAATCGCAATGACAAAGTTTCCGCACTTGAATCAAAATGTACACACGACGGCAGGTCAACCTATTCCAAACTACACACATCAAAAGTGTCTAGGGATCAAGCATTTTTATGCGGATTTCTTGAGATTGAGATGTGGCTTTGTAATAAATTTATGATTTTATAAATTTATATGGATCCTTTTTGGTGCATTTCATAATTTGAATCAGGAACTCTCAATCAAATAATCAAATTCGAGTAAAAGATGAAAATAAGCTGTCAATATTTTCCCTATAAAAACATACAACGCATTGAAGACATTATTAGTGCTACTGTTTCCCTACTACTGATTAAAACCAACGTTATTATGGAGCGGCGACGTCATTTAAGCAGGGAAGAAATGCTCAGAGCCGTGGGAATGATAGAAGCTGGTTCCCGGCAACGTACTGTAGCTTTAGCTCTGAATACAAGTCAGAGTGTTATCAGTCGACTTTGGACACGTTACCGAAGCACTGGTACCGTGGCTGAGCGCCATGGAGGACGGTATCGCTGCACCACACGGAGACAAGACCGATACATTCAAATCTTAACTCGAAGAGCTCCAACAATAACCGCCATGATGTTAGCCGTGAGGCTTCATCACTCTTCAGGGAACTTAATTAGCGACCAAACAGTCAGAAACCGCTTGCATGAAGTGAACCTTCATTCCCGAAGACCGCTACGGGTACCACCTATAGCAATGCACAATCGTAGGATTCGATATCAATGGGCTCTTGAACACAGAAATTGGGCAGAAGAACAATGGCGTTTCGTGTGCTTTTCTGATGAGTCTCGTTTTGGTATGAGACCGGATACAAGACGTATACGACACTGGAGAACCCCTGGACGCCAACAGCGATTAAAATCCTGCCAGGAAGTCCATCCTTATAGTGGTGGAACCATCATGGTATGGGCGGGTATTTGGATCGGCGGAAGAACTGAGTTGATTTGGATCAGAGGCAACCTCAACGCTCAAATTTATGCTGAGACGATTGTATCAGACGTCATCGTTCCTCTACAAGTGCAAATCGGTCCCTTATTTCAGTTAATGCATGATAATGCACGACCGCACACCGCAAGAGTTGTAAGACAGACTCTCGCCGCAGCTAACATCAATGTCTTGCCCTGGCCTGCTCAGTCGCCAGACTTGAACCCGATTGAGCATGCATGGGATATGCTACAGAGAAGAGCTCTGCCGAATATGGAGGGTATCCAGTCGCAAGAAGACCTTTTTTTGTTGTTGCAACGAACATGGGCGGCCATTCCACAGCGTGATTTGGATGAACTCATTTTGAGTATGCCAAACCGATGTTCTTGTGTTGTTAGTGTTCGCGGTAGAAACACGGATTATTAATTGTTTAAGTTACCCAATAAAATTTTAAAGAAAACTGTTATTTCAGTCTTTTTTTCGAACTTTAATGTTAGTGGTTCAAATGTCAAAAATCCCTTTATTAGGAAAATGGCAAATTTCTTTATTAATGCAAAGGTGACTTGGTTTATCGTTACTGTGACAAACGAAAACACTTTATTTGATGAATCCTTAAAGAAAATTTTAATTAATATCAATCAGGAGAAAAGTTATTGCAAAAATGATACTACGGATCGCACACCGTAGTAGAGAGATCATTAAAATGGTTTTGTATAGGTTGATGTGCCGTCGTGTGTACAATATATAGCGTGCCAAATTTTAAGGAGTCCCTCTTTTTTCCTTGGTAACCAACAATTTGACCATGCCGTGGTGGCCGCTTGACGTTGAATTTTGTGAGATGATCTACATAGTATGATCTAATCTCGATCTGTCTTCATCAGCCGGGTTCACACTAAATGGACCTAACAGTAGGAGAAGCTTGAGATTACCACCTTGTGATTTGCGAATTACTTATGGTGTTTCCTTCCATGTAGCACTTGGTATTACTATTTTTAAGTACCTATGGTAAGTAGAGTTTGACAAAGACCCAATTTCAAAAACTCAAAAAAGAGGAAACTTACTTAGTACGTTACGGTATTAACTTACGTTGCGATCTGTCAGAATATTTCGTGGCTTTTACAGTTTTATCTCTCTATCTTACTCTTACTAAAGTAAAATCCGCGTGAATAGATAGATTTGCGAAGCTAAGCCGCTTTCACCGAGGTCAGTACATGAGTGGGTTTTCCGAGACGTCTCTCTAGGCACCACTGGAAGGTTATTAAGCCGTCGGTCCTCCGCCTGATCTGTCTTCGGTCGTTTCTGGTATTCGTACCTATTCGTACCATTTACATTTCTACGCTTATACTTATTGTTCAATAGGTATAAAGTTTTTTTTGTTTTCAAAAAGCGTTGCCCCACACTAGTAATTTCTCCTGTATCGTGGGTACGTTTACAAACATTTAAATTCACGTACGCAAACAGCCAGATCCGGAACAACTACCTGTAGGTCACACAAATATTTGTTCCGTGCGGGAATCGAACCCGTGACATGCAGCGCAGCAGTCAATCGCTCAGCCACTGGGCCAACCGCGCCGTCAGACCGTCGTCGTGCTGTTGCACCATTTGTAGTCTGTTGGGATTTGCCAACGTGATGGAAATTGAGTTTTGTCTGCCTCTTTTGTCTAGTTGTCAAAATTGCGATTACTCAGCATAACATTCTCGGTTCGCTATTACTGGGTCGCAAAAAATGTTATTGGAGAAATTTCATCTGGAATTTCTCAATATTAGCCACGAAATGTGGATTTGTGCCGGGCTGGTGGCGATTAATAAGTTCGCCCCTGTTACATATCTGCTGATGTGTAGGAGTACTATTAGGTACACCTCTGCTTCTGCCTCTGCCGTTTGGGGATTACAGGACAGGCGTGATGTTTTTTTGGAACGAAGTTCCTTATCGCGCGTTGCGAAAGGGGGCTAGACGGAAAAAATTAAAACCAAAAGTTGTAACAACACTTTTTGCTATAGTTGTATGCCGTGCGGCGTGCGCGTGTTTCTCCGTCTGTCTCTCTCTCTCATAGAAAGCAAGCCAGTTATTTTCGTTTCGTCTTTCTGTTTCGCATTGAACACTGTGGTGTCGCGACGATTATTTTTGTTGAGTGTATACAGGTTTTTTGTACATAATAAATAATAACTTCGTCCCATCCGGGTGTCCCTAGTTGTCCCGGGTGCACCTCTCAAGTTTTTTGTTATGATGTGTTGGAAATTAAGTCTGAAGATTGTTAAAACTATAGGCTTATGATGAATAAGTAGTTGTGGGGTTAGGCGTTAGAACTAATTAGAATTGATTAAATAACAGTAAAATACTGGGTTCAACTATTGTTAAAATTATTTCTTTATTAGTGGAAAGTTCTCTGATTCTGCTCTGAATATAGTCCGTTGTAACTGCGTTCTGAAACAAAAACAAAACAGTATAAATTTTCACATAAATTCTATTAAATAGAAGAGGCACGTGGCGTTCCAATAGCGGTCTAAAACGTTTTGTTAAAATGTATGTGGTCGTACATACATATGTATGTGGGTCGAATCTGAAGCCATATAAATCACAGAGCAGGCGTTATGCACATAACTCTCTACTTCGGACTCGGACCACTTGACATTAGCAAGGTCTTGTCCCCTACCAAGGAGTTATGTTACTCCTTAATGGCTGGAATGGAACGGTCGGAGTAATAAAAGAATAAAAGATCTATTCACAAATCAATGTTAAGAATCATCGATTTTATTATTGTAGGTGAATAATTTGGAAATAGGAAATGTCGTTTTATGTACGTCACGCTTGCTTTTTTAACTTGCCATGTTTACAATTTGTCCGGTCACAGACTAGCGATATTCTATGTACTTAATAACAAACATTTTATTACTCAAATTTATTGATTTTCAAAAAAATACTGCCATTTTTTTCACAAAAAAGTTTACAAAACTTTCGTTGGTTTGCATATTTATGGACTTTAATTTTGTTTTCTAAAGTTACAAAAAAGTAAGCTCATCATTTCTTAATTTAAACGATATACGATATTATTGCCCTCCGAATAAGGCTACTTTCGTCTCCGTAAAACCAAAAGTTTGACAGATATGATTATTTTTTGTATACGCATGGAGAATATCTCCAAATGGCTGCCAAAGAGCGGGGAAGTGAATTAGACCCAAGTGTGTATCGTAATAGTATGTTAAAACACTCGTTACATAAGTATCTAGAATATCGCTAGTCCATGATCGGACACAACAATGTGTCCGGTTATACAAATAAACTGTTTGTAAAGGTGAAATCTTGCAAATTAAATTTGACTAAGTTCTCGGTTTCTGATTGAGCTGAAATTTTTATCACGCGTGTGTATATTGCGGGACAATGCAAAACTATGATGACATGGAGCTGATCTGATGATGGAGCTAAACGGGGGAAATTTGAAGTATTTTGAAGTTCGTAATACAATGACAAAATCCCATCGTGTATGGGTCGTCTTGACAAGTACTTAAACTATTTAGTTCTTTTTATGAACAAGCAATAAAAGCTTGTTCTTCTGATATAGGTACATAGGTAGATTAATAGTAACAAAACTAGAAACGACATTTTTCGTCGCTAGTAGATAACTATATGTTGGTATATTAGATAATCAAGACAATATTCAAGTCCTTTGGGAACTAGTTTTGAACGTTCACTAGAAGATTTATTTATACAGCCTAGGTAGAGTCAGCAGCAATGAAATATACACAATTAGCAAAACTCAAAAGCGATTTTCTCCCACTGTGTTAATTATCTCTTTACGTTTACATGAACTTGGAATAGGATAGGATTTTGGAAGCCATAGATACCTACCATTACGAAAAAGGTCATAACTCAATGTTATTTCACAAGATATTATTTTTACTTAGTGTTCACAACTTATTGCACGTGACTAAACCGGTTGGTTTAGTAGAGGGTTCTGTATAAACAAATTTTAAACAGCTAATAACAAAAAATGAATAAAACATGTTTACGAATCGGCGATCTCAAAACATTCCTTTCAAATGCGGATATATATTAAACAAGACTAAAAATAATAATCCCATTTTATTACGGTTATAAAAACGGGGTTGGTTGTGAAAAATAAAGGTAAACCTAAGGAAATATTCATTATTTTTCATAGCGTTCCACAAAATAATTTGAAATTAATCTTGTAATCGAAACAAAAAAAACGTGCGGAACAAGGAACCAATTTAAAATGTTGTCCATGATAAAAATAAAGTAAGCAACATTTGGAATGTTTGTTTAAATTAACAATTTATTATTGTAGAATTCATTATACATTTGTATGAGACATAACCGTGTGATGTCATAATGTTAAAGAACTCGCTCGTTCTTGAACCATGTTTTTGTATAATGTTTTATGCTCATCATGTACTTTTTATAAATATTATTAACTGTTTTTTAGTCATCATTCGTTATTTCAATTTATTTTTTCGTTTTGATTAATCATGATTAGGTTTGGTATGCGCCACTTAAGCATTTTTTATTAGATAAGCTTTTTAATATTTTTCTTGAATGAGTACTCGATGATAACATATTAAGTCTTCTATTAACATTGTTGATTGAATCTGAATTTAAGTATATTGACCTTATTTTGACATCCAAAGTTAGAAGGTAATTTAATAAAAAATCAATAATTAAGTTTTTTTTTGCAAAGTACGAACATGCTAAGTACTTTAACTGAATAATTGTTATTTTATAAACATCTCAAATAAACTCTTTTTGACGTTTTCTACTTACATTTGGTTTTATACAAATTCTTAATTGAAAATCCACCGAACTGTGCCCACTATAAAGCAATCAAGATAAAACTGAATAACTTAGGTACATGAAGACCTATCCAGTTTCTATCCACGCATTATTATCTCTTTGTTACGTCCCCAGTCACAAAATTGTGCGGAGAGGTTATCAGAGGGACCTAATTTAATTCATTATGCCCATGCCCGCCTTGTGTCGACCCTAACACGACAAGGCGAAAATGTCCCTATGCAAAATTCTTTGACCGGGATTATTAATGTGACCAAATTTAACAGGCCTTTTATTCCATACGCTTTTGCTTTTAATGAATATTTAGGGCTCAAAAACTAATGAAGACCTATTCAGATTTTTGGGTTTAAATTAGAATTTAACAAGACCTTAATGTAATAGCCTCTACTTACGAGTACTTAAGGCTGGAAGTATTTATATTAGAAGGTAAAAAATCCATCTTACTGTCTAGCCAAAAAACCTAACTCAATTCACACTGAAACGAGAATACCCTATTCGCATGTTCTTCATACATAGATGCTTGATCTTTATGTAGGTATGTACATATGCAAACATCAATTTCAGAAACCACTACACAAAATTTGATGAGCTTGATGAATTGGTTCTAGCGTCTGTAGATATGGGTTCTATGAGTTCCTAGCACACTTTGCGGCAAGTGTTACAATTACCTACTCGTGTGCTTTTGATGTGGTTGGTGTAAGATTGAAAATCAAATGTCTATTGAGTATGGCAGGGTTATAACATTGTGTAGATATAGTTTGTAGATAATGGTATTGAACTGAGTTGTCTAAAGTCTGGGATATACTACTCATATAGGGACCCTTAACACTCCTATTAAAGTAAGAAGGCATTGTTCTCCCCAAAATTGCGATCATTTTTCTGGTCTGGATCTGGTCAGATTTTGGAAGTTAACAAATCGGACGTCTCAGTAAAAAGTTATGCGTGGTCATACATAAAAAAAAAAAAAAAAAATATACATGTCGAATTGAGAACCTCCTTTTTTTCGTCGGTTAAAAATGTTTTGCCGTTAAGCGTGATTTTTCACCTCAAAAAAAAAAAACATTTTCCAGCAATCATTTTTGGGCAGAATTACTTAGTTTGATGTATGTAAATATGTATGGCTTTGTGGCAGATTTTGTACATAGATCCATAAACAGTTATAAATAGTTACTAGCTGTGTCCACCGGTTCCACCCGCTGCTTATCACCCTTATCACTTAGGGGTTTGAAAGATAGATAGTAGCCGATTCTCAGACTTACTGAATATGCATGCATAAAAAAATCATAGGAATCGGTCGAGCCGATTCGGCGGAGTATGGGAACGAACATTGTGACACGAGAGATTTTATATTTATATTAGATACAGTTTGATCGTTGCAGAAGGTATCTTATGAAAGAATAAATAGGTTGTATAGGAATAAGCAGTTTTATCGTCTATGTTTACTGTAACTGTGTGTTCGAAAATTGACAACTTTAAGTAGGTACTATCTGTATTTTTTGTAAATAAAGATATTTATGATTATTTATTTATTTTTTATTTATTTAACAAATTATGTACTTACACACTGAATACAGAAAAATAAAAGACAGGAACAGAAAACAGGTACAAAGGTAATGCTTATTTCTATAGAAATCTCTTCCAGCATACCTGCGAAAGGAGAGTAAATAAAAAGAGATGTAGACACAGTGCGTAAAGAAAAAGAGAAAAAAAAATACATAAAAACATGAGCAAATAATGACTAAATACAATACAATAATATACAAACATACATACAAGTACAAAGACAAAAATATAACATAAATACAATATTTTTACTAGTGGTTGCTTAGTGTCTACATATATATATGTCTATAAATACTCATGATCACCACTTTGTTCTTAGATTGGTGATTTTATAATTCACAACTCATTGCAAGATTTGAAAACCCTATAAGTGGTAGTTATTTCTACGATGTTGTTGCGATTATCGTCAGACATCCTAGTATCACACAATCACAAGCAACCTTCCCCAATTTATGCACAAAATCTTATCATCTCCAGTCAGGCTCACGTTTTGTGAATCCTACACTGAAACTAATAAAGTCAGTGAAGGGTCAGTGGTCTTTCCACAACAAAGCACATTCATACAATACGTCAGAAACAGGCGACTTAACTACGTTTGGTTGTCCGCAATGCAGCTTCCTAGTCCCAGTGTGGTGAGATGAATTCATTTCAAATGGAGGAATTTAGCTAACATTCATCTTTTGTGAAGAAAATACTATCGAAATGGATACGAACATACTTAAAAGTATGGGCACGTCTTTATTTCATTCGCTACACAAAATATAAGTTTTGCTAACGCAGTCACTAATTCAAGAGTCACGTCCTGTCGCTGTCTGTCTGGTATCCAGCTGTATATCTAAGCCCTTTTTTGCCGGATGGGAAATAACTTCCCCCCCCCTGGGCGGAGCGGGGGGGAGTGTTAGACTTGTACTGACTAAAACCAACCCATGTTTCTTGTATTGACCTTTATGTTCCGGCGCCGCGGTATCTCTTTCGAACAACCCGCAACCCCGGAAGACGGTGACCCTGGCATGCCCCTCTGGTTTGCTGACATCTCTTTGAGGCGCGCGTGGAACACTAATGCGCATTCAAAACAGTCTGTCGTCAATAGACGGACGGACGGTGAGCTACCTATTGTTCACCGTCCACAGGCCCGCATCTACGGTGGCCTGGAGTCGCCTGGCGGCGCCCGACGCCTGGGCGTCTCCCGCGCCGGTTGGGTTGGTTTGTAATTTACTACTACGCTATCAAGCTATTGCGAGCTAGCTGTACGTTATGTATAAACCTAAAAATGTTGTTTTCAATTGTTTGTTTAAAGGGAATGCAGTTGCCTAATGATCCTTATATCTATTCCACGCCTTCATTAGCGATCGTCGTGTTATTAGGGCACAAGAAAAGTAGATTATCTTATCCTATAAAAAGAGAAGAAGAAAAGTTTTATAACCAATATTATATCTTTAGCATGAATTAAACAGGTTGTACAAAGAAACAAGGTAGGTACATAACTAATTTTGCTGTGTAGACGGAAAAAAATAATAAAAGAATTTGTTTTAGATATTTGATTCAACTTTTAAAAACCGGCTTTTTTAATTTCATCAATTAATAAAATAGATGTAATAAAAATATTATTCATCATGATTCGATTGAATTGATCCGCGCGGCGTCTACAATATCAAAACATACTAATTATTCAAACAGGTTTTATGATTGACGATGATTTTCTGAAGAATTATTCTTTATTTATAATAGCATTATGCTATAATAATTTTACAACGAGAATTAATAAAAAGATTTCTGCTGTCATAAGGGCATCTCCTTATGAAATGAGTTCTATGTTTCCGAAAATGCCTACTTTTGACGTGCAAAGATTTAAGGGGAAAATATCTATGAAATTACCTTTGATAAATTGAGAGGTTAACAAAAGTGAGAAAACGGCACCAAAAATAAAATATCATAACAATTTTACATTCACTCACCTCAGAACGCTTATGCAACGCCAAGCAGTTGCTGTCTCTCCTGTGGCGAGAAGTCCGTGAACAGGTTGATATCAGATGTGGAACTATATTCCTTATCACTATTGATCCTGTTGATTTCTTTCAAATTCTCCACAAAATTCCTGTAATGCTTCTTCTCATCCTGTTCATCCTTGTATGTCTTTTCAAAATTAATTTTAAAGTCCTTAAACAATTTCGGTGCATCCTTGATATCGTACATTGGTTTTGGCGAGTCATCTATTCTATCTTCAGCTTCGTCGTAACTAAATAAATCTGCATCGTCACCGTAATCGAAATCCGACGAGTAATCTTTACAATTCGTCAATTGTATTAGAGCTACTGTCAAAGCGATTGTGGTAAAATACTTCATTTTGTTGTAAACACGGTATAAACACGCGATGGTCGGCACGATTCTGAGCGTTTTTCTTAGCAATAGATTCTCATACTTATATGACCTCGAGAACCTGTCCTATTAAAAGTGAATATCATAGTTTTTGCAATCTGATTGAAACTGTCCTGACGTTAGTTTGTACTGCACTTCGTAAGTTATTGAATTTTAACGTCGATCTAGTTCCGCCAGGATTTGATTGTTTTGCTTACCTTTCGTTGAATATGGTAAAAGCTGCTGGATTTTAAAGTGTAGCTTGAAATCATTTTTTAAATATGTAGAGAAGAGAAATAATTCAAATTAGTTATAATTAGTAAAATGGATTGGGACGGCCACTATAAATTATATAAAAACGTAATAAGATGGAATTTTGTTGATAACATACAAATATTTATGAATCCTCGTCTACATTGTTTAAGATGGCGCGAATAAAGGTCACACACGAGTTTGATTATGAAGAAAATTAACATAAATAGGTATTATTACGTAGAATGAACAACACTGTGGGCTTTGTGATTACATATACATAATACGATTATACCAATAATGTCTATCCGGCTTGGTTAATACTCTAGTCTTCTCCTTAGCTTATTGTAACAAAAAGTTTTAACGTGTTTAGCCCAAAAATCAGCCACGCGTGCCTCGCTGGCAGATGCAGTACATATATCATCATAGTCTAGTGGGAATTCTAGTTAGAAGAATCTTGGTTTGTCTATAACTTATTTTGTATTCTATTCCTAGTACCTGTTTGTACAAGGAATACCAACTAAACAACAGTTTTAATACTTGTTTCAAACATGGTGTCATTGTTTTTGAGGAGAAGAAAATAACATATGCTAATTTAAATTATTTTGAAAGATATAATATCATTATCAAACTCTCAAGAAAATTAGATTTCACGCAATTATCTACAAAACACCACATATTAGTTTTAATATGTGGTGTTTTTGAAATAAACAAATGGTATAAAATTCTTATAGCATTCACAGAATTTATTTGAACCATAAAATATTTCATATCTAAATCTCCATGGTGATCCTTAAAAAGCAAAAGCCTGTACCAGATACAGTTTTCTATAAAAAAATAAAGAGATACAGTTCAGGTGTGACGCCGGTGAAGACAGGCCAGTGTCGGGCCGAGATAAGTAGAAAACAAAGGTTTATCAGTAGCCAGCTGTAGGCACGTACCGCGCAAAGCCGGTGAATTACGTGGCTAGGGTGGCTGGCGGGACTTGGCTCGAGCTTATCTGTCAACAAAACACCTACCAGGTATCTAGCGAAAGGTTCAAAATGCTACGACTTAGTACAATCGTGATAAATAACAAAAACAATTACAAGTCTGGGGAAACAAGGTTTTTGACAGCTACTTTGATCTTTCTGTTCGTTCTGTTTCGTCTTGTCTGTAACACTGTACTGATTTTTGTAGGAGATTTACACGCGAAGAAGAATGACTGCAGCATTAGAATTACATTACATTGCTCTTTTCTGAATTGCTTTAGTTTTACCCAGATGGTTGTATCGTAAAGAACATTGGACTGCTGCAAGAAATATACGGTATAGGAATAGCTAGGAACTCAGACAGATAACTTACTTATCTATTGATATTTGAAGCCATTGTCTGTTTATAGATAGATCTTTCTTAACCTAATATTATGAAGAGAGAGCCTTAATTATGTCAGTTTGTTAATACGTGTAGGATAATCTCTGGAATTACAAATCCGATTACGAAATTTCTTTCACGAATGGGACGCTATATTATCATGGGGTGTCATTTTACGTAATTTTAAATGCGAAAGTTTTTAAGTAAGGATGGATGGATGGACGGAGTTTTGTTACTTATTCACGCAAAAATGGCTGGACGCACACAGATACTTTATAACCTGGATTAGCGAGGAGCAAGTACTTTTTTTCGTCAGTCTCTACGGGTGAAACAGCACAGTGGCGCATCTAATGGGCTATATATAAAATATTCCCTTGGGATCATTTTCGATCATAACACGAGCAAAACCTCTGGCCGAAGCTAGTTAATTAATAAAAGATTTGTAATCCAAGGAAGTGTTCAAAGCAGATGAATACGAAACTTAATACAAAAACCCGGTAGTGATTAAACAAGGAAGTCGGACATTATTGATGTAGAATTGTAGATGATATATTATTATGTTAGACGCGGAACCCGTTGAGCACTATGCTCGTGCGCTCATGTTAGCATTGTAAATTGGGTTAAGTTAGTTCGGGTCGTGTAATACTCACACTACATGACCAATTCTGACGTCTCGCTACTTCGGGTGGACGGAGCGAATTTAGTTTATGATTAAAGTTCTAGCAATATTAAATGTAGTTTGTAATTAATGAACCTTTTGTGAATTTTTTAACTGACTTAAAAAAAAGAAGGAGATTCTCAATAGGCGGAATCTTTTTTTTATTTTTCATGTATTATGTTCACCGATTACTCGAAGACGCCTGGACTGATTTTTCAAAATTCTTTTTTTTGTTTGATAGTATATACATAGACATACCCATATCAATTTTATTTATATTGTATAGGAAGTTTATGAGTGATCGTCTATAAAACATATTTTTTTTCTCTATGTCCATGTGGATGATCTGTTAATCTTTTAATAACAATGGAAAATTATTACACGATAATAATGATGTGATATATCATTATACCATAACTAAAAATGCGAAATGGAAATAAACTACTTTTTGCCAAAAATAAAACAGACTTCCAAAAAAAACTAAAAACAATCATCAGTCTAGATTCTAATAATACGATATAAACGTAAATTGATTTACCACAAAAGTTTCACATCATTTTACGAAAGCTATCAACTTTTTCTACCATAAGAACGATTGTGACTCATAGACACGCGACAGTTTTGTGTCAAATCGTTTATTAAGACTACCCTTATGTGAACTCGTCACGGTATTGGACAATTTCTCTTATTGGTGACTATGTCTATACTCTATGGGGCAAGGCTTGGGATAAACAGGAAAAGTATTAAATTTTCCTCTACCCTTCCTATGTTGGGATATTTTTATTGCAACCAGCATAGAATCCGTGTGATGGGACTTAATTAATTATGCAATCAATCATAAGGTTTGTTTTGGAATGAATCCTTAAGACTATTTCGGTATGAATAAATATTTATGTATCTTTTTGTATTTATACATATGTGTATATATATACTATTTTATTAATTTGTCTTGCTATCATCATCATTATCATTTCTCTACTAATATTATAAAGAGGTAAAGTTTGTCTGTTCTAAGAGAGTAATATTTGAAATCGCTCACCCGACTGTCATAGGCTAATAAACGTTCCCGTTGGATAGTTTTTGACAATAACGGGAGTGAAGTCGCGGACAAAAGCTGTTTTAGTGTTTCATAAAAATTGTTTTTTTCAGATTACACCTGATTTTTATATTATTTGTCTACTAACCGCATCTTAGTCACCGTGATTTCACACTACCTAATGATCAGCAACAGTGATAATAGTCAAGTGGTGTGCTCGACGAGCTATTAAAGTCACAGGTCTCGAATTCGAACCCGAGGCGCACCTTGGGTAGCTCACCGTCACCGTCGACGACAGGCCGTGTCGACGGCGCGTTATTGTTCCACGCGCGCCTCAAAGAGATGTCAGCAAAGCATAGGGGCCTGCCAGGGCCACCGCCTGCCGGGGTTGCGACTTGCGGGTTGTTCGAAAGAGATACCGCGGCCCCGGAACGTAAAGGGCAGTAGAAGCAACATGGGTGGGTTTTAGTCAGTACAAGTTGGACACTCCCCCCCCCCCCCCCCGCTCCCGCCCAGAGCGGGGGAAGTTATTTGATGATTTCCCATCCGCAAAAAAAGGCACACCTTTGATTTTTTGGAGTCATGTGCGTTTTGTATAGTTATTACTTGCTTCGGTGAAGGTAAACATCGTGAGAATACAACAAACCAACAAAAAACCAACCTCTGAGAGATATTTTCCAACGGAACGTTAAGCCAAGACAGAGGCTTAACGTGGCAGTGGCATAAAAACTCTGACAACAGGTTAAGCAATAAAAAAAAATGCCAGAAAGAAACTTGTACAATACCACTTACAAACTAACAATCCCTTTAAAAGTTAACTCCATTTGGTAAGTAGCATAATGAGCTCTGGTACCCAAGGTAAGATTAAACTTGTGTTATGGGTACCAAGATAACTACACAATAAAGAAAAAAATATGATCAAAAAATTACTCACAGATTGACAGTTCTAATTTAGATCGTAAGCTCCCTATGATTGGTAAATAATAGTAAGAGAATGGCATTATAATTCAGCAAGTCAGAGTAAATGGTGTAACACCGGTGTTGGCGCTTGATTGTTCATGTAAGTCGTGACAAATGGCGGCACTTATCGCGTTCACAGGGCACTGCGCAAACTCACATTTTAGGAACAGCTCGTTTTGGTGTAGTTTTCGTTGGGTGTCTATCGGCCTGGTATTTTAGATTGTATTGTTTTGCACTTAAGGTAGACTTTACGTTGCATAAATTGATAGAAGTCATAAATTGAGAAACAAAATTCGGAAGGCTTTGGACTAATCTTCAAGATCAATTATGTACTTATTATCCAGTTCAAGGTGGCGTTGCTTGTCAAGAACATTTACATTGAACTCAAGCTTCGTAGTTTTATAACAGTTTTGCGTTTTCTCGCTTCCACAGATAAGTTTGTTGAAGTGTAGCTTTCCTATTGTCAGACATTGTTAGTAAAAATTGATCTACTATAGTACAAAAGCAATATAATAATTGTGATGAATGTGTTAATGATTAATAAAGATATTCACTGGTGTTTGTGAAAAATTAAATACTTTTTAGAGTTCCGGACCTCAAAAGAAAAAAAAGAAAACATCATCAACCCTCTAAGTCTACGCATTCAAAAGACATGGCTGTTTATGCCTCAAGTTTGTACAGAACCCTCAGTGCGCGAGTCTGACTAGCTCATGGCCGGTATTTTTTCCGTTCCACAGCTTGGCAAAATGTTTCTCTTATAGCTTTCCACTCTTAAGGTGCGATTTTCTCCAGACAAACTTTCATTAACGCACAAAATCTCACTCAAGATTTACCAACTCCGTACTATACCGAAGAGTTCCTATTTCGTAAAACGTTCTCCGGAATCCAGAAACTCGAAACACGTGGCTTCAATCAAGCTTAAAGACTGTAACAGAACAAGGAAGACATTTTATACAAAAATCCCGCCACGTTTCTTTTTTTCTAACTGATTAAGTCCAGCCGCATGTCACGTGTCCGCTACCTACGTCAAACCTTGATAGAGAACGTAGGAAACATCTCTCAAACAGAATAAAACAAACTCAGTTCTCATTTTACCTACAGCTAATATAAAATGCACACAGACTCCACGTACCTATCTCTGGATAGTATGTCCGTTCCGACGGCGGCGGTGTGTGCTGTCAGTCCCACGGGTTTTTGATTCCAATCCCGGATAAGTCACGTACTTAGAGTGTATGTACTTTAACTTTCCAGTATTGCGATTTGGAATAACGGGTAATGTAGTGGTGCTCTGAGAGTTATGTGATTTGGATACCATTTTGTCTAGGATCATCTTTCTCCAGATAACACATTAAGCCAAAACCATTCTCAGTTAAAATGGGCACAAAGTACCTACCTGCTCATAGTCTGCTTCGCTAAAACTAAAGAGCGCGACTCAACTTCAGACCAAACAACATTTTCCTGACAGTAACAACACGGTAGTAAATGTAAGGTTCACAAAATCAACACTGAACAAGCTCGTAAAACATTTGGGCCTTCAGCAGAAAACTCAGAACAATCGTCTAGTTCCACCGCATGCAATTGAAACATTTTTACCTCTTAGCAAGTTCGTCTCGGGTGTATCGTTTAGGCAGCAAAATGTTTAGACATTCAAACGTGACCCTTAGCTATAAACGTGAAAGTTTTATGTAAATGCGACTCTCCAGTGGCAGCATCCGTCCGTATTGCATAAGTTGACTAATAAATTAGTGAGTTGCTCTTGTTGTCGGAGATAAGTGGGGCGGACAAAGGATTACCTTGTGCCGGGCGTGCCGAGGCCCTAACTTCTGAAATAAACTGTGAAGTCGTTCGCTTGCCAGGGCTCGGCTGGCCGGTCACGTCATCCTGTCAGATATAATCTGAGCAGAAGGGTGAAAAATAAGATAAAATGATTGCTCGCTAATGGTTTTGCTCGATGCTTTCTTCGTAAAAATAAATAAACTTCAATAAAATAAGCCAGTATTTCATTGAATTTTATTTGTTTTTACAAGCTGGTTTGTACAGATAATGTTAGAATTCTTTTGTTCTTTATTAAACTAGTAAATTTGTCTAGAACTTAATGTTAGACAGATAATTAGTATGTTCTTATATTTTGAACAAAACACATCTTTCAAATCAAAGAATTGAATATACTTTTTTATTTGACAATAGATTTGATTTTGAAACAAAAGTATTTTCTCTTTAGTAATAGAATTACAATAATTCTCAGATCATGGAGCTCTCTCTCATTCTCTCATCTTTTCAATTATCTTTATAATCAAAGAACTCGACGTTTGAGGATAAAGTTACAATCTTCAATACTTTATTGTTAACTAGCTTTCGCCCGCGGCTTCGCTCGCGTTAAATTCGGTATAACACACCAAGCAGACCTGTAGTTTTTGCTCTTGCGCCTGATTGATTTGTAATAGCAACGCTAAGTTTTCCCTTTTCTTCCCTCGTTCTTCCCTCATATCCCACTTTTTTTTAATAAAAATTAGCCTATGTCCGTCTCCTGGTTCCCAACTATCTCTGTGCCAAAATTCATCAAAATCGGTTTAGCCATTAAAGCGTGAAGAGGTAACAAACAAACAAACAAACAAACAAACTCACTTTCGCTTTTATAATATTAGTAAGGATATGGCATACATTTCCGAAGGAGTGAAATTCAAAAATTGAAATTTATGTAATTTTGTTTTCGTCAATTATTATTAAGTGCAAACTTTCTAAATTGTCTATAGTATCTAAGTAAAAAGAGAAAACAGGTGATTTATGTAGTTGTTCAAGTTTCTATACATTACTGCAATAACGTGAGCGCCTTATATACTGCAAACTTATTGTTTTAAATGAATCACAAAAACTTAGGAGTATATTTATAATAGGCCGTTAGGGAAATACCAGTGGCCGGCTTACGTAGCAGTTGTTTGCCCAAACTATGATAACAGAGTGGTGGACAATTTTTTACAACTCTCTTCCACAATGTCCGCGAGTAAATAATATACTAAGTGACAAACGTCTCATTCCTTTTTATTTCGGGTCACCCTTGAACCGAATAAATTGCGAGCAATTTTCGGGGTCGTTTGCCACGCGCCGGGACGCCGATGATACGCTTCTCAAACTTCGCGTTCGAATCATCCCGTACATATTTATACGCAACGAATTTCTATAAATGGTTTGATATCACAATTTATTTTACGAATCGCGCATTTCGTGGTTTCGTCTCGAAATTCCTGCATTCCTAATGATTAATGACACAAAATGTTAGAGAATATAAGAATAGGTACTTTTCTCATATGGATTGAATATATTCCTACACTTATTTGATGCACAGTTTTCCTCATTCGATCAACAGAAATTCCTAGTGATTTGAATAGAACTCCCATCGAACCAAATAAATCTCGGGCTCACAGATGGAAAAACTGAAAAGTTGTGAGAGATCACTACAATATGGTTTGTCTTCGATAGCGTTTGAATATCAAATAGAAACTTTTCGTGAAAAAATGCTATCATCGGGGAGCAATAGACTTCGTAAGTCAGGATGGGATACCTCTCGACCGTAGTTTCGATTAACGAACGTAACACTCTTGTTCGGAGCGGGTCTTATCTAAGTAGTTGATTGTTCTCTATTTGTATTTTTGGCCCCAATCGGGGGTGGAATGTCTTGGTTCGTGTTTTTGTCAACAGTCACGTCGCGAACGGTTGCTTAATCATGAATGACACGTTTACGTATTCAGGAGGCTCGCCCCACTCGCCCCACCCGCTAACGAGAGACGAGATAAGTTTACAAACGTCGTAATCTTGAATTCCCGAAGGCGTTCAGTCTCAGCGTTGATTATCCAGGATTTGAAATTAACATATTAGGAATGTTCTGTGCTGGTGATGTTGTAAAGGATCTTTCACACGAGTGGAGTGGGGAGTATTCGTGCCTGTTTATTTACAACGCGTCGATGTTTGCTCTGTCGGATGGATGTGCGGTAAGCCGCGGTAGTGAAAACGTCTTATGTCTTCTTCGAGTGTAAATGTGAGATAATTTGGAAGCAACTGTTTTTGTTGTTGAAACATTTTCACTAAAATATTTGGAGTAGAATTTGGTGTTTACCGTGGAACGTCTCAATAGGACTGCTCATTTGTTCGAAGGTCGCACTCAGAAATTCTATTTGTTTACCTATATTTTTCTGTTTATAGTAATTGGACTGTTTTTAGGGTTCCGTATTGAACTAGGAACCCTTATAGTTTCGCCATGTCTGTCTGTCCGTCCGTCCGTCCGTCCTCGCTTAATCTCTGTGACCGTTAGCACTAGAAAGCTGAAATTTGGTACCAATATGTATATCAATCACGCCGACAAAGTGGTAAAATAAAAATTGGAAAAAAATGTTTTATTAGGGTAGCCACCCTATATGTAAAGTGGGAAGTGATTTTTTTTTTAATTTCAACCCTAACGTGTGATATATTGTTGGAAAGGTATTTAAAAATGAATAGGGGTTTACTAAAATCATTTTTTGATAATGTCAATAATTTCGGAAATAATCGCTCCAAAAGTAAAAAACAATGTGTCCCCCCCCTCTAACTTTTGAACCACAAGTTTAGAAAATATGAAAAAAATCTGAAAAGTAGAACTTTATAAGGACTTTCTATGAAAATCATTTTGAACTTGATTGAGACAACAGTTTTTGTACAAAAAAGACAAAAAGTTGTACAAAATAATTTTTGTAGTATAATCGTAGCAAGCATTTTTTTTAACTTCGTTTACATATTTTATTATCCTGAACGTATCTTTTTTCAAACAAAAAAATAAACTACGGAACCCTACACTGAGCGTGGCCCGACACGCTCTTGGCCGGTTTTTAAAAGAGTCGCCTGCTTAGGGTATCAGTCATTGATTAAAGTTGGGTTTTAACAACATCTAAGGTAATGTTACCTACCTATAAAAACGAACCAACCACCCACCCCATTCGTAGCGATGCCAAAAAAGTACCCAACAGCCAATATTTTTATTTTACACCCAGATTAACACAGAAACAAGCGAATACACTTCCCGAAAAATATATTTAGGACACAATAACGAAAACAAAAACTGGCAGAGGGAACAACATTTAATTTTATCTCCGCGAGGCGAGAGAGCTGCAAAACTTTGCCATGAACAATATCATGTGTAAGTGCTCTTAAGCGGAACGGTACATGTTTGTTTGAATAGCGGATTGAGCTCCAACCGTCCTCCTTGGCTGGTTCATAAACAATGGCGTGTGTATCTCTCGCATGTATACCGAACTCTTTATGTATAGCATTAGGTTTCCTGGAAACGAGAGAATGGCGGTTGCGAAGGTAGTACCAGTTGTAGGTTTGGAGTCATCCTTTATTTAGTAAAACCAATGCTAGCTTCGGGTTTAGATAGACAGACAGAATATTGTACGTCAAAATTGCGTAGCTATTTTTTACATAGTTGCTTATTCTATGGGTACAACGGCGGACTTATCGCTTTTCTGGCCTGTCTGGTTTCTCTGCTAAGTGTAGTTAAGCACAAGGGCTTATTGAATATCTAACGATAGTTGAATGTAGTATTTCATTTTATTCCACTATCACTTCCACGTAAACCGCGTGACTTGACACATGGCGTTATATTACGTTCAAATAAACAACATACGAAGAAATTTTAAAAGGTTTTACTCCAAATGCTAGAGAAAAGCAGATCGGATTCTGGATAAACCTACCGCCAACACCAGTAAATAGAATTGTGAACTCTAAGTAATACCAGGAAATATAACAGTACTGGTGAAAGTCGTTTCACATCTACCAGTTTGTGGTTGAGTACAGGCTAAAGATGATCATAGTCTACGCAAAAAGGTCACAATGGAAATAGTTATAAGTATAATTAAAGCTATATAAAGGCCCATAAAAGCCAGTGTTACCAGTGAACTGTATGAAGCTGTAAGAAGAGTTTGGCTCGACTGTAATGTCGGTTGTATAGTTGTTTCGGAAACAATTAAACAACTCATATCATTCGCGTTATATTGCTAAACTTATGATGTCTTTACTGTTATATTTCTGCTGGAAGTTCTGGCTGTTGTATGCGGGAAATGATATATGTATGTAGAGCATTTTTATAGTATGAGTACTATGACTAGCAGCGCCCCGCGGTTTTACCCTCGTAGACTACATAGAATAAAAAAAAATCCAAACTCGTTCAGCCGTTTGAGGAGCCCGTGAAGAAGCAACAAACGTACACACACGTATCTCTGAAGTGTTCTTAAAAACTTAAGTGTTTAAAGTTAAAGTGTTCTTAAGTTCTTCTGTCAAAATGAAACAAATGTTTTTAAACTTAGAATGTTAGTAACGAAGCCACAACATATGTCATTATCAGCCCGCCTTATACAGATGTCTGCATTGCATTGCACCTACCATGTTTTTGTCTCTGCATCACCCTTACGGTTGACCGGTAGAAAATCCTCAGGGTATTTGTACATTTTTTTATGTATAAGAAGTTTTAATGATTAAATAAGTGTCTGCAAAGCAGAGGGTCCTACCAGAGCCAACCTGTATGCTGGGGTTAGGGATATTTGAAAGAGATACTGCGGCCCGGAACACAAAGGGCAAAAAAAGGAACATGGATGAGATTTAATCAGTAAAAGCCTGACATTCCCTGATATCGTTACGTTATTTGATAATATCCCATCCGAAATAAAAAGGGTTAGAAAAACAATGTACCTATTATTACACCTTACATTCACTAGTTCACCTTACAATCCTATGTAACTGGGCATAACTCCAGACTTCCTGGCTGCTACTCAAAAACCGAATAACATTTTATCTCAACATACAATAGAACCCAACACCTCATGCTTAGCAGTCGCATTTGCGACCACTAAGCTATTTTTTTTAAGTCGTTTCAAATCATCAAATACCGAAAACAAAACCCGGCCCCGGTAATGGTACCGACACTCCCTCCCGTTCCGCCTAAAACGGCTTAGGTGGAGCGGGAGAGAGAGTCAGAGTTTCACTGACTAAAACCCATCCATGTACCTTTCTATTGCCTTTTGGGTTTCGGGGCCGCGGTATTTCTTTCGAACAACCCGCAACCTCGGCAGCCATGTAAGCCGGTAAGCCTTTGAGACAGTAATATGTTTATACTAACTGTGCCCAGCGGTTTCACCCGCTGCACAACTCCTTTTCTGGAGAGGGGTTTGAAAGATAAATAGTAGCCAATTCTCAGACTTACTGAATATGCATCAAAAATTCATAAGAATCGGTCGAACCGTTTCGGAGTATGGGAACGAACGTTTTATATATTAGATATACGTAGTTAAGCAATTAAATTACGTTTGGAAGCCACGTAGAATCTAGCTGGTACTTATTCTATAACATATTTTAAAAGTAAACATCTACAACTAATGTAATGCAATAAAACCGGCCAAGAACGAGTTGGACTCGCGCACCGAACGTTCCGTACAAACTTGCGACATAAACGGCCATTTTTTGACGTGACAACGTCTTAAATTAGGTTGCGGCTGGGAGTCACTTATGAAAAAGTGTAACGCTCGGTAACGTTACGATGAGTCACCGAACGAGAGAGAGGCCCGCCGAATGCCTTGCGTCTCTCTCCCACTCAACTATGATCGGTCTGCCGCGCGCGCAGCACTAGAGAATTAGGCGCATTGAATCGGCGCATGCTTGTGTCTCTGTCTTTGTCTTTCTCGAACGTTCTTGGCGTTGGAAAAACAAGAAAGCGTCATAATACAAGTTCACACGTGTGGTTAAAGTATCGTCAGCTGTGTCTGTAGTGAAAATGTGGAGTGCTTAGATTCGTCATTTACAACAACTACAACAATAAAGGTAAATAATTGTACACTGATATTTCATTATCGTAAACTATGATTGATTGATTTGAAAATCACTCAAATAGGAATTAGTTAAGTTTAAGTTTACATGTACAATGTTTTAGTAAACAAAATATATTTCTATAGTTAAAATTTGTGCAATTCTTATTTTCATTCAATTCCTTGTTCCTATTGTGCAATTTAATTATATTCATATCAATAAATATTCTACCGAGAAAAAGACGTTGTCACGTAAAATCTTCGCCCGTAAAACCGACTTTACAGGCAACCATTTTTTTTTTTTGACTGCCAAGACTTGCCAGGTTCATTTTTTCACAGCTTCAAGAAATGGGTCTTGACAGACAGACAGACTGACAACAAAGTGATCCTAAAAGGGTTCTGTTTTTACCTTTTCTATTTAATTACTTGGTTAAGGCAAATAGTAGTCTGGTATACGGTTACAAAGTATTAGGAGATTTTTAATGACCTTGATAAATTTTTTCAGCGGTATTCGGACCCTACTTAAAACTACTTGCCTACCGCTGATCTAGCCTTAAGCAGTCTAGTGCAAACAGAGGCAATAGGAATCTCTTAAGTATCAAAAAAGTGGCATGGGCGGTTTGATTTCGACACGTGACCGTAAAAATAATTCTTTTTTTATAATACTAATGCCTCGCTAGTGGCTTACTGACTGATTTTTGGCCTCCGATCAACACGTCTAGAATTGGTAGAACTCTAATAAGTGCAAAGTGCAGTGTACAGCAAGTTCGCGAGTTCTGGTAGCCGGCCGGCGCCCTGCAATGCCGTCGTTGGTGAAAGTCCTGTCAACTCCTGCTATACATCCAGCTTAGTGTTTTTGCTATTCTACCTGCCTTACAGTCACAGGGTTTCGTCAAGACTAGCATCAGGACAATGCAGTGGCTTCTCCAGCGAGGCCCATCCAGAACCTCCTCCTTTTTGAAGTCGGTTCAAAACTAAAGATTTTAACATATACCTTAACACTTTCTTGTATATGTGATAGGCAAAACCTAAACATCTTACTACACATTGGCTTCCTGGTTTAAACCTCCTGAAACATTTTAAATGGAACTATTATTGTAACAAACCTTACGGCCCTCGTAAGAGGATAGAGTTTATTTTATCATGCTAGAGAGGACCAAGTGGAAATGTTTTTAAAGCTAGCCGTGTTAAGCTTTTTACCTACAATATTTTATGAAGGATTTTCTAACCACAAAAAAGGGTTTTGTACTTTTCTTTCAATGTTGAAATTCATAAAACCTTACCAAATCTTCGCACGTCAAAATTGAGTCTGAAAGATTAAAAGAAAAGAAAGAATATTGAAAAATTGATGCAGGTTTATTTCCTTAAGTAAAGTGCCGCGAATGTTCTATGACCCAACAATCTACGGTAGTAAGCAATTCCCCCGACTACGTAATGAAGGGTACAATAGTACACACTCCTCGTATTTCATGTTTCCATGCCCCGAGTTTTGGGTTAGTCATTAACGAGCCTTTTGAGACAATCTCCAAGTACATAATATGTATAACATTGTGCCAACTACGTCACCGGCAATAAGTACCTACTTTAGGTGCGACGGCTTCATCAAATAGAGTTTAATTAGTTAATGTCGCTCATTACGTCGCCAGACACTATTCAAGTAAATAAAAGTACTCTTCAATAGGAATTTTAATCGTGACCTCGAGTCGGATAGCAAACCGCACGCTTTGAAAACGACTTCAAACGAGTGAAATAAAATTTAGACAATCAGCCCAAAATAATCTGCGAAGTAACTTTCATCCCTATCGGTAATTAGTTAATAGAGTGGGTAGCTGCGCAATCCTAGAGCTATTACAAGTTTAATCTCAATCTGTTGTCTTGTCTAAAGGCTAAGAAATTGAACGCTAAATTGTAGCCACTGTAATTCAAGCCGTGGCAAATGAATCATTAGTCCTAAACTAATATTAACCTGTGTTGTCCAAACAAAGAGTTTGGGGTGTACCTCTAATATCATCAGTGGCACGGCGCCGGGCGGCGATCGTGAGCTCTTGTTTCGTTTCAAGCAAATGTTCTTTCATTTTCTAATGGATTGGCACTGAGGGAATATTTGTTGGCAAACTTTCACCAGACACAGATATTTACATAACAAAGAAAGGGGTAAGAGATCCGAGTGTCCCCGAAATACGTATTCTTGTCAGGAATTTCGATTTTGGAGAAGATTTGACGGTCAATTTCTTGTATTTCTTTTTATCGCTGTTTTTCATTTTGTGCGTAAACAAAATCTAAAGTTGTGTGATGTATGGAAACGTGTTTTTAATAAACTTCAACATAATAATTCACGGCTAGAAGTTTACCTGGAAATATTATAATGTTATGATACCGGGAGTGTTGTTCGTTCTACTTATCAAGTTGGCTTTTACACCTTCCCGAACGCTTTGATACGTAAATGTTTTGAATATTAAGTCAAGTTAGGTGCATCTTCGCGGCGAGATAAATCTTTGATTAGTTGTTCAAGCTAGAATCCCCGTAGCTGTTCTAATTAAATAAGTTTTGTAAAATTAAATTAGTTTAACAAAAGGAATGAACAAACCCGTCTTGGTGCTTTTCATAGCATGAGGGTAGTAAATGTATGCGGATTTATTCGTAACAAAATCATTTTGATTTA
This sequence comes from Ochropleura plecta, assembly GCA_905475445.1. NCBI lineage: Eukaryota > Metazoa > Arthropoda > Insecta > Lepidoptera > Noctuidae > Ochropleura > Ochropleura plecta. The sequence continues at coordinate 12,518,049 of FR997734.1, forward strand.
GGTAAGAAGATTTTAAAAAGGGTAAGGTGAAACTGCGTCATCTTTTCATTTTAAAAGTTAAGCTAATAATTTTCAGTTAAAGAACAACCTTAATTTGTCCTCGCTAAAATCGCCTAAAACTTTAATACGCTTTTGTGACAACTATCATTATCTCGATATTGCTCTCTCTATACATTTATTTTACGATATCGCGCCGTAAAAGTGGCCATGAATTCGAAAGAAAACATGTCGACTGAACGCCCGCAAAAATAGATTATATTTTATTGAACTTTGTTGTCATCATATCTTCGTAAACCCTTCGGGACAAAAGGGGGATCTTTTCACAATGTTATCGACACAACACAAAAATACTGGCTAACAAACAAAGGAAATACAGTTCAGTGTTATTCTTACGCCTTTCCAAGATAAGTTTAAAGGTTGCGACAGGTTTTTATTGTCTATTTTGCTCCTTAACAAACATTTTACATTATGTGCCTTTAACACATACGCTAGCTAAGTTACTTGCTTACAACTGTAAATATACGGGTAATATGAAAAGTTGTAGAATAATCTATGTCAATTGTTTGAGATTCATGTTTCTTAAAGAAAACTTCAAAATCAACATTTGCATTTTTTTGTTACTTCAATGTTATCCTTACTAATATTGCGAAAGTGAGTTTGTTTGTTTGTTACCTCTTCGCGCTTTAATGGCTAAACCGATTTTGATGAATTTTTGGTACAGAGATAGTTGGGAACCAGGAGACGGACAAAGGCTAATTTTTATTATTAAAAAGTGGGATATGAGGGAGAACGAGGGAAGAAAAGAGAAAACTTAGCGTTGCTATTACAAATCAATCAGGCGCAATAGTAAAAACTGCAGGTCTGCTTGGTGTGTTATACCGAATTTAACGCGAGCGAAGCCGCAGGCGAAAGCTAGTAGGAAATATATCCCACTATATGTTCCCCTATAGATTGTTTTTCCATCGTGGGTGCGTTTAAACTTATATATACGAACAGCCAGACCCGAAACAACTACCTGTCAAAAAATATTTATTCCGTGCGGGGATCGAACCCGCGACACGTAGCGCAGCAGTCCATCGCTCAGCCACTGCACCATCGTGCCGTCAAACTCAAACTATTTTTAATTTGTAACATTTCAGAATTACAAGATATCATTTATCAATACTGTATAACTGATCCGCGAGCAAAGTTTGTATGGCCAGTATTTTTTATGTCTGAAATTCTTTGTTAGGAGAAAGTTGTTTTTAACAATCACCCTTGAAAGTTTTTGAGATGCTTTAATGGGTATATGGTTACCTACTAGTGAAACTTCGATTTTCTTTTTTTACGAAATTCGAATATAAGTATGTGTTTGATAAGGGAGTCAAGGTGTTTTATTTCATTGTGAATAAAAACGTAATGTTTTCTATAAAGATGTAACAGCTACAGGTACTTAAATATACCATTATGATCAAATACACAAAAGGAATACGTAATAAGTTATATGATCATAAATTTCTCACCTTCGAAATGTAATAAAATCTAAACACATATGTACATCAAGTTCATAAAAATAAAAGGTAATAAATGACTATTCGTTTTATTCCATCCATTTCATAAGGCGTATAGACAATGTGTGGCATAAATAAAACACAATGCCGAAAAAATTCTGAGAAGACCTCAGTAATAAGCTCTCCGTTAGCCAAATAAGCATGAAAAATTCTATGAAAATAACATAGAAAAAAATCCGGTCTAATTTAATCGGAATTTTCCAAATATGCTATTTCAAAGATCTCAAGGTAATTTCCTGCAAACTAATTCAAAACATAATGTTAGGTTACAATTTTTGTGTGTCATTCTATGAATTTCCATTCGTTTTTTTCTGTTTTTGATCGTGGAGTGTAAGAATTTTGTCATAAACACAGTAATAGTAGGAAAGCACTTCTGTCACGTTTTAAAAGAATATGTGGGTCGATAGAGTGAACAAACGAATTTGCCGCAAGGCCCTATTCGCTCCCCTGAGTATCATAAGATGGAATGAAGGGACGGTATCAGGTAGATTGGTGACCAGCCCACAAACTAATCAAAAGCAAAGTAAAAGCTGGTTTCTTTGTATAGCCTATGTGTGGGGGACTACTTACTATCATTGAATCGACTATGCCCTGGTGCTTGAGAGAATGTTGGGATCACTTAAATGTCTCGCTTATGGTGGTGGGTGTGTCGGGTCATTTGGCTCTCTTCAAAATGGTTGCGCTGAATAGGGCTGATCCATGCGTCATGTTCGTGAACGGGCGCTGTCAGTTAGGGACCAGTCACATCCCATCTCTTAGCTGCCACGGGTTTATTTTTATTAATTTATTTTAAAATCCTTATTTTTGCCTAAGTTTTTTCGGGACGCTATTAATGTGCACGTCTTTCTATAACGTTATCACATATTTCTGTAATCTTATAATATATTATTTAACCATGATCTTGTAAGAAAAAAATGATTAAAAAAGTGTTCTTGGAGATTCTTGCCCATTCTTCTCCATAGAATAGTAATTTGACAGGTTTGACTGGGACTGTAGCTTCATCCTTTTGTATCTAGACAGTCAAGTGAAAAAAAGTGCTTGTAATTTTCTAATTGAAATAAATGATTTGCGTTTGGGTTTTATAAGCTTCTAGCAAGCTGCTAGTGACAACTAGTTTTTACAATTATAGAAGATATGATCAATTGTCAAAAAACATCATTAAACGACAGTGGACTGTCATTTTTTAAATTGTGAATCAATTGATAACTTCTCCCGTTTTGGGGTAGTGTCAGGATTTTACTGAACTATCCATGTTCCTTCTTTTGCCTTTTGTGTTCTGGTGCAGTGGTATTTTTTTCGAACAAGCCGCAACACTGGTAGGCAATGGCTCAATAAGGGCTTTATTTTTTTCTGAATTCACCACGGATAATAATACACAACTGTTCGAATCCCTATACCCGGTGGTGATTTTTTAAGAGTATAGGCGGCGTATGTTTTGAGTTCTAAATTCAAAATTAACTTGAATGTCTTATTTTAATATTCCCTTTTATCGCTGTCCTTTGTTTGTCTACAGGCTGAGAAGACAAATCACTGGGAAAAACAATTCAAAGCATAGTTTCATATTGATTAATGACAAAAGTACTTTTTATCTTCTCCGTTCTATTCTCGAGAATATGTCACTGCTGTCCCCGGCTCTATAACACAAATCCACCGCGGTCTTAATAACAAAGCTTCCTCAGTTGAATAAAAATGTGCTATTAACAACATAAATAAAACTCTAACCATATAGGTACCAAAGAGGATTTAAGTAACGCGTCTATTTCGAAGACATAGTATCTTCTTACACTAGCATAGGCTATTCACGAGATTTTGCTAAAAAATTTAACGCTAGATTTTTAAACCTCGCCTTATTTTACTCGCTTTAACTGAAAGCGAAGGGGCTTACAGAACCCATTAACGAAATTAGATTTTTGTAAATAAGTAATTTGTAGTAATATTTTATTTTTCTAATGGAGATGGGTTGCTCAGTCTTATCAAGCCGAATAAAATTAAAACGACATCTCTAAAACATAAAGTGGATTTAATAAAAAAGAAGCATGTAAATTGAATTGCTTGTTTCAAATGTAGACTGGTTATAAAAGAGTAACAAGATTGAATAGAAAAGTCAATTCCAACAGTCAAGTCAAGCAATTACAACAGCCTTGTCATGATTAAAAACGCAGCAGAGGCCCAAACCCGAGTACGTGTAATTGCAAGTCAATTCAAAAATTAAAAATGTTGCTTCACATGTAGTCCTTACTAATATTATAAAAGCGAAAGTGAGTTTGTTTGTTTGTTTGTTTGGTACCTCTTCACGCTTTAATGGCTAAACCGATTTTGATGAATTTTGGTACAGAGATAGTTGGAAACCAGGAGACGGACATAGGCTATTTTTTTTGTAAAAAAAGTGGGATGTGAGGGAGAAAGAGGGAAGAAAAGGGAAAACTTAGCGTTGCTATTACAAATCAATAAGGCGCAAGGGGAACTGTGTTACCCCGAATTTAACGCGAGCGAAGCCGCGGGCAAAAGCTAGTATTTTATAAATCTTAGAATTTATTCCTTTTTATGGATGATACTGAGTGTAGTTGTTACAAATAATTTAACTAAAATGCTATAATAGGGTAGTTTCCAGGGTCAAAATAATTGCAATCTAACAGGCTAGTTACCAAAAAAAATATTATTTTTCCTTCTTTTAGATTATTCAAAAAAGGGCCACATTTTTTATTTGTAAATTAGACTGAAAATGACAAAGATTAAAGTTACGTGAAGCGTCACGCGTTGCTGCATTTTTTCGCAACAAGTGACGTCACATTTTTGGTCTAATTTACAAATATAAAATACGTGTCCCTTATTTTTGAATAATTCAAAAGACGGGCAATTTTTTTTTAGGAAACTAGCCTATTGTGTATTAAATAAAAATATCGACGTATTTCGATCATTGACGCGTGCCAGATGATTCACAGGCAGCTCAAAAAATAAAACTCAGATCTTTATTGCAGTCATAAAATGTATTAAATCAGTTTATTTTAACCAACCCTTTCTGAATAGTTAACTCATCGCTGACTGCTACATCCGACCTCTACCCTTATCATGAACATCTGACAAAATGGTGTAGTCATCCATCATTATCAAGCTGCTGCCAAATTTTGTGCTGAAATTGTTAAGTCTATTTATTTATTTGAACTTCATTTACAATAGTGGTACATAGGTGAACTTAATGCCATAAGGCACTCTCTACCAGTCAACCTTTGGGTAAAATAGGACAACATTGTGATAGGGTACAAAAATTATATAATTTATCTAAAATTAAAATATAATAAATTAAATTTATTAGTCTAATGTCCAGGGAGCAGCGGAACTTGATTTTGGCCGATTTCTCGACGCACATTGTCGAATTTTACGGGTAGACTTACAAAATGGCACCAGTTTAGACTAAAATTAGGGTATAGAGGTAAGATAAATGTGGAAGTAACTCTGTTTGTTTGCATGTATGTTTGTTACCTTATCACTACTAAACGGCTGATCGGATCGTGAGGAAATTTAGCAAGGCAATATATTTAATCCTGGTAAACGGCATAGGCTATAATATTATCATGCTAATAACTTGGGAACGTGAGCAATATCGCAATATGTCCACAACCCTGAACTGTTTGACAACTGTTATACCATCCATTAGAATAAAAGGAGACATAAGTCAAGGCTGATGATAGTGTATTAATACTGGAGATATCAGATAACGAATGAAAACAAAAATATTATTCAGAATTTGATTTGTAGGTACCTGCTACCTGTAGTTTTGCCACCTTTACCACCTGTAGCTTTGCCCTTGCGACTTATTTATTATAATAGCAAAGCTAAGTTTTCCTTTTTCTTCCCTCTTTTTCCCTCATTTTTTACTTTACTATAAAAATTGCCTATGTCCGCCTTCAGGGTCCCAACTATCTCAAAATTCATCAAAATCAGTATAGCCATTTAGGCGTGAAAACGTAACAAACAAACTCACTTTCGCTTTTATAATATTAGTATGGATTTGCTCGCCTATATTTTCCATATATCATTATAGTATTGTTCCCAGAATTTGATCTTTATTGGTGACATTATCGAATGGTGTAAGAATACAGGATGTGTTTTTTTCTAGACGTAACAAATAAACACACTTTCGCTTTTATAATATTAGTAAGGCTTAGCTGCATCCGGCTAAGTAGTACGCAGACCTTTCAGGAGAAGGTAATAATAAAACTTTTATGAAGACTAACCATTAAGCAACACGTTTCTCCATGTACCTATATCCATTAACTCGTGTTAGGGGCACTGCTATCTAAAATAACAGTTAGAATAGCAACTGTGTCAGTATGAGATCCAACTCGCCCCAACTTGTAAACGCCCGCGGCGCGTTCCAACTTCCCCTGATATGATAACGCTTTCATATCCACGTCGTGTTTCGTTTAATGTACTGAGTTTGTTTCGGTTTTCCTCGGTAATTATGCTGATGCTGATAACATGTTACTGGGAATGAACTTTTCTTGTAAAGATCGTTTTCAGAAGTTGGACAGTTTTTATTAAACATTGGTTTGTTATGCACTATCAACGTGCCAAAATATGCACTAAAAACGAAATAAATACCCAACGTATGCACAATCAAAATACTATTTATTATTTTAATTTGTTTTTTTTTTACAAAATATGAATATTAAATTAATAAATCAAATGATTGTTTATTTATTATGCATTGTCCACAAGTCACAATTATGAGTATATATTAATTTGTTATGCATTATTCACAAGTCGCAAATATATTTATTTCATGATTTTATAGAGTTAAATCTTGGGGCCCATGACACTTAATATTATCTTGAACAGAAACCTCTTCAGGCCGGCTTTGATCGGTGCCGTTGATGTGGCGTTAATTTTGATTATTCCTTAAGCACTTGGTTATATAGAAGAGTCGCATAAAACATTTACCGACTGAACATATGCATATGCAAACATGCAAGTGCATAAAATCGAATGTCTAGTTAATGCTTTTGAAGTGTGTATTTTAGAGCCGATACTGGTAATCGGTCAAAACTACTGACAGTCACTGTTATTAAGTTAAAATACGTTTTATCTGTTTAAAACAGTTTTTCCAGAACGCCTCATTTATTATTAGGTACCTAGAATTACTATCTCACAAAGTTTATCAAAAGGGCACAAAAATAAACCTAAAATCCCTGACTTTAAAAAGTAAATGTTTGTTAAAGTTTAAGCCAGTCAAAAGTAGTTTTGTCTGATGAACAGTTTTGACTGTGACATATAGCTACACACACAGCAGAAAGGTAAAGTTTGCATGCATTTTAATTTTTGCTCGTGGTAAAACTTTTTATGTATTAAGATACAAACCTGGTCTAACATTTAAAAACTGCCACACGTAAACGTATTTAGGTGCTTAGGATTAATTGGGCAATCTGGCAACCATTATCTGAACATGGCCGTTTTTTGTGTGCTATCCGTTAATCTTGCCTGACATTGAAATAGTTTAAAGTATAAGAATGTCACCTCTGGAAACGCCTGTGCAGTTTTATGACGTAAAACCGGCCAAGATTGAGACTCGTGCGCCGAGGGTTTCGCACAAACCTGCAACATTAACAGCCATATCTTTTGACTGCGTAAACCTAAAAGGTTGATTTTTTTCACAGCATAAAGGGACTATAGAGTTGAGTATATGGTTTTAATTTCAACTTGATACCTTCACGTCGACAGATGGACGACAACAAAGTGATCCAATAAGGGTTCAGATTTTCCTTTTGAGGTATGGAACCCCTAAACATTTAAAATAAACCCATTTAGTACTGGGAGGGGGTGGTCTATTCGAACGTGTCTAGTTTTTGGTTTAAGTTTGTGCAAAGATTGTATCCTAGAACATAACTTACAGCTCTACAGTCCTCATAAAACCACATTTTAAGTAAGTTTTTCTGGTACGATACCACGGGGACAAGGTAGAAACGAGCTCATACGTGACCTACATGCAGTGTATGTTAGATATCTTTTTATTCTAGTCTGATTTATAACATTTCATTTTTGTGACAGCTCTTTGTGTTGCATAGTTACCTTCGTTGTTTCTAAGAGAAGTCACCATTTTGCTGCTACTTGTGAAATATCAGATTGTCCATGAAGTTTCTTGCGTGTCCATAGATATAATGATATAGATTGTATCTAAGCTTTTGAATATAACTTCAAGTCAAGTTAATACCAAAATCACAGTGGTCTCTAATATCATTAATAAGGTTGCAGTTGTCGTGTCTATACGAGTATATGAAAAAGAAATGAAAAAAACTGCTTTGAATTTGAGTTTAATATACTACCTATACCAAGTTTTTCTTTGCGCCTTCAACTTCTCCTTCAAACTTAGTTTAACCTGAAATTATCAAACATTTTGCGACCATTACTTACAGTACACCTAGATCGTTAATGATTTATCGCTGCTGTGTGGTTTTAGTATCAAAGCTAGAGCCTTAGTTAATGTACCTAGGTATAGTGGTCGAAGTTATGTTAGTACTTCATCAATGCGTTTACATATAGTTTGGGAGAACGCGGGAGTTCAAGTGTGATTATATTTGGTGCAGTTGAAAGTACCAAGTTGAATGTTGGAATAGTTAGTGCAGCTGTCAATTAATCCAAAGTGTTTAATTTTGTTAACTAGTTTATTTAGGTACATTGCAGTGTAAGCAAACTTGCATATATAAGTTAGTTATGCGCGTTAAAGCTGTTCTGTTAACTATAAATAAATGCTGTGAATAAGATTCTTTGACACACCCCTATAATCCTATCACCATCCTTCAAGAAAGTAATAGAGAAACTAGTACCGTTAAAAATATATAGATGCAGACCGCCGTCTTTCCATCCTCTCCCGTCGAGAACCGTCGCGACGGCTACCTTAAATCCCCTCCCCCCTCTTACTCTGCTCGAGCCAGCCAGGATAGGTGCTCCAGTAATCAAAATGATCCCCCAAATATTGGAACTCAGATTCAGCCTGTCCCTTTGCTGCCCTTCCCAACGATGACCTAAGCCGAGGCTCGTACCTCACAGGGGGTGCCTTTAGCGTGCAGTCGCTTGTTATTTTTTTGCCCCTGGTTGAAGAACTTAAATTCAAGGCACCCAAAGGATAGTCCGATGTAGCAGCTAACAACTTCATCGAATCTTTTACATTCAACTTCCCATGTCTTCTTTTTATTTCATGTAGCGTGTTAATATTCAGGAAGGAGGCACTACTCCGGAATATAAATGACTAATAAACAGCTAAAAGCTACTGTATGCAAATACTATAATTTGCTCTCGACATCGTGACTATAATGAAAGCCAATTAGCTGCATTCTGTACGAAGCATTATAATTGTAGTTATAACTTTGCGTTGAAAAGCATTAGCTTTGGTGTTTTTCGGACGCCTGGGCATCATCCAGCCCATTGTTGGCTTATCTTTCATCATAGGTGCTACCTATAAAACCACTATAAATGAAAGAAAACCAAAAAAAATACCAAAATCATTGTCTATACAACATTCCACGCCGAGCCTACATGGTGAATTTTGACGACACATTCCTTATCGAATAGGATATCATGGCTCCAGAATGACAATGAGATCATTATGGGCTAGATATTTTAAAACTTTTAATTCTGGCATCTAAAGACTGCTCCGATGTCTATAGTCAGTGTTATTGGTGATGTTGTCTAAGTGTTATTGAATTTTCCTATCAAAAATTTCTCAGTAGCAACTACAGAGCTAGTATAAGCGCCTAGTTGAGGCAATATGCGTGCCCTTTATCACATGGGACTTAAATATAACTAGCGAAATGTGGGAGTATTATAGGCACATGTCCGCTTAACCATTCTGGAAATCCAGGCTTGATGTTATGTTATGTAAATTATTAAATGTCCCGCCGTTAGAGGCAAAGAGACCTTTGGGACTTTTTCTTCAGCATGAAAATATACTCCTAACAACATTCATACAAAGCCAACATGTGCCCCTGTACCAGTTACCTAACCGATAAAAACCCAGAGTGCTCTCTTAGGAGACTTTTCAACTTTTGAAATTATCTTCAAGTTTTACGCACTCGGTCTTCTTTTAATGAGATTTCTTCTAAAATTATATTTAGGAGTCTCTAACAACGGAACCCTATTAGAGAAGATTTCTTTCGGTTTGCCGCATAAGTTTTGTATTACGATTTTGTTTTGGGAGTGAATATAGACCCGTTAGGCTTTATTATCCTTTGGTTTTTTTTTGCTTATGTTTATGTAGATAGGAATAGTCAATATACAAGGTATAACATAATTAACACAAGACCCCTCGCGTATCTGACTCAGACCAGATACATAATAGTACACAATACAATAGGTTGTTTTGAGTGTGTTCCTTAAAATTATAGGACAGCATGCACATATAACTAGTTGTTAAAACAGAAATATCTATTTATAAAAGTCACAAATACAAATACAAAATCTTTATTTCTGAACCAAAAAGTTTTACATTAGTGGGTGATTGGAGCCTCCTTTTAAGCTAATAATGTCTGTGATAGGAGACTCCGCTCTTCCATAGCAATATATAATTATATAGCAACTTAGCTATAAAGCATGCTTGTGTGTGTGTGTGTGTGCGTGCATGCGTGTGTGTATGTGTGTGCGTGTGTGCGTGCATGCATGCGTGTGTGTGTGTGTGTGTGTGTGTGCATGCGTGTGTGTGTGCGCGTGCGTGCATGCGTGTGTGTGTGTGTGTGTGTGCGCGTGCGTGCATGCGTGTGTGTGTGTGTTTGTGTGTGTGTATGTGTATTCATGTATGTGTTTCACTTTGTTTGTTGTAAAAGTGCCTCAGAGTCTGCGTAATTTAGTGTCATTATGCACTTAGTAGGGCACGCCACAATAGTGGCGGTAAGTCCCCTCTTTGATGAGTGGCTGGAGAGGCGTCATGGCGTCCTCACCTACCGCCTGACGCAGGTCCTCACCGGACACGGAAGTTTCGGGAGGTTCCTGCACATCATCAGGCGGGAGGAAACGCCCGGGTATCACCATTGTGACGATCGCCCGGAGGACACGGTGGAGCACACAGTGGCGATCTGCCCAGCTTGGGCGGAGCACCGCCGTGCCCTCGTGGAGGCGATCGGCGGCGGCGATCTCTCGCGTCCAGCCCTGGTTCAGGCTATGGTCCGGAGCGAGAGGGAATGGGAAGCGGTCACCTCCTTCTGCGAAGCAGTAATGCTAGCAAAGGAGGAGGCCGGGCGTTTGAGGGAGAGAACATCAGGCCAACCCAGCCGCCGCGGGAGACGCCCAGGGCGCCGGGCGCCGCGAGACGACTCCAGGCCACCGTAGATGCGGGCCTGTGGACGGCTGAGCAATGGGTAGCTCACCGTCCGTCCGTCTATTGACGACAGGCCGTGTCGACGGCGCGTTCGTGTTTCACGCGCGCTTCAAAGAGAGTCAGCAAAGCAGAGGGGTTTGCCAGAGCCTCCGCCTGCCGGGGTTGCGGGTTGTTCGAAAGAGATACCGCGGCCTCGGAACGTAAAGGGCAATAGAAGGAACATGGGTGGGTTTTAGTCAGTACAAGTCTGACATGCCCCCGCTCCGCCCAGAGCGGGGGAAGACATTGGATGATTTCCCACCCGAAAAAAAAATTATGCACTTAGTAAGATTTTTTTTACATTCTCTTAATGGTTTATTGTGTACATACATCTTTCTATTTATCCTATTATAAAGTTGACACAAAGTTGTCATAATTGTAAACAATTTTAAATTATATTATTATATGTTTTTTGTTTCACCGTAGGTAGATTCCGACAATGCCATAAAATTTAGAATTGCTTTTTTTCCCGAATTTTAAAATCTTGTAGAACAAATGTTGTTCAGTTTCCTGGCCCGAGACAACAAACGAGAGGTCTTGCGGTTATTATGTTACACCTTGTGTAGCCGTCAAATACGTAAACAGTTTCTTAGTGGTTAATAATGAAGGATGCTTATATTCTACATTGCATATTATGAAAATTTGACAAAATCCTTCAAGAAATCCATCTCACAAAAGGGGTCAAAGAACACAAATCATCTGACTGTTTTCTCAGATCTTTGACAATCACAAATAAACTTCAAAGGAGACGAGTAAAACACCGCAAAACTTAACTCAAACATTTGATAAGTGAGCTCGCCATCAAAAACTACTCTATCGTTCTTTATCTGCGCCAACTTCACGCTGAAGTGCCCCCGCAATGCAAAGAGTTTCAAAAGGTTTAATTCCCATTAGAGAACTGTCGTTTATACAGTTATAGGGTAATGGAGTTACGTTCCTGGTTCCCGGTAAACGGGTTCCTGTAGTTCCACCACTGAGTTTATGTCAACACAGATAGGGATTAAAACGAAAACATTTTGAAGGAAGTTTTTCTATTGTGCGCTCAAGTTGCTGAGTGTATTATTGTTGCATAGTTGTTTCGTAATGGGTTTCGCTTTTTATTAGGTTAAGCACTTTTAAAAAGAGATTATTTACACAGTTTGAGCGTGGGTCGTGGATCTGGCAAGTTTATTCATGGAAGTACAGTACAGAGCTACTGATCTGTAACATTTTTGTTGTCATAAAAGAAACAGGGTGCAAAAAAAAACAATACAGAAGAACAATGTCCAAAATGGCCCTATGCAATTAAGAGTATTAGAATACACGATAATTAACTGTCTTTTTATTATGTAAGTTGCAAATACTTCCGTAACAAGGACTAGCTGTATGCCAAAATGCCAAATGTACATTTTATAGTGTTTTACGCGACTAATAATATCTGCCAACCGCCATCAACGTCTAATGTTAAGAGTACGGGTACTTATGCTTATGTATAACTTATATGAATAGTTTCTATGCATTTAAATGTTGCCTTCAATTACACATAGGCTTTAGAAAAAACATGCATAGACACCTATTATTGGCTGGGTAGGTATTAAAAATAGCTATATATTTATGATAACATCTTTCAGTTTCTTAAAAATCACTCAACTCTATGAAAAATCATTATATTCGTTGTTATGGTTCGAATAAAATCCCAAAATCGAGTATTTTTTTTAATATATCTTTTCTGCAGATAGTTTGCCATTAAAATAAGATCATAAAGAAGTTTACTAATGAGAATACAATACATAAATTTCCTATGCTTTTGGCTCCCGGACCCACAATATATGGGCGCAGGTCAATGTTTTTTGACTGTTTTTGAGGTTAAAGTTAAAGCCTCTTCATAACACCCCAAATTTTATTTTCTTGTTTTCGGAATTACTGTTAAAAATAAAATAAAAATGTTTTATTGAAATGATAAAAGAAAATTAGGTTTCTCTATTAACATTGAACGTAACTACAAGTTTCGTGACCAATATACACCTACTAACCAACCAACCAAGTTACAAGGCAAGTTAAATAAAAGCTTACAACAATAATGCTGCGACAGGATAAAATGTTAATTGATTTATCTTGACTTACTTCGAAACTTAGTAGTCTGATTTGATGAAAATTTGATGGAATTCCTTGGTTTCGTCACAGAAGTTCTAGAAGCAAACTTTTTAATAGGCTTATTGTGAGGAGACCTTGGAACGGAATTATATTTGTTGAAGTCACTATAGAGTTTATACTTAGGCGTTTGTTTATTGTTGTTTACAAAAAGGGTTTAAGATGTTCTGATTTATTTCGTGAGTAAATAGATTATATCATCTGGTCATGATCATACTCTGCCTAAGCCCACATTATTTTAATACAGTAGTACTAAAGTATTGTTTTTTATTTATTTACTAGCTTTTGCCCGCGGCTTCGCTCGCGTTAAATTTGGGGTAACACAGTTCCCCTTGCGCCTTATTGATTTGTAATAGCAACGCTAAGTTTTCCCTTATCTTCCCTCTTTCTCCCTCACATCCCACTTTATTTAAAAAAAATAAATTAGCCTATGTCCGTCTCCTGGTTCCCAACTATCTCTGTACCAAAATTCATCAAAATCGATTTAGCCATTAAAGCGTGAAGAGGTAACAAACAAACAAACTCACTTTCGCTTTTATAATATTAGTAAGGATTAAAACGTAGCCACACACTAGAAATTTCTCCAGTATTGTGGATGCGTTAACAAACATTTAAACTCACATACACAAACAGCCAGACCTGAAACAACTATCTGCTGGTTAAACAAATATTTGTTCCATGCGGGAATCGACCCCGCGACACGCAGCGCAACATTCAGTCGCTCAGCAACTGCGCCAACCTTGTCGTCAAAACATTGTATTTGTTTCAGATTGAAGCAATCATTATTTCACGCTTATGTTTAAATCAGATTAGGTTTAATGTAGCAGTGAGGAGAAACTAAGATAAATGTGGTAAGGTATCACTTGAAATCCCAACGGCGGGCAAGCAATAGATTCCCTTTCCAAAAAGGCTCTGTAATTTCTAATTGCAAAATGCCTACGAAACGCAATGTAGACAAAAATCACGATAAACATCGGCATCGAGACGAAAGCTCATTGATGAAATATGCAAATAAGAACATTACACTCTATTAAGTTCGAACTGTGGGACGCTAGTATAAATTCCTTCAGTGAAATGAACACTTATAACGTGGAGTAATAACCTTTAGGCAATGCCAACGAAAATTCGTAAAAATTCGCTAGTAAATTTTTGAGTATTTTTTCCCTTCTTTTATTTAGTGCTCGACGATTCATGCCAGCAGTGAATTTCTGTGACACATTACTCTTGGTTCACAGACGATTTGTAATCTTTCCCTCGATATTTTTCCTGTAGTGCCCCAGTTTTTATTATTCAGAGGTTATTTAGTGCAGAAGAATGAATAAGTTTAGGGATGCTGTAGTTTTTTTAGATTTATTTCAGTTTTTTATTCGTTCAGTTTATTTTTATCAACACGAATCTCATGTTCCATGACTTCCGCGACGTCATACGCGTTCATGCTATAAAGTGGTAAAAATACTATGCCTGTATCACCGTTAGTTTCTTATTTCTCATTGCACCATAATAAGTAAGCAATTTTTCTTAAATTCATTAGTGAGCGCAGCATACTCATGTCAGAATCCTACTGACTAAAACCACACCCCCTACATACCGCATTATACTTTTTTTTTGTTAAAACTTTATAAGTTGAATGTTATATAACTCTGTCCTATCTCAAGTCAACTAGAAGAGATTTCGAAATGAAATAAGCAGTACTTTTGTCTGTATGTACTTTTTCCATTATATGTGTTATGTGAGTACATAAATAAATTTATAAAATGAATAAATAAAACTTTTCTATAAACTACATTTGTATTTAGTTTGGCTCGCAGCGGCTAGAATATACAAAAACCGGCCAAGAGCGTGTCGGGCCACGCTCAGTGTAGGGTTCCGTAGTTTCCCGTCCGTCACAATAAGTGTTCCCACTTATGAGTTTAAAGGTGGAGGAGGAAATTATTTTGTACAACTTTTTGTCTTTTTTGTACAAAAACTGTTGTGTCAATCAAGTTCAAAATGATTTTCCTAGAAAGTCCTTATAAAGTTCTACTTTTCAGATTTTTTTCATATTTTCTAAACTTATGGTTCAAAAGTTAGAGGGGGGGGGGGCACATTATTTTTTACTTTTGGAGCGATTATTTCCGAAATTATAGACATTATCAAAAAATGATTTTAGTAAACCCCTATTCATTTTTAAATACCTTTCCAACAATATATCACACGTTAGGGTTGAAATAAAAAAAAAAAATCACTTCCCACTTTACATATAGGGTGGCTACCCTAATAAAACATTTTTTTCCAATTTTTATTTTACCACTTTGTCGGCGTGATTGATTTACATATTGGTACCAAATTTCAGCTTTCTAGTGCTAACGGTCACAGAGATTAAGCGAGGACGGACGGACGGACAGACAGACATGGCGAAACTATAAGGGTTCCTAGTTGACTACGGAACCCTAAAAAAATACAAGACTGGTGACGCGGTTAGTAAGCGACGTACAGTTGTCTATGAGAGAAGCAGCTTGCCCTGAAATTGACTCCCGCCGCCTTCAGTGTCTGCCCCTGTGACATTTTACTTATAGCATAACTGTTTTTATTTCAATGAGTACCTGCAGTCGCCTTAAGGGCCTGTGCACACCAAGTTTTTTAACGAGTTGTTGACGCGCGTTTTATAAACCTGCATCGACGGAGCTTTTATCCTACATATCAGTTTGTTGTCGTTTGAATCGGTTCAAACGTGCGACACCGGCGCGCCTGTTTCGTTATACGGAAACGTTCTTCCGCCGATATACATGATCTGTATTTTGACGGATTAGTTCCGATTTCAGAATCGCTAAACGTTTTTAAAATGGTGAATACGCTATTCGACAAGAATTCGCGTTTTTTTTTCATGTCTTATCAATTTTTTAAACTTTGTTGTATAATGTCCACACAACCGCCTCTTGCTTGTAAATGGGTGTATCTACATACGTCAGTATATTTTCTTCTTTCTATAAAAAAAATAAATAGTAACAATTCGCATGCAATTAATGTTGTCTCATCCGATGCCATCTTGCTACAGTTGACGAGGTTCTGCTTAAAAATGCAATATTGGCATATTGTGTCTGAATCGGGTGCGTATCGCATCTGTATTGACGCGTTTAAAAAACGCAGTGTGCACAGGCCCTAATAAATACATTCGTGGAAACTCCTTGTATATATCCAAACCCAAGTCACTTTCAAGGATTTATATGAAAATTGTGAAAAGAATATGTGTTCTTAGAAAAGTAGATTTCGTGGACGAGTTGGGAATATACTAGTAAAACAAAGTAACCTACTTGGAACTTCCTCAGGGACTGGAGAAAAATGTACACACAGGCATTTATTATTAACTTTAATTCTGTCCTAGCTTGGTTCATGGGTTTGCTCCCTACAGAAATTGTGTAAAAGATGTAAATACGGTCATTGGGCAGATGTTACTTTTTAGGTTTCCGTACCAAAAGTAAAAACGGAACTCTTACCCCCGAATACTGAAACGTCACTCAAAATTTAAGTAGCACTTATATTTAACAGATACTCAAAAGTGACGTTTGACAATACGAAATCTAAAGTTTAGAAGCTGCTCAAATGTTAAGCAGCCCTTAAATTTTGAGTGACGTTTCAGTATTCGTGGGTTATTCGATAACTTTGCTGTCCGTCTGTCAGTCTGTCTATCAACACTTTGTCTTGGAAACGCATAAAGTTATCGAGCTAAAATCCAAATCATATACTCAAATCTGTGCTCTTCCTTTGAGTTGTAAAAAAATCAACTCTGTGAGTTTAGGCAGTCAAAGATATTATGGCTGTTTGTACGGATCCCTAGCTTTGGCCGGTTTTTTTTTAAATGTGTTGCAAGTTTCTTTTTTTGTTATTGACCGATCTATGGTGGCACGTAGTATGTTGAACTTGGTAGAGCAAGCTAAATATAGGTAATGCAAAAAATGTGAATGCGAACAGCTTCATATCGGACGTCATTGGACGATATCTGTCCAAGTACCATTAATATACGAAAGGTATGAATGTAAACTCGGGTTAGGCAGAAGTGTACCTAATAGTATTAAATAACTTCCGTTTATTCATTTTAATACATTTTTTAGTATTTTTACATATTTCTTATTAAAATATACATAAAACAAAAAACATTTAAAAATACAAAAAATTGTATCCAACTGGTATCGGGAACAGGCTACCGACGGTCAGGGCTCCAGAGAAAGGAACCTCCCAACAATCAAAAATAAAAACAATGTTTAGGAGGATGTATGGATGTTTGGATGTTTGTTACTTTTTTACGTCAAAACTGCTGAACGGATCTTGATAAATTGTGGCACAGAGGTAGATTAAAGTCTGGAACAACACAAATGGTTTTTTTTAGATATCACGCGGGCGAAGCCGCAAGCGACACACAGCTAGTCCAAAATAAATAAAACATCATGAGGTTAACTTCTAGTAAGCTCCCTAAAATAAACTCATGGTCCGTCGTTTAGATAGTCGTAATATAAGAGGAAATCCACGCAAAACTAGTAAACTACCATTCGCAAAGTAATTTAAGCAGAATTCATACAAACTGTCGGAACAATCTAATTGTTATGGTAACGGCTGAACGGTTTCACGATTCATTGAACCATTCACTTTCTGACAGCGACGGGTCAGGGAATTAAATCCGCCATTCATTGTAATGTAAAAATGGCAAATATATTGAATTTATTTTAAAGGATTATCGCACAGTGTATAAGCTAGTTTAAACAGGGATTCATTTGCTCTACTTTTGACTGAAACCATAATAAGCTTAACGTCAGGCCTGTAATCGTCATAGGATATAGGCAGAGGTGGATTTATGGTACAACCCAGAGTACGTGGTCAACTTAGAGGTGAATAAATTATGCTATATGGCAGGCACGCGTGCGTTGCTCTACATTATTCCTACCTACTGCTATCTCTTTGTATTTTTATTACTCTACCGACTAACCTACCTACCCTACTTATTTGTTTTCTGACATAAGAACCTTATCCTAACGGTAACCATGGCAGCAAAAAAATAATTAGCAAATTTGGTCCAGCCGTTCACGCGTGATGACAGGACCAGGGGAAATAGGAAATTCATTTACCTATATCTTCTTATTAAAATCATTGTGTCACAGTTTTAGTTGCCATCATACTCCTCCGACACGGATTAATCGATTTTTATGAAATTTTATGTGTACCTATCTATATTTTATACCCGTAAGCCACAAGGGTGGTCCTCTTCAGAAGGGGACCTGAGCAGCGTGTGAAACCGCTGGGCACAGCTTGTATATATATAGATTTGTTGTAATTCGCACGGAATACAGATATTTACAGTTTAAATAGTAATGAATCAAACATTTAACTAGCAAACAAAAACATATAGGTTATGAAAACAAACTATGGATCAGATAGCCTACTGAAAATAGAATAAACCGGGTCGCGAATAAAATACGTGTGATTTTATAACGTTTTTATTTAAAATTTTGCATTTTCATTGTTACGTTTATCACTTGTAACAATATTTGAACAAGTCTGATGGTAAATACTGTGAAAGCAAATGCAATGTGATTGAGTGCGTAGTATAGAAGTCAATATCCTTATGTATAAAACTAGCTGGCCGAAAGGGAAGAGTTTTTCCCGCGTGTTATCAAAAATAAGTATCTTATGTGTTAAATCGGCCAACATCTATATTTCATAACCCTAAGTGACAAAAGGGACTTGAGGCCAAACCGCTGGTGTCATGCTCTGCCGCAGAGCCACCATCTTAAAATGATGTACGTCAAAGCTAGCACCTAGGGTACAGCTAATACCTATATGTATATTATTAGACTTACTGAAACTGACTGCAGGACGGAGTGGTCCCAAGCGAGATTGCTGAGCATAAGGTCCTGGCTTCGGTTCCCGGCTTGGGCAAAACGTTATTGTGTTTTTATATTATACAGGAATTTCTCAATAGCAGGCAGTCTGAATTTGTGCACGGTTGATGGCAATAGGCGCATGGGACTTAAACATAACTGGCTGAATGTTGGTGTAATTTTTTTTTAAACATAGTTGGCTGAATGTTGGTGTACTATTTTTTTAAACATAACTGGCCTAATGTTGGTGTACTATTTTTTAAACATGACTGGCTGAATGTTGGTGTACTATTTTTTTAAACATAACTGGCCTAATGTTGGTGTACTATTTTATAACATGACTGGCTGAATGTTGGTGTACTATTTTTATATTAGGTACCCCTCTGCCTAACCCTTCGTGTTGTGATATTATGTAATTATAGCTACATTTTTTCGATTATCATAATGGTTAGTACGCAGTATTCACTGTGACTGAATATTTGTAGATATACTTAGATATATAACAATCATAACACTTACGCACTTGTTAACAACGGCGTGACATAAAATAATACATTTGAGTTTATCACAGGGGCTTATTTTGGGGTGGGGAGACGCCCGGGCCCAGCCGACGAAACGTTGAAATTTTGACAAATTACACTTGAGGATTACTCCGAGGGAATATGAAGAAAACCACGCATTCCCACAAATTACTGACTCGTGACAAATGCTCCCGCAGATGACCTGCAATTTATCCGGCTCGCTGAGAAATCTAGCTAATGTTGGGCCCGGGAAATAATAATACTGCTGTGGTAATGAAGACTACGGCACCCTGGAATAAAGATAGAATATGTTATGTGAATATGGCATGAGGCTCCACAGTCCCAGTTGTTACAACTCTTGTTCGACCCAAATTGTTATTGGGTTTTGGTTTCCCTCAAGAAATTTGCAAAATATTGTGGTTGTTTCAGTTCATGTTAAGCGATATTAATAAGCATTAAATTAGATATATTTATTATGAGCCCATAGGCATGAATTCATGTGGTTTTCGTGGGTCTGCCTAAACCAATTAGGTAGTGTGTATATAGTAAAGGAATTTTCCACATTATGATATTGCTAACACGCTTGTGTAATTCAGATCGTATTAATGGATGCCTGAATAAATAACTGTAATAAATTTTGAACGTCCAGTGGCCGTTTTCACTAACATCAAGCGGCATTTAACAGGATGCTCAGATATCAGTCAACTTTTGAGTGACGCAGAGACAATATTATGTATAATCTGAAAATACTTATAGTTAATACTAAAATATATAAAAGGCAAAAGAAGAGAAAGAGAAAGAGAAAGAGAGAAGAGAGAACGAGTTGCGCCGACCCTTAATAGGACAAGGACATGTGAAATAATATAATGTATGTTTATATCAAAATATAAATAAATAAACATTCATATACATAGGTATAGAAACATTAATCAAAGTGTTTAATAGTTTTAGTGACTGCCATGATAAATACCGCTGTAATGATTACAATTTTCATACACATAAAAAGTGTATTCATTTTATTTGTTAGCAAATTGCATTCGTTTTCGTGCATGCTACGATAAGGGATGAACGCGCTGGCTTCCTTTCACGTAAAATCTCGTAATACTAAGCTAAGAAATCTTTGGCTTTATAGCGTAAACAAAGAGCTTTTACTGCTATCTTAGATTTCTGAGATCCTCCGATCGTAGAGTGCTGTATTTTGAGCTATAAATTCAACATCCTATCTTAAGGTATTTGAGATGACTGAAGCATCGTATAAGATGTTATTTTTACGGTCAAATATTCGTTGATAAAGCGAGATGAAAGAACAGTTCATGAGATTTAACGTACCATTTACACGGATTTTTTTTTGTTAACGATGCGTATCGTAGTCCTTATTGTTATCAGTCTTTTTTATAATTATATTGTACCTGTTACCAAATTATAAAATAATATACGAAGTACATAATATATACAGACTTTGGAAAATTAATCACCTCAAAGAATCTTTTGATATGAATATTGCACCGAAGCACCAATTAGTGGCAGCTGCAAACTTGACTAAAGTAAAATACTTCGAACCCAAAATAAATTCAGCACCAGAATCCCGTTCCTTTTAAATACCAACTGTTACTACAAAAAGGCAACTTGTCAATGCTAGCGTTATGAAAAGGAGCTTTACTGCATTATCATCTAAAAAGGAGCGCAACCATTACATATCCCAGAAAGGAGATAAATATTTTATGTCATAATTCATCTGGGCTATAAAAAAGGGTGAGCGCAGACCGGCGCACAGTTACGAAATGATTTTGTTTCGCCCGTCGGGAATAACTCGGTATCTACACTATGTACATGGGAATGTCGATCTTTTCTTTAATCTAGGAAATAAAAATATTCCCCGGCTTCGTAGGAAAGTCGTGATTTGAACACCGACGTGTTTCTTTCGTGCTAACGGATGTTTTATAAGGTTTCCTTTTTATGTGTTTCGCTTTGCTACTTTTTGTCTGCATTGCAGAACTGTCGCTTTGTTTTAAAGAAAATGGTAAACGTTTTTCTGATTGCTTAATTTTGTTGGGGTTCATTTGCATGCATACTGAAATACTGAATTTAAAGTCTGTTGCAGTTTAAAAATAAGGTTTTTGTGTGAGTTACTTGTACTGTAAAACTTAATGATACAGTATATCAAGATTATCTGCAAAGTAAAATACTGGTAAAGAACATAAATAGTCAGTACAAAGCTAAAGGAGTGTTCTTAGTTTATAGAATGTACCGCTGAAAGTTGTGAAGCGATTCAAAGCTTTCTCGACGCAGTAGTCTAAACCCATTATCAAAACTTCCGTACGTGTTCCACATTTGAACTCACGAGAGTAAACAAAAGACGTCTATAGCCATAAACAAAGATAGTCATAACGTGAGTAATTTTATGAATTTTCCATTAATTCAATAGTATAATTGGAAAAGTTTGACCGCAAAACGAGGGGTGGCCACAGGAAGAACTATAAAATTGCAGTTAACGGAAGCTGAACGACTTCTCAATACCATTATTCTGAAATACGATCTAATTGAGTGGCTTGGCCCTGCCCTTCAGAGACAATAATGGGCCCAGGTCCCCGAGCTAAATAGCCTTGTGGTGATTCCTAATTTACTTATTACAAACGATCTTGTCTTTAATTAACCGTTCATTGGACGGAACTTAAAGTAAGTATATTAGATACCCATCAATCGCACTTTATTGTACAAAGCAAAGAATGAATGGCAGGTACCTTGTTTAAAATCGAAAAGAAAGGCGATATTTTTGCAAGGTTGAGTTGCGATGGGGAAAAATTATGGAGTTATTTTTTTAATACAGGGAAAAACCAGCCAATTAAACGTAACGAAAACGTTGTTATTTTACATAACATATCATAATGCCTATATTCTGCGAAGAAGCAAGAAATCTGTTATTAGATGCATTAGGTACGTTTTGTTGATTTCTGTCATCATCGTCATTTGGTAATTTTTACTCAGAGTGATACGTGAATACACAACATGAATTGAAAGTCTCATATGAATTCGTTGGTGAGCCAATTTAAAAGAATAATCTCCCAGGAATTAAAGTAACTTTTTTATTTTATTTCATGACTGTCGTAGTAATGTCAGATTCTCGCAGGCCTGCTGGTAGAAATTTCTTTTGAAATAAGCTGTGCCTGTGTCCTCTATGTTTTTTTATGATGTTTCCTTGTTTTTTATTCTGTGTAAATGATTAAATAAATTATTTGATTTGAAAACATTAGTAAACTGAATTTTGATACGGCATGATTGTTCATAATTTTAGTTATTCTCCATTTAACACTGCTGTACTTCACTGTTCTACGTAGTAAAAGAAGTAAAAATGTATTTTTAAAACTAAATAAAAACGCACAAAATATTAACAATCATTAACAGTCTAATTGAAACGGACTGACCAACATCTACCAGACGATACGGTAGGCGCAATGGCATAGCGTTTGACTGCTGCGCTACGTATCGCGGGTTCGATCCCCACACGGAACAAATATTTGGAAGATTTACAGATAGATGTTCCGAGTCTGACTGTGCATGTGAGTTGAAATGTTTGTAAAGGGATATTATAAATTGCATATCAAATAAATAATCGCCTATCAATACATACTCATCATTTATATTCTTTTTTACATCAAATAACTTACTTCACTACAAATAAACTAAATGTTTAACAAAACTCAAACTGCAGATAATTCGAAATTATACATCAATATGACATTACTTTTATCCTCATAATGCAATACAGTTAAATTTATTTTTGTACAAAAATACTACATACATAGCATAAATACTGACTGCACAGCAAATTTTCCATATTTCATAGCAAAATAACTATCCCAGTCGCATATTAACCAGTAAGTACAACAAAACCTGTTCATCATATTTGTCTTAATTTTCAAGAAGCCATGCTCGGCAAATTTAATGATTATTATAACAAAAAAATCCTGTCACATTGCATTATTTCTAAAAGCAGAACAAATTAACTGAAAAAGGTTCGCGGCTTCGCGCGCTTTTTCGTCACTGGAGTGCAGAGTGGCGCACGGGTAGGTTAGGTTAGGTTAAAACTATGACCTCCAGAAACGACTTGCATTAATAGAAAAAAGAGATTGTTTTTAATAGGCCCGGAACTGAACTATTTCAATTAGGATAATTACTTATTGAATTAAATGACATTATTTCAAATTTAATTAAATAAAAATTAAAATAAATGACATTTTTTGTACATAATTTTATTTTTTTTGCTGATCTCATTATGTGGTAATTAATAAATAATAAGACGACTGTGACTAATAAAATGCTGTTTTATTTAGAAAAACTGCTGTAAATAATATAAAAATAGAAGTTATTTTTAAAAGAAAAGAGTTAACATGTATAGTATAATGTGCATTAAGATTATTAGCTGTGCATTGATGAAAAAGCTTTTGCTTTAGGAAAAATCGCTGTACGCTGCGAAAATAAATTGTAGTGTGTTTAGTGATATTTGAGTTGAATATTTTTCTGTGTAATCAGTAATTTTGATGGGAATTCGGAATCTTATTGCATAGAAAGAGGATATTTTTTGATTTGCGTTTAAATACTACCCGTTTGTAAATGCACCCACGATACCGGAGAAATTCTCAGTGAGAGGAAAGGTTTAAAAAAGTTGTCATACATAATACAGACAACATTTGTTTAAGTTCCACTTAAAGTTATTAATAAACAAAAAGCATACGGCACAAACGTAGGGCACTATTGTTTTTATTGAAAACAAATCACTAGACTAATTTTGTTTGACGTTGATAATAATTTTAACAAAACTACAAAGTAATTTGCCAGGAGTACTTAAAAGAGCTTTTAGTTTTTTTATTCTTATTAAATTATTAATGAGAAACTTTAAAGACATTTTAAAATTATGGGCATTGTTATATTTTAATAAGCCTGTTGTAGAATGTTGGCTTATTAATTTGCTTGTTCCAGTTTTCTAGAAAATTACTAGGTAATTGAAAATACATCAAAGTATAATAAATAAGGAGAATTATAGGGCGTTTTTGTTTTTGGTAAGATATTATATCTTACCAAAAACAAAAACGCCCTATAATTGTTTTCCCCTTTTGAGACTTGTACATGTTTTAGTTAGTTAGTTAGTCTAAATTATTATAGATTGTATATTTGTTAATATACATTCGAAAAACAAATTGTTTAAAAAAAAATGTTAAACTCCTGTGTTCAAGCAGTGAATGTCTGAAATAAATGTATGCAGTTAACGTAAAATAATGCAGTAGGTATGACTATCAGTATTTACTTTATTGTTTAAACCCTAGCTGAAGTAGAATTGTAGCCGTGCAGTCCACAACTCTTTGTTTTGTTTCAGTTGAGTGTTAGTTCTAATGGATGAATCGATTGCGCGAAAACGTTTTTGTCAAACTGATTCACACTCTTATCTAACTTAATTTGCTAAGTTTTAGTTTAACTTATTAAACAATAACAAACGAAATTATTATTACGTTTGTTTTTTTGTTATGTTTCTTTGCGTCCCGCGTCCCCAAATAACAAAAGCCTACGCAGCGGCGGCGTTTCTACGTTATATGGCAATGCTAACTAAGGCTCTGGCCAATATAAAAACCAGCCCGTTCGACACGGGGAGTGTCAACTAAACGTTTTGAACACAAGGACCCCGCCGTCTTATAGATTTAACTCAAGCTTTAAGCTGTAACTTAGATTAAAAAAAAAGAAAAAAACTGTAACTTGCTTGCTTTTTTTGGGCCTGGTCGCATACCAAAATTTGTTCAGAATTATGAAAAAGTACGATTATACTCATATTTTAAGAAGCCGTAGCCATATATTCAAGTTACCAGTTATTTCGTCTTGCTTATAAATAAGATATTGACGAAACTTTATGTCTTCAATCTTGATTTAATTAAGATAAACAACGCACCCTTCCCAATAAAGAAGACGTTATTCTCTGCATCTGCAGTTTTTGTAATAAATCGCTCTTAACGGTTCAATTTAATGGAAGCTTGACAGGATTCTCTTCGCCGTAAATCTGTGTCGGCGAGGCTCGGAGACCGCACCGGGTCTTTTGTCACTTGTCCACAAGCGTCTTCTACTCCACCGCCTCACTGAGTACAGGGAATTCAGCAGTATTGTCTGAACAACTTCTTATGAGATGTCAGTGAGATCGACTCGGGTTCCTGAAATATCATGTCTCTGTTCTGGGCAGAATGCTAACTTGTGTTGTTCATTGCGTCAGCACAAGTAACAAACAATTAATTATCTCGCATCTTGACTTGAGTTTTACTTACAGAAACAACTTGAATAAATACTGCTCAACTTATATATTTGCTATCTGCTGTGTTACAGGCAATTTGTAATATTATCCTTGGGACTGCTATATACTACAATTATACATAACTACTATAAAAGGGATCGATGGGTTGTGTGAGGAATTTTATAAAGAAAAAAAAACCGGCACCGAGGGCTCTGTAGGAACTTGTAACATAAATGGTCATATCTTTTGACTGCCTAGACTTGGAGGGACTCTTTAAGGGCTGTCCCTTAAAGCAAAAGAGTTCCTTCAAGTGTGTTGTTGTGATCTGATTTATTATCTGTGATTTTCTGTACAATCACAGATAATAAATCAGATCACAGACTTGAGTATATTATGGTTGTATTTTCACCTGGATACCTCTGCACATTCCAGAGTTAAAGGGTTTTGATGCACAGACAGACAGACAGACAGGCGGACAACAAAGTGATCCTATAAGGATTCCATTTTTTCCTTTTTAATAAATAACTAGAAACCCTAAACACATTTTTTTGTCACACTATTTACATATTTTAAATGGTAGTGTGATAAGTGACGTGGGAAGTGGGAGAATGGAAAAATAAGTCGTGTTGCACTGACGACAAATAACTTAGGACAACAGCGGGAATATGATGACTGTTAATAGGGAAATAATCCCTCTGAAAACAAAAGTAAGACTTATTATTGTTAACTGTAAATAACTACCACATGACTGCAAACAATGTTTAATTTTATAAGCCAGTAATCATACTATATCCAAATCTAACAAACTACGAGTAAAAGAAAAATAGCGATAAAAAATCCTGTAACGAACTAGCATTTCTGCGGTTCTAGAATCCATGCAATCGTAATCTTCCATTTCAAAGTTTCTTGCATTCGGTTTCAAGCGACCCGATTTACATAGTATTGGAACACTTAGACTTCTTGGTCCAACTGTGAGCATAAAAACAAGTTTCTGCCAAACTTAGACTACTGTTACCGAATGCTTTATGTAAAGACAATGCGGCGTACAAAATGTTCGTTAATCACTGAGAATAGCGATCGAAGTTCCTTTAATACAGCATGGACTGGATTTAGTACGAATTTATTGTTTATTCAAATCTCTAAGCTCTTAAACCCATTATTGCTTAATAGTAGAGCCTTTGAAAAATTAAGACAATTAGGATTAAGTTGTAAGTGAAAAGTGGTTTTATTTCTTTGAAATTACTTTGTTATAAAGATAATTTTGGCTCTTATTTGAAATGGCTTGGTTTTGTGCATCAAACATTGCTTAGACTTATGGTGTCGGTTCATAATAGAAATCCAATGCAATAAATATAATAAGTTGGCTTAAATTGATATTTCTTAACTGATCTTATATAATCTTTTTTTAATATTTTGGTTGACTAATATCTGCTTAAATAATAATTTTGCTTGCAAAAAAATAAACTTAAGGGGAAGGGAAAACCTGAAAAAAGTTTGGTTTGAATATAATTTGATATTTAATTGAATATGGCACTATTTGAAAAAAAGACAGTAGTATTATTACATTAACATACTATGAAAAACAAATTCAGTGTTCCTGTATAGTGCAAATTGACAAATACGAAGGAACGTTACAAATATTGACTTTGTTTTGTTTGGTGCTATGGCACTTAGTGCGCGAGGTCAACTCGTGCTTTGCTAGTCTTTTAGGGTCACCTTGTTGTTTGTCTGTCTGTCAGGACAGCGTTTAGGTATCAAGTTCAAATTAAAACTACGTACAGACGCCTGCACATCAAGCTACTACAATCTGTCAGATTTCTTTGATAGATTTTCGACTTTATTTCTAAAGTATTAGGTTCAAGGTTCATTGGGAAAAATTGTCAGTTTCGGGTAGCTTGACCTGATGGCGTCTGTACATTTAAATTGGTAGTCCTTAGAGTTATGCAAAAAACAACGCTCTAAGCCTACGCTGTCAAAAGATATGGCTGTTTATGCCGCAACTTTGTACGAAACCTTTGACCGGTTTTTATTTGTACAAACCTCCATGACAAAACAAATCACCCAAGAGATTGAATAACCTTCGTCTGAACTTTACTATTGTAGTCTAATTTAGAACTGTATCGTTGTAACCTGTCACGAATAGGCTCAGCTATTATTTCATGGTATCTCATAATTTATACCTTGTTTTAATATTATAGTGTTTCACTTAGAAGGCCTTTATTGGACATGACAATTATAAAGAGCAAGGAATTTGATACCACAAATTTTATCTGAGTAGATAATTTATTTGCTTTCGTAAATCTTCA
This sequence comes from Ochropleura plecta, assembly GCA_905475445.1. Classification (NCBI taxonomy): domain Eukaryota; kingdom Metazoa; phylum Arthropoda; class Insecta; order Lepidoptera; family Noctuidae; genus Ochropleura; species Ochropleura plecta. The sequence goes on from FR997734.1 coordinate 12,546,016, forward strand.
TTAGAATGATTTTGTAAACTTGATTTAATGAGCGACGGGACAGATAGATAAAACACGTGGACACAGTGGGTAAAAATATCAAATTAAGCACGAACTTAAATAAACATCACAGTATCGTGCATTTACAAAAAAAAAAAACAATTCACATACACAAACAGCCATGCCTTTTTTTGCGGATGGGAAATCATCAAATAACTTTCCCCGCTCTGGGCGGAGCGGGGGGGGGAGTGTCAGACTTGTACTGACTAAAACCCATCCATGTACGTACGTACGTACGTTCCGTGGCCGCGATATCTCTTTCGAATAACCCGCAACCCCAGCAGGCGGTGGCCCTGGCAGGCCCCTCAGCTTTGCTGACATCTCATTGAGGCGCGCGTGGAACACTAACGCGCCGTTGCCACGGCCTGTCGTCAATAGACGGACGGACGGTGAGCTACCCATTGCTCTCCGTCCACAGGCCTGCATCTACGTTGGCCGGGAGTCGACTCGCGGCGCCCGACGCCCGGGGCGTCTCCCGCGGCGGCTGGGTTGGTTTAAGGTTCTCTCCCTCAAACGCCCGGCTACAATAGCCATGCCTTGAACAACTATCTGTAGGCTACACAAACATTTCTTCAGCGCAGCATTCGCTTAACCACTACGCATACCATGGGGTCATACTCCTTTTGTCTCATCCATACTCATACACATAGATAAACACGTACGGCGTTTGCGAGAACTACAAGTGACCTTTCAGAAGAACCGTACCAAACTCCGTCAGGTCAGCATATATTCTTCTAAGGCATCCCTAATTGGCATTGCCATTCACATCTGCCTTATCATCATCTCCGCATGACCAAATCATCTCAGCATACTCATTTAGTTTTTGTCACTATTTTTTTTTAGTTTTGCAATAATGTGTTCTTCTACACGGAATTCATCAGAGACCGTGTTTTTTAACTTCAAATGTAAGTTAATTCTTGGGATAAAAGATTTAATTATTTAACCCGAGTAAAGAACTATTCCACTGTGTGGTTGTTCGGTTTTAATATTAATCCACGATTCTTATAAAATAACTCAAATCTAATTGGATTAAAATTATTATTGGAATGTTCTTGTAGCTGATTAGCTTTCAATAATAACTCAATTTCAATAACTTACTTTTGTAAAGTCAACAGAATAATGTTCGTATTTAACTTATTGAGTTTCCAAAATCAAAATGGTTGGCTTTAAATTAGAAGTGAGGTTCATACGTTTCAAATTGAAGTGGTCTCAGTTGCGAATACCATTAGAGGGATCAAAGAGTGGGCCGACTGCTTGCCTCCGTCTCTGTGACCTTAACATTACTAGGTGTAAGTGCGTTGCTAGTATATAAAGATGTTACCTTAGTATTTGCTAGTATTTCTGATGTCTATGTGTTACTTATGGAAAATAAAACGGAAAGTAAGATAGTTTTTAGCTGTGTTATTTTCCGTTTTTAAAAGCTTTTTTTATAGTTGCATAGTTTGTTTTAGACAAATATTGCAACTGAATTCTAAACCAGTTCCCACCAACTGATTGAACTGAAATTGCACACTTTCTTTTGGTGACAACTTTTCATATCAGAAAACTCTTGAGGAGACCTAATTTTCTATTTGTATCTTATAAAACCATGATTTTAACTTTTTGAATGCTTAATTTATAGCAGAGGCTAACAAATTTCAGGTTACATTTTTTTTCGTGATTTTTCATCATTCTTATTTTATCGATGACAACTGCCAGCAAGAAGTTAATGGAAAGTAAACGTTTTCTGTAATTCAAATACAAGAGGCGAAATTATTGCTCAAATTACTGATTCAAGTACATGACTTCACTCCCAGATTCCTCTTTTTCCCCACACACTAATGACCCGACAGAAATGTTACTAAAATATAAAATTCTTTTACAAACTCAGCGAATATTATACTTGGACGTAAGGATGTGTAATCTGAGACCCGCAATTTGCACTTAAATTACAATTTTTCGGGTATATGAGTTTCTATAAGCCAGCGGGGGCAAAATACGAGCGAACTTCAGAAAAGGATAAATACTTTTTACAGCTTTTTTGATTACAGTAGCGTCAAAGTAGTTTTTGTATTCATTTTAAATATTTTTTTCGAATTATAAAAGAATAATACCCAGTATTGGTTATGGTTTGAGTTAAGGAAAGTAATATAATTTTGTTGCTGGTAAGGTACGCTGAGAACTGACGTTTCTCCATTTAAACTTGTGCTCAATTGTAAAAGTATCGGCATTGTAATATTTTTGCGATGCAAACTTTGGAAGAAATTACTTTATACTTTTATTGCTTGCTATATAATAGTCGTCTAGAAAGTTGTGATTAACAGTGTTCAACATTTTGCTATGAAACATTATAATTGTCTACAAAACAAATCATAATTCTGCCTATCTACAACATTAAATTCCCCCACAATTTATGAGGTTTTGCAATGCTGAAAAGTTTATGACAAAATTCATCAGCGTCCCTTTGATTTAGACAACCCTCAACTCTCACATTAAATAAAATGGCAATTATAAAAGACCTCTTTTGACGTTGAAACTCACAATAATCATCAGCAGTTGACAACCCTAACCACAAGGCACGCGCAAAATTCGTTAATCAGTGCCGCCGAAGCCGACCGAATGCCAATCAGAGCGCGTCCTCAATGCTGCTTGTTCGTACTGTCGTTTTTCCCCAACATCCCCTTTTGTAACGCGCGCATTGTCAACCCTACACTCGGAGGCCCGTTATACAGGATGAGTGGTATTTTATTTGGGCAATATTACCTATCTCAGTTTTGCAGAAGGGTTATTGTCATGGATTTTAGTGGATGAACGTTTTGGTTAAGAGTAGACTTGGTTTCAGGGATCCGTATCTCAAAAAGAAAAAACAGAACCCTTATAGGATCACTTTGTTGTCCGTGTGTCTGTCTGTCTGTCATCTTTTGACTCTTTATCTTAGGAACACGTGGAGATATCCAGTTGAAATTAAAACCATGTACACAAATTTGTAGTCATTTTAAGCTGTGAAAATATCAATTATCTAAGTTAACACAGTAAAAAGGTATGGCCGTTTATGTCATAAGTATTACGGAACCTTCGGTCCGGCTATCCGCACTTGGCCTTACACCTGAGGATCACTTTCTTCATCATGTTTGATTGAAACTGAATATGTTTAATACGAAACGTGTTTAACACATTTAATAGAAAACATTCTATTTCTGCAATCTTGTAACGTCAATCGAAAGAAAAATTACAATTTGTTGAAACATTACCTATTTGCTCTCGTATCGTTTAGTAGTACTAAATCATACTATCCAATTAGGTATTAATTAAAAAAGATAGGCATAGCTAGATAATTATGTATAACAAGAATGTGGTTTATCATCATAAGGTTTATCACCAATGTGAACAATGATGAGAGCAATAGATAATATCCTTACTAATATTACCTACTAGCTTCCGCCCGCGACTTCGTCCGCGTGCCATAGTTACTTTGGGCTAACGCTAACTTTAATCAGCGTGATGACCCGAAAAAAATGTATCTTTCTCTCTCCTTTTCTTCCCTCATTCTACCCCTTTCCTCACAAACTCACTGTCGCTTTTAAAATATTAGTAAGGATTTATGAAAATAACTGAAGGTAACTGAATGCCTATTCAGTTACCTAACGAAATAAGCTACGTTAGAGGTCCTAACTGTAGCTACCTTACACTTAAAAATCCAAGTGCCTACTTAAATAATAAAACTGATCCTAAATACGCTACAGCTACAACTAAATAAAACTACAGCTAAATAAATTAAAAAATAATAATAATATAAAATTATAAACTAAATTATTTTTTATTTTTCTCTTTTCAGTTTAGTTTTTCGTCGGTTCAATTTTTTGTTAAAAAGTTTTATTTGTTTTTAAATATATATTTTGTTTGTTTTTAAATTATGCCTATTATCTATAAGAACCTATTAATTACCAAATAAAGTAGGTACTAAAACTAAATAATTCTAATAGAATTATACCCAGAAATATGTAGGTAAGTACAACTTGTAACAAAAAATTAAATGAAAAAAAGCTAAAACGCCTGTCCAATACTATCTACTTAACTCTCTCCACAACAAAACAAATCTAAAAATAAATTATTTAAAGACTAAAAGTCGGGCTGAAAGCATTGTCTGTCAATAAGGTCGAACACTCTGAACGTCTATTCGCATCAACAGCCAATTATTACACAAAAATAATCCTTATAGCATGATTCAGTATTCACGCGCGATGGCTTATTAGCGTATTTCATGCATAACTTTGGTGTTTGTATACCGATTTATATGATTCTTTTTTTATTGAATACGTAATAATGTTAACTGTTTTTAATTAGCGATGAGTGGGAGTTTTATAAACGTAAGAGTAGACAAATATAATCAGAAAGCTACGAACTGCTAAGTTATCGGGAGTTACACGTGTTATTGTGAGTCAACCATAAAAGATAGACCTATGCTGTCGTAGGATATTTTTTATATAATTTTAAGGAGAACATTTCCGTCATACATGATTTCTGTGTAGCTTTAACCAACTTCTCCCGATTACCCAACATTTTCCTTCACTGCTCTGCTCCTATTGATCGTAGCGTGATGAAAAGTATACTATAACCTGCCCAGGAGTATGAGAAATAATTGTACCAAGTTTCGTTAAAATCCGTCGAGTAGTTTTTGTTTCTATAACGAACATACAGACATCCAGACAGACAGACAGACAGACAGACAGACGGACAGACAGACAGACAAAAATTTTACTGATTGCATTTTTGGCATCAGTATCTATCACTAATCACCCCCTGATAGTTATTTTGGAAATATATTTCATGTACAGAATTGACCTCTCTACAGATTTATTATAAGTATATATATATATATATATATAATATATATATATATATATATATATAGAATAGAAGATAAAAGCGAAAGTGAGTTTCTTTGTGTGTTTGTTACGTCTTCATGGCTAAACTTGATTTTGATGAATTTTGGTGCAGAGTTAGTTGAGACCCTGGAGACGGACACAAGCTAACTTTAAAAAAAAAGAAGGAGAAAGAGGGAAGAAAAGGGAAAACTTAGCTTTGCTATTACAATAAATAAGGCGCTAGGGCAAAAACTACAAGTAGCAGGTACCTGCAAATCAGGAAAGGGGAACTGTGTTACCTCGAATTATACGCGAGCGAAGCCGCGGCCAAAAGCTAGTGACATATAAAATTCTCGAGTCACAGTTTCAGTTGCCGTACTCTGAAACTGCTTGACCGATTTTTTCCGAAAAAAAATATAGATAATATGTATTTACATTCTCCTAAGTAATAAGGCTGGCCCTCTTCATAAAGGGATCTCAGCAGCGAGCGAAACCGCTGGACACAGCTAGTTTAAATATTTACACGTGCATTTCTTGGAAAAAAGCGATGTCATAGAAAAAATATCATATTTCGCGCAAGCAACTCCTGAGTGAAACGAATTTACACGTCTATTGTTTTCATTATAAGCATTGTGGTTCACACAATAAGCATGAACCTATTTTTATACCGTATTCCGATATAAAACTTAGTTTGGCCAGAGCGTTAACTAGAGCGGATCTATTTCATAAAACTTGAATGAGAAGAAGTTAATGTTAAAAATCTTCCGATACGTCAAATCGTGGTCAGTTTTCTGTTGTGTTTACATAGGATTACGGGTTTTGTACAGCATAAGATAAGAATAATTACGCCAGGACAAAACATTCCAACTATCTGGACCACAAACTAGAAATTCCTAAGCACTAGAATTAGCAAAATTACAGTTTTACTGAACAATGTAAACATAAAAGGATGTTATGTCCTTTATCTTTTTACTAGTGTAAATGTAAGGGACTGCTTTGTTTGTTGATGTCCTTAATTTTGACAAAACTAATTTATAGTCCCGACGTAGTATTACAGTCTAATTTTAAAGACTAAACTAGGCAATCACGGGTTTAATCAACATAATATCATGTCTGTATTCCCCAAATGGTTAAGCAGACCTGTACCGAATAGTAAATCTACATTTCCATGTTTAATTCTATTTTTAAAAGTGCAGGTCTACACTGTCATCAGCAAGGCAAAAATGGAGACTCCGTGGCTACTATATTCTTATCCTTCCTAATATTATAAAAGCGAAAGTGAGTTTGTTTGTTACCTCTTTACGCTTTAATGGCTAAACCGATTTTGATGAATTTTAGGTACAGAGATAGTTGGGAACCAGGAGACGGACATAGGCAATTTTTTTTTAAAGTGGGATGTGAGGGGGAAAGAGGGAAGAAAAGGGAAAACTTAGCGTTGCTATTACAAATCAATTAGGCGCAAGGGGAACTGTGTTACCCCGAATTTAACGCGAGCGAAGCCGCGGGCAAAAGCTAGTAAACTATAAATATTACAATAGACCAATAACAGATTTTCTAAAATCAGAGCTTATCAAAAACTGCAACGGTAAAGACTACCTACTATAAGTAGCGACATTGCCGCATGATGCTGCGGTCGGTCGTTTCTTGTTGGTTAAATGACCATCGTAAAGCCAAAGAAGAAAAATGACGCTGCCGTCGAAGTTGTGACGTTCCGCTCGCGACATAAACCACAGTGGCTTTGACGTTTGCGGTCTGGCGTTGACTTCGGAAGTGACTGTGTACTTTAAGTGGTATGTAATCTATGTATATATAAATACTAGCGGACCCGACAGACGTTGTCCTGTCTACACGTCTTTAATTTGAAAATTTCAAACTTTTTTTAATAAGCTAATAAGCTGTCTAATTTGACACTGCGATGGTAGCGCCGTCTGTCGGATCCAATGTAAAACATTCCAAAATATACTAATAAATTAAAAATTAATTAAAAAAACATTGTCCAGCGGACAAAATTGTGAATCTAAACCATTCCCAGATCCCCTTGAACACACACAAAAATGTCATCAAAATCGGTCCAGTCGTTTGAGAGAAGTTCAGTGACATACACACTCACAGAAGAACTATATATATAAAGATATTACTACAACATACAAATTAAAAGATATAATTTGTAAGTTTCAATGCAGGACGTTTGGCGTAACCTTTAGTACTTCAGCAATTTTTTTTTTCCTAATAAAGAGCTATACTCTTGCTTAGACTAAGTGTCATAGGAGCAGTCATTAATAAAAACAAAAAATGTCAACGAATTATTCGAAAGCAAAAGCTAATGGTGTTATAAATAATCATAGTACCTACCTTATCAAGTTTGTGAAGTTTTGCCTCGGAAACTGAAAAGGCCCTGTAAACAACTAATCTACTGAAGAGCTAGTTAGCAAAATAAATACGCAAATAAGTAATCATAGATATTGCTTCAGTTGGTCACCGCTTGTGTGTTGGCTAAAATTATTAATCTAGATAGACACGCATAGATAGCCGCTATTCGCTGCCTTCTAACACTAGTTTCACCCAGGTATTGCAAGATTGGATGGGTTGATTAACAACGGCTACGTTCAATCAGTAAGCTTACCTTTGCCAATCAATTGTTATTGAGTTTCGTAGCGACAATCATTGAAGTAAAAATAATAATGTAACCCAAAGTTTATAAAAACGGATTTATTGTTTTACTAGCTTTTGCCCGCGGCTTCGCTCGCGTTAAATTCGGTATAACGCAGTACCTGCTACCTGCAGTTTTTGCTCTTGCGCCTTATTGATTTGTAATAGCAACGCTAAGTTTTCCCTTTTTCTTCCCTCGTTCTCCCTCATATCCCACTTTTTTTAAATAAAAATAATAGCCTATGTCCGTCTCCTGGTTCCCAACTATCTCTGTACCAAAATTCATCAAAATCGGATTAGCCATTAAAGCGTGAAGAGGTAACAAACACACAAACAAATAAACAAACAAACAAACTCACTTTCGCTTTTATAATATTAGTAAGGATTAAAAATCTTTGTAGCCAATCAATGTTTACTACGTCACTTTGAATTTTTTATTTATCGTACATCAGCATGCTCAGAATTCACTTTAATAGGATTTCCGTTTAATGAATATTTTCTTCATCATAATCATAAAGTTTGTCAGCTGGTAATTTCTAATTTGTGATTTTTGGTTTAGGTCACTTTCGTTCTCAGCGTGCGATATACGGTTTGTGGACGATGAACAATGGGTAGCTCACTGTCCGTCCGTCTAGTGACGACAGGCCGTGTCGACGGCTCGTTAGTGTTCCATGCGCTTTTCAAAGAGATGTCAGCAAAATAAAGAAAAGATTAAACTTATGACAACTATGTAGATGACGGAAATAAGTACGTAGTTGCATCTCATTGGACGATTTTGATCAACTTTGCTCCACTTCAATTGAATAGACAGGCTACCTTAAACCTTCGCGCGACAAAGTGTTACGACGGGTGCAAAGTTTACCTACATTGTTACCCTACATTTTTGTAAACAATCGTGCAACGGGTTAATTGCGCACGATGGCTAAAAAGCAAACATTTAATGAACGTTAACGTAAAAACCTTTACGGGAAGTGGGGAAAACGGATCAAAAACTCCTCAGCCTAGGCAACCCAAGTAAAGTTATGGTATCAACCGATCCGTTATTTGATTAAATTGTAATAATAATAATAGAACAGTGAAGCACTTCGTTGGTTTATTATAATTAATATCGGTACAAGTGTACTCGACCGGATTGAGGGTTTGTAACGTTAATTTCAAGTTATAAAGTGAAATATTTCGTAATCAAAAGATCTCGGAATATAATCAACTTTGTTTATAGAACTTGTTAATGTTGTTCGAGTTCGAGAATGTTCTAAATCATAAAGTATTGAACACACTTTCAGTTTCAAAAACATTTTCCTGTCCGAGCGTTTGTGATAAATGCTAATCTCTATAAGTGAACAAGGACTCTTTTGTGACCACTTTCAATAAATTATCGGAAAAATACGATCATAAAACAAAAGAGCAGTAAAACAGTATCTAATGGAGCGGGGTTTAATCCTATTGGGGCTGTTCGAGATATGGCCGCGACGAATAATGGATTGGCCGATCTCCGGCAAAAACTGGTGAAACTTCAATACGTAATATTTGTTGCCATACTGGTCGGGGAATAAAAGAAAAACAGGTCTGACTTTTTATTGGGTATTAGCTTTTTACGACTTGTACTGTAGTGCTTCGATGCCTAATTTGTTTAGTTATGTCATGAATTTTCCGGAACGTTATATGTCTTTGGCTTCATGGATCCAATCTCCAGGAGTAATATCCGATATATTGCAAAAAAAATTGGTAACGCATTCATAATTTTATCAGACTTTTATTTGTACACGTTTTAGGACGCGCGCGTATAAATTATTTCAATGCTGGAGAAAAGCCATCTCATCCTTCAAATCGTCAAATTGTTCTGTTTTGAATGTGACATAAGGATGTATCAATGATGAATATCACAAATAAAGTCAATGATTTAAATCTGACTAACTTCTTTAAACCTTTTCAATAGCTTCAGTCAGTCGTAAATCCAGGTTAGATAATTGCCCCGATGTTCAGAGTAGACAATGTCCTTTGTCAACCTAGCAACAAAACATTTTGCATTCATGTTGCCCAGAAATTGCATGATGCTGTCAACAGCATACCAGTTGTAACGTGTACATTGAAAACCACGTTTAATGCTACAATATAAGGATGATGGCAATTTCAATTAGTAATTTTCGAATGTGTTTCTTTTTGACGTACCGGTGGCAATCTTAATAGTGTCCAGTGGCCCAGAAATAATTCATAATCATTTATTTGCTAATATGGCTAATTAAATCAAGTTGTTAAAAAACCAAAAAGCACAGTCCAACCATATTACACCATGAGAAGTGCAAATCACAAGGTTTTTTATTTCACATATGTATACTTGCAGAAATCATTAATATTAATAGCACAATTTATTTGGAAATAAGCATCGAGCTGGTGGTTTTAGTAGATAGCGTTCATCAATAATTCCTGTAATGAACAAAGGACACGCTGGACATGATATTAAGTCACCATCGTTGTGAACAGCACCACATTTTACACTAGACTAGTTATTTATGTTCATGTTAGTTAGTTAGTTTATGTTCACAACGATGGTGACGAGAAACAGAACCTATCCGATCGAAAACATGGCAAATCGATTTTTAGAATGAGGTTAAAGATCCGTCTTTGACACACTGCGACAGTTTTATGCTAAACCTCAATATGTCATACTAAAAGTAAATAATATAGTGTCTAGAATAGTAACAAATTATGCTTTATGTCATGTTTGATGGTAACGCATGACTATAGTGACAGAAAACGATAGCCATGCATCTATGCACTTCAAGGAAACTGGTATTTGTCTTGTTCTCACTGTTGACCAAGTACGTGTGATGTAGTGGTTTACAACTTGATGTATAGCGCTGGTGTTGTTTTAAAAAGACAGTGTGCCAGAGTCAAATATATTTGTTTGCCACCTCCAAACTGTGTTACAGTAGATTTTTGAGAACTCGGACTGATGTTTGTCAGATAAACAGTTAAAGAAAACCGGCCAAGAGCGAGTCAGACTCGCGCACCGATGGTTCCGTATAAATTTGCGACATAAACAGACATATCTTTTCACTGCGTAGACTAAGTAAGTTGATTTTTTCACAGCACAAAGAGACTACAGACCTAAAAATATGCTTTTATTTCCAACTTCCTTTTACGCGTTCCTGAGAGAAAGGGTCTTGACTGACAGACAGACGAACAACAAAGTGATCCAATGAGGGTCTCGTTTATTTCCTTTGAGGTACGGAACCCTAAAGATGTGTCTTGACCGATGTTTTATTTAAATAAATTGTTACTAAAGAAAAAAAAATATTTCCCCCATTCATTATTTGACACATTTAAGTGAAGAATACCACTTCAATTTTCTACAATGTAACTAAAAAGTGAGTGACACACGCTGTCCAAATATTTGGTCGACAAACAATGTTTTTATGGACATCATGGTAGCAATATCGACAATGTCACAGTTTTCCGGGCGGGGACGGCTCCATTTTAGATAAGGAGGCCGGGAATAGGAGTAATATCGATATAATAAGCCGAAAGCCGGTAAATATTCCCGACGATGTGTTGATGGTTATTTGTGCAAACAATTTCCGCAAAAAATAGTAAATATATTTTTGGTTTTATCTACATACACTGAATTTTCATTGATGTGAAGTGTCCCTTTTATTTGAATCAAGGACACTTTAAAAAAGAATGATTCTCAATTGTTTTGGAACACATTTTGAATTCAAATGTAGGCTATTATGTAAAAAACTATTAGCAAACTTAGTCATCGACATCACAGAGAATTCCATTCAGGTAGCAGATTAAACTAAACGACAAAAAGCATACTTTACAAAGGAATTTCTATAACATAAAGTTAGTTGGAGTGTAACAGTGGCACTAATACTCGTATTTAAGTTAGCAAGCGTAGAAATATCAAATGTTGAAAACTTTCGGTCGCGGAAAACAGTTCCGCAAATTGCATGTAATTTCGCGCGGTTCCATGAAAAGGAATTCACTAATGGCCCGGCGGAATCCCTCTATATAAGTACAACACTCAAAACAAGCAATTGCAATCAACTGAATGGCATTATTTTATAAAATAGGGAAAGCGTTGAAATATGCGTCCTTTTTGTGCTTTGGAAATAAACTGTTTTGGTATAATACCGGTATGTTTTTGTACCTTTGGATTTTCAAACGTAATAGCTTTATTCAATCGTCGTTTTGGCTTTGCTTTGCTTCCTTCGCTATACTTTTATTTTGTGTCGAACCTTATCCGCCACATTTTCTATTACTGACACGGTTGGGTAGGTAAATCGATCTTATTAACTAGATATTAATTTATTTTTAGTAAAACAAGAAATATATTTCACAAAATAATTATGCGATCATACGCGACTAACATAACTCTAATCTCTTTTCGACCTTTTACAACATATTTAAAAACATAGTTATTTATAAACTAAAATAAATGTTATGTTCAAAACTTCCTATACAAACAGTAATGCGATTTTTTCTCCTCCTTAAAAATGTCCTTTTTCAAGTTGTCTTAGTTTAGATCTAAGTGTGGAATCTGCCATCTCGAAAGTATTAGAAGTGGCTTCAAGGGATTTCCTCCAGGAGGGGAGGGGGGAGAACCCATATTGGAACGTCATTAAGAAGTCAGAATCTTACTACAGTCTACATTGGAGACATATCGCCTATACATTTTTAAACCACATAATGGTGCAGTTTGCGCACTTGGTAATGTATGTCACTGAAAGAATAATATAGGATGCCACTACTCTTTATCGTTGCGCGGAAGTTTGAAGTCAAGCGGAGGAACTAGTTACGAACTTGGTCGTAGCTACTAACTAGTAACATGTCACTAAGTAAGTATCTTCATGGTTAAGCAGGGACAATTAATCAGGCGTCGAACGTTCGCCAGTGTTTGGTACTAGACGTAAATGTGGATAGTATATTATGAAATAGGTTGGTTGGCGGGTCTTTCGGTATGTGAAATTGATGAGGTAGCTGATTAGTTGTGTCTAATTATGTCATGAGAGCTGTAATTAATTATGGGTTGCCTTTTTTACATCAAATAACGAGTGGGGGGGAAGAGTCCGACTTTTACTGGCTAAAACCCACCCATGTTCCTTCTTTTGCCCTTTATGTTCCGGGGCCACGGTATCACATTCGAACACTCGTAACCCCGGCTGGCGGTGGGCCTGGCAGGCCCATTGGCAACACTTGGAAGATGAAATATCAATTACCGTAAGTTTTTGGAATTTCCGGAAAAAAACTGCGTTTATACGTTATACGCTAGATTGTTTGTCGCATTTATAATAGAGTAAACATTCTTAAGTAACGATTATATTGGTGACTAGCTTTTGACCGCAGCTTTGCTAGCGTTAAATTTGGGGTAACACAGTTCCCCTTTCCTGATTTACAGGTACCTGCTACCTGTAGTATTTCCCTTGCGCCTTATTTATTGTAATAGCAATGCTAAGTTTTCCCTTTTCTTCCCTCTTTCTCCCTCATATCTCATTTTTTTTAAATAGCCTATGTCCGTCTCCAGGGCCCTAACTAATTCTGTACCAAAATTCATCAAAATTGGTTTAGTCATTTAGGCGTGAAGACGTAACAAACAAAATCACTTTCGCTTTTATGATATTAGTAAGGATTTACGTAATCGAGGTGAATATTTATGTCTATCCGCCTTTGGAAAAAAATATTAATCAATATCATCGTTGAATCATTGTGCAGTATTTCAGAATATTTCAATGGACTTCATCTAACTACAGATGCGTAGCCGCGCTACGCACCAAGCTACGGCGTAGCTTAAACATTGCTACGATCGCATGAACTCTCACGAGTTACGGATAGGCTAGACTTTCCGTTTGTTGAACACTGGATTGCACTACACTTGTTAGTCTGATTGCGTTTGTTTTTATAGTTTATTAATTTAGGTTCTAAATTCGACGTATTTTGTTTTTGGTATGTTCCCCTATGACTCCACCGACTGTGAACCGATTTTCAAAATTATATTTTGTTTGAAATTGTATACTTTCGAACAAATAAAATTTATATGGGACCATCCATATCAATTTGTAATATATTTATATTGCTGGGGTAGTTTATGAGTTATCCTTACTAATATTATAAAAGCGAAAGTGAGTTTGTTTGTTTGTTACCTCTTCACGCTTTAATGGCTAAACCGATTTTGATGAATTTTGGTACAGAGATAGTTGGGAACCAGGAGACGGACATAGGCTATTTTTTTTTAAAGTGGGATGTGAGGGAGAAAGAGGGAAGAAAAGGGAAAACTTAGCGTTGCTATTACAAATCAATAAGGCGTTAGGGAAAAACTGCAGGTAGCAGGTACTGTGTTATACCGAATTTAACGCGAGCGTAGCCGCGGGCAAAAGCTAGTCTTTTATAATACATATTTATTTTTCTACGTCGTATGGATGATCTGCTGATATATTTTAGTAACAATTGAAATTAAATACTCGATAAAAATTGTGCAATCATTATACCATAACTAAAAGTGCTGAAATATAAACTTAAAAAAGAACAAATAAAAGCATTTTAAAAACAATGGCATGCTTTATTGGCAAGACAATCTTGCCTTGAAGTGAAGAACACCAGATACGAGTATAAAGGAGTGTTATAAAAAGGTTATGTTCAAATGGCAGTCCTACCACACGCCGATTATTTACCTTATTCGCTATATTTGTGGCGTGGGTTTGTGTAAAATATCAATGTGATTTGTGTTGCAAATGCATTATCCCATTCATTCTATTCGTTTTTCTAGAATATCCATATAAATATGTAATTAGTGAGAACATCATATGTATGTTTTCTAAGGAAGAAAATATAGTTATTTATGCTAATGATGACGTATTAAAAAAATCATTTAACACAGAATCGCATCACTTCAAAGTGGCTTTACAAAAGGCAAAGTAGAACCGGCAAACGAACTAAAATAAACATCCCAACCTAATAACAGCAACTTCATTAAAATCACAGAAACTGACGTAAAACACAATCAAGCCTCTGAATCTCAAAGTTCTTGATTTGTGTTTTCTTAGCAGTCCCACAAGCCGCAGTATCGATGGGGTATCGTGACGAAAATTCAAAGAGCTCATTAGTCCTAAAACAACGTTAACTTACGACTTATTTGAACATGACTAAATCACTGACGGTTTGAGGAATGTGGGTCGCGACCGGGGTACCCGTCGAAAGTATTGACATTTTAAAGTTTTGGGACCTCCCTTTATACATATTGTTTATTCAGGGACATCACTACAAGCCACCGTGTCTGATGTTTGTTAAAGTTTGTCATATTTCGCTAGTATGTGTATAAAAGTTGTTAGTTGTTCGAAAGTAGCTTTATTTATTAAATTTTTAGACCTTATTACGAGGGAACTATGAATAGAAATGAGATACAGGACTAGACTGATTAAAACAGATAGGTTTACCTACCAACAATGAAATGCACTTTTTCTATTCCATTGAGGTATTAATATAAAACATCTTCCCATGCAAAGAAGCCGTCTACTGAACCTGTTATCAGTTTCCTGCTGTGCTATTTCATAATAAACCCAGATATTAATAATGATCTGAGCTCTTGTATCTTCGTAATTTAAATCTCTCTTACATTTTCAACATTATTCGGTACCGGATAAATTATATCTGACCGGAATGAGTTTGTTTTTCTCACATTTTACATTCGTAAACATGACCTGAGCAATAATTCAGGTTATCATTGTGGGTCAGCCTAAAATACGCCTGAGCAAAAAATACAACGAGCAATGACGTGGGTTCTTACAACCAATTTATACAGTATAATTTTATAACTGAAATTTCACTTTGATGTGACGTCAGTGTAACAATGCGAAGGGAAATGTAGAGAAAACCAGAATATGCCTATTTTTATACATCGCTGCTTTGGTAATATTATGGTAGGGCTCAAATTTTTCACGTTGGTTTCATCGGGAAATAACACGAAGGGTTCTTCTTGTTATCAATTACTTCACCCAAAATGTAGATGTAAATGTACTCTAGATTTTGTTTGGATTATAAAAGCCTAGGGAGATGATGGATCCAACTTTTATTTGCAAATAAGCTCACGTTGCTATAGTTGTAGTTGCCATGGACAACGTGAACTCACTAATCAAAATCATCCTATATAGTATATCATATTGCGTCTAAAGGCTAGGCGGTTAAGTATGAGTATGGTCTATCAGATATAACAAAGGACCAGGGCGAGATTGGACCCACATTATTTATAAATTAACGAAGTATCATTCACTTGCGAGTTAATGTTTATTATAACTAAGAGTTTATAAGAAGATTATCTAAAAAATATTGAATGACTAGATTATGGGAATTAAAAGTTAGAAAAGATTTTTATTTTCTTATAAATAAGTCATCATGCAGTTATTGAACGCACCGTATTTCGAATTACATTCCAACCTACTCTTTATATGATTTACGTTCTCACACTAGTAGATATTTACGGTTGTAATTTTTTTTTAATAAATGAAACTTGTAAAATATAAAAAAATATATACAAACGTTAATATTAAACAAGCCTTCACATTTTTTTATTACAAAAATGCACAATGTTAAAATAATTACGATTATGTATGATAACGTAGAATGAAACGTCATGCTGTCACAAAACTACTTCGTATTATTTCATTGTTTGTTTTCAACGGCTAACGTGGAATGTCTAATATTTTCTGTGTGATTTTATGGATTATTGACGACTTGGCTTTGCGTTTGAATATGAGACATACTATGCTCAAAATGTTACCTTCACACTCAAATAGAATTCCCTTAATTGACAACAAATGACCTAGAACTAAGTAAGTACCTATATTTGGCTAAAAAGATACAGAACCACGATGATGCTGTAGGTAAATAATTATTATCTGATTGAACACCTTTTTGAAACAACGTATTACATAAAAAAGATAATATTGTACTGTTAAATACGCAATCTTGGATTCGTTTTAGGTTATAATCTTCCTTTGAACCTTGAATTTCTTTTTTCTCCCTTTCTCTACGACTTACTGCCCATTTGCTTTTTTTCTAGTTTTATATAGTTCTACAACTAGGCACAATTAGTTTCTATACGGTACGGTACTCCTAAGAGTGGGTCCCATTGTACATGTGTCCCCGCCATCCTCCTTTCATACTCAGCTGCCTAGCTTTTTCCCAAATATGTATGGGGTCGGCATTGTACCAAATAAGGTGTTATTAGAAGGGAATGACAGAAGTGTTTAGTAAGCCACACTAGACACCACACCGCACACAGATAATTTAAGTACGTAATAGTGTCGAATCTGTGATATTAGCATCACTTTATTAAGTTGATTAGATTATTTTGTGTATTGTATGTATGAGCCTTTGGTGTCTGATATAAATTGAGTTATTAATTGAAGCTGTAATTAAACTTACAAAAAATTTACAAAGTTATTAGCATTCTGGTTCATCATCATCTGTTTAGCCTTTTTCCAATATTCAGCTGAATAACAGTATTTTATACGAAGCGACTGCACAGCTTCACTACACAGTTAGTAGTGGGTTATACAATACGCTTACCGACCGATACCTTTCGCAAAACTGCTGGCTGAAAGGTAAGAAATAAGCAGTACATTTGTACCTACTTATCCTTACTAATATTATAAAAGTGAAAGTGAGTTTGTTTGTTACGTTTTCACGCCTAAATGGCAAAAAAATTTTGTTCAATTTTGTGTCTGAATGACAGAGATAGTCGGGACCCTGGAGACGGACATAGGCCTTTTTTTTAAAAAAAAGGCGTGAGGAATGAGGGAGAAAGAGGGAAGAAAATGGAAAACTTAGCTTTGCTATTACAATCAATAAGGCGCAAGGGCAAAAACTACAGGTAGCAGGTACTTGCAAATCAGGAAAGGGGAACTGTGTTACCCCGAATTTAACGCGAGCGAAACCGCGAGCAAAAGCTAGTTTTATAATTATATTTTTTTCGTAAGCTGATATGGTCACTAACATAATTTCACGCTGTTGTTTGAAATATCCCGTTTTAAATGTTATTCCAAATTTCAGACCCTGACTACCTGTTACGACTGTCAAAGATCTACAACTACTGAGAGACTAACGGCTTCACGTGTTTTCCGAGCAGGAAAATAGGTATGAATTTGGTGATGGGTGGGATATAAAGATCGACCCGAGCAACTGTCATTATTTAACCACGTGCTTCTCCTTTATTAAGACATATCATACTTCTTACTTTTTAAACTTACATGTTCACTAACATAAATAATAACGTTTGAAATGGTATATTTACTACAGAACCACATCAGAAACTCATTTTAAATAAAAGCATCCAATAATTTCTAAAAAAACTCACTTTTCTATTTCACTCTGATTGCAATTTACATTAATATTATATTGCCTCTTTACGCCAGCAGACAGCCATTTAACCTTTTAATAAGTTAAAATAACGTTAGTTTCTGTTCCAAACAGAACAGCGAGTTCCAAACTTCGATTAACTTTTTCTCGATCCGACATTCAATACTTATTTAATTGAAAAGTTTAAACCGAGAGATACAGTGCAGACCGACTTTCCTAATTATAAACGTCAAGGTTGCCTTTATTTCTTTGTTTTTTTTTAATACGCTTTTATTGGTTTTTTTGCGGATGGCAAAACATCAAATAACTTTGCTCTGGGCGGAGCGGGGGGAAAGTGTGAGACTTTTAATGACTAAAACCTTTATGTTCCAGGGCCGCGGTATCTCTGCATTGCTATCATATCTTTGAGGCGCTCGTGAAACACTAACGCGCCGTCGACACGGCCTGTCGGAGGGTGACCCTACCCATTGCTCGCTGCCTACAGACCCGCATCTACGGTGGCCGGGAGTAGTCTCGCGGCACCCGACGCCCGGAGCGTCTCCTGTGGTGCCTGGTTTGATTTGAGGTTTACGCTTTTATTAGTTTCACCTGTAACTATCTAAAACAAATCTTCGAAGTTATATTTAACCGACTTCTGGTTTAGGATTAAACTGATTTTTTTTTTAGGATGATTGTTTAGTTAAGGCGCTAACTAAAAAGGAGTTATATATAAGATCTCCATGCGTACACAAAAAGTTTTTAAATAACTGGCACAAAATAATACATATTCAAGTAATAACAATATACTTATATGTCGATCAAGTTAACTTTGATTTTAAAATAACCGGCATAATAAAATTCTTACCTTTTACCTTACTTACAAGTATATGTTAGTTTTAATGCTTTATTTAAACTATAATATTTTTTGTACATATTTTTTATGTTTCTTCAAAAATAAATATAACAAAAAAAATATAAAAAAGAAATGGTACCCCACCGGTAGCGGAATCAAGGTTCAAGCTACCCGCAGTCAGGGCTCCAGAGAGAGGAACCTCCTAACGATACGAGCTGTGTCCAGGAGCACCGCTATCTGTATCAAACCCTTGATCCAGCCGTCTAACGAGAGCCTTCTCAGGTGTTGGTCGAGGCTCTTGGCAATTAAGTTATTTTGCTGTAACGACTATCGGCACAATGATCGCTGAGTCCACATCCCACACGTCGACAACATTCGAGCTAAGTCAATTAACTTATTTTTTTTAAGAATATTTTTTTTTTGCAAATAAAAATAGCCATAACAATTCAAGATCTATAAATAGATGTCGATAGTTCTGAATTTTTGCAGTACATATAAAAGAGGGTATAGTAGTAACTTCACAGGCATTGGATACGCTCGAGCTCCGCTTACGAATAGTACTTGAGTGTAGCAATATTCTGAGATGTCTTCAAGTACTATCGCATACCTACTGGCAAATGTATCGATACTTTCCTGGCATGCTCATGCATCCGTCACATATTTGTAAAATACGTGAAACATCCTTACTATCCTTACTAATTTTATTTAAAAATAGTGGGATGTGAGGGAGAAAGAGGGAAAAAAAGGGAGTGCTATTACAAATCAATAAGGCGCAAGGGGAACTGTGTTACCCCGAATTTAACGCGAGCTAAGCCGCGGGCAAAAGCTAGTATTTTATAAAACTGACTTTCATTCTGTCTTTCTTTTATAGAGTTTCGTACCTCGAAAGGAAAAAAGATCACTTTGTTCGTATGTTTGTCTGTCAAAACCTTTTATCTTGGGTACGCGTAGAGTTATTGAGTTGAAACACAAAAACTGAGTCCTTGAGTGAGTACACAAACCTCTGAGTCTACGCAGTTAAAAGATATGGCCGTTTGTGTCACATGTTTGTACGGACCCCTGGGTGCGCGAGTCTGACTCGCACTAGTCCTGATTTTTACATTCTATAATAGCAAAAACACTAGGTTAATTTTTAATTATAAATTACTACCTTTGCCCGCGGCTTTGCTCGCGTTAAATTCGGGGTAACACAGTTCCCCTTTCCTGATTTGCAGGTACCTGCTGTAGTTATTAGCCTGTTAGTATGCGCCTTATTTATTGTAATAATTAAGCTAAGTTTTCCCTTTTTCTCTTTATCCCTCATTTCTCACTTATAAAAAAATAGGCCATATCCGTCTCAAGGGTCCCAACTAAGGGCACGTCACAATAGTGGCGGTACAAGTCCCCTCTTTGAGGAGTGGCTGGAGAGGCGTCATGGCGTCCTCACCTACCGCCTGACGCAGGTCCTCACCGGACACGGAAGTTTCGGGAGGTTCCTGTACATAATCGGGCGGGCCGAAACGCCCGGGTGTCACCATTGTGACGATCGCCCGGTGGACACGGTGGAGCACACAGTGGCGGTCTGCCCAGCTTGTGCGGAGCACCGCCGTGCTCTCGTAGAGGCGATCGGCGGCGGCGATCTCATGCGTCCGGCCCTGGGTCCAGTACATGGTCCGGAGCAAGAGGGAATGGGAAGCGGTCAACTCCTTCTGCGAAGCAGTAATGCTAGCGAAGGAGGTGGCTGGGCGTTTGAGGGAGAACCTCAAACCAACCCAGCCGCCGCGGGAGACGCCCCGGGCGCCGCCGCCGGGCACCGCGAGACGACTCCCGGCCACCGTAGCTGCAGGCCTGTGGACGGTGAGCAATGGGTAGCTCACCGTCCGTCCGTCTATTGACGACAGGCCGTGTCGACGGCGCGTTTGTGTTTCATGCGCGCCTCAGAGAGATGCCAGCAAAGCAGAGGGGCTTGCCAGAGCGTCTGCCTGGCGGGGTTGCGGGTTGTTCGAAAGAGATACCACGGCCCCGGAACGTAAAAGGCAATAGAAGGAACATGGGTGGGTTTCAGTCAGTAAAAGTCTGACACGCCCCCCCGCTCCGCCCAGAGCGGGGGAAGTTATTTGATGATTTCCAAACCCAAAAAAAGGGTCTGACAGTATGCGTGCGTGGAGGTCTTTTTAATGTCATTGGCATTTTCTACCAGCCAACTTTTGGGTGACGCAGAGACAATGTTATGTATAATCTGAAATACTTTTAGTTTATACTAAAATACATTTATAAAAGGCAAAAGAAGAAAACGTGTTGCACCGACCCTTAATAGGACAAGGATATGAAAAATAATATATGTATGTTTACATCAAAATATAAATAAATAAACATTCATATACACAGATATCCAAACATTAATCAAGGTGTAAGTTATTTGATGATTTCCCACCCCAAAAAAAAAGGGGCCCCAACTATCCCTGTACCAAACTCACTGTCGCTTTTATATTATTAGTAAGGATTCAAAACAATGTTTAGTCCATAACAGACATATAAAAAAAAAACATTTCAAAATCATACAAGACGATGTTCTTTTAAAGGTTACCAAAGTTTCAAAGAAGCCAGTTAGAGTTGGTAACAGAGTAACGAAACAACATAAGATCGCGTGCAGTTGGTTACAAGTTTAAATTGTACTAAGAAGAGGGATCCTAGAAAAATACACATACACACTTTATAAAGGAACAATCGTAGTTATATTTTCAGAAATGGTAGGAGTAACCGATAAATGACTGTGATTCTGGTATTTTCATTTAAAGATTTCCATATTCAAACGTTATATTTTTTCGATTTCGTCCACATGTTCTGAAATAAAACTTTATAACACTTGGCAATAATCCATCGGCTTTTACCTTATAAAGTTTGTGAAAATACCCTTTACGAATCCAAAAGGGCAGTGTTCTCCAAATTATTGCGATTATTTGTTGATCACATGTTTTTAAATCTATGTTTTTAATGTTATAACTTAACTTAAAAAAAAAAAAACTTTGCCCTACACTAAGACATTCTCAAACAAGTAAACTCACATACACAAACAGCCAGATCTGAAACTACTATTTGAAGGCCATACAAATATTTGTTTCGTGCGGGAATCGAACCCGCGACACGCAGCGCAGCAGTCAATCGTTACGCCACTGCGCCAACTGTGCCGTCAAACTTTAAATATCTCCATATCTCCTCGGCTCTCGTACTATACAATTCATCTACCAGAACAATGTTTTAAGTGTGTAACATTATGTTCTAATGTAAAACGTAATTTTTCACCCCAAACAAAAAGTCTTTTCAGGGCAATAATTTTCGCGTAGAGTTACATAGTTTGATCTTCAGAATGCATAGTTGACCTCTTCGTACAGGGTTGGTTTACACCCTACAGGTGTGTTTAACTTAAATGTTTATATTTACAAAAATTCGTAAATTATGCCGCTTACCGCCCAGCTAAAATGAATCTTATGAGCCTAAACTCAAGGTAGATATAGAACATCGTCAAGGAGATCTTTTGACAAGTTGGGTATCCTGATGGATCCTGGCTGGGGCCAAAGTTACCATTTTTAATAAGATAGAAAATAGGATTTCATAAACACAAACTCAAAGCATTTATTTAATTAAACCATTACAGGCACTTTTGAATGTCAAGTTTCGAATCGATCAGATCTGTGGAAGTTATATCTTTTTATCAATTATAAAAGTGGTGACGATCTTCACACGGGTGAGCTGTTTTTTTTTTAAACAATAATGTGCTCTTGATGGAAGAAGGAAACGTGTTGCACCGACCCCAAATGAAATGGGACAAGGGCAGGAAAATTAAACAAATATGCTCTTGATTAAGATACCTTTCAAACAAAAAAAAAAAACTTAACCTAAAACTGTTCATCCGTTCAGGAGCTATTATGCCACAGATCCGTTCCTCAAAACCTCCGGGTTTAAAATAAAATAAAGTAAGAATATTACCAATTATAATTATTAGGTTGACACTTTATTGTCAGATAAAAAGATAGAATATTCTTTATTATGTACACAATACAAATAACAAGAATAACATTAAACAAATGTGGTGTTAATACATTTATTAGCATGTTCCAAGCATACCTAAACTTAATATTATAAAGAGATACAGTTTGTGAGTGATTGAGGTTATAAGAGTTAACCTCTGAATATACTGCCCGATTTTAAAAATTCTACCAATATGCCACGTCATTTGTGAGTGTAATGGGCTATATTATATTACGTTACGATACTGAAGCTGAGCGACAGGTAAAACCGCTGGGCTCATCTAGTGCAAAATAAGACGTTCCAATACTGGCACAATGCTTCCCTCACACATTGCCTACTCATTTAATATCTAGTTCACCAGATGTCGTTAGTTGTGCCTCGTTCAATGTCTATAGAACTGAGTAGTGGAGATAAACGTGCATCGTGTTACGTCTTAACAGATAGCTAGCACTATGTAATTACTTGAGTTTCGTTTGTCTTGTACTTGCTTCGGCTCATACTACTCCACTTAGTACTTGCTACTTAGTTTAGAAACCGAGACTTGCTAGTTGTCTTCTTAGTAGAATGATGTCATGTGTTTTGTTTATAGTCGAAGGAAATAGGAAGTGGTGGAGAAGTCAGTAATATCTTATTTAATTAAGATTTAATTTGTCCTTACTGCTGGTTTACGGTTTTCGCGATCGCGATCGCGTCGACGAGTGAACGGATCTTGATGAAATTTGGCACAGAGGTATGGGATAATTTTTTTTGCGATATCACGCGGGCGAAACCGCGGGCGCCAGCTAGTTATCAAAATGTTGCCTTTTCTCAACTATGTTGAGTTCGGCTTCCAGTCTGACCGGATACAACTGTTTACCAGTATGTTACGTGGAACGACTGCCTATCTGACCTCTACAACCCAGTTAGTATTGGGTAATACCCCTTGGTAGACTGTTTGTCAGAATTTCGGGCCGCTGACTTCATTCAAGGTTGTATAATAATGCCTGTATTCAGAAAAAAGCAAAAATAATACTTTCATTTGATCCAGCATTTTATTTTACCAGTTTCATAAAGTTTGATTCTGAAAATTCATTCACCTACATGTTGAGTTTAACCTGCTCTGAAAAAAACGAAGCGAACACCAAACGACTGACGAATGTACTAAAACAAAGGAATTAAAAAAAAAACTTATAAAATTAACTAGCGGGACACTGACTCGCATGCAAATAAATAACGTTGCCCTTAAAACTTTAAATTAGTTTTCCCGCGGAAGTTTTAAAAGCATACATCATTCTAGAACACTGTGCGAGCTAGTTTTATTTATCTAACTTACCTACGTGGCTAAATAATAACAGCTTGCTTGGGTCGATCTTTAGGTTAAGATGCGCTAACCTAGGTTGATCTGTGGATGGATAACCACCCGTTACATACCATGTTTCCTCCGTGCCTCGGGAAACATGTTAATCGGTCAGTCCCGGTTATTATTTGTAGATTTTTGACAGTCGTTACAGGTAGTCAGAGTCCCGAAAGTCTGGCAACCAGTTTTACCAAAGATAAGACCACCATTGTAACTATAATAGACTTGGCAATTTCTGTATCAATTTTTAGTGCGCAATAAAGTATATTCTATTCTATCACACAAACAAACTAAAACAATGTCTTTCAGCATCGAAGCAATATACGGAGAGCTAATAAAATTTATCGATCGATAGCTGACATCGGAACAATAGTGGAGCCTCTTTATGAATGGGACCTCGGTCGACGTGGCACCAGGAATTTGGAATGAACGACGCACTGCACCGCACTTACAAATGCCACTCAACCCGAAATTGATGGATTTAATTGCGGACCAGTACTTAGGTTAAAACATGAGTAATGCTTTACTAGGCGAATAAAGTGTGATTAACGAGTTTTGGCATTTGATTATATACATAACAGGCCGGGTTTTGCCCAAAGAGGTGAATAAAAGCGAAACAATATTTATCTTTACCAATATTATAAACAGGAAAGATTTTTTTGTGTTCTTGTATCGAATAGGTTCCAAAATTACTGGACCGATTTAAACCATTTTACTAATCAATAGCTACATTATCAGGAAGTAACATAGGCCATGCAGCAACACGCTACTACCCTCAGGATGGCAGCATCTAAAGATCCAGGTGACACGCAGGACAGCTAGTTTTTAACCGACTTCAAAAAAGGAGGAGGTTCTCAATTCGACTGTATATTTTTTTTTGTGTTTGTTACCTCATATCTCTGGGCTGTGTGAACCGATTTTGATAATTCTTTTTTTATTCGAAAGCTGGTGGTTGTCATTTGGTCCCATAAAAATATCAAGATCCGGCCAGTGGTTTTTGAGTTATCTTTAATAATGCGTATTAGATTGACTTAGTGTACGTTGATGATATACGTATATAAGTTGTCGAAGACAAATGAACAAAAAACGCTAGGTATGTACTATAATTTGGAAGGTCATCGCAGTTTTTTGAGGTGATTGTATTTTAATTTGGTGATAGATCTTCAGTGATATACAACGGAACTCTTCAATAAATGACAGCAAATCTGCCGTGATTGCTGCAATCACATGTATAAGTATGGGTTTCGCCAGGGTAGGCAGGCGAGTGGGAGCAGGGTGCCCGTACCCCCTCCCCACCCCTCACCTAGTCATTAAGAAATATAATCATCATATCAAGTTTAGTATCAGCTGTATCCCATAGGCGATGATGCATATGATTTCTGAATTGGTTTTAAAATAAAGCATAATTTGGATAGTATTTAATATTAAAGCGTAATGTGGAACTAAAGCTTGTATTTAAGACGGGACCTACGTACTAAAAACCGTGTTTGCGTATTATATCATAATACTCTAACTAAAAATGCTCAAAAGAATGGAAGTCGGAAATGGAAAGATGGAAGTCGGTGGCAAAAAAGTCAACGAAACCAACAAAAGCCACCGACTTCCGGAAATAAAGTTATTTTCCACCTTTTAGTTTTTTTTTTTGGAAGTCGGTTTTATTTTTTTGCAAAAAAGTTTTTTTATATATATACATATTTTGACAGTGATTTAATTCCATGTTATAGGAAACGCGCCTATTGCCGACGTAAATCCAGACTCCTGGCGGACAATTTTTTAAACTAATATTTTTTTTAAAACGTTTCTTCCTCTAGTAATTTCTTTTGTATCATGGTTGCGGTTACAAACATTTAAAATAGTTAGATCCGGAACAACTCTACCTTTCCACCCTCGATCGATCGGACTCTGCGCAAACATGGAAAATAGAAACCGAGGATGAGTATTTATTTAGTTTCTGCCAATGTTGTGAGAAATATTTTTTAAATGACATTGGTTCAAAAACCCCTCCATTGTAGAGTAGGAAATAAAAAAATAATAAAGGAAACTTTTGAAGTCAATATTGATATTAGACAAAAACTGTTGATTTTCAAAGTTACTTCTTATTTCCTTGTGCTCCCTCTTGATTGCTTTCACAAAATTAGATTGAGCAATATCCAAAACTCGAAACATCCGAAGCGCCCGATCTCGATTCGCAGAATGTGTAATCTCAGAAGTGTCGCAGTCGCATATGATGTGAATTGGCAGGTTCAGATACATACGGTAGAACATTTTCCAAGTATCCCTTTAATTTCTTTACCAAGCGATCGTTAAACGACAGCCAGTACCCGAATTGGCGACCGCAATGATTTACAATCATAGGTACGTACAATTGTAAATCAGAAGGACAATAGCCGGAACAGATTGCAAGCTGTCGTTCAGAGTTCAGGGCACAATGATTTGTGTAACTATCAGATGTCAGTTCGTCAACCAATATACGCTGCGGGAAATTACATGCCAGCTGCAAGGTAGCAGCCCGAGCATAGTAAAAGAGTCTTTGGTTTTGAAAGCAGGATTTTGAAATTTTTGGAAAAATATGTCCAATATTTCACGTTCCTAAGGTTCTTTCTTTCTTTATCATATGGTTGAGCCTCCAGTATCTGTCAGGTATGCTGGTTTCATAACGATGATAATCGTCCTACACAGTGATAATAAAGTGAATGAATGCACATAAAACCTAAAATCCGATCTAGCGACTAATTATTTGACAGCCTGACGATCAAACCACAGGGATATGCACTGGTTTAATAAAGTGCATGTATTATTTTGTCTCTCTAATTTTCTACTTATAACTATTGTAATACCATCAAACCCATTTTGGGTTCCTGGTCTTTATCCCCTTTCTCTCCCCTGCCTGACGTGGCCTTTTAGGTGGGGCTTTTTAACTATGCGGCCTTTTACCAGCGTTAAAACAAAGGAACATAGTTTGTCATTGTCGTTGACGATTGATTAAATTCTTCAAAGAGTCATGAATGCTTTTTGAATTCATTTTGAAGCGACTCATGTTCATATCAAATTTGTTCTTTTTTCAGGGTTCTGTAAATCAAAAGGAAAAAACTTCTGTCAAGACCATTTATCTCGCGAACGCGCAGATGTTCCATGTTAAAATTAATATCAAATACTGAAGTCAGTGTCCCTTAGAGCTGTGAAAATCAAACCCTCTTAGTCTACGCAACCAAATCACAAAACAAATGTGATAACAAACTTAATTGCAGTTGTTGCACTAACCGCAATATATGTCCATGTATGGGGATAACAGTTTTCCAACTAAAAAAATAAGTTTGTACCTCAATAAAGTTTATCTTTTCCTTAGAGCAATGTTCGGTACTTTCATTGGCTGGTTTTTTGAATGAACCAGTTGGCGCATACTTATTTGTCCTACTTAAACAGCTAGTCAGTCACTATGTGAGAGAGTGACAAGGAATACATTCATATTTAACAGATATTATTTTAATTACTAAAATAATTATAAACTTAATTGACTGTTTATTTAAATTACATTTTAAATACCTTGTACTTGTGTATTCTATTGTTGGTGATGCAAATAATACAAATAAAAAAATAAACACACGACTAATTTCCTCTAATTTATTATTTATAGATTCTCTAGTATCACATTATATTTTAACCGATAACAAGGTTCTCAAGTCGACGCGTTTATAACTTTTTATGCATAACTTTTATAGGGCTTATTTATGTCACATACTTAAATGATTACTGGAACTGCACCGGTACAGAAGGGCTTTTGAATAGGCCTATACTATACTAAATAAAGAATATCACATCGCGATAAGATACAGAAGCTTAGCTCCCTACAAAGACCATAAACAAACGCACTCACACTTTGAAGTTTACTACGCGACGTTGCGAGTCTGGCATCGCATCGAACGACAATTATTTTAGGAAATACAATAGAACACGATTCCGCAACCATGACAAATAAGTGCGATTCTCGCGAACTGGCAATCTAGCGTACTAATGTCCAAATAGGTGTCTTTATTGACGATTGCAAGATACAATCGAACATAGTCAGCAACTGTCAAATTGGTACAATAAATTGCTTTGGAATACTATAGTACTTTCACAATTTATTAATGTGACATTCAAAAGTGCATGTAACGGTCTAATTGAAATAAATGCTTTGAGTTGAGCTTGAGTTCGAAATAGTGTGTATTTCGAACTCAAGCTCAACTCAAAGCATTTGTGTCGTTAGTGCGGAGTGTTGAACACGGACTCGTGCAAGTATCTAATACACACCTATTTTTAGATCTCTTGCTCGATAAGCGATAAGAAACCGCTTGAACACACATACCAGTCGCGATTTTGCGATTGCGCGTACACTTGCTATACGTAAATGTGTGTGTCCGTTTATGATCGTTGTATGCTTTTTTTAACGTATGAGAAATTATCAAATAATTTCCCCTAGTCTGGGCGGAGCGGGGGGACTGTCAGACTTGTACTGACTAAAACCCAAACATGTTCCTTCTATTGCCCTTTACGTTCCGGGGCCGCGGTATCTCTTTCGAACAACCTGCAACCCCGGATCGTTGTATGCTCTACTGTTCTTGTCTTAAACGTTTTTATCCCATCCCTTAATGAAAGGTGGGATTGTTAGACATACGACGTTATCAGTACATGGTGAATACTGCTCGCTGTTCGTATGGCTCGTATCATGTTTCTATGTCCAATGTTGCAATGATTGTTGTTTTGAGTTTTTTTTTTTTTTTTTAAACTCGTTGCCCCACACTAGGAATTTCTCCTGTATCGTAGGTCCGTTTACAAACATTTAAACTCACATACACAAACAGCCAGACCCGAAACAACTATCTGCAGCTCATACAAATATTTGTTCCGTGCGGGAATCGAACCCGCGACACGCAGCGCAGCAGTCGATCTCTCAGCCACTGCGCCAACCGTGCCGTCAGTTGTTTTGAATTTCACATGTTTCACCTTACTCGAGGGCTTGAGGCTCTGCTTGCTGAAAGAAAAGCAAAACGAGTCGTTTTTTGTTTATTGGAACTGGGCGTTAGAGGACTTTATAGGATCTTAACCGAAAATAGCCAGCTTCGCTTCAAAATATTAGGTTTTAATACAATAAACATTGATACACACCAACGATTTGACACCCGCCACCCACCACACATACCGAAATTGAAAAAAAAACAAACCTGCAAGTTTTGGGAACCTTGATAAGAAATCTGCAAAACCTGGATCCAATTCTCTCTTTGTGCTCCTGTGCATTCGTATAGATATAATTGGAGCAATAAAACTGTACAAAACCAATTGACAAACGGCATTACCTGTGTTCTCGACCGGTACAGGGCAGATACGATAATTAGAGTATGCAAACTACAGAAGCTGCAACAGAGAATAGAAGGAACGGCCATGAGTTTGAACCAGAAATACACTTTATTTTGTGTAGTATCATGCTCCTTTAGTTATACTTTCACAGCCTTTTCCTAAATGTATTGGAGTCGACTAGCCCACCAGATGCAGCTAAATAAAGATGTCCAAATCATATCCAGGAATATAGTATAGCGTGTTTTCCGGGGTACTGCGGGAATTCGGTATGTAAAGGGTTACTACCTATCCAAGGACCAACCTTGGCAATCGCGGATCACCAATCTCAAGATCGACTCGAGTGTCTGATATTATTTAGCTACGCGAACCTCATATACGCAAGAGCCTAAAAAAATAGATTATTCTTCACTGAGCCTGTGATCTATGGAAAGATCATCGCAGGAATAGGAATCAAGAACTTCATAGGTTATTGATGCTTAAGGAGTGAATGGTAGCGTCACGGTTAACAGAGGAAAATAGAAAAAAAAACCGGCCAAGAGCGTGTCGGGCCACGCTCAGTGTAGGGTTCCGTAGTTTCCCGTCCGTCACAATAAGTGTTCCCACTTATGAGTTTAAAGGTGGAGGAGGAAATTATTTTGTACAACTTTTTGTCTTTTTTGTACAAAAACTGTAGTGTCAATCAAGTTCAAAATGATTTTTCTAGAAAGTCCTTATAAAGTTCTACTTTCCAGATTTTTTTCATATTTTCTAATCCTATGGTTCAAAAGTTAGAGGGGGGGGGGACACATTGTTTTTTACTTTTGGAGCGATTATTTCCGAAATTATAGACATTATCAAAAAATGATTTTAGTAAACCCCTACTCATTTTTAAATACCTTTCCAACAATGTATCACACGTTAGGGTTGAAATTAAAAAAAAAACACTTCCCACTTTACATATAGGGTGGCTACCCTAATAAAACATTTTTTTCCAATTTTTATTTTACCACTTTGTCGGCGTGATTGATATACATATTGGTACCAAATTTCAGCTTTCTAGTGCTAACGGTCACAGAGATTAAGCGAGGACGGGCGGACGAACAGACAGACATGGCGAAACTATAAGGGTTCCTAGTTGACTACGGAACCCTAAAAAAACACCCACATTACGCCAATTATATTTTAAGTCCCATGTAAGATGGGGTGAGCCTTTTGCCATCAACCGGGTGCGAATTCAAACTCCGTGATCGTGTGTATATTCTATTATAATAGTAGTAATAGTAATATTTATTAGGAACTTTCCAGTAGCTCCCTGCCTCAAAATAATCAAGCTATACCAGCAAACAATGTACAGACGCCTGCACATCAAGCTACTACAATCTGTCAGATTTCTTTGATAGATTTTCGACTTTATTTCTAAATTATAAGGTTCAAGGTTCATTGGGAAAAATTGACAGTTTCGGGTAGCTTGACCTGCAGGCGTCTGTACTTTAACACTATTAAGGATCTAGAGGAAGCCTCAACAGTATCCTGTATCACTAGTTAGCGCTATCCAACTATTCATTTGCCGAAGTAAGTCGTCACATTACCAGTGAGAGACAATTAGGTACTAGACGGAAAACAAAGGCTCACCGGACACAAGTTACCTCACTAATTACCTTATTTACTTCCACCTACATAGTCCTATTTTCTGTCCCCTTGTTTGGCTTTCATAAGTGTCGTTAACGCCACGTTAGGTTCTTTCACACGGAGACTGCGGAGTGCGTTTCAGGGAACGTGTTTTTAATTTGTTCCTTTTTGTGTGTTTTGCTTTTCACGTAGATGTTGTAGGGCTTATGACACCCTTTTATCAGCTTCATTAGTAACTACGTGAAGAAATCTCTTTAAGGTCTGAAATTTTGCATGCATGTTCAGTTTGGATGACGTCATTCTAAATCCAACATGGCGGTCTCCTAAATATGGCGGAATAGTTATTTTATAGTAATCTATTATTATCGTTTTATTTTATTATCTTTTTATAATTGCCACTAACACAATCATGTGTATTTTTTCTTGTAGGTACTGTATTGTTACTATTCTATGTTTCTCTATGAATTGGTCTGTGGTAGCAACAACTAGCGTGTTTTAATAGGTTATGGACCCAGTCACTTTTCAAAAGTAATCGTTGTGTAAAAAGTAATTTTATCCAGAATGTTTACCGCGGGATATATAGTATCATATGAAAGGGTTTGTAAAGAAGAATACGAGACAGCGTGTTTAACATTTTTTTTTAAACTATAATATTATTGTTTACCTTACACCTTCCTGTCTTTGTTGATTGGTAATAGTATATTATCTGCAAATACAAAAGTATTGTGAGTAAATTCACTGATGGATTTTAACGTAGACACGAATTTAAATAATATTGTTGTTAGTTCATGCTTCTACAATAGAAAGTAACAATGTTTTGTTTTTACGCTTATCATATCTATGTAGCTTTAGAAATATTCATCCTCTAGGCCTAAACTCGTTTCACGAGTGCACGGTTCCACGGAAAAGGCTTTACCGTAGTCCGTAGCGTCAGGATTAAACTCGCACTTGCACGCTTTCCACCTAGGCTGTGAATCGCGATTGAAAAGCTAACGTTCAAATGTGAATCCAGGTCTCTTTTTAATATTGGAACATGTGAAATTCAATTGATATTGACAATTCCATAAAAGGTAATTGTGACCGAAATCAGAGTTTAGGAGGTAATCCTCTAGCCGGGGTTGCGGGTTGTTTGAAAGAATTACCGCGGCCCCGGAACACAAAGGGCCAAAGAAAGAACTTGGTTGGGTTTTAGTCAGTAAAAGTCTGACGCCCCCCTCCAAGTTATTTGATAATTTCCTATTCGCAAAAAAAGAGGTGATCCTTAGAAAATGATTATGGGTTTGAATTCAACGGTTGTGTATGTTACTATTATGAAACAGAGAACTATTTGTTTGAGTGCTCGTTGTCCCCATTGCATTACCTAGTAATTTTTTCCCCACACAATACATTACTTAAGTATGAGAGAACAGCGCAAGCCCAAAAGTAAGTCATTGCTTAATTTACAAAACTTAAAATAAGTAACATTATTTGAAACAATTAATGCACCGTTAATAAGTTACTAATCAATTTAATATAAATGGCAATTAGCATCACAGCGGTTGCTTCGCATTTAACCTGAGATATGTATCAATTCGAATGTCGCGATGACAAATAATATCATTATATTGCTTTCGGGATCAGTGAATATTCACTGAACACTTACATGAAACAAAAATTATTAATATCGAAATATTGGCGTACGCTAAGCTTACAAACTTTGAATGGGTTTTTTATTCTTCAATATTTCGTTGATTCAGAACAAATGTTCTTGCAAAAATAATCTAACAACTTTATAAAATACGTAGCGGTGCGCCGTCTGATCTGACTCGTTTTAGTTTTTTGTCGCCAGTGTGTGTGAAGAGGCGCTTAGACACCCCCATTATATGTCTACATTGTATATATCACTAGAGCAGATAGAAATTGGGACTGTTTTTGGCATTGTTTTGCGTCGCGTTTATATAAATTAGTTCATCATTGCGAACGTCCAGGGTTACCGCGGCCCAGATTTTAGTTATTTTGGCAAAGTCACTTTTGGCAGCATTGTTATATTAGGAGCAGAGAATCGTTGACATAAATTGGTCTTAATGACATCACAAGTTTTAATTTAGTAATACCATAGAGTTCGTGAATGATTGTTTTTTTTTTATTGGGTAAAACTTCGTTAAAAATATAATAATACCAGCCTGTAAGTATCCCTCTGCTGGACAAAGGCCTATTCTAAAACAGAAAAGCCACAAGCATTGATCACCGCGCTTGCTCAAGGGTTGGTGATTTTGGACTTTTATTAGGTACTTGCTGTTGCACGCGACTTCGTTCGCGTTAAATGCGGGGTCACACAGTTCCCCTTTCCTGTTTTGCAGCTACAACTACTACCTGTAGTTTTTGCCCTTGCGCCTTACTTATTGTAATAACAAAGCTATGTTTTCCCTTTTCTTCCCTCTTTCTCCCTCATTTCTCACTTTAAAATGTCCGTCTCCAGGGTCTCAACTATCTCTGTACCAAAATTAATCAACATTGGTTTAGCTATTTAGGCGTGCAGACTTAACAAACAAACTCACTTTCACTTTTATAATATTAGTAAGGATAAGTCCAGGTTTCCTCACGATGATTTCCTCTATTACGTGGGTGTGT
Organism: Ochropleura plecta; assembly: GCA_905475445.1. NCBI lineage: Eukaryota > Metazoa > Arthropoda > Insecta > Lepidoptera > Noctuidae > Ochropleura > Ochropleura plecta. The sequence continues at coordinate 12,579,629 of FR997734.1, forward strand.
TTACAAACATTTAAGCTCACATCACAAAAACAGCCAGACTTGGAACAACTACCTGTAGGTCATACAAATATTGGCTCCACGCGGGGATCGAACCTGCGACACCTAGCGCAGCAGTCTATTACTTTCAGCCACAGCGCCAACCATGCCGTCAAAATAAACTCCGTCTACCATCAAGACCATGGCGTATGTTTCGATGAAGGATAAAATATATCACAAATGACACGGCCGGAACTTGTATAGAGCAATACCCTAACAAAAAATGTTCATCTACATTAATGTACAGTACGTCATTTTAAAGCTTACATGCAGGGCTTTACAATAGATTATATATTATGATCAGAGAAAAGGCGAGAGACACTATAAATAGGAAGCAAAAAAAGCGCCTTAACAATTTGAATAGCAATGATCAAACATTCAGAGTTTTGTAGGCGTTACAAAACGAGAAATACTATTCAGACACCATTTAGTAAATAGGCTAGGATATTCATTAAACTAATTCCACAAGAAAGGCCAAAGATGCGCTGGTACGAGGACATTATACATACAGCAATCATGCTACAAAAAAAAACAAGCGTCGAGCTTAGCGCTGCCACAGCGTCAAGTTTCATAGAAAGTCGGCTGGAGTCGTCGCTGCGCTCAAAGCTCACTACAAGAATAGTAGTGTAATGTAAGTGATATAATAGTTAAGTAGTGTGAAAGGGTTCCGGAAATCCAGGTGCATTATCCTGTAATACTTCAAACTAATTGTTGATTGGCTCGCATCCATCAGGAATGAGATCATGATTGCAGATTTATCCTCCGATCTTGTAACGATGATTGTCATTTTTAGATTTGCATTTCAAATTAATAAAAATGTCACAGACAGTTTAATAAATGTGTTTTTTTTCTTTGGATTACATACGTATGTAAAACGTAACGTAACGTATTAGCAAGTCCAATAAGCACCCGGAGTATTAATATTAGAAGGGTAAACGATAGTTTGTGGTCTAGTTTCAATAGTAACAAAGTACTATCGTACTTTAATGTGATAAAATTAACGCAAGACGACAATGTAAATGTCAATTTGTCAATCAATGCAATGTCAGAATTTAAAACCACACAAACATATATTTTTTGCATTTTCTCTCGCCTATTTTAGGGAAATGTAATGAATGCGATTATTTTTTTATTTATTACAAAAGGAATTTTCATATATTAATCATTACTGTGCATTATCAGGGCAGGATCTGGCCATGTCCTTTTCATTCGGAACTGTGGGCAAAAGCTGATATTCAACATTTCAAAGTCATTAAATATTCTAGTTACGTACTGGGTTTTGTGGTGAGAATTATATCAATATTTCAGGTCATCGTTGTAGTATGATATCAATGATTCCAGTTATAATTAAAGCAAGCTATTCTATTACAGTATTCTCTATTAACTGATGTAATTAAAACCGTTTGTGGTTTACGAGTTCAATGTAATTAATCGGTTACGAAAATCCCTGTAACTTACAAATAAATTATCGTACATGCATGAAACTAAATTTTAATTCATATTACGTAAAATTATAACATGTACGTTTCCTCATTTTAGTACATTCTATAAAATATTTGTGGGAGCATTTTATTTTACCAGACAGTAGATTTTATTTATATAATCATTTTTGGACTATTGTTCAAAAACGATTATATAAATAAAATCTACTTCACGGATCGGGCAGGGTTTTTTTTATAATCTACAAAATATTATTTTTAAAGTAACAATTATTATTAAAACCTAGTTGTTGGAAATAAAATAAATTCGCGGTAGTTTTGCTTGAATTCTTAGATTTGTTCTCAATCGACATGATAATGGACACTCATTGTTATCTTTCACCATCATAGTTGAATTAATATCACGTCGCTAACACCAGAAAAATGTATACGAATCGTTACTTAGTATGTTAGAAGAAGGCAGAAGTCAGCAAAGTCCTTCAAGAACAATTGGCGCGTGCCGTCCTACAGTGCAGCAAAAAATCCAACGTTTTCGAGGAACTAGGCTGAACATGTGAAGACTGGGAACCAGTAGAACAAGATGCATTATGTTATGGCTCGAGAAATCGAGATTTTGTTAAGACCATGCTCCAAAATTTGTGTCTCACGGCAGTTGGACAATGAAGGTGTGAGCAAGGCGTCGGCTCCTTTAAGCTTATTTGACCTTTTTGACTTTTTTTCATATATATCCGGGGTACCTCGGTTGCAAATAGCGCCCGATAACACAATGGCCAAAAGTTTTCTGATGAATCCAGATTTTTTGCGTTTCAAAGAATCTACTGAAGGCTGGGGTGACGTTTTACCCAGCTTGTTTAGAGAGAATAACCCGCAGTTTTGAGTTAGCTGCTTATGGTAAAATGGTACGCTGACTGACGTAAGAAACTTGGGAAAAAACCCTAAAGAATGTCGGTTTACATTAAATTGTTATGGGTGAAGAAAATTCAATATTTATGCATGGCAACGCCATGTCACGTACAGCTTAAATTGTGTATAAGTATTTCAGGACTTTAAATTTAAGGATGTTCAGCGAGGTATGCAAAGAGCTCTGCTCGGAGTGTGTCTTAGGATTGCATCTGAAACCAGGTGATGCAACAGCTCACAAAATAAGTAAGCTGAATTGGCAATGGGTTGGCCTCGTAGATCTGATGAGCGATGGTTGACGTGATCTTGAGTGGCGGCGTCATGTCAACATTGACTGCTTAGCTTCTTTTAGTGATAGCGTGATGATATTTATTTTAGATGTCGCGAATTTTGATATTATACAACCAAATTAAATAAAGCTTTTAAAAATATTTCTATAAACAGATTAAATGTCAAACTCAAACTCAAACTCAAAGCATTTATTTCAATTAGACCATTACAGGCACTTTTGAATGTCATAAAAACAAGAACAAAAAAATGATGCTGCTACAGTCCCAGTCACAAGACATAATAACTTATGAAAGTACTGTAGTTGCCCATTCCAAAGCGTCGATCTCTATGGAGAAGAATGGGCAAGAAACTCCATGGACACTCTTTTAAATCATAATATTTTATAAAATCATGGATACATCATTCATGTTGAGATTATACATAATGTGAGAACGATGTAGAAAAACGAGCACATTTAGAGCGTCCAGAGTAAAAGCAATAATTAGCAAGAGTTTAATAGATGAATTAAAACAAACCGTGGTAGCTAAGAGATGACCAGTCCCAACTGACAGCGCCCGTTCACGAACATGACGTATGGATCAGCCCCATTCAGCTCGACCATTTTGAAGGGAGCTAAATGACCCGACACACCCGCCACCATCAGCGAGACATTTAAGAGCCCATTCACGACTTCGGTCTTAGCGGCGAGCGGCGCGGCGGGCGGCGCGGCGGCGGCAAGCGGTGCGTTTTACACGCCACGTACTCTCAGTAGCGGCGAGCGGCTGCGGCCGAGGTGGACGGATTTAGGTAGTCAGCACGAGCTCAAAATAATGGCGTTATCAAAATTATCCCTTCTGTGTTTAGAGAGCAGTATATTTTTAAAACAAGATATTTTTAATATGAGAAAAGGAGTGCTCGAACTTAATAAAGATCGATATAATAAATGGCGCATTTGGTGACCTGTACGAAGATTACAGAAAATATGTTGTTGTGTGTTGGGGATGTCTGACATCCGTATAGAGGGTCAATTTAAAATTTCTGTTATAAACGCCTCGGTATCCATTACCGACACAAAATCGTCTAAAATATTTTTTTCATTATTTCGCCGCCGAGTCCGTCCTGCCTACACCGCTGTCCGCGCCGCCGCCCTGTTTCGTGGCGTCGCACTCATTCGCTTGTACCAAAGTAAATAGAGGGGAAGTACGATGACTTCATACAAACGCGTAGCGCACGGCTTGTATGTGTGCGCCGTAGTATCTATGCGTCGCCGCACGCACACTAAACAAAATCTCGGCTCCTTTCGCGCTGCGCCAGTCAGGGCTAACACTGCACGAGGTTCGCGCGTCACGGCTTTTCGGCACCGCTAAACGAATAAAAAATGTCTGATAACCGCGGGAGAAAGTATTGCTGTGTGTTTGGGTGTCTTAATAATTCATCAATTCCAGAATTGTCTCAGTTCAAATTACCTATTGAACAGGAAAGGTAAGCTACTCACTTATTCTAGCATAATTCAATTTTTTACTTCATAATGAGATACCTACCTACCTACTGACTTCCTTTTGTTGTATTAGCATATTAGTTTTCTATTACACTTCCTAGTAGAATAGAATAGAATAGAATATACTTTATTGCACACCAAAATCTACGAAACAAAACTGTTTTACAAAAAGATGTTAAATCTATGGTTACAATGGCGGTCTTATCGCTAAGAAGTACCGCGAGTTATCGCGAAGTAGGTAGGTAGGTAGGTCTACTTTCCCACTAGAATGTTTGTACTTTTGATCTGTCAACTGATTTACCGCTATTGCTTTGTTTACGTTTAGTTGTGCCGATTTCTCAGTATTGTAGGTATATTAACTAAGTGCCTAACTACCCACAGTTATGAAATCGTAATTAAAAATAAGTTATTGACTAATTTTAAATTATATACAACATTATTTTTAGTATATGCGAAACCTGAATATAGTTTGTTCAGAATAAGTAACTGAACAGCGGACAGCGGCGCCCACACCACCCCGTGCCGCCACCGCTCGGTTTATTTTATCTTTTGTTATTATAAATAATGCTGCTCTGTATCTTAAATACATTTCTATATTTGATAGGAAAACCATTGTTGAATTTTATTGACTATTATGAGATCTTTGACAGGGCTGGGCTTTAAACTAATGAATTTGTGATAGTACAAATTAGAGAGGCCTGACAAACCCTGTACCCAGAAAATAAAAGTAAAAAATACAACTTCTCGACCCTTGCCAATTTATAGGTACTGAATTAAAATTTAGCTAAAAGTGACAACCCTATGACAGTAGGCAATTATATCGCGAATTGGGCCGCAGATAACCTACTTCCCCTCTTTATACTATGCTTGTACTTTTGATCCCGCCGCTCCCCGCACCGCGCGCCGCTACGGCGATTCGCTCGGACAAAACCGCGCGCGTTTTCGCTATGAGCGGCGACTCGTGGCGTGCTTCATACATTTTCATACTTTTGTTCTCATCGCTCGCCGCCGCCGCTTTCGCCGCCGCTCACCGCGGCAAGGTCGTGAACGGGCCGTAAGTGAGCATGACAATCTCTCAACCACCAGGGCAACCGTCGAGTCAATAAAATTACATAGTACTCACACATGGGCATTACAATTATACAATATTAGGAAATTGAGTCTATACAATGCAAAGATAGTCTTACAATCTTCTTCAGCTGCCACAATAACTTCAGATGCTGATTAATTAGTTTGCCCCTATGGTTGTGGAGCAGGACCGGCATTGAGCCAAGCATTTATATCATTAATGTAATCCCCCAACTTATAGTATGCTTGCCTACATAGTGTGCGTTTAATACAAGATTTAAACTTCGATTCATTCAGTTGTAGGATGTGTGGAGGTATTTTATTGTAACATTTTAAACAGTACCCCATAAAAGAGGAGTCTACCTTAGCTAGCCTGAAACCTGGCTGAACCAGTTGGTCCCTATTTCTAGTATTATAGTGATGTCTGTCACTTCTTTTACTAAATAGATGCAGATTTTTCCTAACGTACATGATGTTTTCATAGATGTATTGACAAGGTACTGTCATGATGTTAATTTTTTTAAACAGTTCTCTTAGAGAATCGCGCCTACGTAGATTATACATGGCTCTGATGGCTCTTTTCTGCAGAATAAATATAGACTCAATGTCTGCAGCCCGTCCCCAAAGTAAAATACCGTATGACATTATACTATGAAAATAACTAAAATAGACTAGTCGCGCGGTATCTACATCAGTAAATTGACGGATTTTTCTTACAGCATATGCTGCTGAACTCAACCGTCCTGCAAGAGATGTTAAATGAGGACCCCATTGTAGCCTCGAGTCGAGCGTGATGCCTAAGAAAACAGTTTTATCGACGAATTCTAGTTTCTCTTGATTCAATGTACAGACGAAAATTCATTTAAAAGAACTGTTACGTTCACACACTTCACCGCAATTAGTCTATAACAAAACGATTCAAGGAGCAGTTTTGATTAATCTACGATTTTATTTTAATATATTATTATGTGGTTTACAATAAAAGTCTTAGTCACCCTTGCCGTCTAGATTGATTCAAAACTAATTATCTAAAATGTAACTCTAAAATAACAATCATCACAAAACATCAATCAATGAAAAGACATTAAATATCCAAACATTCGACACAAATCGTCGAATCAATCCTCATTGAGTCCATTTAGTAAAGCTTCTAAAATGTAAACAGTTTTTGTAAAGAAACGTTATAAATCCCAGCAAGGAGACGCCAGACGTTTTCGTATGCACACAGAGTGGTGCGCTCAATCAGTTCTCAAAGAAGGCAAAGGAGACGGATGCCGACGAAAGATCAAAGGCCTCTCACTCGTTACCTCCGTATACTTTGTTAGAGGCTTATTCTACAGTGGGCCTCTGCTTGGATCGGCAAACTTGTGTTTATAATAAAGGTGTTAATTATCGTTAACGTTTTAAGTTTGACGACACGGTTATTGGCGCAGTGGCTGAAAGATCGATTGCTGCGCTGCGTGTCGCGGGTTCGATCCCCGCACGGAACAAATATTTGTATGGCCCACAAATAGTTGTTTCTGGTCTGGCTCTTTGTGCATGTGAGTTTAAATGTTTGTAAACGTATATCGTATTTGTATCAATTTTACATATGTATTAACAATGCCAAATTGATATAATTTCATTTTTGTACTAGGTAATTATCTCCATTCTTTAAGCCCATTAAAGTCGGATTGTTAAATGACGCATATTTCAATAAGTGTCCTATAAACAAATAGTGAGTCAAACAAAAACACAACCTCACCGGTTCTTATCACTTTCAAAATGATTTGTGAAGATTATATTCAATTGAACCGTTACTTAATACACAACAAATAAAAACCTTTGACTTTGACCGTTGTTATTGCGTGGTTGGTAACAGTTTCCAAAACTATTTCGCATGGGAAATCATCTAATGAATCCTCTTACTCTGGGTGGATCGGAAGGAAGTATGATTCCCCACCGTCCATTAATTTATGAAGCGCCTTTTTCAAACGTTTCTTTGACTCTGCGATAAAACATTGTAACCCTCTATCGCATCGGCCGCCTGATACGAGCCTTCGCGAATTAGTAAAATTCACTGCCTTAGACATACTCTAGTCACTCCTGACGGCGCTATAACCCTGCTACAGGAGAGCAGTTGGGAAATTAGCACCTTTCGTAAATTCAGACGCAAACTGCTGTCATTCCGTTCTCGCCGACGAGGCTCACGATGATGATGATGCTGAGCCAGTAATTTCAAACCAGTCTCTTAATAATATCACTCAGATCCAGCCTGTCCCTTTGCTTTCCTCCCACAGCGACGCCGTAAATCTAGGCTCGTACCTCACAGGTGCCCTTAGCGTGTAGTCGCTTAGTTTGTAAGTTGTTTGCCCTGGCTGGAAGCCAAAATTTTAAAGCATCCCCAAGAATTGCCCTTTTAAGCAGTACAAGCACGACAACCTACTTGATTAAACTGCAATGCCATTCATAAAAAAGTAGCTACAATAATTATTAGTAATAGCCTCTTGATCTACGCATGCTTTTTATTAGCCTTCTAACTGAGACACATACCTACCTACGTTTTGCAAAATACCGGAAAGCAATAAAGAATCGTGTTCGTGTTCTTCATTGCGGAATTTCACAGTCACAGACTAATTACATGGATTTCTTTAACAGCGATGTCCCAACTTTCATAAATGAGCCACTGCTATCCAAGTACATAATGTCAAATTGTGACCAAGAGTGTGTGGTCAAAGGTATCAAGTGCTTGGTGAACAAATGCCTATGTGGCACATACATACAACCACTGCTGCCACGGGACTGCTCGTTGCGGTCACTCGGCTTGCGCGCCATTTGTTTTTGTTCGGGGGTGGGAATTTTCATAGATGTCTTCCGCCCTGGGGCGGGTCTGGCTGGGTCTATACCCAGTTTCTACCCGGACTATAATTACAAATAAATTGACAGCTCATTCATCAAAATATCGGCTCAGTAATTAAAGTGACATGGTGTAACGCAAGCCTTAAAATATCAGCAGCTCCTCATACAGAGAAGCAGGAATCAATCACCACGCTAGCTCAAGACGGATTGTCGATTTCAGACTTAAGTTGATTATAGCTCCAGGTATCATGAGATATAAACTTTTAAAAGTACATATAAATTAAAAAGTCACATTAGTAGTTACCCGGGTTTGAACCCAAGAACCCACAACTAATGCATGAGAGGCGAGGCGAGGCGAGGCGAAGCGAGACGAGAGACAAGACCTCTGGGCCATCACGATTAATTTGGTGTTCCTTAGGGAGCTACTTTTGAGTCTGTTTTTAGTAGTCGTGTTGTGGTTTCAACGCGTATAATATTCATACAAACTTAAACTGAGTTTGATTTTTTATGTTGTTTAGTTATTTATTTCCTTTTTTGAGACAGGAATGTTACAAATAACATGTATTGTCGTGTCGCCGAAATAAACAAACAACGTGACGCACTGGTACCTTTATATTGGTAGGAATCTTAATCATTGGCATATTGTACGTGATCACTACAGCTGGATGGTTGAGAAAATGTAAGTTTTTTAAATTGTACATTTTGTCTTCTCTTTCTTATCCAGCAATAGCAGACGGCGGACTGCAAAGTTTCGAGGACTTGAGGTCAAATCCCAGACCTCTACTTTTTGGTAGTTTATATTATTATTACTTGCTTCGGTAAAGAAAACATCATGAGGAAACTAGCATGCCTGAGAGATACTCAAATTTCTCAACGGCATGTAAACCCAAGTCAGAGAACCATGAAGCGGAGAAGTCATTTGATAATCTCCCACCCTGAAAGTTTTGATACACATTACAGAATTAGTATAAATTTTGATTGCCTTTTTTTATAAAAACTGCTTTATTCGTTGTCACATATTTTAACATTAAATAGGATCTTACGGTTACCAACACGCATGGCTGTAGGTTTTGACTTAACGGATGTAAAGAAACCGAAGTTACAAAGCCGAACGCCTTTTTGTTCTGCCGGTCATTACGATATTTTTAGTTACGGCGATATTGATGTCCAAAGTTCCAACCGTAACTTTTTTTAATGACAATTTCTATTGTTACGATTTCATTTTAAATACGTCCACGACCCCTGTACTATTCAATGTATTCAACCGAACAATGCTTTGTGTTGGAGGGTTCCGTATCCACTCGCGACATATACGGCTATGTCTTTTGATTGCATAGATTTAGAGGGTTGATTTTTCACAGCTCCAAATTACCACAGTCTTAAGAATATGGAAATTATACCGTATACTTAGGTCTGTGACAATTTGATACCTCCACGCTATCCCGAGATAAAGGGTCTCGACAGACAGAGAGCCAGACAACAAATTGATACTTTAAGGGCTACACTTTTTTTTTGAGGTATGGGACCCTAAAAAATCGTTTCTCAGCATTAGCTACTTTTCGTGAAGGTCCGTTACCACCACGTATTCTTACCACTTTTGCGCCACCGTACCAGTTAGAATGGTTTTCTTGTTCATGTTTTTTTCACAGACGTGCCGTTATCTGTGCTCAAGTGAATTATGCACCCACACATTCACATGTAAAGCAAAAATATTCAACACTCTTTAGAAACACAATATTGTAAACTAAATGCCAGATTAGTTAACATTTTGTTACAGGTCCTGCTCTCGTTTGTTGGTGATGTTAGTATTGTTAAATTTCTTGAACCACACACAATCGTTACACACCGTTGAAAAAATGAAATGGAAGGAGAGTCCAGCAAAAGTGTGGAGTGGAAAACCTGACCATCTTTACTATGCCTTCGATCAAAGAAATGTGTTGTTAATCCTAAATAAAGAAAACTTTACGGAAGGCACAGAAAAGACATATATTGCTACTGGGATCTTACTGGACAATAGTCGTATTCTAACATCTTATAATCCTTTTAAGGAATTAATAACTAACGAAGAATATGCAAATAGCATCGTGGTGGCCATGGCTGTAGGTTCAAATGAAAAAGCAGTGGAAGTGAAACTAGTTAAAGGCATTATATGTACTCGTGAAATAGCATATAGTTCTCCGGATGAGATGCATATTTGGCATGATAAACGTCACTCTCCCCTTCACGACTTGATGATATTAAGAATGGAAGAAGAAATTGGAATCGCCATAGCTTCGACGAAGTTTTATAGAAATAAGCCTCCCCCGACAGATTATTCATGGGCTGGGCAACTTAAAGGATACAGTAACTCTTTGGTAACCAGACTCGCTCGCCCTGGGGATAGAATAGATGGACAAATATGGATATGTTCCTTGGATTTTAGAGACAAAGATAACATGACAGACTATGATAGAATAGTTACGACTGAATACGGAGATGACGATTCCGTACTGGTCGACTGCGAGGAATGGTTGCCTCGGCAATGGGGTTATTTCATATGTATTCGAAATATTGATAATTTCTCAGCGTTGGGTTCCGGTGCATCAATATTTGCAAATGAAAGAATGTTTGGGATAGGGAGCTTCGTCATGTTTAAAAACGATACAGGGATTCTAGTATTCACTGATGTACGACCTTACGCAGAACTAATAATGAACACATGCACGGACCAAGAGTTTCCATAACTTACTTATTACCTCACTATGATACACCGAACAACCATCAGGTTCAACTCAGGTTCAACAAACCAAACTAAAACACAACCCCGGGGGCTTTTTCTGCTTTTTCCGATTACTTTGGTTTAAGATCTCAGTCCTAGAGACAGTTTGTTTATTTTTGATTGACTTCCAAATGGAGGTTTCAAAAATGTTTACAGTTTTTTTTTATTAAATGAATGTTTAGCTATTTCTCGACTCCCAAAAACAGACATGTACATTGCCTAGTTTGGCGTTCTGAAGTTTCAACTAATTGTACTGATAGGTGTAAAACATATATTAAAGAAAAAAAATTGGTTGTTTGTAAAGTAGGTTTACGATCGAGATGTTTACGTGATAACGTCTTATTGGTGATATAAGTTATCACCAGTAGTGACATCTAAAATGAAATTAAGTACTAATTTAAAGTTTTTTTTTCGAGCCAAGTAACAGATGGCGCTACCATCTTTATGAAATGTCGCTTGTGAGGTTTTGGTGTGACACAAGTTTCTGAATATGTCACCCGACTAAAACGATTTTAAAGACGTTATCACGTCAAAAAAATTAAAACATATTAAATATGTACCCTTAATTATATGTTGCTTATCTCTGTGTAATTTAAAGTTATTGGATCAATAAACATTTATTACTGTATATAAGTGAGATGAATCGACACGATCGTAAGAAATTATGATTAAAATGATTACATCTTTTTAACTGTATTAAATTTACCTCATTGGCGTTTTATAACGAAATTTTATAAAGGTTTAAAATACTTTGTTTTATTTTTAGATATAAAACTATTTGGACTCTGGTTTTAAGTATATAGTCTATTTGAAAAAAAAATGCGGACTAAAAAATTACCCCCGACATAAGTAAGTTTATATAAATTTTTAATAGGTACCTATACTTTTAAAGTTATCTGGTTGTAAGACGTGGTATTCCAGCGCTTTGGTGGACAAATTCGACAGTAACGCACAAAAACATCGTGCAAGTACACACAATCGTAATAGTAAATGAACTTTTTTTTCGGATGATAAATTACCAAGCGTTTTCTCCCACTATGGGCGGAGCGAACGGCAGTGTCAGGCTTGTACTGACGAAAACCGATCCATGTTCCTTCTTTGCCCTATGTGCTCGGGGGCCGCGGTATTTCTTTCGATCATCTCGTAGCCCCGGCACGCAGTGGCTCTGGAGGGCCCCTCTGCTTTTCTGAACTCTCTTTGAGGTGCACGTGCAACACGCTCTTTTAGGCACATACGTTTCATCCCTCTGCATTGCTTGTCCATAACAAGACAAACAGCTCCCTTTATTTTTTTTTCGACTACTCATTCTATACTTTATCCATTCCTGTCACTTAACACTTCCATCTCAACAGTCTCATCTCCGGCACAAACAATCGTTTTTAACCATCTTCTTCACAGCCCAGACATCTCACCATACAGTATGACAGGTCTTATTGTATACTTTCCCCTTAAACTGGAGAATGTCTAGAATAACTTGTCCAGCCCTTAAATGGCTATACTATTGTCTATTCATTTGCATTCTAAGTCAGCCAAAAAAACACATTTCACGTCACACCACTATTACAAGTCTATTGATACATCAGGGTTGTTAATCATAACAGCATGTTCAGAGCTGTTAGCACCATCAGCATGTAGATCACGTTAATCCGCGGTTCATTCTGTAGATTAATGGCCCACCGGGCTTGCGCCACCTATGTGAACGGGCTATGGTGAATTGATGGCGTGTAATAGATATAAAGTTAGCAGTTGCTTTATTAGAGAATCCTTTTACCATCTACACTAATGAAAGGTTACATGGGCCATGGCAACTGTTTCTTTTATGGCAGAACTCTCAAAAGTTGCGTAAAAAGAAACTTCTAATCATAAATTCGGTACTAGAAAACGTATAGGCTAAACCTAGTCTAAGTACTAACTACTACTAATTAGCCGACTTCAAAAAAAGGTTCTCAATTCGACTGCATTGTTTTGATGACTTAAGTAAAAGTCACCGACATTCGGAAGTAACACTATTGTCCGTAATTTAAGTGTTTTTTGGATGTCAGTTCTGTTTTTATTTTTATAATCGTCCTCGTAAAATAGACAACTACAAAGTTCGCAACAACGTTATCTTTGCCATTAGGATATTCTATCGAATATGTTCAGATAGTAGGCTGGATAGAAAGAAGGCAAACGATATTATTTTTTCTAGAAATACACATTTGGAATAAGTTTTTACAAGATCTGTTACTTTAAAATTCTCGATTATTACTGTTGCCTTAACACTCACATCGGTTTCCTGTGTTTTACGAACATGATGAGGAGAATGTAGTGCCTGAAGATGCTTGTTCTCTACAAATTTTTTCTCGCCCTTTCAGTTTCGATACAAAGAATTCATGAGTCTTTTGGTTAGCTATTCTTGACCACTTCACTTGAATTTTTAGATAGTATACTTAACTAGTTTGTTCATATTAACCTGATCAATAAATTGCAACTCACAAAAGACAGATGTGTATAAACCTAATTTTTAATGTTCTTAAGAACGGTCACGAGTTCTGAGGCTTTTTTTTTAGCTTTCGCAACACTCGGAATTTCTCATGTATTGTGGATGAGTTTACAAACATTTCAACTCACACAAACAGTCAGACCCGAAACAACTACATGTAGGTAATACAAATATTTGTTCCGTGCAGGGATCGAACCTGAGACACGCAGCGTTGCAGTCTATTAGTTTCAGTTCGGCCTAACTTCAGGGAAACAGGTGTGTTGTTGTTGTGTTATTTTCTAGAATCTCATTTTTTTAATCTGATAATACATAGTTATGCTTTTAAAAAATGTTAAACAGTATCTAAATTATTTTGTACTAATAACTTATTATTTGCTCCAGCTTTATTTACAGCTTCTTTAGTTACCGCACAGCACTTTAATCTAATAATTCTACCCTGGCTGAACATTATATAGTTTGAAAAAATATTGGATGATTTCTACTGTAGTCAAGGAGGTCAACTTAAATACAATAATAAGGCCTGTATTCGTCCAATAAAGAAGTTATATAAATAACGTCCCTACTTCCAGGAAAGATAACAAATTGATGGGTAGCTGGGAGGACACAATTATATTAATCTTGTCTTTGTTTCGTTTTCTGTTATTTTTTTTTATTATGAATATGGCGACAGTTCCACTTTTACTTCGACGTAAATGAGCTACATCGTTTGACGTCGAATTATACTCAAAGTAAATCAATGATAAGGTGTTAAAGTTTTATAAGTACATATAAATTAAAAAGTCACATTAGTACTTACCCGGATTTGAACCCAAAAACCCACAACCTAATGCATGAGAGACGAGGCGAGGCGAGGCGAAGCGAGACGAGACAAGATCTCTGCGCCATCACGATTAATTTGGTGTTCCTTAGGGAGCTACTTTTGTGTCTGTTTTTAGTAGTCGTGTTGTGGTTTCAACGCGTATAAAATGCATACAAACTTAAACTGTTTGTTTGATTTTTTACATTGTTTATTTACATATTTATTTCCTTTTTTGACACAGGAATGTTACAGATAACATGTATTGTCGCCGAAATAAACAAACAACGTGACGCACTGGTACCTTTATATTGGTAGGAATCTTAATCGTTGGCATATTGTACGTGATCACTGCAGCTGGATAGTTGAGAAAATGTAAGTTTTTTAAAGTGCGCATTTTGTCTTCTTTTTCTTATCCAGCAATAGCAGACGGCGGACTGCAAAGTTTCGAGGACTTGAGGTCAAATCCCAGACCACTAATTTTTGGGAGTTTGTATTTTTATTAGTTGCTTCGGTAAAGAAAACATCATGAGGAAACCAGCATGCCTGAGAGATACTCAAATTTCTCAACGGCATGTAAACCCAAGTCAGAGAACCATGAAGCGGAGAAGTCATTTGATAATCTCCCACCCTGAAAGTTTTGATACACATTACAGAATTAGTATAGCTTTTGATTGCCTTTTTTATAAAAACTGCTTTATTCGTTGTCACATATTTTAACATTAAATAGGATCTTACGGTTACCAACACGCATGGCTGTAGGTTTTGACTTAACGGATGTAAAGAAACCGAAGTATCAAAGCCGAACGCCTTTTTGTTCTGCCGGTCATTACGATATTTTTAGTTACGGCGATATTGATGTCCAAAGTTCCAACCGTAACTTTTTTTAATGACAATTTCTATTGTTACGATTTCATTTTAAATACGTCCACGACCCCTGTACTATTCAATGTATTCAACAGAACAATGCTTTGTGTTGGAGGGTTCCGTATCCACTCGCGACATAAACGGCCTTTTGATTGCGTAGATTTTAGAGGGTTGATTTTTTTACAGCTCGAAATTACTACAGTCTTCTATATGGAAATTATACCGTATACTTAGGTCTGTGACAATTCGATACCTCCACGCTATCCCGAGATAAAGGGTCTCGACAGACAGAGAGCCAGACAGACGAACAACAAATTGATACTTTAAAGGCTACACTTTCTTTTTGAGGTATGGAACCCTAAAAAGTCGTTTCTCAGCATTAACTACTTTGATGTCCAGATCAGAATGCTTGGGTGGCGGTTTCGTGAAGGTCCGTTACCACCACGTATTCTTACCACTTTTGCGCCACCGTACCAGTTAGGATGGTTTTCTTGTTCATGTTTTTTCACTAACGTACGGTTATCTGTGCTCAAGTGAAGTATGCACCCACACATTCACATGTAAAGCAGAAATATTCAACACTCTTTAGAAACACAAAATTGTAAACTAAATGCCAGATTAATTAACATTTTGTTACAGGTCCTGCTCTCGTTTGTTGGTGATGTTAGTATTGTTAAACTTCTTGAACCACACACAATTGTTACACACCGTTGAAAAAATGAAATGGAAGGAGAGTCCAGCAAAAGTGTGGAGTGTAAAACCTGTAATATATAACTATCCCTACGATCAAAGAAATGTGTTGTTAATCCTAAATAAAGAAAACTTTACGAAAGGCACAGAAAAGACATATATTGCTACTGGGATCTTACTGGACAATAGTCGTATTCTAACATCTTATAATCCTTTTAAGGAATTAATAACTAACGAAGAATATGCAAATAGCATCGTGGTGGCCATGGCTGTAGGTACAAATGAAAAAGCAGTGGAAGTGAAACTAGTTTTAGGTATTATATGTGCTCGTGAAATAGCATATAGTTCTCCGGATGAGATGCATATTTGGCATGATAAACGTCACTCTCCCCTTCACGATTTGATGATATTAAGAATGGAAGAAGAAATTGGAATCGCCTCATCTTCGACGACGTTTAATATAGATCGGCCTCGTTCGAAAGAATATTATTGGGGTGGGCAACTTGAAAAACACAGTAACTCTTTGGTAACCAGACTCGCTCGCCCTGGAGATAGGATAGATGGACAAATATGGATTTGTTCCTTGGATTTTAGAGACAAAGAAAACATGGCAGACTATGATAGAATAGTTACGACTGAATACGGAGATGACGATTCCGTACTGGTCGACTGCGAGGAATGGTTGCCTCGGCAATGGGGTTATTTCATATGTATTCGAAATATTGATAATTTCTCAGCGTTGGGTTCCGGTGCATCAATATTTGCAAATGAAAGAATTTTTGGGATAGGCAGCTTCGCCATGTTTAAAAACGATACAGGGATTCTAGTATTCACTGATGTACGACCTTACGCAGAACTAATAATGAACACGTGCACGAACAAAGAGTTTCCATAACTTACTTATGATTACCTCACTATGATACACCGAACAACCACAAGGTTGTTTAGTCAGGTTCAAGAAACCAAACTAAAACACAACCCCGGGGGCTTGCTTTTTCTGCTTTTTCCGATTACTTTGGTTTATGACCTCAGTCCTGGAGACAGTTTGTTTATTTTTGAATGACTTCCAAATGGAGGTTTCAAAAATGTTGACGGTTTTTTTTTATTAAATGGGTGTTTAACTATTTCTCGACTCCCAAAACAGACATGTACATTGCCTAGTTTGGCGTGCTGAAGTTTCAACTAATTGTACTGATAGGTGTATAACATATATTAAAGAAAAAAATTGAAAACATATTAAATATGTACCCTTAATTATATGTTGCTTTTCTCTGTGTAATTTAAAGTTATTGGATCAATAAACATGTATATAAGTGAGATGAATCGACACGATCGTTGATGATTAAAATTATTACATCTTTTTAACTGTATTTACCTCATTGGCGTTTTATAACGAAATTATATAAAGGTTTAAAATACTTTGTTTTATTTTTAGATATATAACTATTTGGACTCTGGTTTTAAGTATATAGTCTATTTGAAAAAAAAATGCGGACTAAAAAGTTACTCTCGACATAAGTAAGTTTATATACATTTTTAATACCTATACTTTTAAAGTTATCTGGTTGTAAGACGTGGTATTCCATCGCTTTGGTGGACAAATTCGACAATAACGCACAAAAACATCGTGCAGGTACACACAATCGTAATAGTAAATGGACTGTTTTTTTACCCGACTGCGCACCGCAAAGGAGGGTTATGTGTTCATCAGTCTATGTATGTATGTATGTATGTTTGTTCCTTTGAAGCACTATACAGACTAAACGCCTGGGCCGATTTTGATGATTCACACGTCAATCGATTTCTCTTAGTCCTGCGAGTGTCACTAAAGATATGAAATTAATAAAAAAAACAAAATGGCGACCATGAGACACCATATTGTAAAAATAAAAAAAATTAAAACCAACAAAATATGTCAAGTGGGTATCGTCGAATAGGTATTTAAAAATCATTAATAGTTTTCTTTCATCACTTTTCGATTCGAGTGACTATTTATTTATAAATAATTAATAATTAAAATTTAGGCCGTCACGTATGTACATATGTATTTTAAACAATAGAGCATTAATTTTTATCCCATTAAGTACCTTAAATACATTGTCTATTTAATATAGATCAATATGGCCCTTTACAGCATATAATTTAAATGAATATTTCAGTTTAAAATTATAGTATACAACGCAAAGTCAATACGGTAGTATTGACTTTGCGTTGTAGGGTTTTTTTGGTCATGGTAATGATCAAATTCCGCAAGCATTACCCAAGATCGTGTGTGCAAAGGTTAACATTACCAAGGAAAGAAGAAGGCAGAGGGTTCATCGACATTTTAAATTTACACAACAAGCAAATCGCATCACTAAGACAATATTTCTTTTCTAAAGCTGGAACTTCTACACTTTACAAAATTATTACAAACAGCGACCATCAATCTACACCTCTAAATTTAAAATATAAATCCGAACAGAAAAACGAACAAATAAGCGATAACAAAACCAAAGTACTAGAATGGAGCCAGAAATCTTTGCACGGAAGGCATTACCAAGATTTAAGTCAAAATTATGTCGACAAGAAAGCGTGGAACGCATGGCTTAAACGAGGCGAGCTCTTCCCGGAGACTGAAGGCTTCATGCTTGTAGTTCGGGACCAAGTCATTGAGACTAAAAATTATAGGACACATTATAAAAAACCTAAGCACTGATATTGCCGAAAATGCAATAGTTCACCAGAAACCATCCAGCACATTACAGGCGCGTGTAAATCAATAGCCCAGATAGACTATAAACATAGACACGACCAAGTCGCTAACATCATACATCAGAAACTAGCACACCAATACAAATTTATAGAGTCCATAGTTCCCTACTACAAATACATCCCCGAAACTGTGCTGGAAAACGCTTCAACAAAATTATATTTTGACCGAGGGATATTTACTGACCGAACCATCCACTGCATTAGACCAGACATCACATTAATAAATAAAACAAACAATACTGGAGACCTCATAGACATAGCTGTACCAATACACACAACTTACAAACTACTATTGCAGAAAAATTATCTAAGTATACCGAATTAAAAGAAGAAATTACCCGCCTCTGGCATCTTCAAAAAGTTACAATAGTCCCTATAGTGTTGTCCACTACAGGAGTAATACCAAAACAACTTCACCAGTCCTTAACTTCCCTGAACCTGCCCTCAAACACCTACCACCTGATTCAGAAGGCAGTGATACTAAACACGTGTAGACTGGTGACGAAATTCCTACAATGTGAATCAGATAACCCGAACCAACATATCCACTTAAACAGACCCTCAACTCTCTTTCAAGCTACAGCACAAAACAGTATTGTACCTATTTTTACCTCTTTAACTCTAAACCCAACTGATAATCACTTGGCGTAGGCCCGTGCTATCAGTACTTTCCGGCTACAGGTTGCCGAACAAAATAAATGAATGGATAAAAATAATGGGTTCCCTCTATCTGGCAGAATCTTGATGCTCTGAAATTTATTTGGCATAATACACTTAGCATAATTTTCTTTAAATAAACATTTTAAAGGCATAAAAAAATTGATAATATTATCGTTTGGCATAATGTTTAAAACTTTGAATTTACAATGGGATACTTTTAAGATGGCAGAATTACATTCAGTATAATTACGATTTGCAGAGTTCAAATTTCGCATATCGTTTAGCATAATGCTCATTTAGAGCGATGATTATTTGGTATAATTTCACTTGGCATACGATGTAGATGGCTGAAATGGCTAGGTTAGGTTAGGTTAGGTTAAAACTGTGACCACCTACGCACGAGCCGAGCGAGCGGAGCGAGCGGTGTCGCGGCAGCGGCCGGCGAGTGCCAGAAACGACTTGCATTAATAGAAAAAAAAATATTGTTTTTATTAGGTTACCCGGAACTGAACTATTAAGATTAAAATAATTACTTTTTAAAAAAAATGATGAAATTTATGTCTAGAGATGATTCTGACTTACAAAATTATGAGTTTTGAATGTATGATAAATAAGTGTCTGCCAAACAATTTTCTGCGAAGTGAAGTTTATGCTATACGTTATTAAGCAAAATAAAATTATGACATAAAAAGTTCTGCTATAAAGGGCGGATCCAAAAATAATAATCTTATAAATAATGAATACATAATAGATATTCATAACTAAAAAGTCAAAAATAAAATAATTATTTAAAAATAATAAAAAACCCGACTGCGTAAAAAGTGAAACAAACTACACACCTAATAAAAATAAAACTGAAAAGAAATAAACAAGTACTGTAATCTGGAACTATGAAGAACAGTCGGGACCCATTACAATCTGGAACGGCTCCCACTCCAATAATGGGTCCCGACTGTTCTTCATAGTTCCAGATTACAGTACTTGTTTATTTCTTTTCAGTTTTATTTTTATTAGGTGTGTAGTTTGTTTCACTTTTTACGCAGTCGGGTTTTTTATTTTTTTTCGGATGATAAATTACCAAGCGTTTTCTCCCACTATGGGCGGAGCGAACGGCAGTGTCAGGCTTGTACTGACTAAAACCGATCCATGTTCCTTCTTTGCCCTATGTGCTCGGGGGCCGCGGTATTTCTTTCGAACCATCTCGTAGCCCCGGCACGCAGTGGCTCTGAAGGACCCCTCTGCTTTTCTGAACTCTCTTTGAGGTGCACGTGCAACACGCTCTTTTAGGCACATACGTTTCATCCCTCTGCATTGCTTGTCCATAACAAGACAAACAGCTCCCTTTATTTTTTTTCGACTACTCATTCTATACTATAACCATTCCTGTCACTTAACAGTCTCATCTCCGGCACAAACAATCGTTTTTAACCATCTTCTTCACAGCCCAGACATCTCACCATACAGTATGACAGGTCTTATTGTATACTTTCCCCTTAAACTGGAGAATGTCTAGAATGACTTGTCTAGCCCTTAAATGGCTATACTACTGTCTATTCATTTGCATTCTAAGTCAGCCAACAAAATCACATTTTACGTCACATCACTATTACAAGTCTATTGATACATCAGGGTTGTTAATCATAACAGCATGTTCAGAGCTGTTAGCACCATCAGCATGTAGATCACGTTAATCCGCGGTTCATTCTGTAGATTAATGGCCCACCGGGCTTGCGCCACCTATGTGAACGGGCTATGGTGAATTGATGGCGTGTAATAGATATAAAGTTAGCAGTTGCTTTATTAGAGAATCCTTTTACCTTCCACACTAATGTAAGGTTACAGGGGCCATGGCAACTGTTTCTTTTATGGAAGAACTCTCAAAAGTTGCGTAAAAAGAAACTTCTAATCATAAATTCGGTACTAGAAAACGTATAGGCTAAACCTAGTCTAAGTACTAACTACTACTAATTAGCCGACTTAAAAAAAAGGTTCTCAATTCGACTGCATTGTTTTGATGACTCAAGTAAAAGTCACCGACATTCGGAAGTAACACTATTGTCCGTAATTTAAGTGTTTTTTGGATGTCAGTTCTGTTTTTATTTTTATAATCGTCCTCGTAAAATAGACAACTACAAAGTTCGCAACAACGTTATCTTTGCCATTAGGATATTCTATCGAATATGTTCAGATAGTAGGCTGGATAGAAAGAAGGCAAACGATATTATTTTTTCTAGAAATACACATTTGGAATAAGTTTTTACAAGATCTGTTACTTTAAAATTCTCGATTATTACTGTTGCCTTAACACTCACATCGGTTTCCTGTGTTTTACGAACATGATGAGGAGAATGTAGTGCCTGAAGATGCTTGTTCTCTACAAATTTTTTCTCGCCCTTTCAGTTTCGATACAAAGAATTCATGAGTCTTTTGGTTTGCTATTCTTGACCACTTCACTTGAATTTTTAGATAGTATACCTACTTAACTAGTTTGTTCATATTAACCTGATCAATAAATTGCAACTCACAAAAGACAGATGTGTATAAACCTAATTTTTAATGTTCTTAAGAACGGTCACGAGTTCTGAGGCTTTTTTTTTAGCTTTCGCAACACTCGGAATTTCTCATGTATTGTGGATGAGTTTACAAACATTTCAACTCACATACACAAACAGTCAGACCCGAAACAACTACATGTAGGTAATACAAATATTTGTTCCGTGCAGGGATCGAACCTGAGACACGCAGCGTTGCAGTCTATTAGTTTCAGTTCGGCCTAACTTCAGGGAAACAGGGTGTGTCGTTGTTGTGTTATTTTCTAGAATCTCATTTTTTTAATCTGATACATAGTTAGGCTTTTAAAAAATGTTATACAGTATCTAAATTATTTTGTACTAATAACTTATTATTTGCTCCAGCTTTATTTACAGCTGCTTTAGTTACCGCACAGCATTTTATTCTAATAATTCTACCCTGTCTGAACATTATAGTTTGAAAAAACATTGGATGATTTCTACTGTAGTCATGGAGGTCAACTTAAATACAATAATAAGGCCTGTATTCGTCCAATAAAGAAGTTATATAAATATAACGTAACTACTTTTAGGAAAGATAACAAATTGATGGGTAGCTGGGAGGACACAATTATATTAATCTTGTCTTTGTCTTATCATTGATTTACTTTGAGTATGATTCGACGTCAAGAATTAATTATCTAGAACACCTGTTCTCGAAAATTAATTCTTGAAATCAAAATCCTTACTAATATTATAAAAGTGAAAGTGAGTTTGTTTGTTACGTCTTCACGCCTAAATGGCCAAACCGATTTTAATGAATTGGTACAGAGATAGTTAGAACCACGGAGATAGTCATAGGCTATTTAAAAAAAAGAGTGAGAAATGAGGGACAAAGAGGGAAAAAATGGGAAAACTTAGCTTTGCTATCACAATAAATAAGGCGCAAGGGCAAAAACTACAGGTAGCAGGTACCTGCAAATCAGGAAAGGGGAACTGTGTAACCCCAAATTTAACGCGAGCAAAGCCGCGGGCAAAAGCTAGTACCTAAATAAATCTCATTCACAAAATCTCGTGACCCGAAAGGTTGCGATTACTCGACTAAATAAAATAAAACACTAACCACAATAGCTATGACTTTAATAAAACCTTGACACATTGTATGTTATACATAATAATATGTGATATAAAAGTATATAAACGCGATCCATCTTTTACTGAGTTATTGTGTTAAAAGCCGAATACATTTTTCACAGAAAATAACACATATTTCACAATGAAATTCTTGTCGATGGAGCAGCCGCTTTGTCTTGCTTCTTTTCCTTCATTTTTCCCGCTTGATTTGTGTTCTATGAGTGTTCCGCTGCACTCGCTCCGCCCGCCTCGAGGAATATTGGAAATCTGTCATAAGTCATATGATTCGCATACCGACTTTATAATGTACCCTACATCCCGCGACTTACACAAACCCCGCCAAATTTATCTTGGAGGTGTTCTCACCAATCTTTCTGCATCAAAAATGACTTGAAAGATTTGCGTAGCGCCGAAGTTTTGTAAGTATGTTACACAACGTGTAATTTCAACATGGTATGCTGCCTATCCCAAAAAGTAATTTCATTCGCAAATATCATAGTAATAAAATATGATTAAAAAAAATAAGAAGAAGATAAGATAAGAAAAATATAAGATGTTTCTTAGATTTTTCTTTTTCTCGACTTCCTTTCAGACTAGTTACATAAAAAAACCATACTACACAACAGAATTAAAAGAATTCATTAAATTAGTCAGCCAGAATTTAAAAATAAATAAATTATTATTGCAAAAAATATATTTAAAACAAGTGTGTTAAAACAAATAGAGAATATCAAAATAAATGTCAGATAAATTTCGAATAAATGTTAAATTTAGTTGACATTGATCCGTTTAATTTTTACCGAGTTTCTTTAAAAAAAGAGAAACCACGCAATCTTATCGTATCATAATAAAGTTAAGGGTCAGATAATTTATAAATGAAATTATACCACACGCCAATGTGTACAAGCAGCCTCGTCGGGCACCTTGTGGGGACGGGGCCGGATCTTGCGGAGCAGTAATTTCATTCGCAAATATCATAGTAATAAATATGATTAAAAAAAATAAGAAGAAGATAAGAAAAAGATAAGATGTTTCTTAGATTTTTCTTTTTCTCAACTTCCTTTCAGACTAGTTACATAAAAAAAACCATACTACACAACAGAATTAAAAGAATACATTAAATTATTCAGCCAGAATTTAAAAATAAATAAATTATTATTGCAAAAAATATATTTAAAACAAGTGTGTTAAAACAAATAGAGAATATCAAAATAAATGTCAGATAAATTTCGAATAAATGTTAAATTTAGCTGACATTGATTCATTTAATTTTTACCGAGTTTGTTTAAAAAAAGAGAAACCACGCAATCTTATCGTATCATAATTAAGTTAAGGGTCTGATCCTTACTAATATTATAAAAGCGAAAGTGAGTTTGTTTGTTTGTTACCTCTTCACGCTTTAATGGCTAAACCGATTTTGATGAATTTTGGTACAGAGATAGTTGGGAACCAGGAGACGGACATAGGCTACTTTATTTTTAAAAGAGGGATGCGAGGGAGAAAGGGGTAAGAAAAGGGAAAACTTAGCGTTGCTATTACAAATCACTAAGGCGCAAGGGAAACTGTGTTACCCCGAATTTAACGCGAGCGAAGCCGCGGACAAAAGCTAGTAAGTTATAAATGAAATTATACCACACGCCAATGTGTATCATCATGTTTTTCTGATTTCATTAACAGTTACTCGTACAAAATAGTTACATGGCTATAGTTAACTGTCTTCACAAAGTTGTCAGTGATACCATAATATCAATGGACCTTAACGAGGATCTGTGAATCTCAATCTCATGAATGTTTCACACAGATGGTCGTTAGAGCTCACGGTAATTAGTAATTGCTTCACTCCGTGATAATTAAGCAGAACCGAGTATTAAGTAACCACTTAAAGCTTAATAATGCACCTAATGAGTGATGTGATGTTGTCTTGTGTGAGACTATTTACTGTGGTGTGTGGTGTAGGAAGTAAATGAAAGACTATCCTACGATATATATATATATAAAGTACAGTATATATAGTAGTACTATATAGTACTATACATATATGTGAATGTTTGTGAGGATGGATTTATGGATGTTTATAACTCTTTCACGTCAAAACGACTGAACGAATCTTAATGAAATTTGGCACAGAGGTAGATTATAGTCTGGAATAACACATAGGCTTTTTCTTCGATATCACGCGGGCGAAGCCACGGGCGCCAGCTAGTAAAATAAATAAATAATAAATATCTTGGGACAACTCACACACGGCTATCTGATCCCAAGCTAAGCAGAGCTTGTGTTATGGTAACCAGACAACTGATATACATACTTATATAATTTATAAATACATACATATTATATATAAATCACACCCAGACACAGAACAAACAATCATGCTCATCACACAAAGTTTGTCCTGGGTGGGAATCGAACCCACGACCTCCGGCTCAGCAGTCAGGGCCACTAACCACTAGACCAACAGGCCTGTCAAATGTCTTTTAAAGATTATATCTTTTAGTTCATCTTTCACCGATACATGTCACACACTTAAAAAAGGCTAAGCCTTTCTATTCTTTCGTTTTAAACTTTAGTATTCGAACGTCATAGCAAACCAGCTAGCACTCGGGTTTGGTTAAGGTGTGAAATTTCTACTGTACCAAGAGTGATGACCCAGTTTCAAGGGTTTGAGCTAATTTCAGGTTTCAAATAAGATGCCGACTTCATTCTAAGTTTTGTATTACTAACTGGTTTTTTTCTGATGGGAAATCATCAAATTGCTTCTCCCGCTCTGAGAGGAGTGGAGGGAGAGGATCTGTTACTGACTATAACCCATCCATGTTCCTTCTTTTCCCCTTTGTATTCCGATGCTGCGGTTTCTCTTTCGAACCACACGCAACCCCGACAGGCCGACAGGCAGTTACCGTGACAAGCCCGTCTGTTTTGCTAACATCTGTTTGTGGCGCGCATGGAACACGAATGCTTCGATACGGCACATAACTAAGGTGGTGTTCTCCTCGAAATTGCGATCGTGGTTTTGTTTTAGACCTAGTGTTCTAGGTATTTCTATGGTATATTTCTAGGTATGTTTACCTAGAAATTTTCTAGTTATGGAAATATCAGAATGTCTCCGTAACTGGAAGGTTCCCAGGTATGGTCATCATCGCTGTATCCAAAAAATACTTGAGAAACAACGATGAATGACGACGATGAAGTTACAACGTATTAACGTTACGCTTACATCGCGCACTCGTGTTAAGCTCTTAAATGAGTTGAGTTTAAGGGTTTGACGAAGCCTCATCATTACACATTACATTATTTTAGATTGTTCAAAAATCGAATGATGCCGTTTTAGTTAGGCGCGGTAACAAGCTAATCTTTAGGTATTCGCGGAAGTGAGGCTAGCTGCCTACTGGGCATGGTCTGACACAAGTACACGACAGTACTGCATCGAAACAATAGAAATAAGGTAGAAAATATTTCGGTGTTTGATTACATTTTGGCGGACATGATATTCAAATAAATTTGAATTCAAATAAATTTGAATATCATGTCCGCCAAAATAGGTCATTTTGCAGTTTTAATTGAATATAAAAAAATAAAGTTCCGTGTTTGTTAAATTTTAGATCATATCTCTTTAGTCTATAAAGTTTCCTTTGTTATAGATAAATATGATGGTTGTCGCTAAAAAAATTGAGTATTTCGAGACGAAAAAAATTTTTTCGTGGTGTTTTTAAACAATTTTTTTGTAGTATTAAACCACTTTTGTAAACTAAATTTTATTTAAGTCTTTTCTTTATGTTTTTAACTATACGCGGTAATTTATTTTTTTTGGCTAGTGGCATGTACAGATACGGCTAACTTTGCGACCAAAATCTAGACGTTTTACGAAGTGTTTGCTTTGTACAGCGCCTTAAGTTTTCATCGTAATCGGGCTCGAGACGCTTTAGAGATTTTTTGCTATTCCTTATAGTTTCCAATTTGGCAACTCACGCCCTATAGCAAGATTCACCTTGTATATATAGGTATTGTTACTTCCTGACAATTTAGATTTCTGTTGAAGAAAAAATGATTAAATTCGTACTTACCAGTTTTTTTGGAGCCTATTCGGTACAAACTAATAAACAAAAACATCTTTCCTCTTTATGATATTAGTATAGATTTCTAGCTCAAATGCCTCGTTGGTGGACTGATCGCAAGCGCAACTGTTGAGCATGAAGTTTTCGATTCTTAGACCGGGCTACGTGTTATTGGGTGTTTACATCAAGAATTTCTCAGTAGCAGCCACATATTCGGATCTGTGCCCGAAATATGGCATTAGGATCGCACCCTTTTACATGGGACTCAAATATAATTGGCGCAATATGGGAGGACTATTATACCCCTCTGCCTTACCGGACTACAAGCGTGATGCTATGTTTTTTTGTGTGTATTTTTGGTCTGAAATGGGAGTCAAGTACTGTATGCAGATTCTCTTTTAATTCATAACTCTGGGAAATGATACGAGTATTCACATACGTATTTCATTTTATTGCATCGTCAGGCTTGTATATTTATAACAAATAATAAATCAGACATCCATTCATTTTTATTTTGCTATCACTGAATCATCATTTTGTTTTGTATGAATGCATATAAGTATTTATAGTTATATTTTAATTGTAATTATAATATAATTCTTTCGAATACTTTCTGTTATGCACCCTGCACCTTTGTTTTCTCTCTGCACCCTAAGGTAGACTGTGTGTGTAAGCCCGCCTTTGTACATTGTTTTTTTTTTATACATGTTTATAAAGTTTTTATAAATAAATAATAAATAAATCATTTCACATTTAATACGGGGCGGCTAAATCATTTCATTTTTGACAAAGTAGTGTTTCTCATCTTAAAACACCGTCTTCTTTTACTTTCGAGGTCAGCCCTGCAAATTATAACTCCATGAATATCCGCATTCAAATTAATTAGGCGGACCTTTCCTTTCATAAAAAGAAATTAAGATTAAAACAATAGCAGAAAAATATAAAATTTCGTGGCAAGTAATACCCGGAGCTCCAAAAAAAAAATTGCTCGAAGACAGCGACCGTCGTCACGCTTAAATTTACCTGCCCCCCTCTCCAAACTCAGTGCAAAAGTAAAAGCAATATCTTATTCTCAAGTTCAACTAATCAGCTGAATCTTAATCACCTTTTAGGTACTTTCGGCACTCCCGGGCACAAAGTAAAGAAAAGATAAGTAAAAGCTCCTTTGCTTCCGTCTTTAAGTACCTTTCTGCTTGGCGCGGTTCTATTGGCTATTCCCAGAAGGCATTATTTATTCTCAACCTGTCTTTTGACATCGGCCACTCGCTTCAATATAATCGGCAGCAAATTATATCCTAATTTACAGGCTTCGTTCTTTGAAATGGTCTTTTACTTTCGTCACGTTGAACTACTGTAAGCATATTAAGTAGCTTTATTCAAAGGTTTCAAAATGCGCTTTACAGAATACTACAACTAGACAAAGTTCAAAAAATTACTTAACAGCTTAAGGTTAGTGAAATCAAGTTCTTTCACGAGTAATAACATGTATACCACATACGGGCCATTTAAAAGGGATTTCTCCCTGCTGTTCTGATTAACGATTAAAGTTTCATGTACATAGTATTTTGGAAGCCTTTCTTTTCCGAAACATAAGTCTTTAAACTGACATGGTCACTAACATTATTATTAACACTTAAAATGGGATAACTTAATACGAGTATAACTTCAGTTTATCCGTAATCATGGCGTATGGAACATCGCCGAAATATCGGATACTCATTATAAATAACAAACTATTTTTATATTTTTAAATGTTTTTGATAAGAAATATGTAAAAATATAAAAAATATGTACGTAAATAAATAAATGACCGAGATAATTTTACAAAAAAAGTCTTTTCTGAAATTAGAAACGGTTTTTTTACGTGAAAAACGATTTTGAACTTTGGTGCGTGAAAACACGTTATTGCTCGTGAATGTATATAAAATAAGCTAATATTTTGTGATTCAATCGATGACAATGGACAATGGTCATTCACTTTATTCATAAATTAGCAAATCGTTTATACGTTACTAGCCATTAATTCCATCGTTACACGAACAGTTTGGTAAGTGGATAAGTAATCCTCCGAAACAGACGTTACCGAAAATTTTGTAAAATCAACATGCAAAGAGCAAATTCCCAAATACACGGTGATCATGAAAACGATGCTAAAAGCGAATTATTGTGAAATCGCTCATTTTGTGGCAGGGGAGTTCCCAGATCCATCAGGATTATTCATTGGACATCCGAAATGGTACATTATTCACTGTGATTAACGTGCTCGGATCAGAACGTGATCCGTCAGAGTTTTGGTCGCAAAGACAATTACAATTACTGCATTTGGGTGGGGAACGCGGCAAACGTTAACTTTAGTTTCGACTATGGAGCTTCAGCGGTCTACTTGTTGGAAATTATGTTTGCCTATGTTTCATTGATCAAACTGGTTATTGACAACTGTTTGTTTGATGTAGCGGATGTGTCATTTGTGTTTCTGTTGTATCGTCTCTAGTGACTTAAGTTTCCGGTAGACATGTATTGTTCTCAGTTAAATAAGTATTTCTTACTAATATTCCTGTAGAAAGTAGTAAGAAGTCCATAAAGCATTTAAACCACAAACCATGCATATCGTAATAGAATACCGTAGTTCATTCCAGTAAGCATTCGACTTACTTGCAATCTATCACGACTCATGAACTGCTGCGGTCTTCAAGTTAATCGCTATTGCCTCCCTAGTGCTAACACAGCAAGTAATATTCATCGTCATCTAACAGGGGACTGACGGATTTCGTAGATATTGCGCTCGTAAAACAGAACAAATGAAATATTAAAATATAGATAAATTCTTCGATATAGTAAAATATTTATTTAATTTTACTATAACGAACATTATTTAATTTTAGTAAAAAAAAAAAAATTGTTTTACTTTTAAGTCAATAATATTTTACATGCCATGAGGCAGAATGTATAAGGATTCAAAATATTGATGCATCTAATTGTATTACCTACCTCGCGCAAATAAATAAATGTATTTAAATCTATCTTCGCTAAAAGGAACGTTACTTTTTCGTGACTGCCAAATCAAGCAAATAGCAGAATATCACTTTTTTTCGAATGTCAAATCATCAAATAACCTCAGCGGTGTCAGACTTTTTCTGACTAAAACCGATCCATGTTCGTTCTTTTGTCCTTTGTTTTCTGGGGCCGCGGTATTTATTTACAACAACTCGCAACCCCGGCAAATAAATGTTACGCTAAAAAATCATCAGCTTTGAAAGTCATGCATAAAGTTAAAAAGTCGTTGAAGTTTCAACCTGTCCTTTCAACGAGTTTAGAATAAAGTATATAACATCGACTATTAAAAATCGCAGAGTTTGTTAGCCAATTTTATTTCTACCTTTGGTATTGGCGATATTCTCAAGTGAATCAAAATTTACTGTGTCTCATCCAGTTATTGTTATGGAATGATACATCAACTAAGAAACATAATAATGGAAATATCTCGACTGTTTTATAAAAATGTCTAAACCTTGTCTTAATATCAAACAATACACATGGAAAAAACAATACCAACCCAATTCATTATAACTAAACAAAAAGTACTTATATTTCGACAGTCATTCTGATTTGTCAGACAATAAAGAAGCAAAGTCTAGACTTAATATTATTTTGTTGTCTTTTATTTGGCAATCTCATTGTTTTCTTTGTTCCCCTTGTTACTGTACGTATTAATGCCAAGACTTAATAAGTTCTTCAAGTAAATTCATTGAAAGCGACTCCAAACAAAAGTGGAGGTCTTAAAATAATAACAAGTTTTACCGATTATGGACTTTGATACAACTTTTGAAGATCACTTTTTGTGCTCAGAAATACCTAATTAATACCTAAAGATATTTGAATGGAGCTTTTACAGTTTTAGAAACTAGGCTGAAATTTATCGCCCCGCTCTTACTTCGACTAAACAATATTATCAACACAGTTGAACCGACCAACAGTCTTCAATCTCTACATACATACGTTTTGTCCCTCTTCATTACATGTCCATACCAAGACAAACGACTCCCTTTAATTCTGTAACAGGCGCATCAGTGGGTCACAAGTTGTTCCAGTGACTTGTCACCATTTCATCTATCTTGCGTATCAACAATGTATATTCTAACTAGCTTTGACCCGCGGCTTCGAACGCGTTAAATTCGGGGTAACACAGTTCCCCTTTAATGATTTTCAGGTACCTGCTACCTGCTGTGTTTGCCCTTGTGCCTTATTGATTTGTAATAGCAACGCTAAGTTTTTCCTTTTCTTCCCTCTTTCTCCCTCACATCCCAAAAAATTTGCCTATGTCCGTTCCCTGGTTCCCAACTATCTCTGTACCAAAATTCATCAAAATCGGTGTAGCCATTAAAGCGTGAAGAGGTAATAAACAAACAAACTCACTTTCGCTTTTATAATATTAATAAGGATTTGATGATCCAAAAGAAGTAAAAAATCACGCTCGCAAAAATATGTAACAAGAAAATATTTTCGTCTGAAATTATTACGCGCGAACTATTTCTCAACTGTTGTTGGCAAATTGGTAACTGATTCGTTGATGGTGGTTAGTGATTGGCGTTGCATGACTTTAGGTTTAGAAACGTAAACAAATAATACCAAAGAATTAATAAAAATAACAAAAAACTAGTTTTCCTAATCGGAAATTTCACGGGACCGTCACAAAATCGTTTCGGTTATTCCGATTGTGTGAAAATTGAAAATGATAGAAATTATGACACATGAGTCTG
Source organism: Ochropleura plecta (assembly GCA_905475445.1). Lineage (NCBI taxonomy): Eukaryota > Metazoa > Arthropoda > Insecta > Lepidoptera > Noctuidae > Ochropleura > Ochropleura plecta. Next base: position 12,611,141 of record FR997734.1, read on the forward strand.
GTGACGATTGACTGGAGTGAATGGAAGGGGGTAAAGTGATGCACCGATTCCTGGTAACTTGGAACAACTGTGTGTAGATCAGACATTAGTCAAAATTGTTTTCGACCGACTAATAGGTTTGGCTGTAACATATGCATTCATATTATACGACACAGTTGGCGCAGTGGCTGAGCGATCGACTGCTGCGCTGCGTGTCGCGGGTTCGATTCCCGCACGTATCAAATATTTGTATGGCCTACAGATAGTTGTTTCGGGTCTGGCTGTTTGTGTATGTGAATTTATATGTTTGTAAACGCACCCACGATACAGGAGAAATTCCTAGAGTGAGGCAACGCTTTTTAAAAAAAAATATATAAATAAATTTATGTAACTATCACTATTCTTACATACAATTAGAGACGATGATAAACTGTACCAACAAAATTACAACAAATATCACGCTTTAATTTCCGCAGCAAATAGCGACGACAAATTGAGGAAAATGAACGCTTCTAGAACTCCACTTTATGATATATTATTCGATACTGCTTGCAAGGTTATGCTCGGAATTAATGGTACCGATCAGGAAACCAGGAAAATCTGTGGCACGACTTTTATTCTTGCTTGGAAACGTTAAGATTACCGCAGCACAAACCTTTTCTAGTTCAATAGTACTACATCTTTTATCTAGCTGGGTTTAGTTTTGAAACGACAACGTCTTGAAAATAGGACTAATGTGTTTGTACTAGTCGTAAAAAGGAAACTTGTTATATACCAGTGTTTTATTTCTTTTATTTTAGTACGAAACAAGATGTTATTAAAAATACACGTACGTAATTATAGGAACCAGTTTTGAATGCTGAATAGGTTTTATTCAAACACACATGTAGTTTGTTCAAAATGTTAAAAGTGAAAACAATGTACACTTGCGTATCAAAAGGCTGCAGCTCACTGAATATTTTGCAATGAAGAAAAGCAATAATTGTGATTGGTTTTTTATCAGTCTTCATTAGTTCAAATGTGTAGAATATTATAATAGTAAATGTTAAACTTCAAGAGAGAGCAAGACGAATAAAATATCAAGTTAGCTCAAGACACCATTCTTTACGCCGAAAGAAAAATGTAGCATTTACACACCCTCATATAACCAGAGAGTTAGCGAATGCAATATAACGTGACAAAAAGAATGGACCGCCCCTGGGTGTCATGAATTTCCGGGGCGCGGGGTCCTATCGCTTCCCGGGGTGTGTTCCCGGGCTATCCCAGCACTAATCCGTGGCAGGGATCACTCCCAGCGGGCCACGCGTTCACATGATAATTATTATACCCCAGCGGGCGGTATTCTCGATTACGTTGGCGTTGGTTGCGGTAACAGATCGTTTGTTACTTTAGCAACTTGGTTTTAATTGAAATTGGAGATGTATGCTATTATATGTGTCGTGGAACGTGAAGCTGGCAAGTTTTGTTTAAGTAGGAAATTGATATTTAAACTTCTTTGAGTTTTCTTGAAGCTCAACTGCCAAGAAGTTTATTATCATTGCTAGAATAACCAACCTTGACGGATTGGCGTTTGATCTTATTCTGTTAACATTATCCATCTATTACCTTGAACGACGTCCATGGATAGGGCTCGAGAGCTCTGTCTTGACATGAAATATGATGACCGTAAAAAAAAGTTGTTTGAAATCATAAAGTCTAGATTCAAAGAGAAGTTCAAATCAGTTTCTTGACAACTGATTTGATCAACCATCTGGCGTAGTAACTTGGAGCAGTGCGTAGATATTTATTTAAACTTCATGTACAATAGTGGTACATAGGCGGACTTAATGCCATAAGGCATTCTCTACCAGTCAACCTTTGGGTAAAATACGACAACATTGTGATAGGGTACAATACATAAAATATCTAAAACTATTTTTGCGAAAACATATATTTTTATACGGATACTAATACACATATACATATCAAATAAACTAATACATACATTTAAAAATAAATAAAAACGAGAACTTTAACAGTAATTACAATGACTTTTAATTGGCAGACGGACCTAAATAATAATAATAATATAATAATAATAATATAATGTTTATTTTTAAATAGTGGTTACGAACTTTTCTTTTAAAAGTAAGTTTACTTTCAGCTTTTTTAATGTCAAAGGGATATCAGCTATAAGAGCGTAGCTTCCGTAGCAGTGACGTCACCTATGTCATAGCATCATTTTTAATCTACTCTAGTATTAGATGCCTTTTTAATCCCCACATTTTGCTAGTTATGTTTAAGTCCCATAGAATAAGGGGCAAGCCTATTACCCTCGACCGGGTATAAAACTAAATCGTGGCTGCTATTTAGAACTTCCTGATGGATGAACCGAAAAACAATTTACCCGACCTGGGAATCGATCTTCTTGATCAGCAGACGCGCTTCCGACTTACAGACCAACGAGACAGTCAGCAGTTGCTTGTTAGTTTGATCCAGATATTTTTTACTCATTGATTTAAATGTCTATAGCGTAAGCAAACCACATACGATTTGATAAAAGTAACAATCCTACCCCTGTCCAACTGCTGGGCGTAGACCTCTTATCATATAGAAAAGGCCTATTGATCAATATGCTGGCTTAAGTCTTAAATCCTTGCTAATATTAGAAAAGTGAAAGTGAGTTTGTTTGTTTGTTACGTCTTCACGTCTAAATAGGCAAACCGATTTTGATGAATTTTGGTACAGAGATAGTTGGAACCCTGGAAACGGACATAGGCTAATGTTTTTAAAAAAGTTGAGATGAGGGGGAGACAGATAATTTTTTTTTTGATCATCATGCGGGTTAAAGTTATCGTTAGCCCCAAGTAACTATGCCACGCGGAAGAAGTCGCGGGCGGAAGCTAGTTATTTATATGTCGCAGAATCAACAAAGAGAAATGATTGAAATCGTTATTTTAGAACAACGCCATCTATTATCGGTTGTCGGAAACGTCAAGCAGTAGGCTTGGGTGAGGGTCGGTACGGTGTGGCAAGTCTGGTTTGATAGCTGTCAGTTGTCATTTGTGGGCATTAGAGGAATGAGATTGATTGAAGAGACGTTACTTTTTGGATGAACACGAGCGTGAGAGGTCGTTTTGCCAGCCTGTGCCGAACTTCCCGCGTTCCTGATTTAAATCTGTATCGATCATTAGCATCTTTAGTTATTTTGTTTTATTGATTTTGTGAAAGGACAATACAAGTGTTAACAAAAGTTTTGCGAGTATGATTTCGTGTCCTCCGCCATGATGTCTCGACCATCCCACGACGAATCCCCGTCATCAGAAGTGGGATGCAATCCAAACGCCACACGTGGTGCGAGTGACAGTGCTAACCAAGAAAAGTGTAAAGACAATACGTGCGTGTTTGAAAGTGATACAGAAACTGAAAAATGGCGTTTTCTGTTAGAAGAGCAAAATAAAAACTTTATGGCTTCGCCTACCAGTTTTTGACCCTGAAAAACGAGAAGTTGACCCGCGTGCTTGGCTGACAACAGCAGACATGTGTGTTATCAATCCTAATAGTCAAGGTGCATCGTTGATGATTGCCTTGAGCCGCGCGCTTAAGGGAGAAGCTTCGTCATGGTTGTCATCCATATCTTACCCTGGGGTGAAATGGAATGATTTCAAGGAACTGTTTTTAGACAGCCTCACAACAAAGCAGATTGCCATCGCGACGGTGTTAGCTCACATCGCGAAAAACGATACGCGAGTCCAGCGATTGTCCTTTACTACGGACATCAAAACCCGAAACGACCTACACCGGGAGCTGAAAAAGCTGTTTCGTTTCTGAAGAGGAGCGCCCCGTTTAGTGGTGGCGTGAAGGTCCTGACACAAAGAGAAACCGCCCCAATGAGCCCTACGCTGGGCCTAAATATTACAATTGTGGGAAACCAGGACACCGATCCGTGCAATGTCGCCTGAAAAGAAATACGGCACATGAAGAAGAATCGAGATCGACAGCGTTTAGCAGTGGCAAGAGTAACCAGGCAACAGGGAAAGCCTGGATCACTTGTTTCAGCTGTCGCGAACAAGGACAACCGCCCCTAAGACTACCCACTGACCAAACGAGTTGATGTGTGTCTTGTGGACGCACCTGCTGGATCCTTAAGGCACTTTGGTGAGCAACTCCATTTTTATTATGATTCTGGTGCAGATTCTTCTGTATCCTGTAAATTTAGTGGGACTTTATGAAAATGTGACATTGACTGGTATCGGACAGACTTCTAAAAGATCGACTGTACAAATATTGAGTAGTAATGAGTTTTAATTATTTTTGCAATTCTTTTCCACGTTTTACCTGACATTTTTATTGCGGTATGAAATCATGATTGGCGATTTGTCGCGAAGTTTTATTAATTGGTTTAGCAGTTCATATGGCGTCAGATAAGAAACGATTTAAGAAAATACGGACTGTTCAGACATATGACGTGATTGCTGATTATAAATTTGAGTTCGACATGATAGACACTGACGAGACGAGACCGACTGACGATGAGGATAATAGACCTTGAGAGGGGTTTAAAAGATGCAAATGTAGTATGCAAATGACTCGGATTGCTTGAATCCTGGTGCTTACTTAAGGATGGTGACCTTGGGTGGGCACTTGGGGTCAAGCATGGTGCTAAGTATTGTCTTGAGTTTGGGTACCGGATGGAGGTCCCGTTGGTTTGCCGGATAGAGGCAATGTGATGTGTTGAGGACGGGTACCGGATGGAGGTCCCGTTGGTTGCCGGATGGAGGCAATGTGTTGAATGTGATGAAACTGGTTACCGAAAGAGTATTGCATACTAGATTTGTCATTTGACCGTAACGTTTCATGAATTGGTTGAAATTGATTAAGAGTGGTGATTTTAATGTTAAGATTTTCTTTATGAGAGTTGATGAGAATCATGCGAATCAGAAAAATGTGTTGAATGTGATGAAACTGGTTACCGAAAGAGTATTTCATACTAGATTTGACCGTAACGTTTCATGAATTGGTTGAAATTGATTAAGAGTGGTGATTTTAATGTTAAGATTTTCTTTATGAGATTTGATGAGAATCATGTAAATCAGAAAAATTGTGTTGTTTGAATCGCGTGACTTTATTTCTCGGCGTGTTTGTCAGAAAGGCCGAGCGAAGAACGTTTTACTTTCCATGAATTCTTGTTTCAGGTTGCCTATTGTGTAAGTAACCGGATAGAGGTTACGTGTAGTGACCGGATAGAGGTTACGTGGTGATGACCGGATGGAGGTCGTATTGTCTGGTGATTATGACTGGATGGAGGTCATAAGTGTGACGATGGATACGCTTGGAGGTACTTCACACGAGGTCGTGTGACCATCAGGACGGCCGTGTCGCAGAATCAACAAAGAGAAATGATTGAAATCGTTATTTTAGAACAACGCCATCTATTATCGGTTGTCGGAAACGTCAAGCAGTAGGCTTGGGTGAGGGTCGGTACGGTGTGGCAAGTCTGGTTTGATAGCTGTCAGTTGTCATTTGTGGGCATTAGAGGAATGAGATTGATTGAAGAGACGTTACTTTTTGGATGAACACGAGCGTGAGAGGTCGTTTTGCCAGCCTGTGCCGAACTTCCCGCGTTCCTGATTTAAATCTGTATCGATCATTAGCATCTTTAGTTATTTTGTTTTATTGATTTTGTGAAAGGACAATACAAGTGTTAACAAAAGTTTTGCGAGTATGATTTCGTGTCCTCCGCCATGATGTCTCGACCATCCCACGACGAATCCCCGTCATATAAATGTCTTATGTTTAAATTACCACCAGATATATGTAGTAACAAATAGCAGACAAAAATAGTAAATGATCACCAAAATCAAACCAACATTTTAAAGTAAAATTATAACCAAAGTTTTTATTTCTGGGTGGTTTAAAAAAAAACCACGAATGCTAAAGCGGGAGCTCCGCTCCGCTACGCTGAGCCTTAGCCTTCCAACCTAACCTATCCGAGTCGGGGTACTCTGAGTCGTGGAGTTAACCATAATGAGGTTATAATTCAAGTATATTTACGAAAGTTTATAAAGTGACTTATTCGTAATAAAATAGTGTAAATTAATTACCTATTAATACGCCATTACAAAGTCGGCTATATCCCATTCAACGACAATGCTAAATGACGTTCAGTCAGCAAGATTTGGTGATAATTTACTACATTTGGTGGTCGAATACAATTTAAAGTGCAGTCGTGACTAAAATAGCTAGTATCTACTATTGTAATTTTAGACATTATTTTTCTGGTGTTAAGTACCTAGATATTTTTGGTTACATAACTAAGGGTATCAAAGTATTTTATGGTGATCATTATATTTAACCCCTTTATAAATCCCGGTTTCCTCACGATCAATTTCTTCGACGATGTCAGTGATATCCAAGAAAAACTAAATATTATTACGACTTGAAAGAGTCACATCAAATTGGTGTTTTGACTTCGTATGTATTCGTTCTTTAACCACTGGGCCATTACTTCAATATAGGTATTTTAATTAAATTATTAATAATGTATTCAGTCTTCAGTGAATAGTAACTTAATGTGTTTGCTCTGAACAATTAACAGCAAGAAATTCTAGACTAGCTTAGAGAAGTATAAAATGTGTCGGTGTTTTCAGTTGCTTTTCTTTTTCCTGAGCACCCGTAACTTTACTTTACTTTATTGCTTGAACCCTAAATTAAAAAGGTCGACTGGACTTAAATGGGTCCCCATTTAGCTATACAAGTATGTTTTATTTGTATATTTTTTTGTATTTTATTTAGAACTACAATAATTATTCACTTAGGTATATACGGATCAGAAAACATTACAAAAGTTAGTATAATTAACCTTTATTCGTTTAATGTGAAGAATGTTTGAAAATGTTGAAGTTTTCACATAATTATATATATTAATTCAAATTTCCAATTTTTTTTATAATACTAGCTACTAACTGGCGCCCGCGGTTTGGCCTGCGTGATATCGAAAAAACAAGTATCTTATTTGTTATTCCAAACTATAATCTACCTCTGTGCCAAATTTCATCAAGATCCGTTCAGCCGTTTTGACGTGAAAGAGTAACAAACATCCATAAATCCAGACATCCATCCATACATCCTCACAAACATTCGCATTTATAATATTAGTAGGATGCTATGTTTTAATGCTTATCTTTCCACTAATAGTAATATTTCAAACCATTTGCAACAAATAGGAAAACATTTGTCATGGTCACAATGTAATAGGTTGTAAAACAATTAATCTGTTTTTATTAATCTCACATTTTTAAGCCATCGCATCGCAGCCATTTTGTTTTTCATTAATTTTTTGACGTTGGTGGCACACCAAACAGTTACCGATCTTGATTTATTTTTAGTCGGGGAGGGAACTTCCATTCAATCTTAAGTATTCCATCCATCCATGATTTTCATGAGTCTGTGAATGAAACTAATTAAAAAGGTTTTTAACATATACTTCGTCAATTCTTGTAGGTATTTGTGTCACCCGCACAATGACCTTGTCCACAAATATAGGTTTACTCGAAGATTGAGTTCCCTACCATCATTTGAGACGCCTCTAGAATTTCAAGTGGATATAAAATGATATCTAGTTTCAAATTTGATTAATATTGTTCATTATGTTACGTTTTCAGTTATTAATAAGGTACCACGGTAATAAGGTTTCTAAACACGATATCGAAGCTTTCTGAGATTAACTAATATATCTAATTGACGCGTTATGAAATACTTCGAAGAGGGACAGCGTGTGGCTAAATAAAAAACTAGCTTTTGCCTGCGGCTTCGCTTGCGTTAAATTCGGGTTAACACAGTTCCCCTTTCCTGATTTGCAGGTACCTGCTACCTGTAGTTTTTGCCCTTGCGCCTTATTTATTATAATAGCAAAGCTAAGTTTTCCGTTTCCTTCCCTCTTTTTCCCTCATTTCTCACTAGCCTATGTCCGTCTCCAGGGTTTCAACTATCGCTGTACCAAAATTTTATCAAAATCGGTTTAGCCATTTAGGCGTGAAGACGTAACAAACAAACTCACTTTTATAATATTATAATAGTAAGGATGTCATCATTACACATCGTTTTTTTTTAAGAAACAGCTAATGCTGTCTCAGAGGTTTATAAAAAAGAGGTTTGTTAAAAATTTGTGTCTCTTTTAAAGTTCAGACAAAAATCTTGGTTAACTTACATGAGGACTATGTAGATTAGTGTCTGAAATGTTCTTTTAAAAAAGAACCACACATATTTGAGTGGATCTGTCTAGCCAGTGCAAGCATTTGTCAGTTATCGTGTAATTCGACACATAACTCAAGGAGCACAACGACACGACGAACAATATAAAAATAATATAAAAAGGATATTTGTGTAGGTCGCCTTTAGTACTCAAACTGCAACAAAAACAAAAACAATGACCCATATGGTCCGCAGATTCACAATAAACAAATAAAATGATTAAATATTTCCAAATATAAATGAATGATATCAAAATGAAATCATAAACTGTCACACAGCAAAATAATAAAATTAAAACAAAAAATAAAAATAAATTAAATACTTAACAAAGTAAATGTTCATGTAAAATCAATAAGTTTCAAAGTGTATAAATAAAAGGAATAAATAAAAAACAAATGAAATTAAAAATTCTTACACTCATTGAGTAAATTAAATTGGAGCAGTTTAATCCCAGCCTTTTTATCTTCAAGGTAATGATTAATATTATAGTAGGCTTTCAGACATAACTTACGTTTTTATTAAAGATTTACATTTATTTAGGCTTAGTGTTTGAATATGACTCGGTAGTTAATTATAATAAACACTGGATATAGCCGTATTGAAAAAAAAAAACTTTATATTTATGTGCGTACAAAAGGATTTCGTAAATAAACTGAGAGGGCATAGTAAAAATTTAAAGAGATTTATATATGTACTAAGAAATCGAATGAATTGACCTTTTTTTTGTAAATATCGGAGGTATGGCCCCACACGGGGATACCGTACGACATCACACTTTGGAAATAACTAAAGTAAACTAAACGGGCTGTCACTGAATCAGTTAAATCACGATTTTTCTAACGGTGTTTAACAGTGACGAGAAGTCAAAAACTCGATAAACGATGATAATCATAATTAAATAGAGATCTCCAATCTTCTATATGCATTAGATTAGGCTTGGCTAATGGCTAGGCCTTATACAATACCTAAACATAACTGGCAAAATATGTACGATAGATTCACACCTCTGCCTTACCTCTCGGGGACTATAGGCGTCATATTATTTATTTATTAAACATGGATGACTTACAGCTAAAGAGAACATAACAAAACTTGGCAAAGAAGACTCACAGCCAATTACAAGTCTTCGCTTATACACACCTGAACCAAACGAAATTCTATGGACATTACAGTAGCATACTAAAACAGAACACCGAAAAGAAAATAACTACCTAATGCAGAAATTACTGCAGCTAAACACATATTGCTCACACTATATAACACACTATAGTAGGCTGTAAACTAAGTGAAAAAAATCGGCTTAAACACTTCCTGGACGAGGACACTATTACGATCATAACACTAAAGATTTTAAGACTATAATTTAAATGATAACATATCCGCTTTAGTCTCTAAATAATAAAACTTTTAGTAGTAAATGTATCTCGCTAAAAAGTTCATTTATCAGTCCAGTTTGCTAACGAGCTATGAAACGGGTCATTGGGTCTTATAACCTAGAAATTCAGGGATCCTTTAGTTAGTACCAAGAATAAGGTTATGAGAAATGAAAGAAAGCGGCCACGATATTAGATTTGTAATGGAAACCATTTGTTAGAGGATTTTGTAGAAGTTTTTGTTATATTTTAATGGAAAGATTTTTTTGGTTGGGTTTGTTCATTTTGTTGGTCTCTTGTGCTGTCTTGTCTAGATTATAAACGCTTTTTATTTAAATGTCAGCTAGATTTTTGTTATAATTTAAATATTATTTATTTATGTCATTACCTAGGACCTTTTCAAAGCTAATACGATATTTTAAAACTATCACTTACTCCTCTTCCGTGTTTAAACTAAATATGAGGTCTCGATATTTCGACGCTGTTGCAAGCGCCGTGATCGTGTAACAACAAGTATAAAAACAATACACAATTACAATTATTTGATGATAATTAGTTCAAATCACGGATGATATCTCGTAAGTGACAGTTTAAAATTAGTTATCAGCCGTGAAAGTTTAGAGAAATGTTTTGCTAACACTATAGTTGCACGCATCGATACTTATGGGTTAAATAAATGTTAGAATAGACCATTCGTTTTAAGTACCTATTAGGCACCATATAATTATACACAACTAAACAAAGAACTATGTATTAGTCAGTGGAAAGAATGTTTCAAAAATACATAATTCATATCTTGAAAAGAGGTTTGATTGTTGTAATTTTGTTCATTTATTAGATTGCTGCACCAACTAATTGCCAGTTAGTTTTCATACAGAAACCAAATGCTTCATTAATCATGCATTATTGACTTCGGGCGTACGTATATTACACATCCAATGTTTACATCACCAAAGTATGCTTCTGTGGTGAATGAAATGAATGTGAACTTTGAATGGGAGTGAACTATCAGCAGATCGAGGTCGCGACCAATAGTTCATGCTAAGCGTGACGCTTGCTGCTATCTATTTCCATTCTCTGAGCTTTGTGCGCTCCGATTTATTATGGACGTATGGTTATCCATTATGTTTGTGCTTTTGATTTCCGATCGTGTTTTTTCTCGATGCAGCGAAAGGCATTTTATGTTACAAGAGTCTGACTTTGGTATAAGTCACAAAACTGGCATTGTGCAGCTGGGTTTAACTAAATTTTTGTCTATAAGTCCTGTTGCTTAAACAAAATTTAAAATCAGGACGACCACCATGATGAATTTAATCCCAGCCCAGTTTGGCGCTTCTACGTCACTTGTTAATCCATACCAGTGTATTCGAAACTTAAAAGTATGGTAAAAGATCTATTTAGAGAAATTAACGTTATTTTATTTTAATCACCGCACTATGATGAGCGTAGCGTAGGAATCGTAAAACAACCACAAATGACAGAGTTAATACATCTTTCTGTCGGACCTAGTGACCATGTACCAGTACCAATTTTCTATTCAAAGCTACAGAGCCCGAAACCACATATTATAACTAGTTTCATAGAGAAGCTCCGCGGAACTGTATCAAATTTTCATAGCGCTTAAATCAGTGTGTTAATATGCATCATAAACTACTTTGACATGGATTTTAACGGCAGTTTAATAGTTAGAAAACTTAATCAACTATTTATTTAGGTAATGATGGTAGTTCGTCGACAGGGGGCTTAAGTGCCAAGTTAAATTACTGCTTTACGAAAACTACCACACCTAACTTTGTACGTTTTATTTTAGCTACTAATTCACACTGCTATTAAACGATAATTTAGAAGGGCACTTTTAAATACTCATTTATATACGCGAATGAAAATATATTACCTTAAACTGGCGATGATTTAATTTTAACTTCCTTCCCTCCCTTATCTTTGACTGATTGTTCCATAATGAGAATGAGATGAAACTTTTTTCTTGTTTTTTTTTTTTTATACAGAGACTAAGACCGAAGAAGCTATTGGTATTAGTACGACCTGTTCATTATGGGTCATGTGTTTTCATAGAGATCTACTTTATGAATAGGCCACTTTGCTTCTTTGAATAGGAACATATGAGGGCAAACAGCTTTATGTGTATGTTGAGATGCGGAGGCGATCAGCGGCAACGATCTCTCGCGTCTGGCCCTGGTTCAGTCAATGGGAAGCGGTCACCTCCTTCTGCGCAGCAGTCATGCTAGCGAAGGACGTGGCCGGGCGTTTGAGGGAGTGAACCTCAAACCAACCCGGTCACCGCGGGAGACGTTCCTGGAGTCGGACGCCCGCGAGATGACTCCTGGTCATCATAGATACTGGTCTGTGGGCAGTGAACAATGGGTTGCGGGTTGTTTAAAATAGATACCGCGGCCCTAGAACATAAAGGGCAAAAAAAGGAACATTAATGTGTTTTAGTCAGAAAAAAAATCGGTCACTCCCCTTAGCTCCGCCCAGATCGGGAGAAGTTATTTGATCCGTAAAAAAAGGATACAATAACTGAGAAACTCCTTGGAGTGAAAACCTAATAACACTTTGCCCAACCAGGACCCCACGCTCGGAAGTCACGCGACCACAAGACCAACGGGAGAGGCAATGAGAACGTACAGAGAACGCCAAAGAACACGGCTAATTTTGGCTTGACGCCACGCGTTATTATAAACCGGCCAAGAGCGAGTCAGACTCGCGCACTGAGGGTTCCGTACAAACTTACGACATAAAATAAAATAAAACTATATACTATAAAGGAGGATGGCGGAGACACATGTACAATGGGACCCACTCTTAGGAGTACCGTACCGTATAGAAACTTGTACCTAGTTGTAGAAATAAATAAATAAAATGAAATAAACAGCCATATCTTTTGATTGCGTAGACTTAGAGGATTGATTTCACAGCACAAAGGGTCCACAGATTTGAGTATATTGTTTTCATTTCGACTCGATAGCACGCGTTCCCGAGATAAAGGGTCTTGACAGAGACAGACAGACGGACAACAGATACATATAAGAGATCCATTTTTTTATGTTTCATGTACGGATTCCTAAAAGTCGAAGGATGGATTCTTTGCCATTTCCTTCCCTTAGGGTGAGGCCAAACGAGCGTAATTTTGCGAGTCGTGAGTCGCAGAATTTCGTTTGCAGAAATTCTGCCTGGCAGAAATTCTGTTGGGATGCCAGACGAGCGCATTTTATTCAGTTACTATCGAACGTTTATAGCGGATGTTTGTGTCGTGCAATGGAACCGTTGAAAATTTTGTGTATTTACGAAGCATATTTAGAAGACGAAGAGGTAGATAATGCCAGAAAAAGATGCTGGGTAAATCCGTTTAATAGTGAAAGACTGATGCTTGGGCAGTTCCACACTTTATATGAACGTTTATGTGCAAATCCAGATATATTTGAAAAGTACTGTACATTTGCCATTACATGTTTTTCAAGAATTACTACAACTCTTAAAACCTTTTATTACTAAATCAAACACAAACATGAGACGTCGGCCCCCTCGCCCCCCGCAAACTCAATTCGGTCCGAATAATGCGTGTGAGTCGGCAGACAACTCATTTTGCGTCGCCGTGTGAATGAAACAGGACTTTTGTATGAAACCGAATGCAGCAGAAATTACGCGACCGAAATTCTGCGACTCACGACTCACAAAATTACGCTCGTTTGGCCTCACCCTTAACGGATGTAGCGTAAATACACAGTCCGTAATTTCCTTTAGTGCTGGTGACGTTTTGTGATAAACTTTTGGAACTAAAGTAAAAATGTTTAGTTTAACTGTGAAGTTAAAGATTATCCTTTTATTGAGTCATTGGTTTTTGCAATGTATCTGTAGATAGATAGAAGAATATTCTTTATAATGTACACCATATAAATAACAAGAATAACATTAAACAACTTATAAATAGGGTGACACAATGGGCGGTCTTATATAACATCTTATATAACGTAACATTTCAAAAAATTAATAGCTACATTTAAATAAAACAAATACTAAATATAAATACATATAATATACATTTAAAATAATAATCATCAAGAGCAAAGAAGTATTTAATATTGTTGTTTAAGGAGAGAGGTAGTGTTGTAGGCTCTAGGTGTAGCCTACAATTAAATAGTGTACCTACAGTATTTAATTAACTATTTAACTCTCGGCATGCCTGGTAGGGTCTGTCAGACCCACCACGGCAAAAAACCGTTGTATTTTATTCAAATTTGAATTCTGAGCGCACCCGCAAGCTGTAGCTGGCCGTTACGAACTACTCAATGTTTTCCGCCCGCTACCTCAGTCCGGGACGCGTTCCCACAACGAAAAGACTTGTTTAAAGTGCTCTCTCTACTTTTAATTCATAATAATTGTTAACAAAAAGCTCAAAGCTTAATTTTATGTTTAAAACGAACAAATTTTCATTTAAAATTTAAAAAATAAAGATCGTTGATTTGTAAAAAGATTTTTATATCTAATCCTAATATTATTATGTAATTTCATTATAAAACAAATATTTTTATTTATTTACTGCAATATGTATATGAAATAGTGATCTAAAACTGGGTCTGACAGACCCACCAGGCATACCGCGTCACTTCTCGCCACCAGGCATACCGAGGGTTAATATTGTTGTAATGTTCGGAGCGGCCGAACCGTAGGTAGTGTACCTACACTACCTACGGTTCGGCCGCTCCGAACATCCACGAGCGCGTGGCTAGCCGGCGCGGCGCGGCGCGCCGCGCCGCCTTAATACCGAGCGCAGGTGCATGACACTCGGTTACCAAAAGTCCGCACTAACTTAATTATATATTTTTTCATTTACATTTATTATTGTTAGAGCTGTGTTTATTGTGAAGAACACTCGAAACTACCAATTCTAAAAAACACTACATATCCGTGTCCGTGTTTATGACATTCACAACCCAGGCACTGAGTAATGCAATACTCCTTGGTAAGACTGGTTGTCAGACCTGCGAGGCACTCACTACCCGTAACAACTGTCAAAGATCTACAAATGACAGCCCGGGCCCAACAGCTTCACGTGCTTACTGAGGCACGGAGGAAACTCGGTATATAATTAGTGGTTACCCATCCAAGGACAAAGCTAGGTAAGCGCGACTTAACGTCAAGATTCATCACATGATCAAAATTCTTTATTTAAGATACGATTTTTATTCTGTAGTTTTTTTTTTTTATAAAACGTTGCGCCACACTATTAATTTCTCCTGTATCTTGGGTGCCAATTTCAAACTCCACAAACAGCCAGACCCTACACAAGTACATGTAGGTCATACAGATATTTGTTCCGTGCGGAGATCGAACCCAGTTCGAGTTTAGTAATTGCATGAAGATAGAACTTACAAAAGTTAGAATCATTCGCTTTGCTTTGTTTAACGGTTTTAACTTCGTTTAAGTTTCTGTCTATTGCAAATGATTGCATAAATGAATTAAGTAATATAATTAATTATTTTGACTATAGAAACGGGTGTGAATGTTACTGCATGAAATATTTTTCATGTTCATGGCTGTGAAAAACGGTATGTAGGTACCAAATGTTTGAAAACTTTCTAAACTCAAGAATTTTATCTAAGTTCAGATATGAAATACTAGAAATAACTAATTAAATCGAGTAGGTACCAAAGTTGAAGATGCACTAGATTTCAATATTGAAATCGCGCGATTGTAGAGTGAGATCGCAAACAATCTAAGAAATTATTACTCTCACTGAGCGCTTGCACTTTGAGCGAGACGATGCCCTCGAATCAATATGAATATTTGTGTTGAAGGACTGAACACAAATATTCATATTGATTAAGGTTTTCAAACAAGATATGTATTAAAAAAAGTATCTTATGCTTATATTCCAGACTATAATCAAACTCTGTGCGAAATTTCATCAAGATCCGTTCAGCTGTTTTGACGTGAAAGAGTAACAAACATCCATACATCCATCCTCACAAATATTCGCAAGGGCGGAGCATTCTAACACAAGCAAATTAATTGCTCAAAAAAAATGCTCCTCAATGTAACTAGCATAATTTATTTATGTTACTGAATAAACATTTTATTATTTACTAGCTTTTGCCCGCGGCTTCGCTCGCGTTAAATTCGGTAGCGCCTTATTGATTTGTAATAGCACCGCTAAGTTTTCCCGTTTCTTCCCTCTTTCTCCCTCATATCCCACTCATTTAAAAAAAAATAGCCTATGTCCGTCTCCTGGTTCCCAACTATCTCTGTACCAAAATTCATCAAAATCGGTTTAGCCATTAAAGCGTGAAGAGGTAACAAACAAACAAACAAACAAACTCACTTTCGCTTTTATAATATTAGTAAGGATTATTATTTTATTCGCATTTAAAATATTGGTAGGATAATAATATAATATGTTTCTAGTAGGAATTATTTAAAATGATAAGTATCGAACGAACAGACATACGGCAAAGCGTCACCGTTATATAAATACAGTCACACGAATTCGAACAAAGCGCTCTGCTTCCACATTCATTGTGCGAACTACCAGTATATGGGATTCACTGCCGGCTTCTCTGCTCCCTGATCATTATTCTCTCGATCTCTTCAAGTATTTCTTCTGAGCAATCGTGTTTCACCCTCTGTAGACGGTGACCAATGAGTTGCTCACCGTCCGTCCGTCCAGTGACGACGGGCCGAGTCGACGGCGCGTTAGTTTTCCACGCGAACCTCATAGAGATGTCAGCAAAGCAGAGTGGCCTCCCATTGCCACCGCCTGCCGGGGTTGCGCGTTGTGCAAACAGATACCGCTGCCCGGAACATAAAGGGCAAAAGAAGGAACATGGGTGGATGTTAGTCATTACAAGTCTGAAACTTCTCTAAGTTATTTGATATTTTCCCATCCGCAAAAAAAAACGTGCTCCACCCTAAGCCACATCATCGATCCGTATAAGGCGAGTTTCGGCCAAACGTAAGCTTATTAAGTATAAAACCCTGATATCA
The DNA here is from genome assembly GCA_905475445.1 of Ochropleura plecta. Classification (NCBI taxonomy): domain Eukaryota; kingdom Metazoa; phylum Arthropoda; class Insecta; order Lepidoptera; family Noctuidae; genus Ochropleura; species Ochropleura plecta. The sequence continues at coordinate 12,627,727 of FR997734.1, forward strand.
GCATTTGTTTTTAAATCGTTTTAATTTGCTTATCATGAAAAAACTGAAACCTCGAATATTACCATTTTCATGTTTAATTTCGCAACAATAACAGGCGTGCTTGAAAAACTAACTTGAACAAAATAAAACAACACCAGGACCGCACTATCTTCAAGTTTTCCGAGACTGAAAACCCATTATTCTCACACTAGGAACCAACTATCAAACAATAGCAACTACAGTTGAAACTAACCTCAAACAAAAAACTTCATATCCGAACAAATGAATTTAATTTGACGGGCCTGTTGGTCTAGTGGTTAGTGGCCCTGACTGCTGAGCCGGAGGTCGTGGGTTCGATTCCCACCCAGGACAAACTTTGTGTGATGAGCATGATTGTTTGTTCTGTGTCTGGGTGTGATTTATATATAATATGTATGTATTTATAAATTATATAAGTATGTATATCAGTTGTCTGGTTACCATAACACAAGCTCTGCTTAGCTTGGGATCAGATAGCCGTGTGTGAGTTGTCCCAAGATATTTATAAGATATTTTTTTTATTTAATACTTGCAAAAGAAAATACCAGTTAATAATAGCGATCTGATATCTTTTGATCCTTACTAATATTATAAAAGTGAATGTAACTTGGTTTGTTTGTTACGTCTTCACGCCTAACTGGCAAAACCGATTTTGATGAATTTTGGTACAGTGATAGTTGGAGCCCTGGAGATGGACAAGGCAATTTTTTTTTAAAGTGAGAATTGAGGGAGAAAGACTTGGCTTTGATATTACAATAAATAAGACGCAAGGGCTAAAACTACAGGAAGCACGTCAGGAATCAGGAACTGTGTTACCCCGAAATTAACGCGAGCAAAGCCGCGGGCAAAAGTTAGTTATCAATAACTATTTGGGACGGTATCGCAGATAGCACGGAAGAATATAACAATATTATGAAGTTCCTGAAAGCGAGAATTTCCGTTCTGGTTTATAGGATTACCTGACGGTATCGTGCAATATTGAATCGAATACCGAACCAGCATCGGTAAATATAAGACTTTTTAAACATAGATAAAATATTAGATCCGCAGTAATCGCCATGAGTTCCTTTGATTAAGTAGTTTTGAAATTGGTTCGACGTTATTGGGAAAAGTTACGTCATCGGTATTAAAAATGATTGGTAATATTTAGTATAGTTTAACATAACATCACGCATATTTTCCCGGAAAGATTAGACAGAGGTGTTATTTATAGTATTTTGACGGCACGGTTGGTGCAGTGGCTGAGCTTTCGACTGTTGCGCTGCGTGTCGCGGGTTCGATTCCCGCACGGAACACATATTTGTATGGCCTACAGATAGTTGTTCCGGGTCTGGCTGTTTGCTTGTGTGTGTTTGTAAGTTTAAATGTTTGTAAACGCACACATGATACAGGAGAAATTCCTAGTGAGGGGCAACGTTTTTAAAAAAAAATAGTACAGCCATATTTCGCCAGTTATGTCCCCATGTCATATTGGTTAAACCTATTGCCATCAACCAGGGAAAAATCCAGACTCCGAGGCTGCTACTGTGAAATCCCTTGTGGAAAAACCCAATAATACATCAAAAACCAAACCCAGGACCTCATACTAAGCGGTCGCACTTACGACCACCAGACCAAGGCGGCAGTAGTCCTGTAACAAAGCATGCAACGAGGTAAGATTGAAATTGTGCTTTATTCATCAAATAATACTGAAAGCAACAGAGAACTACGAATAATTCGTAGCTAAATAATAACCCCGAATGTCACAAAACACTTTTACTGTCTAAAACCCCGCCAGGCATCCATGTTCCTTCTTTTTGCCCTTTGTGTTCCGGGGCCGCGGTATCTTTTTCGAACAACCCGCAACCTAGACAGGCACTGGTATTGGCACCCGCCTTTGCTTTTCTGACATCTCATTGGGGCGTGCGTGGAACTTGTCGTCGACACGGCCTATCGTCGCCAGACGGACACCGTTCACCGTTTTTCCGTCCACAGACCCGCATCTCCGGTGGCCGGGATACTTGTACTGTTTTGCTTAATAAGAGGTTTAAAATAAATACATTAGGTGTCCTGATTGTCCTAACTGTCGCAGTTAACTGTTCTGTATTTGTTTAATTATTCGCAAAATGGCTATTATTGTGACTAACAGTATCGCATTTCACTGACTTCCAATTTGTGTCATGTTGATCCTGTTTTCTGTCCAACTAGCATAATGTGATTAAAAAAATACCAGGGATTTTAAACAGGATATTCTCTATGTAATGTTCGATTACGCAAATCGCTTCAAACAAGTCCAAAGGTATTTGGAAAATCAGGATTAACTAAAGATTCAGGATTTACTGGGTTTTTTGTGTATAAAGCCAGCAACGAGAATATGAACTACAACTAAATAAAATCTGTATTAAATAATCAAAGATTTTTCATGAAAATGATTATAATACTCCACTTTGTCATCTTACGCTCGAGAAACTTTAAGCCGTCCTAGTGCTCTCAATCATTGAAATTTAAGACCTCGATCTTAGACGGCCGCTCCTAGCCACCGTGGCAACATTTTGTCCCTCAAAATAAAACACTTTCGTGTTCTCAAGAAGAGCGAAATAACTAGATAAGTTATGCATAATTTTGCGTCCTCGATTTTTTTGGGATTTTTCATAAAGGAGAAGATTAAGGTATAAAATATTCTGGATTGTTGTCTACAACAAAACCTGCCTAACGAAGAATTGAAGTATAACTTATTTGTTTGTTTTCCGGTTTGAACCTAAATAGAAACCTCGAAACCAAGTTTACCCTCTAAACGTGTTGAAAGCCCACGTCTCGTTTGCATATCTGAATATAGTACTTGTAGTAGCTTGTTCACTTCCAACAAAGATCGTAGTTTCCAATTTAGGAAACAATTTTGAAAATATTTCGCTTAAGCTCAGAAAGATCAAAGAAGTTCTGATACGTATTTATCAAGATATTTGGTAGTCCGTCAGCTTTCTGACCCAAAATTCGAAATTTAAAATGCGGCTCACGATTTCAATAAAGAGTAAGACATTGAATTTCTAATAGAATCCGAGCAACGGAGATGTTGCATAAAATTTGGAAACTTCCTACCTTAAGCCGGACGTTTGGCCACACGAAGTGAAGCAGAGTCACAGGATACTTCCTCAACTAATGCAATTAGACACAATAATCTCGGAATTTGGAACTTTTTGAAGTACAATTCAAGAGTGTAGTCTCGAGTTCTTTATCACTAGTGAAGAGGCGGGTCTTGGGTAAAGAGGTACGTATACTATTGCAATTTGTACAAAGTGAGCTCTTTCCACCGCTCGTATTTATTTCCCGAGGAGAAATGGCCGCGTGCATTCCCTACCACGTTATTCTGAGAGGAGATTAAACGTCAACATTCTGAACAGAGCCTTCCCGTTCTAAGCTTTAGGTCATACGGTTTATACCTATTATCATATTAACTTGCGTTAGATAGCTTGAGCTGTCGGAATAAGTTGGCTGTATTTGAAATGCGATTGCTGTAAGGAAACGTTGTATTTTATCGTATTATTCAGTTTCAACCGATGTAATGTGCGTTTTGCAGTACATTTGAAACGCTATAAATGTTTAGAAATAAATACGACATCCGTTGAACATCAATAGTAGAAGCAATAAACGATCAGTTGTTTTGAACAATAACTCATTTAAATAAATTAATATTAAACAAATGCATCGCGGAACAATAAACAGAACTTTTTCTTTTATTTATAGCCGGAATAACTCTTTCTGCGGTTTTGTTGGCTCCGTTGTGCAATAATAAATTTACTGAGCATAAATTAAGTACGTCACACGGTTTGTGCTGTAAACCTTTCTCTAAAAACCGTTCGCATTTGTGTTAATTTGTTATTCGCCATATTTCTTTGAAAAGTACTCTTGTTGGACAATGAGTGCAGTTTAGAAATCGCTTTGGCTGTACTGTTTGTTAGCTAGTTTAACGATGTGATTAGTGTTTGTTCTTGGAAGTTTTACAAAAGTATAAGGTGGAAACTAATCAAGTGTCTGAAAAGTAGTTGTCTGATCTTAGTTTTATATGTATCTTCTTCGTAGTGCATCGAGGGCAATCTTAATTGAGTCAGCGTAGAATTCGTCGTTTTTTTTTCATTCCATTTCATCTATTCAATGATCCATTATTTATCTATTGTGCATCAAGTCACAATGTTCTACTTCCTACTACTGGAAAAAATTAAGGGATCAAACAAAAATTTTTTTTTGGTAATTTTCAACAGCCCGTAACTTCGAGAGAAATGGTCATACGAGAAACCAAAAAAAGGAAATTATAGCTCCGTCGCGGTTAGTTTACCAACTGCATTTCAGTTTGTAATCACCTCTTTTTGGTCTTTGATATTGCGTCCTGGTTCCTCTTTGATAGTGCAAATGTATGGGAAATGCGAAATATACGGCCATATATTTTGATTGCTTAAGGTCCAAGGGACATCAGAATTACGTTTAAATTTCAAATCGATACCTCCACGCATTCTCCAGATAAAGGGTCTTGACAGACAGACAGACGAACAACAAAGTGATCCTGTAAGGGGTCCGTCTTTTGTAGTATGGAACCCTGGAAATAACACATATTTACAAACTAGCTTTTGCCCGCGGCTTCGCTCGCGTTAATTTCGGGCTAACACAGTTCCCCTTGCGCCTTATTGATTTGTAATAGCAACGCTAAGTTTTCCCTTTTCTTCCCTCTTTCTCCCTCACATCCCACTTTTTTTAAAAAAAAATTTGCCTATGTCCGTCTCCTGGTTCCCAACTATCTCTGTACCAAAACTCATCAAAATCGGTTTAGCCATTAAAGCGTGAAGAGGTAACAAACAAAAAAACTCACTTTCGCTTTTATAATATTAGTAAGGATTACCAACACATCATAATGGCCTTAATAATCAAAAATTAACTACTTTTTCCCACTTGCAACAATTGCTGTCGCTTATTCAATAGGATCAGAAATCAACATACTAAAAAAACTTAATAATCACAAAAAGATCTCACATAAGTTAACAATAACCGCAACCTGTAGCCCACACGTATTCGTTTACGTAAATTTAAATAATAAACGATACTACAAAAAAACAGGTAAAATAAAATAATATTTCCCTTTCTCAGGCGCCTAGGGACGAAGTAAACACCGTAGGTGGCAGAATATATTGTGTAGGTACATTCCTTCTTTCGCGTTCGTTGCGGATACAGTTTTGATGCTTATTTTGTAAATAAAAACATACGGTGTCAGCTGGTTTTTCTCGGCAGTCGTAAAAAGTAGGAAAGGATTACTGTCGTACGTTTTACGAGAAACCCACGTTTGCACGACACTATGTACAAATTACAATGCTCATTTGGGAACGGTTAAGAAGATTACACTTTTTTTTTGCGGATGGGAAATCATCAAATAACTTCTCCTGCCCAGAGCAGGAGAAGTTATTTGATGATTTCCGCAGTGGGAGAGAGTGTTTATTTATATTTTATCTGTATTGGTTTTGATAGTTTATTATTTAGCACATGTGACTAAAAGAGTGATGGATCTGAATGTTGATGGACGGAGAGCGCGAAGAAGACCAAAGAAAAGATGGATGGATTGTGTGAGGAATGATATGAAGGAGAAAGGTGTAAATGAGGAGCTGATAGGGGAGAATGGAAGAAGAAAACGTTTTGCACCGACCCCAAATAGAATGGGACAAGGGTAGGCAAATAGCTTTGCTATTACAAGTTGACGAAAACATAAAAGTGATATAATTTAAGTTTCACTAAGTGGACACGAATGAAAATCTTGGCGTGTCCAGATGACGAAATAATAAGTGATACTAACTTTGAGTTTCACCAACTGGACACACGTGTGTCCGGTCTCTTGTGTCCAGTTGGTGAATAACCCCAATAAATAAGGCACAAGGGCAAAAACACCATGTAGCAGGTACCTGCAAATCAGGAAAGAGGAACTGTGTTACCCCAAATTTAACACAAGCGAAGCCGCGGGAAAAAGCTAGTGCTAAACTAAAAACATTTTTCTAAAAAAAACCGACTTCCAAGATCACTGAAAAGTCGGAAAATAATTTTACTTCCGGAAATCGGTAGCAAAAAAAAACGTTGATTCGAACAAAAGTTACCGATTTCCGGAAGTAAACTTATTGTCCGTCTTTTTAGAGATTTTAGGATTCCGTACCTCAAATAGAAAAAACGGAATTCTTATAGGATCACTAGCTGTGCCCAGCGGTTTCACCCGCTGCTCACTTAGGGGTATGAAAAATAGATGTTGGCCGATTCTTAGACCTACTGAATATGCATATAAAATTTCATAAGAATCGGTCGAGCCGTTTCGGAGGAGTATGGGAACGAAAATTGTGACACGAGAATTTTTTATATTAGATTTTGTTGTCTGTCTGTCTTTCAAGATCTCAGGAACGCGTGGAGGTATCGAGTTGTTATTAAAACCATAACTTCAACAAAACCAACTCAAGACTGTGTTCTCCTAGAGCTGTGGAAAATACAAATAGTGATTTGTATTTTTCACAGCTCTAGGAGACCACATCATTTACACCATCTTTTTACTGCGTAGACTTAGTGAAGTCTACGCAGTAAAAAGATATAGCCATTTCTGTCACAAGTTTGTACCTCCGGTGGGCGAGTCCGACTCGCACTTGACCGGTTCTTTTTCTTATACTATCTGGTTGTCGATTTTTTGTAGCAGAGTACGCGTTCTAGCAAAGGTAAAAACTGGGTTCCTTCTAGAATATCAATATTCTGTTGGGTTATAAACACCTCCAAGACACAACAAGCCCCTTTGTTCGGATGTTTCTTTTTTAAATTATTTATGTCCATAGTTTTTTTTTTACAGTACTAACTTTTCTTTTTATGTGCAAACTAGCTGGTGCCCGCGGCTTCGCCCTTGTGATATCGAAAAAAAGTATCCTATGTGTTATTCCAGACTATAATCTACCTTTGTGCCAAATTACATCAAGATCCCTTCAGCTGTTTCGACGTGAAAGAGTAACAAACATCCATACATCCCTACATCTATCCATCCTCACAAACATTCGCACTTATAATATTAGTAGGATAGCAACGAAGGAAGGCAACTGTTATTCTGTTTGCTAAACCTGATCATAGGCACAATGAAATCTATGAATAGACTGTTATGGCATACAGCATGATTATCATCATCATCTGCCTAGCCCCTTTCGAAGTATGATGGCGTAGGTTTCCAGTCTAACCGGATGCAGCTAAATAGCAGTATTTTACATGGAGCGACTCAAACTCAAAGCATTTATTTCGATTAGACCATTACAGGCACTTTTGAATGTCATGAAAACAAAAAAAAAATGAGAGGTGTCAAGGGACACCCGGATGGAACGAAGTTATTATTTATTATGTACAAAAAAACTGTATACACTCAACAAAAATAAAATCAATGCGAAATAGAAATGAAAATATTTGTCTTGCTTTCTATAAGAGAGAGAGAGAGAGAGAGAGACAGACAGAGAAACATGCGCACGCCGCACAGCTTACAATAGCTTACTATAGCAAGTGTCGTCACAATTTTTTCCGTCTAGCCCCCTTTAATAACGCGCGATAAGGAACTTCGTTCCAAAATATGCTGCTACAGTCCCAGACACAAGACATAATAATTTTGGGAATTTACTGTAGTTGCCCATCCCAAGGCATAGATCTCTATGGAGAAGAATGGGAAAGAAACTCCATAGACACTCTTTTAAATCATAATATTTTTACTAAACTACCTTAACAGCCCAATCAGTACTACCTAGTTTCCTTTTGTCATACCTAAATATCACTACATTATACAACTCTAATTAAGTTTTCCGATTTTGACTCAACAACTTTAAACTTTTGTTTTCGCAACAATTTAATAGCGTCAGCAAAAACAATTTATAAACGTAGTTAACAAACAAATACTAAACAGTTTCCAATTTGAACATGAGTAAGCTTTATAATTTCTGTGTATAAATAATATTTATGGACGGACTCATTTTATTTATTTGTCATTTAAAAGTTAATCGAAATATTATATTTTGTTACAATTGTGATTTCAATAAATATGTAATTACAATATTTATATTTGATGCAATTTGAATAGTGTTTTTGCATAAGCGGTTCACTTAGCCGCTTAACAGTTTATCCAAATATTAAGGTAGACGGAATATGTATTCTAATATTTTTTTAACTGTGTTTAAAGTGTTTTTCGGCACTTGAATAGTGTGAAAGACTACACTATACTAACATCATCATTAATTTTCCTGCCCTTGTCCCTTTCTATTTGGGGTCGGCGCAACACGTTTTTCTCTTCTATTCTCCACTGTCAGACGTCATGGCATCATTTACTCCTTTCTCCTTTATATCATTCCTTACATAATCCATTCATATTTTCTTTCCCCTCCCTCTCCATCCATCAACATTCAGATCCATCAATCCTTTAGTCACATGTCCTTCGTCCCTCATTCATCGTTACATGTCCATACTAAGACAAACGACTCCCTTTCAATTTTTCTGTAACAGGCGCAACTTTCGAACTTCCTCTGATATCACCATCCCCTTAATGGTTGAATTTTTGCAAAAGCTCGTCTTAGTGAGCACTCAGTTCTAAAAAACCCCATGCAAAATTTGAGACTGCTAATACTAGCCGTTTCTGCAATTTCGTGGCAGTGATTTTCTCTTTGAAATATATAGGTAACTAGCTTCCGCCCGCGACTTCGTCCGCGTGGCATAGCCACTTTGGGCTTTAAAGTTAGCGTTAGTAAGTTAGCTAGCTAACTTTAACCCGCATGATGATCGAAAAAAAAAATCTTGCTCGCCCCTTTTCTTCCCTCTTTCTCCCCCTTATCCCTTTTTTAGCTTATGGCCGACTCCAGGGTCCCAACTGTCTCAGTACCAAAATTCATCAAAATCGGTTTGGCCATTTAGGCGTGAAGACGTAATAAACAAACAAACTCACATCCGCTATTTTAATATTAGTAAGGGTGTTGTAGAGGGGTGCTGTAGAGTCACTCATAAAAGGAATATTCGTAAAGAAGAATATTTTTTATTATTTTGGTTTAAAATCTAATAATTCCTGGGTTGTGGAGGTCAGATAGGCAGTCGCTCCATGTAAAATACTGATATTCAGCTGCATCCGGTTAGACTGGAAGCCGACCCCAACATAGTTGGGAAAAGGCTAGGCAGATGATGATTTTGGTTTAAAATTAAAAGAGATTAAAATCATGTAGCTGGAATACCTACTAGTGATATTACGTACTAGTTAATTTACAGGTACAGGTTACAGGTATTTTTTATTTGTACGAGGAACTTGCTGCTAGTTTTAACAACAAAATATTCATAAAACAAGTCTGTTCTTTCTTTTCTCCAAAATAATTATAAACGCGGTATGTTTGGAGGAAATAAAAGACAAAGACTTTGTTGAGTTATGGTTGAATCGTGCGCAATAGTTACTGCGCTCTGTCCGGGACTTGTGGCATGCAAATGAAGCAATGTATTGCATTTATAGCGTTGAGAGTAGGCGGGCCTGGCTTTTCCAATGAAAGGTGAAACAACTGTTTAAGTTCAGTACTGAATTACATAATTTAAAGTTGTGTTTTAGTGAATAAAACGACGAAGTTTTCGCTTCAATGCAGTGAACCGTTAAGTTCCAAAGAAATGGACTCCCAGAAACGTTTAACAAGGATTTGTCTCTCATTGAACTGACGATTTCATGCAAATGTCACGCATTATTTATTTATTTACCAATTATTTATAGCACCTTTATAGACATATCCAATACGATGATATAAGTCACCAAATAATACAGCATACCAAAAAAAAAGTTAATTAAATTAAAAATAAATTAATACTTATCTTAATTAAACATGGCAAAGCATATATGATCAAAATTATGCTTAACATTATCATTAAGGGAGGTAAGTACCCCTCTCCTTTACGATCTGTGCACTATGAAGAAATCTCGGCAGGTTTTGCCCAAATATTGCTTCCGATAATGTTTATTATATTAATAATCCGAGCGGCTCGAGATATTGGGGTTAATTTTATACTTTTAGCATATTTCCTCTTTTTTGCGGATGGGAAATCATCAAGTATCTTCCCCCGATCTGGGCGGAGCAGGGGGGATTGTAGACTTGTACTGGCTAAGACCCATGTTCCTTCTTTGCCCAACAACCCGCAACCCCGGCAGGTGGTGGCCATGGCAGGCCCCTCTGATCTGCTGACATCTCTTTGAGGCGCGCGTGACACACTAACGTGCCGTCGACACGGCTTGTCGTCACTGGACGGACGGACGGTGAGCTAACCATTGCTAACCGGCCACAGACCCGCATCTACGGTGGCTGGGACTCGTCTCACGGTGGCTGGGACTCGTCTCTCGGCGGCGCCCGACGTCCGGAGAGTCTCCCGCGGCGGCTAGGTTGGTTTGAGGATAGTTTTAGCTTATTGTTAGATTTTGACACACATTGTGGAATGTAAATAATGGTTATTATGCATATAATAGAGTCCTCATAAAAGTACACTTACACTTAAAATTTACTGCAGAACCGAAACTAAAGGCAACTTTTGTTTGAATGGTAAGTCATAGCGGATCAACTCGTCACTCGAAGGCCCTTACATTAGCATATACCTCAACATTATTATAGTCCTTCCATCTGTTACTGTCAAAACTGTTAATCGATAAAAACTTATTTTGTCTCATTTAAATAAAAGCCCTTGTTAAGTTCAAACGCGTTTTTCAATTAAAAAACTGTTTTTTTTAATGTCTAAAAATCTTTGCAGAAAATGTTTTTTAAACGATCGGTGGGCATCATCCTTACTTATATATATATATATCCTTACTATATATATTATTATAAAAGCGAAAGTGAGTTTGTTGCGTCTTCACGCCTAAAAACCGATTTTGATGAATTTTGGTACAGAGGTAGTTGGAACCCTGGAGACAGACATAGGCTATAGCGTTTTTTTGTCTTGCCCCGAATTTAACGCAAGCGAAGCCGCGCGCAAAAGCTAGGCATGCATAAAGACGTCTTAATCACAACAAATTATTATTCCTTAAAATCCCCTCCGAAATCCATAAAAATAATTTCTTGAAGCTTATTGTGTTCCGGAAACACCTCCTGTGTTCCTCCGAAGATGTTTATTAAAAACATGTGAAAGGTAAAATATACGGGATTTTACCAAAACATTTTACAAAGGAATTACACAGAGATTTACGTGTCTCAGAAGAATCAGTATGCGTACCGCATATTCGTGCTTTTAGAGGTGAACAAACGATAAGTGCTAAGAAAACGACTGCTGTGAAAATGTATATGAAAATCATGCGAATTTCTTGAGGGCATTAAAACTTTAAGGCTGCCTTGAGAGTTATAAATGTTTCGCCTTTTATCATTGGGCATAAACGTGATCGTTGGCAATATAAATATGATAATAACCATTTTTATTGTTTGTGAAATTACAACGGTTATTGCATGTAGTTTGAATACTACATTAAGGTACATGCTTATGTTTAAAATGCAGTCTAGGGACTTCTTGATTAGTTTTTCGAACAATGCGTTAGTTTTGCATTTATTTGAAAGATTTTACATTCGTCTCACAAAGAGACATCATAAAAAATATGGTGAACAAGATACCTAAAAAACTAACCTTTTTCCGTTATTAGTTCCACTACTAATAATAGTAAAATATCAAATAGATTATTTTACAAAAATCCCAGTCATGTATAATTTTTTACACGATCACGAAGTAATCGGTGTACAAATATTAATAAAAAAAATACGGTTTTGTGTTTTAGAAGTTAGTTAAAAATACATTTTTCACATAGCAATGTCAAAGATAAACTGCAAAGTAAAGGACAATGCATATAATTCGGCGTGCATCTACGCTAACAATTTGCACCGCGACTGACGTCTATTTAGTTCCAGCTCATAAATAACGTGGTGGGGATGGAGTTCGTCGCACGTGCGCCTAACTGCGCCATCTGTCGGTAGTTGCCGTCGTTATGATGCCTCGTCTAAACAATTATTGTTAGAGATAAAAATATTTCAGACGCCACCGGATGGTGATGACTTTACTTTTTTTCTGCTACACAGATGAAGCGTGCTCATGAATAATTTATTTTGGCTTTCAGTGGTATACTAGATATTTATTACTAATTTATGTTGAATTTGCTTGTAAAACAAAGTTCGTTTTTGAAGTGTAATAGCTTTCATTCAATTAATAGATCATTTGTGTGTACGTGATAAAAGTCAACATTAAATTTACTCAACGTCAGAAAAAAATAACTGTTAATATATTTACTGCTATCAAAACGTAGGGCAGGTGTTTTCATGGATGCACTTTTCGTTACACTCGATTACACCAATTGACGTAAAAGTTCAAACGTAGGTACTTCAGAACAGATTCAATTTAGTTCAAACCGTCGATTACAGCGGGCGCGTCGACGCGAAGCGCAATTTTAAATGCTTGCGGTTGGCACAACCAGTTTGTTCTATCTACTATTACTCTCCTACGATTTCGGGTCGAAATTCGGGAAAAGCGCTGGCGTGGGCCAACGCTGCCCATTCATTTGGTCTTCCCATTAAAAGGGAGCTTTTAACTACAGCTAATTTATGCAGCGCACGGTTTGCCGGGACAGATTACAGAGTGGCGTGTCCATTCTGTGCACAGTTTGGGCCTGAATCACGCCTGTCGAATGTGTTACGTCTGGTGGAAATTTTCTGGCTGTTTATTCGTTTGATTTGTAGCCGTGAGCAGAATTTGTGCCAGTAGATATTACTTTGTAGAACGTGTTCCTGATGCAGGCGTAATTACTGTTGTGTGTTTTACACCGGTTGGACGTCCTTCTCTGTTGCACAATAACGTTGGAGCCAATAAAGTCCATTTTCGAAACCTTAAAATAAATCAGAAAAGTTGAGTAGCATTTTGAAAGGCCGTGAAGGCTGCGTTACATGATTCATCAATATTAGTTGCCGTTCACGGGACTAAGTTAAAATCGACGAAACGTCAAAAAAGTATGGCGTAATTGACTGATAGCTTTCAGTTTCACTGTGGAAAAAATAAAATCAAGATCCTGAAAAATTTTGAGGCAATTAAGATTGATGTACGCTGCTAATTCGTATAAAAAGAGCCGCTTACGACCAAATGATTGGCAAACTCTATTTAATTTCATTAAGCGACTAATTGTTTCACTAGACTGTTTATATGACTTAATTCTTAAACAGATTAGTGATGTTGCATGTTTAATTAATAAGCCAACATCATTATTCAGCATATTTAGTTGTACTAGAGAATGAATTAATTTCGAAAACGTAAAATCATGATATTCGTACCAAAAGCCACTTGAAGATTTAAGGAAACGTCATAATAAATTGATAGCACAAACCCTCTGCTACTTACCCTAAAAAGGTTGACATTAATCAAACAACTTCATCAAGTCAGTTTATAAATTACCTGTAACGACCAAGTTTCATAAGCAAAACACTGAGTTTGAAATGAGAAATGGAAGTTCATTATAATTTTTGTTTATGATGGTGACCCAAATATTATTAAAGTTGCATCTTTTCGTCTTTTGAATGAACTGTTATGACTTGTGTAAATCTTTCAGGGTTGAAGCAAAATATATTCTTGTGTTCGATATTGCCACAATAAACTATCAATAGATAGACCGCGTAACTCATTTCTAGTTGGACCGAAACAACCGGCAGAAGGAAATAAATGCAAACAGAAAGAGCATAAAACAAAATTGGCGTCCCACAAAGTTTATTTTTCGATTTATGCAGAATGAACGAATAACAACTCGATTTACGGTCACAATCGTTACTTACAATGTCTTTGAAAAAAAAAGTTTAAAGGGGAAACACCGCGGTGCCCGCGCGATCTCCGCTATGCCTTTCCGTCAAAAGCGATCCAATCGTTCTCTTTATTGAAACAGCCGTCTGCCGTCTTTGTTGCGGGAATTCCCTTGAATCCAATTTATGCAAAGTATTTACGAGTGACAAGAATTTATTTGACGTGCCAATTTTGCACCCCAAAGTTCCAGCTCACGAGCCACATTTTAAAAGCGCTCGGCATGTTAGTGATTGAACGGTTCACATGATATTTTGTTACCAGAGTCGCGGCGAACGTAACTACATAGATTTTCTATCGGAAAATAGAACGCCAGCCATGATACGGCTTTCAAGTTAAATAAAAGTAAGCATTTTCAAATCTGTGGTAGAGACATTGACAAATGTGTTATAACGTCAGTGTCATCTTTGAGGCGGAGGCAATACGCTGGCGGAATGACATCGAGACGGGGGGTTATTCACCAACTGGACACAAGAGACTGGACACACGTGTGTCCAGTTGGTGAAACTCAAAGTTAGTATCACTTATTATTTCGTCATCTGGACACGCCAAGATTTTCATTCGTGTCCACTTAGTGAAACTTAAATTATATCACTTTTATGTTTTCGCCAACTGGACACAACTATTTTTTTTTGCAAAAAAGGGTACAGTCAGGTACATAATCGCCTCAATTTCATGAAAAAGCTGCCATACTTTTTTACTTGAAAAACCTTATTAGCTTCTACGAGTATTTAAGACAATTTTTGAAATAAAACAAATTTAAGTAATATCATGACGATTTATTAATGTGAAAAATACTATACTTAACTAATGTTAATTTTTTGATTACCTGTAGGTGCTTTTATAACATCAGCGTGACAATCCTTACTAATATTATAAAAGCGAAAGTGAGTTTGTTTGTTTGTTTATTTGTTTGTTTGTTTGTTACCTCTTCACGCTTTAATGGCTGAACCGATTTTGATGAAATTTGGTACAGAGATAGTTGGGAACCAGGAGGCGGACATAGGCTAATTTTTATTTTAAAAAAGTGGGATATGAGGGAGAACGAGGGAAGAAAAGGGAAAACTTAGCGTTGCTATTACAAATCAATCAGGCGCAAGAGCAAAAACTGCAGGTCTGCTTGGTGTGTTATACCGAATTTAACGCGAGCGAAGCCGCGGGCGAAAGCTAGTATTCAATATAATCTTCGAGTATCACAGAAAAATCATATAAGGTCATACATAAACACAGCAAAATATATTTTTATATTTTTCAAGGTTAAACGCAATGACGTTTTTAACCTTTAAAGATACACTCCACTCTTATACAAACTTGTAAAGCTTGCTTTCTTATTAAATGTAGTTACAGTAAAATTTGTACGAGTACGGAGCAACGCCACATTGAAGATCCAACATTATTTTTCCTTAGGTGTACATATTTATATCCATCTTTCAATAAAATTGGACGATTTCTTTGGGAATTGATGAATGAAAATGTATTTCTGTTAGCCAATGATGGGCCTGCGACTTCTTCAATAGACATATTTGTCTTTACATGAAACAATAAACAAGATTTTTTTAAGAAAAAATAAAATATAACGGGATTGCTAACCTAAATTAACTTAAAAAATACAATATTTAATCTAAAACTGAGTAGGTACTTACCTATATTAAAATCCACGTCACTTTTAAATGGCACAAATACTGCACTTAATGCACACGCGAAACGAAGTAAACTGATAACGAATTATGACCAAAGGGTTACCGGGTTGGGATTTTTTACCTGCTCCAACCAATCAGAGCAAACTACGTCATTGTTAGTCGCCGGCCGCCGGGAATACAGAAAGTGTAATAATACTGGTTACATGTAGAAGATTATAAAACAAGGATAGAGATAGTGACTGTCAGTGTTAAAAATACATTCTTTATAAATTCACAAATTGTGAATAATTTTAAAATTACATACTTAATTACCCATTCTCAGTAGTGGGACGTTCAGTGGCCGATGATGTTTGACACAAAACATTAATGTGCTTGACTGTACTTTATCTTGAATTCGGGTAAAATGCGAACTTGTGTCCAGTTGGCGAAAACATAAAAGTGATATAATTTAAGTTTCACTAAGTGGACACGAATGAAAATCTTGGCGTGTCCAGATGACGAAATAATAAGTGATACTAACTTTGAGTTTCACCAACTGGACACACGTGTGTCCAGTCTCTTGTGTCCAGTTGGTGAATAACCCGAGACGGGAAGTCGCCTCTTTGCTGATACAAACCCGTAAACAACAGATTTATGGCATCTTGTAGCCACGCACTGACGAAGACAGATGGCCTTATTATGTGCTTAGCCGTCCTTCAAACGAATTTTGTAAGAATAGTGGGAACGTTTTGATTGACCACAATAATATTTTAGCACGTCCATTATGCGGTTGTGGTTTGCGGGTTGTGCCGGAGTTGCGGGCTGTTCGAAAGAGATACCGTACCAATACGTAACAATAGGTAGGATCAATAGGTATAGGTAGGTTTTAGTCAGTAAAAGTCTGACACTTCCTCCCGCTCCGCCCAGAGCGGGGGAAGTAATTTGATGATTGGCCACGCCAAAAAAAAAGCACGTCCATTATTTCTTCACTTTTGATACTCGACGCCTGAGTAACAAGCGTGAAAGTTATCTCGAAAAAATATGATTATCTAAGGCGTTCCGCATCGTACAGCGCTTAGAGGGTATTTGATTAACGATCCGTATTAATTTCATCCAAAATCCCCGTAACGAGGCGAGTGGAGGTAGGTATCGTCGGTTGGCGCAGAAATATCGCCGTACCTATAATACTCGTTATTAATGCTAGTCATTCTCCGACTGAGATGGCTATCAAAAACCTTCCAAGTTCCGCCCTTATGGGACATTATCATTAAGTGGATTGATTCAGTGCTCATTGCCGCAGCTCAAACATGAGTTCGATTTGCGATTAAACGCGATTTAATAACAGTGCTGACAGTATTTGTTGTAGAAAATGAGTTTAAATTAATGTTTACGTTACACGTTTATTTGCGGCGGGAACTGTTATCGGTGCGGTGGTAGGTTTGTTAGGTAACCACGGAAGTTCGTGACCGGGTGACGCGCGAACGCATATCGGCAAGCAAAGTATGGTTTTAATTGTACAGGATATAATCCCGGTTCGATCGGCGAACGTTTTGGGAATAATTGTGTTCGTATAATCCTGGCCGTGTCTCTGATGTCGGTGTGTACCCCCCCGCCCTCCTCGGGGTCCTCGCCCCCCCTCTCCTGATTGATGGCGCCGGAGATTGCATGTCAGGATTACATCTGCGGAGGATGTACGGATTATTTAGTTGCTGGCAGCGGATAAATAGAGCAAGAAATATTCAGATAAAAAAAAACTTGTATCACGTCAGATAGACGTGCGAACTGGCGGTAATCTCGTTTGTGTCTTTGGTGAAAATGTCATTTCTCCCTATTTCATCACAGTCGACAGCGTACAAACTATTCTTTCATAACAACGTTATAGATGTGAATGTTGTGCGATACTCACATTCCTTTGTGTATTTAATGTTCTATTTCACTTTTATTTTCATTTCACTGGCTTCTCAAAGTGTCCGTAAAAATTGTTAATAAATCAACTCGTTCTTTGACAGAAGTTCCGGTTAAATAAATTCGACAAAATGTCCATTAACTGTCTAAATTAAATGCATTTTGTCTAAAACGTACTTGAAACAGCATAGCGTTGCAATTTGTCACTCTAGTTCTTTGAAATCCCAGTATAAATAAACTTAAACCAAATAAATAGGTGACGACAAAGAGAAATCTCGTGGTAGAATAATATCAAAGCGTTGGCAAAATTTAATTTCACTTCTGTTTACACTGCGTCAAAGCAAAACAACTTAAATATTCTTAAAATGTAATCTTTTTTTACAAAGAATCAAGAAAAGCTGTAAACACGACCGCGAGTAAGAGGGAAATGTGTTTCTAGTTTATACAAAAACAAGATTTACCATCGTCTATCGATGGTAAATCTTGTTTTTAAAACCACACAGGGTTTGCCTGGAGCTGCAGTTCTACATTACTTATAATATTAATACTCATGTTCTGAGGCCCTAGCAGTTGCTAGATTGCGGTATGGACAGTGACTTAAATACGTCGATCATATTATATTAATATCTATGGATGATACCGATTGTGCTTTTTGCAAATCATTTAACACAAATGCTACATGATAAAATGTATTTTCGATTTAAAAAAAACGATGTATTTATTTCCAATGACCGCTCTATGACTGTTTTAAAAATCTTTGCCTGATATTATTTAAGTTCTGTACTATGCTCTCTTGCCATTGTACAGGTCATATAACACATATCACAAACATCGTGTTAAGCTAGAGTAGAATTCTAAAACAATAACGATTGGGCCTTAATCACATAATCTTTTTATTCTTTATCTTTTAAACATGAACTGAATGTGAAAAGACTCCTTATTAAAGCAAGAATTTTTCAATTACTTACTTGATTTAGGTTATTGAGGCGCACCCTTTATGATGGATCGGAAGGTCTTTGTCTCTTTCATATGAGAATTTTATTCATATGTCCAATATTATTTCCGTCTGAATAGAAATATTTCCAATAAGCGCCGTCCCAGATTTTGCATTGTGTCGCCGCGAATTTTCTTTTGAATATCAGTTGAGGAAAGTGTTGGTATTTCCTACTATTGTATTGTAGTTGGCTTTTGATGTTCTATGTTAGAAACAATTTCATTATAGCGTATGGAAATGGCGCGGTCGGGTTATGTCTGTGTGTAGTCGCGATAGTTCTTGCAAAGCTTACTTTGAAATACGACTGGGAATATTTTGACGTTTATTATTTTATACATTTGAATTTATTGAGCAATGTTGCAAATTGTTTGTGTCTTGTAGAAGTTGTAGAGTTTGCTACTATGTTGCGTAGTCAGCTATGTTTTGCATCGAATTATTATATTTAAAAATATATTTTTGCTGAAGTCCAGATTTGGAGACAAAACTACACGTAGTAGAGTATTCTAGCCTAGTTATGTAAAGTCGGAAATGTGTCTTTTCTGGGATACCTACTTTAGCTTAATAATTCGATTGAATAACAATTACTTGTGAATTCAGATATGCCACAAGTACTGTCCTCACTGACAGCTCTCAAAGCCTATAAATAACTACTGAGAAATAACATTCCTTTTTCCGCTCATCGCCGGTTCTACGTGCCAGGCGCTAGGAATGATGATGTTAGTGTAGTGGTGAATGCGCTAAACGCATCCAGCACTACACTTACATCTATCTAGGCCTGACCAACTATACCGCTGCGCTCACTCTGACGTAGGTAGTGTCAGCGAGGAAAGCGAGGAGCTACTGCATACCAGGCTCCAATCAGCAGCCTTTTTTTTGCAGATGGGAAATCATCAAATAACTTCCCCCGCTCTGGGCGGAGCGGGGGGGGAGTGTCAGACTTATACTGACTAAAACCCACCCATGTTCCTTTTATTGCTTTTTATGTTCTGGGGCCGCGGTATCTCTTTCGAACAACCCGCAACCCCGGCAGGCGGTGGCCCTGGTAGCCCCCTCTTTAATCAGCAGCCCTCAGACACGACAAAATCAAAAGTCTTTTATAAAAACTACGCTGATGATCGGCACTTTTCGAACGTTATTACACAAGACAGTTCTCCAAAACGCCCACCCTTCGCCACTTCCTAGTTTTTAGCTGGGAAGAAGAAGTGACGGAACAAACTCCCCAGCTGTTGCTGGGGAGTTTGTTCCGTCGACAACTGTGTGATAGATTTCAAGAACCAGACTTTATACAGTTATATCCAAGGTACACATTACAATGATGAAATATTACTATACTACATTTAATTGAATTGCCACAATAATGTTCGCTAGCACATATCGATACATCAAAATAAAAAGTAAATAAACAACTATATAATGTTATACTTATATAATTCTTAGTATTTATATCACACTAATATTAAACATGCGATTTGTGAAGATATATGGATGTTTATTATGGATTTCGATTATTTATTTAGCAAGCAGATAGTTCATAGCCTTAAGCGGAATCCCGGTAATATGATCCTGCGGGACAATTAGCGATTTCACGGAGGCAAAGCCGCGGGCATTAGTTAATATCAAACAAAATACACCACTTCATATCAATAAATATCTTCCAGGAAGGTTCGCCAATAATTCTAATAACCTTAATATTTCCTAATAATACTTTATTTTTACCATAAACCAAAGAAAGTAAGACAATATACTATCAAATAATTGGCTGTAGGGAAAGTTATAAAGATATGGCCCGACAATAACGAACGATGTTGTTTTGTAATCGGAGACAACACTGTTATAAAACATGCTAGTCGTAAAGGTGGCTGTACACTCTCATCGCCAAGACGCGAAGGGCAGGGCGAGTTCGAGAGTGTACAACGGGTGTAAAAATACTCTTAGCGAAGCCCAGAGGCATTTTTTGTCCATCATCACTGCATTTTTTGTCCTAACCTTCTTGTTAATGAGATACAATGGGTCAAAATTTCAACATTTTCATATAATTTTGTGAAAATACTAGATTTTATTGTAATCACTTAACTTTAAATAAGTCCACGACCCCAGTACTACTCAATGCATCCACTATCACAATGTTATTTAGTGATCAACATTTCATTGGATCCTACCGTAAGACATGATTTTTCACCGCAATAAAAAAGCGCCGCGGGAGACGCTCCGGGCGTCGGGCGCCTCGAGACGACTCCCGACCACCGTAGTCACGGGTCTGTGGGCGGTGAGCAATGGGTAGCTCACTGCTAGGGCCACTGCCTGCTGGGTTTGCGGGTTGTTCGAAAGAGATACCGCGGCCCCGAAAGGGCAAAAGAAGGAACATGGATGGGTTTTAGTCAGTTAGTCTGACACTGCACCCCCGCTCCGCCCAGAGGGAAGTTATTTGATGATTTCCCATCCATAAGACAATAATAATATTTTTACTTACTTAAAAATTACTTGTTTGACGTGTTCGTGAAAGCTCTCGATTCCTCGCGTGATATCGAAAAAAAAAAATGTCCTATGTGTTATTCCAGACTATAATCTACCTCTGCGCCAAATTTTATCAAGAGAGAGAAGAAGCATCCATACATCCACATCCATCCATCCATCCTCACAAACATTCGCATTTATAATATTAGTAGGATGTCTGATTTGTATCTGTAGTAGCGTATTTTGTTCTGCAGTTGCTGCCTATCTCCATGGAAAAATAAGTGAATATTTATGGGGCTTTCTCATGTGTGTATCTATATATATTTATTCAGTTTCGGACTGAAACTTAATGGTGATATGACGAGTCAATCAATATAAATACAATTGATTTGTAACTTGGTTATTTAAAATTAACGAAATATATCACTTTGGCTTTTTAGGCATAACTCGAGCATTCCTACCGTGGGTTTCATTTTTAAGATAAGTAATTATTATTCTCACCAGCAAATTATAAATAAGTACTGCTGTGACGGCCTTGTTCTTGGGTGGGAAATAAACAAATAATTACTCCGCTCTGGGCGGAGCTGCAGGGAGTCAGACTTTTACAGACTAAAACCAATCCATGATCCTTCTTTTGCCATTTGTATTCCGGGGACGTGGTATCTTTTTAACACCTAACCCCACCAGGTAGTGGTCCTGGTGGGCTCCTCTGCTTTGTTGACATGTCTTTGAGGAGAGCGTGAAACACGAACGCGCCGTCGACACGGCCTGTTGTCACAAGAACGACCCGCGTCTACGATGCCCGGGAGTCGTCTCGCGGTTGTGAAGGTCTTACGTAGCATTAATTCTTGAAATAATCTAATGATGGATGAGTTTCAAAGAACTGTAGCCAATCCATTATTACTTGTTTTGTACAGAAACCATTAAAATAAGTATATTACTTTCTTAATATCTTCCGTAACAAGATTCCAATGAATTTATGAATCACAAGGTTGAATCGCCATTTTACCGTTGTTTTGACGAGCTGGAATGTATTGCAACATCTTTCAGTTGAAATCAGTCAGTCCTTTCGAAATAAAATCATGTATTTTCGTGATAAGCCAGAGTCCGGATGGTTTGTGAACAGACTATATTGCAAAGGGGTACTCTTAAACAATCTGGGGTGTTAAATGGTCACTTTAGCAGAATCATAATAGTATAACACTACAATTGTGCATTGTTACTTTGTGACCATTTTACGAATGGTAACGTAACTTATACCAACCAGATTGTTTAAGAGTACCCCTTTGCAATATAGTCTACCTAATTATAATATAAGTGAAAGCTTAGCCAATGCTAAGCTAATAATGGGTATAAAGGTAGAATATCAAATCATTATAATGTTTGGGCCATTCTAAACAAACCGGAATAAATACTCTAAACGTTGGCGAAAACAGCATCAAATCAGTTGCAAAACTTAGAAAAATTACGGGATCACACTTAAAAACACAAGGAACAACTTTAATTTGTTATCAGTACCTATAGATTTGGATATACCTACGTAAGCTAAAATATAACACCAACTAATTTTCCTGAGAATTCGGGCTTCCTTGAGGTTCGATGTGGACCGTTGAACGCGAAGTCTGTCTGGGAGCCTAATGTGCGGAAACTTGCGGCTCGAACGATCCTTCCGATTCAAATATATCGATATAAATACAATAGCAGGAGTCTGGTCTGTATTTTATAAATGGAAGGAAAGTTTTTTTTTTTTTTATAAATATAACATAGGTAGTGTAATTTTCAAAAGTTATGACAGGTGTATTTATAGCACACCCTCAATGTTAAACAGCCGTTGTGAAATACAATAACAATCACGAATTCTTCTTCATGTTAGCAAGAGCGTTCACTATACCTAACTGAAACTAAATTCTGAAATTGTATCTCCAACCTTAATAAATTCTGTAGCCTACAAAATTCGAATATAAATCTTCTAGGCGCCAGACAATTTGTAGAACAACATTCTTTGAAAGGGTTTTTTCTAGAGCACTTGTTTCTGTCTTCCATGAAATAATTGAAACGGTATTAATTCAAAATTGCCAAAATATACCACCAAACTAACATTATTATTCTATCCGCAACACAGCGGAAACAATAGCTTCCGCGTAATAAATTAAACTTTATTAATTATCACAATAATCCCATAAAAGACATGAAACAACAAAAACTGTTCGAAGCGGCTAATAAATGCGTCTCTCTATTTAATAAATATACCATTATCCGAGCTCTCCCCACTAGAGTAAATAGAGGAATAGCGATCATTCGCTTGGGAGAGAGGGCGCATCTGGCGCTTGGCAGATTATGTTGGTAAAATTCAATAATCTTTAGAGAACCAACTGAGAAGGACGGCCATTGCAACTTTTTTTCGGTGGACGAAGGAGTTCTGACGACTTTGGTAATCAAATTTGCGTATGTAAAGGCCTCTACAATTGAGTTCGGTGGAGTTGAGTGGGACGTTTCTTGTATTCTAAATAAAAAGGTACCGGAAATCAATTTGGACATTTATATACGTTTCCTTTTCGTTTCTATTTGTATGATATTCTTCCCATATGACGCCTTATTGCTTATCTTACTGCCATCACGTACAATATACGGACTACCGGAGTCGTACTCATTTTATTTAAATAATGAAGACCCCCTTGCTCCGTTTTGCTATCGGGGGGAACCATGGAAATTTAGGATTATATTTCTGAAGTAAGCGACTATTTAAGTGTTGTTGTTTCTTTTACGGTCGTAAAATAAAGAGTTCAAAAAGTTTGTACTCACATTCTTCATAAAATGGATAAAGAAACCATCCAGATAGGACTGGTCAAATAACGAGGGATTTTTAACAGCATAACCCAAACTAATCGATTGATAGTTCGTTGCATTTAAGTATCGTTTTGACCTATTTTCGTACATGGCACTCATAAAACAATGAAGGCCTCCCTTATCTTTACCCCGGAAGCCATAAGCATTAAATGAAGGGAAAAATATTATTAAGCACAGTTTTTTTTGTAGTAATTTACTACCAGTATTATTAAGCAAGCATCTTTGAGACTTTTAAGTATTGTCATCGTTGGGTATTTTGTTTTTGGCAAGCATTGTAGATACCACTTACTGGAAGATTTGAAGAATAAAAACTGCTTAGCGTGTTCTTCAGCTAACGACAATAATGTAAAATGAAGATAGCAAATATCAGGCTATGAATTGTGTTTGCATATTTTTTTAAGTGGCCGTAATATAAATCAATCCATAAACCCCATAGAATACGAAATCGCAGGCATCGCCTAGAGACGGCAGCACTACACAATACGTGGTTTTAAAAGTGTGTTAAGCTCATAACTTTTGTCACGGACTGCTTTCAAAAACGGGAGGGGTAAGGTGTTGACAATGCTGCCTTCAAGTGCTAAATCTAATGTTGTCTGTGAAACAAATATTGAGACCAGATGTCATATTGTGAACTTTAAAAAAATAAGTACATTCAGTCAGTAAGTTTTTAAAGGTTAAAAGGGGTATTTTTTTTAATTCGTCCTCAAAGCAACCGTTTGTTCCTTGGATGGGTTGAAAGGGTGAGCGAAAACTAATTACCCATACGTCAGATGTCTGACGTCTTTATGGGAAATGCCACACAAGCCTTCAATCATGAAGTATAGTAATGCCCTTTTTGTTGTGAAACTGGATACTTAATCAAGACAATCAAAGCGCATGCTTTACTCAATGATGGTCCGTTCGATCGTCAAGCATTGGCCATTACTAATATACGGAATAACTCAGTTGCCATATGATATTAGATAAAGTGGGTCAAATGGTTATTTTGTTGGTTTATAGACATCATAACGAGGTTATCACAATATTGATAGCTAGGGCGTCTTGAGTGTCAATTATTTTTTATGACTGGTGTATTTATTTTTGCGAAAAACGTAGTGAAATGCCCCATGGCATGTAACAGCTACTTACTTTTTATATGTTCCACGCGTAAGTCTGGGGATTTTTAAAAATTTCATGTATTCTGTCGTATTGGTCGCATTTAACACGTTTCTTTTAACAAAAGATACATAATTATGTTCACAACTATTCTACTATAACATCCTGTTATTCTACTATAATTATCCACATTACCAACTCTGGTTAGTGAAACTACTGGAGTAACTAGAGAAGAGTGGCAAGAACGACATTGACGTCGAGGGATACCTCATAGTATCAAAAAATTGTAAACTAAGTAACCACAATAAAGTGAAATGCAAATGCCATACTAACAAAATACCAACAGCATAGAAATTAAGCGGAAATCATATCTCAATCGATATTTTCACATCACTATTTTACCAATACATGCACCGGA
The DNA here is from genome assembly GCA_905475445.1 of Ochropleura plecta. Lineage (NCBI taxonomy): Eukaryota > Metazoa > Arthropoda > Insecta > Lepidoptera > Noctuidae > Ochropleura > Ochropleura plecta. The sequence goes on from FR997734.1 coordinate 12,652,907, forward strand.
GCACCGAAGCGAGGCTACCGCCGTCACTAAATCGCTGGTGTACATAATTCATATACCTATTACATGCAGGGCGGTGACCGTTACCGGGCGAAATTTAGCGGGACCAGAGCCCTTGTATTTTATATGGCGGAGCTATCGACATGAATTAATGTGGCGACTAAATTACGTTTGACAAAGGTATCGGTGCTGATTTAAAGTTATTAAAGAATCTCGTTCAGTTACAGGTAGCCCGTGACCTAATAATAATCGCTGCTCGGGTGCATCTTTAGGTTAAACTGCGCTTATCTAAGTTCGGCCGTGGAATCACTGCATAGATGCGGACTTCAGTATGCACGTTTAGCCATTTATATAAAATATCTTTAACAGTCGTTACAGTCACTTTCAGGAGATAACAATATAACGATATATAAAGCGACTATAAATAGTCGATCACTAGAAACCACGGAAAAACTGCAAGAACTGGAATAATTAGCGTTAGATTAAATAAAATGTGGAATCTTTAGAGGAGGCCTTTGTCGATGGACAAGCTATTCTACAAAAACAACCAGTTGCCGATAACTCTAATACAACTTAGAAGTAACTAAGTAAACCAATTTAGTTTTAAGTAGGCATGTATTAACCTATTGTAAGGAAATCAACCTTAATAAAGGTTATTTTTATTGAAAAGATCCTTATCGCGCGTTGCGAAAGGGGGGCTAGACGGAAAAAATAAAGGCTAAAAGTTGTAACGACACTTTCTGCTATAGTTATAAGCCATGCAGCGTGCGCTTGTTTCTCTGTCTGCCTCTCTCTCTCTCTCATAGAAAGCAAGCCAATTATTTTCATTTCGTTTTTCTATTTCGCATTGAACAGTGTGGTGTCGCGACGATTATTTTTTTTGAGTGTATACAGGTTTTTTGTACATGCACACAATAAATAATAACTTCGTTTCACCCGGGTGTCCCTTAACACCTCTCAAGTTTTTTTAAGTGAAAACTTCTTTAGCGGCGTTGAGCACTTTTTCTGTAATGGGTATAAAATCTTAAACTCGCGTCAGGACACGTGACCTGATCGAAAAAGCGTAAGACGGATGGAGAGTAGACAGCTATCCCCTCTCTACGGCGCGGCGAAAATGTATGCCTGGGCCTACTGTTTTTTTTTTTTGTTAAAGTTAAAGATATTCTTTAGTGAGTTATGAGAGCCAAAACACGATTGACCCAATTTGGCTCGATACAAAAAAAATCGCAAAGTTTATCCAAAATCAGCATTTTTAAACACGTCCATGAAAAGCAAAACCAGTTTTATTCGATTGTTTTAAGACGAATTTCAATAAAATTTCGTGTACACATTCACTATTAAACATATTAAGGAATTATGGTTTTATTTTAATGAATTAGGGAGTGTCAAATTTTAAAAGGAATTATTAACAAAAAGACGTGCAGTATTTTTGCGCGCAGGCAGGCTAAACCACCGCTCCCGTACCACGCCAGTCGGCCGCAGCGCGCCTTAGAGAGCACTTGTGTACAACTTTTTTGCGTCCGTTGTCACCGACTACCCAAGAGAATATTTAAGCGTATATTGACACCTAAATACAAAAATGGTGAACAAAAATAATAAAATCAAAAAATATTCACGACTGCAGCTCAAGAAGCTGAAATTGATGAACCTGAATAGGTGAGTTTATACAATTCCTAATCTGCTTCATAACATTTGTTTACTTTCGTAGCCAGCTAAATATTTCCTTTTCATCGACAACACGGTTTTCCATAATTTACTTACTACACTTTGCCTGTGGCTGTTTATTGGAATAAGCATACAACTTTAATTTTATAATAGTAAAAGAATATTATGGTCTAAAATTTTCATTTACTCCAATTACTTCATTTCTATATTATTATGATTTCTTTTGTTTTACATACAGAAATCGTATAAACACTGACATTGTGGATTTGCCAACTGACTCGGAAGGAATGAGTGAAACCGTCACTCCACAAGCTCAACGTTAATAATCAAGTTTTCACTTCTGCCGGCACTTCCGGAGTGCAATTTTTATTTATTTACAGTCACAGTCACTGTCACTGAACCCAAAAGTTTGACAACCCGCCTTATCGAGGGGTATCGTTTAACCCAGTACTAAATGGGTTGTAGAGGTCAGATAGGCAGTTGCGCCATGCAAAATATCAGTACTCAGTTGCGTTCGAGGAGGCTGAAGCCCAAAATACTTTGGAAAATAGATGATCAAATAACTTGGTAGGTACTACAAAGATATGTCTGGTACATTTTATTTGCTCTACCATCTAAAAGTATTTTCGCCTAACGACAGACCCCTGTAATCCGATTTACGATTCCGCGCGATCTCATAATTTATAATATCATGATAGCTGACTGTAATTTCAAAGAATTATCAAATTTTTCATAAAATAAATCTGCTAGCTTAATGGTGTGGGGTGAGTTTTAATGTAAATGTTATGTTTTAATTGCATTGCTTATAAATGTGCATTAAAAAAGTGTTCAGTCGAAACATTTTTGTACAAGTGGCATATGCGTGCCTTTGCTTGATAATTTGAGTAAGTGCAACACTTCCTTATTCCACACTAATTGCGTAACTTACTTTTAAGACTCACGTCTCTCACTTACTTTACTTTCTTTGTTTTTCACTCTCAATTACGGTAATTTGCTGTAAACACTGATTTCTAGAACACCAGCATAGGAAAGAGATTTTTCTCGACAGCTTAAGCCAGACAGAGGCCCAAGAGAGTTTTCATGCCGCTTATGGTATAAAAGCTCTTTAACTTCAGGTGAGGCATTAATCACAGGCGACTGGCGGCAGCAACTTCTCGAGTCCGGACCTGGTTCAGTCCATGCTCCGAAACGAGAGGGAATGGACAGCAGTCACTTCTTTCTTCTGAAAAGCAGTTACACTAGCGAAGCAGGTGCATGGATGTTTAAGAGAGAGAACCTCAAACCAACCCAGACTACCACGGGAGACGCCCCGAGCGTTGCGAGCCGCGAGCCGGCTCTCGGGCCACCGTAGGCGCGGGTGCGTTGATGGTGAGCAATAGGTAGCTCACCGCCCGTTCGTCTAGTGACGACTGGCCGAGTGTGTCATCCATGTTCCTTTATGTTACGGGGCTGCGGTATCTCTTTCAAACAACCTGCAACCCCGGCAAGACCTCGGCAGAATACTTTATTACTTGAATTTGCCTTTCGACACGTGGTGATCTACTATGTAAAAATAATGAAATTATTGGACATTGTTAAAATATATATTAAAATTTGCGAAGCGTTTTGAGTAATAAAAGGTAACTGTAACAAAGATCTTGACTTGTTTGGTTTACTTAACAACGAAATATTGAATCTATATTACATTGTTTGACTTTTGAAACTAAAATCTGCTAGCCTAGGTAGCATAAAATGTTAGCACAGTATGAAACATTATCGTATCCAAATAATAATATAAAATGTTAAAAAAAACATTTAAAACAGAAAACGAGAGAGAATGAAAGAAACATTTACTTGCATTAACCGAGGCTCATAAAGTTGCAAGAGTGAAATGGGACTTGACTGGACATCCTCAAAGAGGGGACTTATAGGGGACAATAGTGGGGTATTGTGGCGTACTCTGCACGGGGTGGCGACGGTCGCTCTCTCTATGCTACCATGAGATCGCACCGGAGATCTATCCGCTGAGCAGCGACTTGCCGTGGCAGCGGAGATTCCCCCCGTCGTCGTAGTGCCTCCGTGCGCCACTCGTACAAGCGCGCGAAGACTATTGCTTCTGCAAATAACAGTATTCCGTGGTTTCTAATCTATCTAAGCTGTGTACTGTACATTTATTGTGTGTCAACATTCAGGTGCACTGTTTGCCGTGAACACGGATTAAATATATGTGTATCATCCGTATATCATAAACGTGTGTTCATTGTATCCGTACCGAGCGATGTGATCTACTCTACGGTAATCGGTCCACGTTTACAGGCTTATACGTGAGTGTGTTTGACGGTTCTTTACTTAATTTTATAGTTACACTAGCTTCCGCCCGCGACTTCGTCCGCGTGGCATAGTTACTTTGGGCTAACGCTAACTATATATATTAGGTCCTTACATATGAAATTGGCGTTTTGTATGGAAGGAACAAAAAGTCGAATATTTTTTAATATAATATATTTAATTAATCAAAGTATGAACCATTGTTTTCAATGCACTTTTGCCATCTTATAGGTAGTTCATTGATCCCTTTACTAAAAAAACCAGTCGGACGGGAATCAATAAAATCTTTGAAGGCGATTTGGACTGCCCCATCGGAGTTGAATTTTTTCCCTTGCAAAAAGTTATCCAAATTGCGAAAAAAATGGTAATCTGTTGGAGCAAGGTCCGGGGAGTACGGAGGATGTCTAAGACATTCCAATTCAAGCTCTTCTAATTTGGTAGCCGTCTGTTGCGCAGTGTGTGGTCTGGCGTTGTCGTGAAGCAGCAGTGGCGTGGAGCGATTGACCAGCCTTGGTTGTTTAGCCGCTAGCTTTTCCATCATGGTTTGTAATTGCTGACAATAGACATCAGCTGTAATAGTCTGGCCAGATTTGAGAAAACTGTAATGAACAATACCGGCACTAGTCCACCAAACGCTTACAAGTAACTTTTTTGGGGTTAATTTTCGCTTGGGGCAGGATTTGGCTGGCTGGCCAGGATCCAACCATTGCGCTGAGCGCTTCCGATTATCGTAAAGAATCCATTTTTCATCACAGGTAATGATTCGGTTTAAAATACCTTCATTGTTGTGCCGGTTCAGTAATGTAACGCAGCAGTCGACGCGCGTTTGCCGGTTTGCTTCAGTCAATTCGTGAGGTACCCACCTTTCAAGCTTTTTAATCTTCCCAATTTGCTTCAAGTGAATTAAAACAGTTTTATCACTAACATCGAAGCCTGCAGCTAACTCGGACGTGGTTTGCGATGGGTCCGCTTCCACAATAGCCTTCAATTCTCCATTATCAACTTGGGTCTCAGGCCGTCCACGGGGCTTGTTCTGCAGGTCGAAATTTCCAGAACGAAAACGTTGGAACCAAAAACGAACTGTGTTTTCTTTTGCAACATGACCGCCATACACATCATTCACCCTTCGAGTCGTTTCCGCAGCACTAGTGCCACGGCGGAACTCGTACTCGTAAATAATGCGATATTTTAAATTTTCCATTTTGTAAAATGAGTGACGCAAACAGAAAAAACAGAAGAAAAAAAACAAATGAATGACGGTCATTGAATTATAAATAGCTGTACAAATTTGAATTTGGAATTCCTTACCAAAGAGGAGAAATTCGTGATTAAAGTGGCCAGTACGAAAAACGCCAATTTCATATGTAAGGACCTAATATATATCTTTCTCTCTCATTTTCTTCGATCTTTCTCACTCATTTTAGAAGCCTATCTCCGTCTCCAGGGTCCCAACTATATCTGTACCAAAATTCATTAAAATCGGTTTGGCCATTTAGGCGTGAAGAAGTTTAAGTTTACAATATTTAGGATTAGGTTAGGTCTATGGCAACTAAACCTATGACACGAGTATTTTATATATATAAGAAGAAGAAGATAACATATTTTCTTTATGTATGGCAATGACAAAATCGTAGCCATGTTGAATAGCAATGCTGTGGTTTAATCTAATATAAATATAAAAACCTAAAAGACACTTTTAATTCTAAAATGGAACTCGTTAATTTGATTTTAAAGTCACGTATGGCTACCGAAAAATGAACAGTATTTTTGAGTGCTCTAGTCAAAAATTTTCTAACACCTCGCCTCTTATCGGCTTATGTCAGTACCAACTAACTTTCTGATACATCGCGCGTCCATGTCACCTGCTGCTGATCCCATACAGCAACACACAACAATTTTGGTTTTTAAATTCGTAAAGGTTTTGTAATTGGTTAGGACTTCGAAAATAGCGTACAAATTTCATAGAAGCTTCGAGGAAATAAGTCACCAAAATGAAATATTAGTTACTAGCTATTGCCCGCGGCTTCGCTCGCGTTAAATTAGGGGTAACACAGTTCCCCTTGCGCCTTATTGATTTGTAATAGCAACGCTAAGTTTTCCCTTTTCTTCCCTCATTCTCCCTCACATCCGATTTAAAAAAAAATTGCCTATGTCCGTCTCCTGGTTCCCAACTATCTCTGTACCAAAATTCATCAAAATCGGTTTAGCCATTAAAGCGTGAAGAGGTAACAAACAAACTCACTTTCGCTTTTATAATATTAAAGTTATACATAGATCAAGTTCCACGAATTTTTTTAGGATTTTGTACCTCAAAAGGAAAAAAAACGGAGCCCTTATTGGATCACTTTGTTGTCCGTCTGTCTGTCTGCCTGTCTGTCAAGACCCTATATCTTGGGAACGTGGAGTTATCGTGTTGAAATTAAAACCATATACCCAAGTCTGTGGTCCCTTTAAGCTGGGGAAAAAATAACCATCTAAATTTACGGAACCCTCGACTTGCACTTGGTCGGTTTTTTTATTTTCTTTTAAAAACGTTGCCCCACACTAGAAATTTCTCCTGTTCCATCGTGGTTGCTTTTACAAGCATTTAAACTCACATATACTAACAGCCAGACCCGAAACAATTACCTATAGGTCATACAAATATTTGTTCCGTGCGGGGATCAATCTTGCAACACGTAGCGCAGCAGTCGAACGCTCAGCCACTGTGCCAACCTTGCCACCGACTAATTAAACTATTTTTATCTTCCAAAGTTTTTGTTTTTCTCAATCTAACATCTATCAATATAGGGTTGCCTATAGTGATAGTAATTCACACAATAGTAACATTTTCTGCCTTTCCTATGACATCAAACAATGATCAATTTACTGCCTCGTAGGCTTATGACAACTAAAGAACTGAAGAGTGTGTGTGTGTCTTGTTCTCTAATAGAAAATCGTCTCCTTCGTTAGAAGCTATTTTTATCAATGTAAGCAACAAAAAGTACGGCAAGAACACTTTTAAAGATTTGAATCTTTTTTCATTCAACTATTATTTAACAAACGGAATTTTCTGTATCGCAAGCTACGACCTACGTGCAAGTCAATCACACACTTCCAACCCCATTATATCCTTTTCGCTCCATTTATTAATCCTGTCAGTCAATTCTGTTCTAAAAGCGTTCTGTTATTAGAGAATTTGACGTCTTCCATGCGTTGTTTTCCCACAGTTTGAAGAGCTCCCCCAAAATTGACTGAGCAGTGTATCAAAGCGACCATTGTGCGAGTATTGGAAGCTTGATTGACAGTTTAATTAGTGTCTCTGTTATGTTCACCTTTGCTTGCAATGATGTTTATGTTGGTTAATTAGCTTTTGATAGCTTTTAGTGTATTTAGAACGTAATCAACTTTAAGTAAGATGTTCTTGTGCTGTCTCTGATTATGAAGGCTTGAGAAAATCTTCACTGTTTATGTCTTCCTTATGAATTATAAACAAATACTCATTTATACGGAAGAAACATTAGTTTTATTTGGTTTTCAAGGTCTTTGTTTTAATTAATTAAGATAGAGTATAGTTTACCTATCGTATAGGATAGTTTAGTCAGTTAAGCTACATAATTATATTTTTAGAATTTCATACTTCATAAGAAAAAACCGGAACTGTTCTTGGATCACTTTGTTGTCCGTCTGTCGTGAAACGCGTGAAGGTATCGAGTTGAAATTGAAACCATTTGCTTAACCCTGTAGTCCCTTTGTGTTGTGAAAAAAATAAACCCTCTAAGTATACGTCATGTTCGTGAACGGGCGCTGTCAGTTGGGACTGGTCATATTTTAGCTACCACGGTAATTTTTAATTTATTTAGATTTTGCTTTTTATTTACTCTAGACGCTCTTACTGTACACGTCATTCTACATCGTTCTCACATATTTGTAAAATCTCAACATGAATGATGTAAATACGATTTTGTAAAAATATTATAATTTAAAAGAGCGTCCATGGAGTTTCTTGCCCGTTCTTCTCCATAGAGATCAACGCTTTGGAATGGGCAACTACAGTACTTTCGCAAGTTATTATGCCTTGTGACCGGGACTGTAGATTCATTTTGTTTCTTGACATTCAAAAGTGCCTGTAATGGTCTAATTGAAATAAATGATTTGATTTTAATCAAAATATATGGCTGTTTATGTCACAAGTTCCTACGGAACCCTCAGTGCGCCAGTCTGAAGCGCTCTCTGCCGGTTTTTGTTTTAGGGATTCCTAAACAAAACTAAAAACTTAGTTTGGTTTTATGATAGTACGAGGAGTACAAGACTTGCATTGTACATTTAACTGCCAGAGCCAAAATACTAGTGTATCCAACTCCATCCTTATGAGACGCTTGATTGATAGTACAGTATCGATTGCTGATGAGCTGGTGAGCTGTAATGACAACATGGCACAATCGCGTTGACGCTGAATGGTTGACTAAATTGCTCAATTTGAATTAGTATTCCAATCAGACAGTAACCGTTTCCTATTAACTTAGTGGATATTCTAGGAGATATAACTAGATAAACCTGTACGTAGGATTCAGATTAAAAAATCTATCTCATTGGCCTTATGGTTGCAAGCATAACTATTGAGCATTAGGTGCTGGATTTGATCCCAGGTCAGACAAAGTGTTACAATTTTTTTTTCCCGGAATTGCAGTAATCAGCCACGGACTTTGGATTTAGAAAGAAAAGTAAGAAAAAAACACATTTATTTGGCACTTGCCTCAAGTGCACATAACATAAAGAAAACATATTAAAATCAATAAAATTAAAAAAAGACAATGTTTCGTGTCTCACGCCTGCGCCAAAAAGGTTGTGCCCAGTTGATGGCAATAGGGTCGCTCCATATACACAGGACTAAGCTGATTACAGGCGAGATTTTTGTATTCATTCAATTTTATTAATGACTAGCTTTTGCCCGCGGCTTCGCTCGCGTTAAATTCGGGGTAACACAGTTCCCCTTGCGCCTTATTGATTTGTAATTGCAACGCTCAGTTTTCCCTTTTCTTCCCTCTTTCTCCCTCACATCCCACTTGTTTTTTTTTTAAAAATAGCCTATGTCCGTCTCCTGGTTCCCAACTATCTCTGTACCAAAATTCATCAAAATCGGTTTAGCCATTAAAGCGTGAAGAGGTAACAAACAAATAAACAAACTCACTTTCGCTTTTATAATATTAGTAAGGATATCACATACACTTATTACTTGTACATATGGAGTGAAGTTTCTTAAATGAGCACGTAAATTCAAAGTAGGTCTAGGAAACATGGTCATTATAAAGTATAAAAAGGTTCATGAGAAACGATAACAAGTAGGTAATTAGTTCGCATTAAGGCCACGTATTCAAAGGAGAAATGTGAGAATAACAGCGGTGAAGAGGAGAATTTTATATTATTTTCATCCGTATTTGCTTGCTGACTGAAGAAGAGTTCATTATCTTTATTACAACCTATAAGATATACCAATACAATACAGTTTGCGATAATAATAATTTGTTGACGTGTTTGGCACTTTAAGTTCGTAAATTTCAGGAATGTGATCATTTTTTTGGAACGACGTTCCTTGTCGCGCGTTGCGAAAGGGGGCTAGACGGAAAAAAATAAGACCAAAAGTTGTAACGACACTTTTTGCTACAGTTGTAAGCCGTGCGGCGTGCGCGTGTTTCTGTCTGTCTCTCTCTCTCTCTCATATAGAAAGCAAGCCATTTATTTTCGTTTTGTATTCTTATTTCGCATTGAACAGTATGGTGTCGCGACGATTATTTTTTTTGAGTGTATACAGATTTTATGTACATAATAAATAATAACTTCGTTCCATCCGGGTGTCCCTTGACACCTCTCAAGTTTTTTTTCCAACTTTATTAAGGTCAACTTATAGTGTTGTGCAGTTGAACACCAGCTTTTTTACATAGAGCGACTGCCTATCTGGCAATCTACAAGTCAGTTAGTTCTGGGTTATAATATATTATACCTTTTTTAAGACTGGTTGCCAGGCTTTCGGTAAAACACATGAATTATTTTCTGGAATACGTGCATCCAATTCCGGGGTTGCGGGTTTTTCGAAAAAGGTACCGCGGCTCCGAAACATAAAGGGTAACAGAAGGAACATGAGTGGGTTTTTTCACTAAAAGTCTGTCACTCTCCCCCGCTCCACTAACGGGGGAAGTTATTTGTAAATTCCCAACAGCAAAAAAAACTGATGACCAATAGATTTTAGAGTAATTAATGGATTATTTAATTCAACTAATAAATATATAATTTATATATATTAACGGAGTACCGTTACCTGACGTCTGCAGATCTTGGTTGCGATTGCTTTATTTTCTAAATGTGAGGTATACAACTGTACATATTCATCTACATTACAATAACTAAATTTTTTTTTTACTAGCTGGCGTCAGCGCCTGCGAGAATTGAAAAAAAGCATCCTACGTGTTATTCCAGACTATAATCTACCTCTGTGCCAAATTTTATCAAGATTCGTTCAACCGTTTGGGCATGAAAGAGTAACAAACATCCATACATCCATCCATCCTCACAAGCATTCGCATTTATCCTTAAGAATATTACTAGGATTTATTTAAATTTAAAATATTTATGTATGCTGTTTTGTCTTCCGTACGTTTTACTCACGGGTACACCACTGAAAACCAGTGCTGTGCTGTGGGGTCCCATAGCACAGCATCATGCTAAATAGTGACCTACCTGTCGCAGTCCCGACGTGCAAGCTATTTTGGTTTGTCCCATATATGTATTTGTGATGCTTTGCATATTTAATGTTTATTTTTTTGTTATTTTGTATGCTCGTCGTAATTCGCGACAAATAAATGCTTTTTCTTTCATTTTTTCTTTACATACGAACAATTAATAGCTTAGTTTTTTAGGAAAGCTCTTGGCGTTCGTACATCGTTAGCGCTAGAATTGACTACTAACGGTTCGCATAACGCCCCTTAAAACAAGCTTCATGTCATCACAAACGAAGCTTTTACCAGTCACTAGGTTAAAAGCTCGCATGACTGGTAATACTGGGTGTTAGCTACCAGCGATAGTAGTTTTTTAACCCCGAGTGTACTACTTACAGAGTAATTTACTTTAAAATAATTACTGTTAAACTACTCAGTTCTAATAGCTTCTTTACATTTTTCCTTAATGGATTGAGTAAAAAGGAAATGTAAACCGTCTTAGTTTCAAATGTAGAGGAATTTGTATTTAAAAGATATACATTAATGAAGATAAACATTCATTAAGGGTATAATAGTGTATTAAATAACGGGTTTTTTTTGTGGATGGGATATCATCAAATAACTTCCCCCGCTCTAGGCGGAGCAGGGGGGAGTGTCAGACCTGTACTGACTAAAACCCACCCATGTTCCTTCTATTGCCCTTTACGTCACGGAGCTGTGGGATCTCTTTCAAACAACCCGCAACCCCGGCAGGCGGAGGCCCTGGCAGGCCCCTCTGCTTTGCTGACATCTCTTTGAGGCGGGCGTGGCATTCTACGTACGCGTATTTTGCGTACAGAACTGTAATAGTAACAGGTTAAATAAAATTCAGGCTTGCCAAATGATAAAAAAAAAATATATTGCAAAAAACATTTACTTTTGCTTTATTCATAAACTGCCAACGTAATATAAATAGATAAAATTAAAATGAGAACCTTTCGGAAATTTACCCTTTTGATAATAAAAATTTTGAAAATCGGCTCACAATCGACGGAGAAATCGCGTAAACAAAAATGTTTAAAAAAATACTGACGGATTGAACACTTGTGCTTTGAATATTGTCTGGCATAAAAAAGTATCAGTAAAACGCAATCGTCTTGTACATATTCGTCTCACGACTTGCAACATTTGTTTATGCAGCAATCTAGCAAATATTTAAATTAATTATTTTGAGCCGTAACTCTGAATGTTCTTTCTCTTTTATTAAGATCATTCAGCGGGTACAACATCACAGCGGAGGCTGATGTGATTGGTACCTAATTTATAAACCCAAATAACGGTGATATAGCGCCATCGATCACTTGGGCGCCGAGTAACGGAGCCACGTGGATACATCGACTGCCGAAAACGACACACGATTAATTATCATCTCTGCTTACCCCCGATAAAATTAAGATCCTAAGAATGGTCTCATATTAACAGCTTCGTGTCACATTAATAAACCAGGGTAGCGTACGTTTCTGAATATCGCACACGTGTAATCACTAAATGAGAATCTGTCAGTTAATATTTTGCTCTGTACGTACAGTCAGGGACTCCTCTACACGATAACATTAGTGAGTAGAGCTAGTACATAGACAAACCTCAAATCCTGAAGATTTCACATTTCCCCAGTTAAGTCTAAAAAGGGGGCGAGGCTATTGCCATCAACCGGTCACCAAATCCAGACTGCAAGGCTGCTTTTGGGCAAAACCTGATGGAAAAACACTTGCCAGGTTTTTATCTGTTGTATTGTGCGCGTTTTGACGTTTTTATCAATGTGGCCTACTACATACTGTGACTTGGATATAGGCTGTCCTAATCTTGCGAGGGTTGCGGGTTGTTCGAAAGAGATACTGCGGCCCCGGAACACGGATGATGGGAAGAAGGTACAAGTAGCGGTTTATGTCAGTACAAGTCTGACGCTTTGCCCAGAGAGAAGTTATTTGATGATTTCCCGTCCAAAAAAGGCTGTCCCTATATCAACAAAATATTTTCTGGACGTTTACACCCAAGAAAATGCTCCCTCATAATAATAAGTTTAACGCTACGTGAAATAAATCAGAAAGCTGCACGGTTTGAATCGCCTCCTTTCCAAGGGATTATAGAGATTTCCACATTTATCAGACCGATCAGTTTGCGATTTTATCACGAGTCCTGTGCTACCGCAATTTAAACTAAGTCAATGCAAGAGGAAGGCAGCAGAATTAAGGAAAAAATGTTGCAGGTTAGATTTATTCTTTTTTGTAAAAATTTTACTGATACTAAAATTCAGTTAATACGTAACGATCATAATACACAAACTAAATATTTCCAAATTACAAAAAAAACAAATGAAGACATATACTAAGGACCTCAAAAACGGGGTTGTGGGTTGTTCGAAAGAGATACCGCGGTCTCGGAACATAGAGGGCAATAGAAGGAATATGGGTGGGTTTCAGTCAGTACAAGTCTGACACTCCCCCCGCTCCGCCCAGAGTAGGGGAAGTTATTTGATGATTTTCCATCCGCAAAAAAGGACCTACATTTACAACGACGAATATAGGACACTTATTATGGGTCAAAGTACACCTCAACATCGCTGTCACCCGGAAACGTAAAGACTGGCAGCATTGCCACATTAAATGGCAATCCTAATACTTCTTATAAATTCGAAGTAGATGGAATCAGGTTATCCTCATTACGGCCGATGAGCACGTGGACAACCAAGTGCGGTCCTGCATGCCTATTTTATCAGGATTATCATTGAACGAGAGTCTAAGAAAAAAATGCTTGCAGATAGGGTAAAAATTGCAATATTAGCTAGCCTATTTAGGTAATCCTTATTAATATTATAAAAGCGAAAGTGAGTTTATTTGTTTGTTTGTTACTTCTTCACGCCTAAATGGCCAAACCGATTTTGATGAATTTGGTTTTTGTTACAGAGATAGTTGGGATCCTGGAGACGGACATAGGCTAAAAAAAATGAGTAAAGGGGAGTCCCCCTTTACTCACTTTTTTTAAAGAGGGGAAAAAAAACCTGCCGGGGTTGCTCCTGCCGGGGTTGCGGGTTGTTCGAAAGAGATACCGCGGCCCCGGAACGTAAAGGGCAACAGAAGGAACATGGGTGGGTTTTAGTCAGTAAAAGTCTGACATGCCCCCCGCTCCGCCCAGAGCGGGGGAAGTCATTAGATGATTTCCCACCCGAAAAAAAAAGAGGGAAAAAAAGGGCAGAGCAAGATATATTTTTTTCGAACATCACGCGGATTAAAGTTAGCGTTACCCCAAAGTAACTATGCCATGCGGACGAAGTCGCGGGTGGAAGCTAGTCAAACATATAATTCATACGCGTCATGGTAAATATAAGTACTGCTCGTTAAAGTAACACCGCCATATTGAAGGAGATCGCAAGTAGGTAAATATTCTCCGTGACGAGGAAATTATATTATTTTCGCCAATGAACAAGGAAACGTGTTTATCTAATACGTTTTTAATTAAATGAGCGTTAGGTAGTACACCTACCTGCTTTACGGGTGACGCGTAGAAAATGAGAAATTCCTCGAATATTCTGCTTTATTTTATTTGTATATTAATTTCTTGGGCGTGAGGCGAGCTCGAATAATATTTTCCATCTGAAGTAAAATATCGTATAGCTCAAAAAGAATTAATGCAATTTAAAAGGTGGTTTTTAAAATCGATAAAAGTGTTAGTAGTCGATTATGACGCCTAGCCTTGCAACGCCCGCTGATGTATTACTTAATAACATTTTTTTTTCGGATGGGAATTCATCAAATAACTTCCCCCGCTCTGGGCGGAGCGGGAGGGAGTGTTTTGTGTCTTGAGTGACTTGGACTGACTAAAACTCACCCATGTTCTTTCCATCGCCTTTTATGTTCCGGGGCCGCGGTATCTCTTTCTAACAACCCGCAACCCCGGCAGGCGGTGGTCCTGGCAGGCCCCTCTAACAACAAAGGATACTGTTACAATTACTATAAAAGGAATAAGACTGTCCCACCGGCGGCAAACGCAAACCCATAGTGGGTGGGTGACATTTTTTACTACTCAAAGACGCTTTTATTTTCTGATAAATACATGTTTGTAGACCTTTCACGCTATCTAGCCCTGACACTCATTGTCTTTGATAGCGTCGTCAAACTGGACTTGTAATCACGAACTAACTGACCTAGCAAAGTCGATAAGTGACGCGTGTAATGAATCATGTGCGGCGAAATCAGTTTCGTGTTTCGACATAAGGTCCATTTACACGATACTGTTGCCTGTGGCATACAGTCAAATTGCAGCAAAAATTTAGGTGCAACGTTCCTGACTACTTCAAGTTATAATTTAACTAATATCGTTATTAAATTGCATCTTATATAAAAGGTGTTAGAGTTTAAAGTCTTTTTTACGTAACTATTCTCTAAGGTTTTAAAGTCCGTTTTGAGTCAAACCAATGATATCACTTATCCGACCAATTTCAGTACAACCTTGAGAATAATACTGTTTTGTCAAGAAGACATTTGACATTTGGTAAGGGGTTTATAGAGTTTATATTCTGTCTTGTATTCCGCTGAACAATACTCAAGTGATAGAAGGGACAAGACGAAGAAAATCGTAATCCAATATTTGTTACTTCTTGGAAACAAATCGTTCTGTCTAGTGTTCCACGTCCGCTTATCAGGTAGCTTTCGTATGTCAAAATTTAAAATTGTTGGGATCATTTTTTTTAAATGAAAGTCCTCTATGCCCGTTTCATAAGCGTTTTAAATGACGACACGGTTGGCGCAATGGCTGAGCGATCGACTGCTGCGCTGCATGTCGCGGGTTCGATTCCAGCACGTAAGTATTTGTTTAGCCTACAGATAGTTGTTCCGGGTCTGGCTGTTTGTGTATAAGAGTTTAAATTTTGTAAACGCACCTACGATACAGGAGAAATTCTTAGCAAGTGGCAACGTTTTTTTAAAGGAAAAAAAAATATCTCTTTGATTGCTCAGTAAGGGAATACAAAGGAGCTGTGTAGACTTTTAATAAAACTGTCAAAATAAATGTTTTCCCCTAGATAAAAGTGAACACGGAAATAAGCCAGCCCACGACTGACAGTAACATATAAATCTAAAACGACAATTTACCTCATCATCCATCATAAAATGGCTTTCATATACGGCGCGTACCTGACATATGATATAACAGTGACGTGGGAGCTCGTGGAACTAATCGTCATATACCGCTTTCAAGACTTAAGAGGCTTAACTCAAAGACGCTTTTATGTAATGATTAAAGTGTAGCTGTGCTCTATAAGGATATTATTTTTCAACGGGAATGTAGGTATGAAAATTAATCTAGGTCTTAAATGAATTCATTAAAATAATGGGACGGGATAAGTATTTGAATAGAGTTCTTTGTTAAAGGGTTTGTGGGAAGTTCGTGTATCAGCATATTCTGCTGTTAAGCAGTATTTGTATTTTGGTTTAGAGATGTTGGGTAGGTAGGTACATAAAACATTTGAATAGTATTTTAATCAAAATCATGCCCTTTATACCAAGAGAAACGACTCCCTTTCATTTTTTTTGTAACAGGCGCAACTTTCAAAGTTCCTCTCATTACTTACTTTATCCATTCTTCCATCTCAACATTCTCATCTCCCCTACATGTTTTCGTTTTTCATCCACTTTTTTTCACTGGGTAAATACGGTATAAATTGGTAAAACTTGTTGACAGACTTTATCTAGGTTGGTTGGAAGGGCTTATATAATTTTACTACGAGCTCCTCAATTTATGTGACACCTATTTACGTAAATCGATAATTCTGTCAACAGTTTTCTCAAAAATCGTTGATATAAAATAAATAAGGTCGTTTTAATACCCATCGATACCACCAACTTCCTTTAGCCCAACTCTATTCCACCATTTTAATATTCCGGAGATTAATCCGTTAAGTCTATAAATTTTAATTTACTTCCGTGTGCCTACGCTTGTTATTATTTCAAACGATTCAAGCTTGGATTAGTAAAACGGTAAATAACATGCAAATGTTATTTATAGTTTCGAAAAGCTTTACTATATTTTTAGATATTTGTTTATATAACATATAAACATAATTATAATGAGTCCGTGTCACAATAGTCAGTTTATTGAATTCGACAGTTTTGGAATTCGTCAGCTTAGCTGATTGAATAGTTTCGTTCATTCGACAGTTGCGTCAAGTCGTCATTCAGTTTCCTCCATTCGTTAGTTTGGTACAGACGTTATTAGTTAATGACGATAATTTAACCTGCTCTAAGGAACCGCTATCAAAATCAAATAAAACATCAAGAAAACAAAAACACTATTTTTATTTACTTGAAATTATTTATTTGAAATTTCAATTTTATATAATACAATAATGTTTGTTACATGATATTCCATTTACAAGGTATAAATAGGTTATTAATTGTCGAATTGATCTAAATTCATACTGAAATAAGCAGGCCTGTGCACAGTTTCCTACCGACTGTACTTGACGAATTGAATAAAACTGACGAGTGAAGGAAACTGACCAGTGTTACGCGGACTCGTTATTTTCTTTTCCATCGCAACAAATATTGTAGCTCATATAAAAAAACATATTTTTGTCCAGGTATACATTTGTACTATGTTGGTAACCCAACTTATTTCAATGTCAATGTCAGTTTGATTGACATAAATGTATGTTGTTTTAATTTGGATATGTTTTGTTTTATCTTAACAAATGTGGAACTAGGCTGGACACGTCTACCACATATTAAACGATTCATGAAACGTCTGGCGATAACACGGCAGACCCAAGGTACGGTAGTCAGGGAAGAAAAATGCAACAAAAACTTAAAAAAAATAAATTATTGATCACGTTGATCTATACTTTGAAACAAAGGCATATGCTAGCAATTTCTATAAAAGGAAATGTAAAACATCCTCTAAGCCAAACTATGTGTACAAACAAATTATATTTCTGCATATACAAGGCTAAATAAACCCTATTTCTAGTTAAATAGATCCCACATTAAGCAATCACCAGCAAGCCTTGATTGTCATAACAGTGTGTTTTCATGTACGCGGCATTCATCAGGGATAAACAGCATTCCAGTTAAGATTCGTACCTATTTATTTTAGCATTCAAGTCACTAGCATTGAGACAGAGCGCATAGTACATAAGCGAAACAGTAGACAAACTGCGAAATCCGAATTTATTAATTCACTGATAAGAAAAAAAAAATAAAAGGACTTAGAAATAAGGTGCTTAGACGTGATGAAATTGTAACTGAATTATTATTTTAGAAGGTATATTTACAAAAGCTGGTTCTGGTATTTTTAGCTAGAAGTGTAACCTTAACCCACTACATAACTTGAAAAACATTTAACTAATACTGCCACTGAATTAAAATACACGTAGAACGTAGGACGTGATGTAATATATTACTGTTTACGTGTATACTGTGACCCAACCGCGGCGTTCCATTTGAATCTCTAAAACTCTACAGTGAGTGTTTGCTGTAAATTGTAGTGGATGCATTTCGTGCATGTTCGTGGTTTATCTTCGTTGGTTGATGTCTTGAATATGGGATGCAAAACGTTATCATACAAATGTCACTGGTTATTTATTGTATGCAGTCAGAATGTGAGGGAATGAGGTAGCAACATCTGTTAGAGGATTTTTGTTTTTAGGTAGTTCAAGATAGCGTTGCACTCCCGTTTCAATGTGTGAGTCAGTTAATATGGCCATTTACTGACTCCAAAGAACTCGTAAGTAGTACCAGTGATAGTAGTAGTACCTTCTGTATAGAAGAAGAAGAAAACCTAGTTATACTGCCTAGGCTTTTGGGACCGATCACCATAATGTCTGACCTCGTTGAGAACGGTTGTTTTATATTCAATTGGCCTACTCTTGACCTCAATCTTGACTTGAGTACAGAGATGACGTCGAAGATAGAATGAGCTAACCCAAAAGAAGCCTATTAACTCTCGACGTGGATAGTACTTACTACACACAACTTTGAACTTTGTACAAATTAACGTTACTCGATGGTCCTTCTCGAAAATCCTCCGTCTGTTGAATAATTAAAACTTGTACAGCATTATCAGTACTTACAACAATTAAGCAAAATGGCTCTGTAATTTCTTGCCCTACAATAAGCGTTAAATAAAAATGTTCAGAGATACAATTTCGCTAGTTTTTTCGTAGCAGCAAAAATATTTTGTGTCGCATACCGGCAAGAGATGCGGTGCGAACAATATTTTTGTACAATTTAAATGCAAAGCTAAATCAGAAAATGGTTTAACATTTACGTTGCACTTTTGGGGCATAAAATGCATGCTTAATGTGTATCCGGGGGTTGAAAAAAAGAACATTCTTCCAATTTCAAAAGCTAGTCTTTTTGATTGCTTTTAAAATTGGAAGAATGCTGGTAACAGCTGCACCCTGGGGTATTTAGTCCATCTAGCCGGTCAAAATTCAACATGCGTGCTTTTTTTAGTAAGAATTTAGTCGTCACTTTAGCTGCACGTATCTTAGACGTTTCCTAAGTGTGATAGGACCTTACTACTAGGACCGACTAAAAGTTAAAATATTTTGACTTTATTCAAAATATTGCTTTAGACATGGATCAAGGACATAAGATTTAATAATATACAGTGCTGTAATAGTGTGGCGATGCGGTTTTGACCAATAGAATATTCTTTTTTGACGTTAGGAACAAGGGTTGGTTTTTGTTTTTTATTTCCGGTTTCATCCCGAGCATAATGCTTATTTTGTAATGAGATTTTATAAGGGCAGACCATGTCGATGAAATATACTCTATGTTAACCTGGGAATTCTACACTTGGTGCTTCCTACGAATGTTGAAAATATGCGTTTATCAAATGGTATTATAATACCTTGAAAAGGCATAAAAATACTTTGATTTATGCTTTTAAATTTTGCAGGATTAATAATTAATTAATACAATAATCAGAAATAAACACGAAGATAAAAAGATAGGAACCTGCTGTTTATTATGTATACTACACAAATTACAGGTATAAAAAAAATAAACATACGTTGGGCAATATGGGTTATACAGGCAATATTATTTTTGCTGAAAACGAACACTTGGAAAAAGCCTTTGGATGGATACATTTTTAGGGAGAAATTAGAAGTAAGGGGAGGCTCCTTTCATCCTGGCGTTTTGATATAAACCTCCCCGGAGTCGACTCTTAGTTTATGAATGAATGAACTTTATTTCGGGTAGCAAAGACTCTATAATTAGCTAGCTTAAACTAATATAATATTATAACATATACACATTAAATCAATTCAATACGATTTAAATTATAAATTTCTTGTCAATAAATTAATATAAATAATTAAATTTTATAATAATAACACAGTAAATTTAACATTTTACTTACCCCAAGCCCTATATTTGGGTGCATGTAATGCCTGCCAGTTTTCACTCAAATCCAGCCTGTTCCTTTGCTGTCCTTCCCCAGCGACGCCCTAAGCCGAAGCTCGTACCCCACAGCGTACCTTTAGCGTGTAGTAGCTTAGTTTGTAAGTTGTTGCCCTGGCTGTAGGCTTTAAATTCAAGGCATCCACAGGAATTGCCCGATTAAGCAGAAGCAGAACCTAGAAAGTTGAAAAAAAAATTGATGACATTAAAAAAAAAGCTGCTTGAAACAGTGACGTTAAGTAACAAGGATTGAACAATAATTGCTGTTAGGAAGTAACCAACAGTAATTGTTGGTATTACAACCTGCAGGTAACTGAACGTTCGATATCAGTCGCAATCAGTGTTACAGCGGATCCATTAAATTGGACAAATGGCGCCAATCGCGGTGCAATACAATGTTATTTGCTTTACAGTCGTGTCAAAGGGACAGTTCTATTGCCAGCGAAGCATTCAGCTTGATAACTATTGTAATTAACGTTATCAAAGATTATTGAAAACCTTAAAGTGTAACTCAAACTCAAAGCATTTATTCAAATTAATCCCAACAAATTGGATCCCAACCATGTCTGTACCAAAATTCATTAAAATCGGTTTTGCCATTTAGGCATAATTGGCTAAATATGGGTGTAATATAAGGTGCACTATTGCCTAACTCGTCATAGATGAAAGCAAAACATCACGATGTTATATATAATATTAGTATAGCAAAACCGGCCAAGAGCGTGTCGGGCCACGCTCAGTGTAGGGTTCCGTAGTTTCCCGTCCGTCACAATAAGTGTTCCCACTTATGAGTTTAAAGGTGGAGGAGCGTGCAATGTTGCACGCTCCGCGGCAGGCGCTCCAACAGTTTTTGAACAAAAAAGACAAAAAGTTGTACAAAATACAACTTTTTGTCTTTTTTGTACAAAAACTGTTGTGTCAATCAAGTTCCAAATAATTTTCATAGAAAGTCCTTATAAAGTTCTACTTTTCAGATATTTTTCATATTTTCTAAACTTATGGTTCAAAAGTTAGAGGGGGGGGGACACATTGTTTTTTACTTTTGGAGCGATTATTTCCGAAATTATTGACATTATCAAAAAATTATTTTAGTAAACCCCTATTCATTTTTAAATACCTTTCCAACAATATATCACACGTTCGGGTTGAAATTAAAAAAAAAAACACTTCCCACTTTACATATAGGGTAGCTACCCTAATAAAACATTTTTTTCCAATTTTTATTTTACCACTTTGTCGGCGTGATTGATATACATATTGGTACCAAATTTCAGCTTTCTAGTGCTAACGGTCACAGAGATTAAGCGAGGACGGACGGACGGACGGACGGACGGACGGACGGACAGACAGACATGGCGAAACTATAAGGGTTCCTAGTTGACTACGGAACCCTAAAAACGATAGCGCAATGTGCAATAGAAATAATAATATGTACGTTGTACAATTGAGGTTAAAAGTGCAAACGACATCACATTGTGGACTGTATTCTTTATACAGTCGAGCGGAGTTTCTCTGCTTATCCTTTCCGCTTTTCAGAACTAACGAGCACAAAATGTGCGAATATAGATTTCCATACACAGTGGAGTTAGTCTAAAACTTGCTTTGTAAATGTAGTTTTAGAAACGAGAAAACGGAATTACGGGTGCTGCATTTATCTTTGATATCTAAGATAGAACGCTTACGAAATGGCAAGTCGAGATTATTCAGACGGCGGCGGTGGGATATGCTTGGATGCAGAAAGCCCAAGATAAGGAACTATGGAAATCCTTGGAGGAGGTCATTACCCGAGGAGAGGTTCTGGAAAAATTAATTGGCCCTACAAAATTTTAATAGAAACTAAATCCTACTTTATTTTATTAATACGAGTATATAATTTGAATGCGAATGTTTGTGAGGATGGATGTATGGATGTTTGTTACTGTTTCACGTCAAAACGGCTGAACGGATCTTGATGAAATTTGGCACAGAGGTAGATTATAGTCTGGAAAAACACATAGGATACTTTTTTATCATCACGCAGGCACCAGCTAGTTAGTGTATAAAAATTTAAAATATATTTAGTTAAAGTAAAACTAGGTACAATTAGTATTTAATTTATGATAAGTTTTCAGTTAAAAATTTAAAAATGTAACCCATGTGATATTTCAATGAAATATAAGGCGTTTTTTATTTTATTTTATCTAAGATAGTTCTTTCATCAATCGTAATAAAATTCTCGGTACGGTTTTTGCGCAAGTTGTGATCAATTCATTAATCACTCCATTGTAGAAAACTAATTCGCTTCTCGCTGTCTGTCTGTATCTTTGTATGCTTAGTTCTTTAAAACTGTGCACCAGATTTTGATACAGTTTTTTAATAGATAGATTGATATTCAAGAGGAAGTTTTATATATTTAAAAAAGATTTTGCTCCGCTTTAGGAATTCCTCCTACATCGTGGGTGCATTTACAAACATTAAAACTCACATACACTAACAGCCAGACCCGGAACAACTATCTGTAGGTCATACAAATATTTGTTCCGTGCGGATATCGAACCTGCGATACGTAACGCAGCAGTCAAACGCTCAGCCACTGGGACAGCCGTGTTGTCAAAATTAAATGTATGACGTATACGTATTCATATTATATGTATGATATTATTAACTAAATTGCACCCGTGCGTAGCCGCGGCGGCGTACTTTTATAAATATACAAAAATAATTATCCTTCCGTTTCTTGATGATTTGATGTAGGGTTGACTGAGTTTGTCCTATCATATCATTTTATAAATGTATTTATTAAACATGAAAGACTTGCAGCCAAAGAGAACATAACAAACATTTGCAAAAAAGACTGACAGCCTAATAATTACAGTAGGGTTACCATGTCATAGCATAGCAGTTCTTATTCCTGTGTGAGAAAGAGATGGCGCTAGACACCCTGTATAGCTCTGTCTCTTTCCCTCAGTGGAATAAATTCTGCTTTAAGACGTCATGGTAGGGTAGCTGAACAAAATTAAATTATATGGACATTACAGTAGGATACTAAAACAGAACACCAAAAAGAAAATAACTAATGCATGAATACATTATCCTCCTTTTTCTCTACCAGGGGCCTTAGTCTGCTATTACAATAGTGTCAGAATGGTCGATCACTGATCGCATAATGGTTGATTTTGACAAGTTTAGTATGTAGTAGATTACCAAACTTATCAAAATTAACCATTATGCGATCAGTGATCGACCATTCTGACACTATTGTAATAGCAGACTAAGGCCCCTGGTCGTAAACTATACAGCAATAACAAACATTACCAATCAGATTGTTTTAAAACTTGAATGCAACACATTTTTTTATATCACCTGATAGAGTAATCACGAAGAAAAGTTTTCTTCTATGTAGGTGTACTTACTTATAAGAGGATATAACATTATTTTTATGACAGATAATGTATTTTTGATGCGCCTGGCTTCCAAAGCACCCTATATAGTGAAATAAGAAGAAAACTGCTTCCCAGATGAGATAAAGTTTTGACTGTATGTATATATCGTAAAAAGATAACGCGGGATTGTTAGTAACGTTATAGCAGTAACAGTGGTGTGACAACGTGTGAGTGTGTTTTTTTTACCTCAAAAGGAAAAAAACGGTACCCTTATTCGGTCACCTTTTAGTCCATCCTGTCTGTCAAGAACTTTTATATCGGGAAATCGTGGAGATATCGAGTTGAAATTAAGACCATATGCACAACTCTGTGGTCTCTTTGTGCTGTGAAAATTAACCTTTTAAGTCTACGCAGTCAATAGATATGGCTGTTTATGTCGCAAGTTTGTACGGAACCCTCGATGCGCGTGTCTGGCTCGCTTTTGGCCGGTTTTTTTGTGTGTGGTTCTCATCAAATAACTTCCTTCGCTCTGCGCGGAGCGGGGGTGTCAAACTTTTACTAACTACAACCCAACCTTCTCCTTCTCCTTCTTTTCCCCTTTATGTTCCCGGGCCGCAGTATCTCTTTCGAACAATCCGCAACTCCGAGGTGTGACCATCTTGAGTTCGAACTCAGAACATCTGATTTACGGATTCATGCGCGTTTTGTGTAATTATCTGAGTTTCAATTGTTTCTGTAAAAAAAAAACATAGTGAAGAAAACGAACCAGCCTGTTTTTTTCGGGTGGGAAATTATCGAATGATTCGCGCTCTAGTCGGTGCGGAAGGGTTAGAATTGTACTGACTTAAACCAATTTCCTTCTTTTGCCATATGTGTTTGGCTTTCGATCTAACCCGCAGCTCTGAAGCCAAAATAACTGAGAGATATGTCTCGGCGGCATGTAAAACAAAATCAGAGACCCTTGAGTGGCCTACAAACTCTGACACCAGATTAGGCACTAACCCTAGCACAAAATTCAATGGTTGACAAAGTACAGAAAATCGTTTAGAAAGACCTGAATGAGATTTTCACAAAGAATGGATGACAGAAAGAGTCCTATATTCACAGCAACAAGGTTGCTAATTATGGAAGCACAGTTTCACATACCTAACTTTTTGATTAGTAGTAAATTAATTATTTATTTTAATGTAATACTGATGGGTTTTTAATTGGGTTGTTATTAAAGTTTTTGTGAGCCAATTAAGAATTTATCCGTTGCTAAGCTATCCCTGAAAATGTATTTTGTTAGAAGGCTTTTACGGATTCCACGTGTAAAATGGGGTTATAGATACTTTTATTTGTCCCTTCATTTAGAATCGTATAACGATTTTTATTGTCACGTGGATTATAAACGAGATAAGTAATGACATGAATCATTTTTGTTTTCGGATAAAGTTCTTTATTAGAATGTTTTGAATTAGGAATGTAGGAATTTCGTATGTAATTTTGGTCTAAAATAATATGAACAGTTTATCGATACGGGCTTATTTGATATTTTCTGCGTTCCAGGATCTCAAGACTCCAAAAGGATGATTCGAAATTCAAATATTGTATCACCAGACAGTTGTTGCTGAGAAAACATTATAACATTTGTAACTGGCAGTTGTTTTTTCTACTAACTTTATGATATTAATCGAATAAAAATTCGATACCTAGTCAAAAAAAAGTCAAATGTAATCGATTCATGTACCGCTAGTACTCAAATTACAAGATCAGGATTCTGTTACCTATAATAATTTGAATATTTGAAGAGTATTTGTAGATCAACCACTCAAATATCGTTTGGTATAGACGTATTATCTGTGTCAGGTAATAAAGCCTTGTTATAGTTGGTAATTCGTGAATCATTTTGAGTAATTTATTAAAGCATACTAATTTATTCAAACTCGTTTTCTAATCTTTTGGGCACGTGTTGAATTAAGGTCGCTGCTTGAATCCATCGGGTTGAAGAGGTTTACCCGGAAGATATGTTAGTCAAAATATTACCAAAATTATGAACTAGCTCGGACTTCATTCGCGTTAATATTTTAATTTTTGTGTGTGTGCGTAACTCTGTGGTATTTTTCTATTTATTTTTTGAAAATGTTATGGAATTGTGTTTTCGAAACTTATAGTAGTTAGAAGTAGTCCTCAACTTTGCTAAATATCCAGAATAAATGCTGCAGTAAAATTAAAACGAAAACCAATCCAATTTCACAATTGGGGGTTATTCTGGCTTTTTGGTTTCTTTTTTATTTTTAAAGTATTTTTTTTTACTTTTTGGCAAGGAGCCATTTAAGCCAGTTAGGTTAAACAATATTTACTACGATCTATAACTTCACTTGAAAAAAGATACAAGCAGGAGAACCCATATATAATTCCGGATCTCCGTTTCCGTTAAGGCCGGCTGCACACACGGCTGCTGACCAAGGAAGTGTTGAGGTGCCACCGCATCTCTATCTCGGCCGTTTATCAAATAAATTCACAGCCCCCACTGAAATTTATTAGTTTTCGAATGGCCACCTCTGCAGTGTGACTTGGCGTTATTGCGGGGAGAAGAAATCGCTTGTGAAATGCGACTTTCCTATTCTTAGAGTTAAGTTTTTTGTTGAGTTACGGGTGTGAGCGGTGTTTACTTATGTGAGGTCGAAAAAAGAAGGAGAATTTTCAAACTAAAAGGTTATTTAATTGTTTTTAGGTTCCGTATCTCAGACGAAAAAAAATAGAACCTTATTTAATCGCTTTGTTGCCTGTCTGTCTGTATACTATACTATACTCAATCCTGTAGTCCCTTGGAGCTTTAAAAAGGAAAAAATAACTCTTTAAGACTCATCATCTGCCTAGCCTTTTCCTAACTATGTTGGAGTCGGCTTCCAGTCTAACCGGATGCAGCTGAATACCAGTACTTTAAATGAAGCGACTGCCTATCTGACCTCCACAACCGATTTAGTAATGGGTGATACGATATCCCTTGATACTTCACAGACTTTCGGTACACTGACTACCTGTAACGACTTTCAAAGATTAACAAATGACAGCCGGGATCAACGACTTATCGAGCTTTCCGAGGCACGGAAAAAACTCGGTATGTAACGGGTCCATCCACAGACCAACCTAGGCAAGCGCGGATTAACCTGAAGATCGAGCCGCTGCCGAACCCGAGCGGCTGCTATTATTTAGCCACGAGCTCCTCTTAACTCTTTAAGACTACGCAGTCAATAGAAATGGCTGTTTATATCGCAAGTTTTTATGGAACCCTCGGTAGGTGAGTCCGACTCGGCTTTGACTAGTTTTTATTTTTTATATTGATAATATCTTTGCCGACATAGTGTGCATACAACATAGATTTAAATTTCGTCTCATTCAGTTGTAGTATGTGGGGATGTATTTTATTGTAGCAATGTGAACAGTAAACTATGAAAAATGAGTCTACTTAAGCTAGCCTGAAATCTGGCTAACTTATTGGTCCCTATTTCTAGTATGATATTTGTATCTGTCACCTCTTCTACCAAATAGGTGTACATTTTTTCTGACGTTACATGATGTTTTGATAGATGTATTGACGAGGTACTGTCATAATGTTAATGTCCTTAAACTGTTCCCTTGGAGAAGAGATCATTTGAGCCATAGTAAACCAACGTAGGCGTGGCTCAAATGATCTCCTTTTCTTACTAGGCGACGCTTCTCGTGAATGACTACTGTGGCCAGAGGCACAGCATGAAAGAGGAGTATTTTTGGTGTTCTTTTATAATTTGTTGTTAGTTTAGTTGTTATTATGTGAATAGTTAAATTAAAAAGAAAAACATCAAATTGATTTAGCTTAAATTGTCGTATTTACAGAATGTCACTCTCATAGAGGATTTATCAAACAAACGAAAATAAAGCCGTTAAATATTTGTGTTTAATATTTTTCCAATGTTTGACAACTTGTTTGATTACAAATTCATTCGTTTATAATATTATTCGATTTTATTAATTGTTTTTCACGTGCTGACTACATTGAATGTTTGCTTTACACGCTTTTAGCGTTTTTGCAAATTAAATGACATGTGATCGTCGATCGGCTTCAATTGGAGTGCTATTAAGTATCTCTACTGGTAAGGTGGAACCGATGGACCGAGGACTGACTACAATCACCAGAGAAACTTTTGATAGATATTTGAAAAAAAGATAGAAAAAATGTTTTTTAGGCGAGGACAGGACAAAACTATAAAACAAAATTAATGAAAATAAGAACAATAAAACCTTAAATATATAATATAAAACCAACCTATTAATGTCTAACAGTTGGGCAAAGACCTCTTCTGGTGAGCAAATTCAAAACGAATCGGCGATTTTAAGTGTCCAAGATTCCTCGCGATGTTTTTCTTTACCGATGCCTGCGATATCCAAATTATACTTAGGAAAGTACATATGTATTAAAAAAGTTTCCTTTACCGATGCCTGCGATGTCCAAAATAAACTTCAAACTCAGCATCTGAAGTTATTGTGGCAGCTGAAGAAGATTGTAAGACTATCTTTGCATTGTATAGACTCAATTTCCTAAAATTGTATAATTGTAATGCCCATGTGTGAGTTCTATGTAATTTTATTGACTCGACGGTTGCCCTGGTGGTTGAGAGATTGTCATGCTCACTTAAATGTCTCGCTGATGGTGGCGGATGTGTCGGGTCATTTAGCTCCCTTCAAAATGGTCGAGCTGAATGGGGCTGATCCATACGTCATGTTCGTGAACGGGCGCTGTCAGTTGGGACTGGTCATCTCTTAGCTACCACGGTTTGTTTTAATTCTTCTATTAAACTCGTGATAATTATTGCTTTTACTCTGGACGCTCTAAATGTGCTCGTTTTTCTACATTGTTCTCACATTATGTATGATCTCAACATTAATGATGTATCCATGATTTTATAAAAGATTATGATTTAAAAGAGTGTCCATGGAGTTTCTTGCCCATTCTTCTCCATAGATATCTACGCTTTGGAATGGGCAACTACAGTACTTTCATAAGTTATTATGTCTTGTGACTGGGACTGTAGCAGCATCATTTTTTTTGTTCTTGTTTTTTATGACATTCAAAAGTGCCTGTAATGGTCTAATTGAAATAAATGATTTGAGTTTGAGTTTGACTTAGGAAAGTAAATATGAATTAAAAAAGTCACATTGGTACTTGTCCAGCAATGAAACCACAACCTCGTGCATGAAAGGCTTTAGTCTCTGGGCCAATAAACATTTACATAAAAAAACTGACATTATCATTAAAATTGGTCCTGCACAAAAGGCATAATTTATATAACCTATCAAAGTTCCGTCTTGAGTCCAGTCCACTAGGTTTGACCGCACTTTCAAACAAGTACGGACTGGTTGTGGACGCAGCTGACCGGACAGACACTTAACTGGAATATCTACAGTATTCGATATCTAACCGGTAACAGTTTAACCGATCCTTTACGCTGATGGCACGGTGCGTCGCGATACGTTTTATCCCGTATTGCAATGACGTGCTGTCAGACTTGACAGCTGACGGATGACCGTACGGTCCTGCCGCGCTGTTTGCGTTGGCATAACACGTCGCTGTCATTGAATGTCTACGTCACATTTCTAAACCTACCGACGACAACTTTTTAACGCGCACATCTGTACCTAACTTGACCCACTTCCCGGAAACCGACTGACATGAAATTTTGCATTTATTTTTAATTTAAATAACAATGCATGCTGAGTTATATGACGCTATTCTAAATTCAATATGCCTCCCACAGATGACTTTACAGTTAGTTTTTATGCATTCCCTTGATTTATTGGTATCAATGAAGAATTAGCTAAAAATAATACGAGCAAGCGATTTTATGGGGATTTAAACAAAATTTTTTTTTTCATTTGATTCGAATACAAACACTACAGGTATTAAAAATAGGCAATTTTCAACATAATTACACCTGGTATTCTGGCAAGTATTTCAAGTTATTTTTGACATATGGCACCGTCCATGTATCATTGTTACGGAGGACTAACGGGCTAAATCGTCGACTGTGAAAAAACCTTTTCAGAGGTAGGCTGACAAATCGTGGCAAAGGACCACATGTCCCATACATATTCAGTAGTCGCCAACATTTTGAGTGTATCCAAGATTTAGGTAGTACAGGTGTAATATAACAATATGACACTTAATGGCAGAGGAACGTAAAGGTGAGATGCAAATAACCTCTGGAGCTGAGACGTGCTTCGCAAAGTTTGAAAGCACGAGCTGAATACCAAAGTTACGGTACCCGTGCACCAGGATAACTGGCACAAGTGACTACAATATACTTTAAAGTCAGTGTAAGCCAGGGAAGCGGTGGCCCTTATCGCACACGTGATTTGAATTCTTCACACACTTTTATTCGACCAATATGACAAAAATGTTTGCGACGACTGCGCTTTGAATACATAAACACAGTGATTTTTAAATTTTTCCTCTTTATTTTAGTTCTCCCGGGAGTAAAGTGCGACTTTTGTCTCGTGTGAGTCCTTTGGGTAGAATATGGCAAGAGAATAAAATGTTCGTCGCAAGATACTATGATTGTATCGAACAACGAGATATCTGCTGAGCACGAGGTCCTAGATTCGATTCCTGGGTCGGATAAAGTGTTTAAAGTGAATTTCTCAGTAGCAGTCACAATGTTTGATGGTACTATTACCATCAAACATTACTCAAAACTCAAACTCAAAGCATTTATTTCAATTAGACCATTACAGGCACTTTTGAATGTCATAAAAACAAGAACAAAAAAATGATGCTGCTACAATCCCGGTCACAAGGCATAATAACTTGTGAAAGTACTGTAGTTGCCCATTCCAAAGCGTTGATCTCTATGGAGAAGAATGGGCAAGAAACTCCATGGACACTCTTTTAAATTATAATATTTTTACAAAATCGTCATTGTGACTGCTACTGACTATTACATGAGAATTCAACATAACTGGCAAAATAATATGGGTGTGATAAAATTGGGTACACCTCTACCTAAACATGGGGCATTACAGGCTGTGTAAATATGTTTAAAAATTAACTACCATTTTTTAGTCTGACACCAGTCTTACCAAGGGGTCTCGTAACCCAGGCCAGCACTAACTGGGTTATGAAATTCAGTCAGGCATTACTCCATATCGAATACTGCTAATCAGCTGCAAAAGACGAGTAGACTTTCAAGTCTATCCCAACATAATTATGTAATTAGGAAAAGTCTAGGCAGATGATGGTATTCTTTATTTTAGTATGCAAAAAAAAAACTGTTATTTAGTTGCCAGAACTATGAAAATAATAAAAATCAAAACTATTTTTAATTATTTTTTTAAACATTTACAATATTCTATGTACTTATGCATTATCATTCCAATATACCGATTTTAATTATATATTTTCTTCTCCTTATAGTGTCTACCGGTTCGTTCAAGTGTAAACCACATTTTGTAGAGTTTATTGCCGCCACATTGTTTCAGTCGCACAAATCTGTAGAAGCATTACATTAAATCACATAAAATGAAGTATCTGCAGGATGCATACGAGTAACAAATCAAAAATGACCTGTACACAACGGAATATCATCCCTGATACCACCGCATAGGTCAGTAACTCAAAATAGCACGAATTCTTCAATCGTTCTCTCGAGAGAGTTCATGGCGATACTGTCTCAGGAGTCGAAAAAAGCATATTTTAAGACCACCAATTCCGTGATAAAAATCTCAGAATAAATCATAAGAGCAACGATGAAATAATACAAATATCTATAAAACCATACTGAAGTTAAAGCTCGGGTTCTATCAAAGAAAAAACATTCCCAAGTGATGCTGAATGTAAACATCATACGATCCAGTACCGACGTATCTACATAGGTTCCTTAGGAGTGTGTTTGAATACAATGGCGGGTCCCGAGGCGCTGGGGGAGTGCCCAAGGCTTCAGCGCTACTCGGAATAGAACTACCACCGTATCTCATAAGATATGGAGTTCTTAAAAGATGTAGGTGAATTGGATTTTAAGATTACTCGTAGAGGAATTTTTATGTTTGCTTAGTCATGTTTGGATTTCGTTTCTCTCCATCATCTTATCGTTTTGGCGAATTTAATTAAATTGTTAATTTATTATTTATGACATAACTTCGCGTTTGCTAAAAATAGCTAGCGAAATATATGATTACTATTTTTAACCGACATCAAAAAAGGAAGAGGTTCTTATGCAATTTCTTTTTTCTATGTTATATGTAAGTGTCATGAGATAGGGATGAACCTATTCCCATCACTAGGCATATATTTTCACTAATTTATTATACATTATTGTAATTTAAAATAAATTAATGAAAGACATTTTGTCACGATGTGGTTTTGATTCAAGTTCAGTAAGTAATTTCAAATTGATTTGACAACTTCAGAAATACATGTACTTAATTATATATCTACGTAAAAACACACCGTTTTAGTAAGTTTTATAAAAAGGACTTGCATAAATATGTATATGAAAGACTCGTACATTTAATATTTGGAAAGTATATATCTAGCGATGAAGATAAGTGCGTCGTAAACTTTGTAGCGGCGAAGAATATTAACTTTGCTACCTATCGTTAAACTTCTAAAAGTATACAATTTATTATACGATCCTTAAATTTATTACCAACTATCTTTAAACGTAAATATTCATCCATAAATTTTAAATAAAGGTGACTCGGTACGCGGTGCCAAACAAACTGAGCAATTTTTTCGGTATAAAATGAGTAAGCCAAGCTAAACAAAGTTATATCATATTCTCATTTTCGAAAGCGAAACATGCAATCACGCTACTCCAATAAGCAATTTAACTTTCGAACTAATGAAACGCCTGATAGGTTAATTTGAGCAAGCGAAGCGAACAGAATCGAGTGTCTGCTTCTGTCGGCATGCAAACAAAAAGCGGCGTGACAATAACACAGGCACCATAGATTTACGTAGGGATGTTCACAGTCGCATTTACGTCTACATGCGCGGGAAGCACAAGTTAAGACGGGCATGACAAGTGATGTTTTGAACAGAAACAATGAAGCCGAGAATCGTCGCAAACAACCGCACTGCATGATAACAAGTGCTCCAGCAAAATTGTGTGTACGTTTTTAGGCAAACTCCCAAGAGAAAAGGAGATATAACAATGCTTTTGTTTACTTTCATCAGCCTCTGAGTGATGTTTGGATCCGTATTATGAAATTTATACGAAAAAGGAAACAAAGTGAGTCGAGTCCCTTGTTACGTAAAGTCTTATAGTGGTCAAAGTGATGAAACAAATCCGTTTACGTTTTTGTGCGTACCTTTGTTAGTCTTCTTTTATTTATTCATACTTCGTCTGCGTGGCATAGTTACTTTGGGCTAACGCTAACTTTAACCCGCTTGATGATCGAAAAAAAAAAATCTTTATCCCGTCTTTCTCCCCCTTTTCCCACTTTTTTAGCCTATGCCCGTCTCCAGGGTCCCAACTATCTCTGTACTAAAATTTATGAAAATCGGTTCAGCCATTTAGGCGTGAAGACGTAACAAACAAACAAACTCACTTTCGCTTTCGCAAGGATAAACATATGGCGTGGCTAAATAATGGCAGCCGCTTGTTCGATCTTTAGGTTAAGCCACGCTTGTCTAAGTTTGTCTGTGGATGGGTGACCACCCGTTACATACCGAGTTTCGTCCGTGCCTCGGTAAGCACGTGAAGCTGTTTGTTCCGGTTGTCATTTGTAGATTATTGACAGTCATTACAGCTGGTCAGTGTACCGAAAGTCTGACCACCATTCTTAATAAGGAGTATCGTATTACCCCGTACTAAATGGGTTGTGATGGTTAGATAGACAATCGTGCCATGTAAAATACTGGTATTCAGCTGCATCCGGTAAGACTGGAAGCCGACCCTAATATACTTGGGAAAATGCTAGGCATATGAAACATGTGAGAAAATAAGCGACATAATAAATTAACACTTTCATAGTTCACTGTACATGGACCTGAGTACAGATGAGTAGTCAAACACACGTATAAATAAGCAAGTCAAAGTGATCTTTGAGTGCAAGTTATTATTAATTAAAATAACTTTTATATTCTGTAGTTTCGTAATTACTTGAAGTAAGAACTATCACAAGTTAGAATTTTTATTTTTATTTTCTTTGACGGTTACTTACACACTGCTTATAAATTCTTGTCTTTTGTTTAAAAAGGTTGTACTTACACTCTTGTAGTTACTTTAACTTGACTATAATATGGGTGAAATAAATAGGCTTTCTAACAGGGTTCGGAGTGATAATTATCTTAAAAATTACAAAAATAATAATTTAAAAAGTTATTGTGTATCTACTCGAACGCGATTAACCGTTTCTAAGCCTATCTAAAAGCTTTAATTATCAGCTGAAAAAAGTTCATTGACATTGAGGTTTAATTATCGACAAACAGATTTTTTTATGAAATGGGTCCTAAAAGTCTGCGATATTTAGTCTCGATAATCTTGATGATAAACAAAAATTAAAAAAAAACCAAATATTAAAGGAATTTCGGACCCTGCCATTCAGTTCACACACACTTATCTCCGTGTAAATTAGACAGACACTTGATATTCAGTCATGATACTGGCAGAAATTATAAATGTAGATGAGACTATAGGTACCTATAAACAGTGGCGGTACTTTCATACAAGTTTAATAGCTTGGCTTTCCCTTATGACTTAATTAATACTCTTAATGATGTTAGGGTTTCTGAACAGTCTGCTTTCTTTACGGGCTCTCCTATTGGTGACCACTAAGCACCCCACTGCTACATTATTAACAAAATGTATTTCCATAC
The DNA here is from genome assembly GCA_905475445.1 of Ochropleura plecta. Taxonomy (NCBI): domain Eukaryota; kingdom Metazoa; phylum Arthropoda; class Insecta; order Lepidoptera; family Noctuidae; genus Ochropleura; species Ochropleura plecta. Next base: position 12,687,207 of record FR997734.1, read on the forward strand.
GCTTTAAGAATAAATAAGTCGTTTTTATGCAGATATTATGTTCTGAGAGTTAATACGATTATCGTTGGATACTGGATAATAAACAGCGATAGTGAAAAAAAACAATCAATAAAGATACCTAATGAAATAAAATAAGGTTTGTTTTCGATAAACCTAACAAAAGCTATTAGCCGTATATATAAACAGTAGGAATGCGTGTACTAAGATAACGTGCAACAACCACATGGCATTAGGAAACTTCCATTTAATTAATCTCACAGAGAATTGATAACACAGCTATGTTTGTGGGAAAGGAAAACCTTTTCGTCGTCAGACCCTTTTGAAGGGCGTGCGAATCCTCGACAAGAAAGCAATGGGCCTATCTTTTCTGTGTCAAACAATTGTTAACCTTATAAGAGATACAATAAGGTGTATTATCAACCACTGCAAAAAATAGAAAGTATCGAAAATCCTTGCAAAGCACACCATGTAACGTGACATTTTCAGAATTATGTTTCATATTTTTCGTTGCAAATCCAAAAAAGGTGCCATGCTGACTACTAAACTAACCTTTACATTTGTTACTTCTTTTGTGCTTTTCAAAGGTTTATAAACAATTTAGTTATGAGTGATTTATATTTTCTTTTGGAGGTTGCGGGTTGTTCGAAAGAGATACCACGACCCCGGAACTTAAAGGGCAAAATAATTATCATGAAAAACCCACAGGTTTTAGCCAGCAAAAAACTGACGCTCATAAAAACAAATAAATAAATAATGTCATAAAAACAAAAAGATGCTGTCTGAATACATATACTACAGTCCCAGTCACAAGGCATAATAACTTGTGTAAGTAGTGTAGTTGCTTTCTTCTTTCTTGCTTGTCTATTGCTTGTCTTCCCATCCGCAAAAACAGCCCTGCTTCATAACCAATAAGATTGTCTGGGCAAGTATTTTAATGATCATGTAAGTGACTATGAATGGAATAAAGTACCTATTACTAGTATGTCTGGTGTTTTGAGAACAAAAAATAAATAAATAAAAATTAAAGTTATTTTTATGAAATCATCAAATTGAATTTCAGGATGTTCGAGCCGACATGTCAGCCATATAAATTGTAACATATATTTATTTTTCAATTTGGTACCTATTTATCTGTTAAATAGCTGTGCAATATAACGCATTTTTCAATTTTAACATTGTTATTTCTCTTTTATTTAATTTACCAATCTTTTGCGTTTTTAAATTTTACAAATGTTATTGTTTTTTATATATTTTTACTTTTTAATATTGTTTTTAATTTATTTTTCAATTTTGTTACTTTTTTAACCCTGACTTTTATACCTATGTGTTTGTTTATGTTGTCGAGCGTATGGCACTCGTGGGCAGCAGCTGAAAATCAGTGTCAGGTGGCGGCCTTTTTTTTGCAGATGTCAAATCATCAATTAACTTACCCTGCTCTGGGCGGAGTGAGGGGGAGTGTCAGACTTGTACTGACTAAAACCCACCCATGTTCCTTCTATTGCCCCGTAAAGGGCCATGGACCGCACGACTCCGGCATAGAGCCTACTTCAGGAGGCGTTTGGCCCCCTCAGATTGGGCAGGAGCCGCTTGAAAGCAGCCCCCGTCCGCTCGAGTTTGGGAGCCAAACGTCGGAAATGCTCAACGAAATTCCACCGGCTGTCGAGGACGATTCCCAGGTACTACATCGTCGACCTGACGCCGATGCGAACCCCTCCTACCGTCAGCTGGGATCCCGTGGCGTATTCCCGCGGCCATGAAAGACCATGGCCTCGGATTTGTGCAATGCCTCGAGACCCAGTAGCCGGATCCTCTCCGCGACTATCGACAACCCCGCGTGTCATTATGTCGGCCGCCGCCTGGTGCGACGCCCCTTGCGCCAGAATGAGCGTGTCGTGCTGGGGAGATCGGCGCGCAGCACCCAGTCGTTACCAATGTCCCACAGGAGCGGACCCAATACCGATCCCTGTGGGACACCGCACGACATCTTTCGCCGGTTCCACTCTCCAGAGCGACCGGGGTAGATGACGGCCCTGTCCGTCAGATATGCCCCGACCACACGGCGAAGGTAGATCGGCACCCGGTGGTACCGGAGTGCCTCCCTGATGCAGCTCCAAGGCATGGCGTTGAACACGTTGGCGATGTCGAGAGACAGCGCCACGACAACCCCACCTCTGGACACTGCAGCCCCCGTCGTGAGGGCTCTTGCCAGGGTTTGGAAATGGATGGCTTTCAAACATGACTGGCGAAATGTGTGTTCTACATATTTAATACACCTCTGCCTGACCCTTAAGGGATTACGGCGTGTTGTTATGTAATAGTAAATATTGTGGTCTGAATAAGCCGACTGGCAGGTTGGTTTCAACATTCAATTAAATGCATTTTCAACTATATAAATTGCGTTTTGAACTTAATTAAAGTAACTATAAAGCTCATTATACGCGGTTAAATATTATTCAGAAGGGAAGCATTAAAACATTACTTGCTAACAAAAGCGTGGAAGATGCAAGAGACAGCTAAAGGTTATTGTTACGATTATGTTAAAGTGATTACGTTAACGGTTATCAAAGTGCTGTTAAAGCATGGTTATGGTTTAATTATGCATGCAACAAGATTATTCATGTTTAAGTAAGTGTGTATCAGAGTGCACAGCTTTTTGGCTTATATAGCTAGCTTCCGCCCGCGATTTCGTCCGCATGGCATAGTTACTTTGGCCCAATGCTAACTTTAGCCCGCGTGATGATCGAAAAAAAATTTTTTTTCTCTCTCCTTTTCTGCCCTCGAAAGTAAGAAAAGGGGGAGACTTTTCTTACTTTTTTTTTAATTAGCTTATTTTCGTCTCCAGGGTCTCAAAATTCATCAAAATCGATTTTGGCCATTTAGGCATGCAGACGTAACAAACAAACTCACTTTCGATTTTATAATATTAGTAAGGATGTTTAATTATAATGTTAATAATTTAGTGTCAATATCTGCTTAGCCTTTTACCAACTTTGTTGAGGTCGGTTTCTTGTCTAACCGAATGCAGCGGAACACGAGTATTTTATATAAAGCGACTAAACTGTTTGTACTGAGAAATACGATACCACGTAGTAAGAATTGATTTTTTTATTTAAAAAAAATAATTAAATGAATTTTTCCTGTATCGTGGGTGCGTTTACAAACATTTAAACTCACATACACATACATATGTTGTCAGACTTTCAGGACACTGGCTATCTGAAGCAACTGTCAAAGGTCTACAAATAACAGCCGGGACCAACAGATTAACGTGCTTTCAGAGACATGGAGAAAACTGTGTATGTAATGAAGTCCATCTACAGGCGAACCGAGGTAATCGCGGCTTAACCTAAAGATGAACCCGAGCGGCTGTTATTATTTAGCCAATAGCTCAGCTGAGCTGAGCTTAGGATTAATTTTTCTTTATTTTGTTGTTTGATGTGAGAAGTTGAGTTCAATTTCTATTAATTGTACCTTTATTCGTCGCAATGATACAAAGATACTTATTAAGTGTATGTGGTATTTCTATCAATTTTCAAACAAAAAACACTTAAAATTAAATACTCAATACGAATAGTTACACAGAATGAATACTATAACTATTCTCTATCAAACTGTAACAACATCAACATACGAAAGATTGTGATGTTATTAGCTTATCCTACTAATATTATAAATGCGAATGTTTGTGAGGATGGATGTATGTATGAATGTTTGTTACTCTTTCACGTTTTGACGTAAAAGGCTTAACGAGTCTTGATGATATTTGGCACAGAGATATATTTATAGTCTGGAATCACACATAGGATACTTTTTTTTCTTTATAGTCTGGAATCACACATAGGATACTTTTTTTTCTATATCACGCAGGCGAAGCCGCAGGCGCCAGCTAGTTACCCATATTTAAAATAATGTTCTGTTGTATTTTATTCATTCCCTACTCGTTTGTACCAACAAGTCAAATCTCTCCGGGCAGTTGCATAGTTATGCTAAGGGGGTTAACAAGAATACCAGTAAAAGTAACTGAATACAAAAAAAACGGCCAAGTGCGAGTTGGACTCGCGCACCGAGGGTTCCGTACAAACTAGCGACATAAACGGCTCTATCTTTTGACTGCGTAGAATTAGTTTGTGGTTTTCGGAGCTCCTTGGAACCACAGATTTGAGTATGGTTTTCATTTTAATTTGAAACCTCCACGGGTTACCGACATAAATGGTATTAACAGACAGATACATACACAGACGGACAGCAAAGTGATCATAAAAGGCTTCCGTTTGTTCCTTTTTAGTTACGGAACTCTGTAGAAAAACTCCGTATGAGTCCATACTGCCATATCAATCCGTGTTGCAGTACAACTTTAGTGAGCATAGCTCCGTATACAAACTTGACAAAGTTTTCTCTACTACAAAGTTGTATGACATCCCACAAGAGCATTGGGTCATGCATTTTCAATGGTCTTTGTTAGTTTTGTAGTACTACTATACTTGTATATTCCCTTACCATCGCTTTTATCGTGAGTAAGTTTGATTTTTACGGTAAACTGTATATAAAACTGTTTGAAAGTTGCGATTTTTATATGGTAGTGCTTTATTTGCTGTGGTTGGTATTAACCAAAGACTTGGTATTCTTTTATCCAGAAACGTAATAGTTACTGGCACAGTCTTAAGATTATCCCAACCCATTAACTCACACAGATTGTATACGGTATACGGTTTATAAAAGTAGACTAAACCTGCATATACTTTTGAGTGCCTCAGGCTGTCAAACAGCCAACTATTATAAATTTTAATCACTACCCGTTCCTTGTTACAAACTTCTGAACAACAATCTTATTAATGTAAGTTTTTAAACAATCTTTGAAGCAAGCAAAGTTAGCCCTTATCTGTTTAATGTCAATAAAACATTTCATCGTTAGAAATTCAGACGTGCATTTTTACGGAAAATAGTTATGAGCACTTGATCTTAGTTTGAAAAATTTATAACTGTGATGGGAGAGAAAAGAGCTCCCGATCGAAAGGTAATGAGATTTAATGTTACATTGTTGACTCATAGTGAAGTTTTCTAAGCGATGTTAGCTTAGATGGAAGATTATTTGAATAGATATTATGTAAAAACTACTATACTGCTCCGTGTACACCGGGCCGCGTGTCAGCGGCTCAGGACTCCGTAGTTCTGGGTCCTTGGCGAACAAAAAGAGATATCAGATTTTTCCATTAGGAATTTTACAGTTACTCTTTACTACTAGATACTCTTGTTCCTTGGAAAGTACGCAAAGCTGTTAACCTGCGTCTGATCTCTCTCCGGTTGTGTCAGATTACCATCCCATCGGACTATGAGAGTCAAGGAACAGAGAGTGCACCTATGCCTGCGTAAACACTTGCGCACTGTAATATCTTTCGCGTCGATGACTAATCTTCGCTGAGATTGGCCGCCGTGGCCGAAAACAGTCGGGAGGACAACATGTACCTTTTCTTAAATGATGTAAAAGGTATGATGATTTCCACAACGTAAACCTATCGGTCTAATCCTACTAATATTATAAATGCGAACGTTTGTGAGGATGAATGAATGATGTTCCGCCGTTTTAACGTGAATGAGTAACAAACATCCATAGATGTTTGTTACTCATTCACGTTAAAACGGCGGAACGGATCTTGATAAAATTTAGCACAGAGGTAGATTATAGTCTGGAATAACACATAGGATACTTTATTTTTAAATATCACGCGGGCGAAGCCGCAGGCATCAGCTAGTTTGCAAATAAATTTTAAAAGCTTCATCAATAAACATTGATATGTAGATGTCCCATTATTAGAGCCTTTTGGGATATGTAAGGACCCTGAAAAGCTAAAGATCTTCTAAGATCTAAGATCTTTTGCTCTTTGATATAACAACGAACGAATACATGTTGTTGACACATCTATAGGAATTTTACAAGATGGCCGCGTTATTCAAAATCAGGAATTATCCAGGAGCGTGTTCGGTGATAACTGTAGGAAAATACTTACAAGTACTCGTAAACAGTATGAAGTAATAACAGCTTGGTTTAATAATGACGTAACGAGGGAACATTAATCGACCTATCCCGGCGTGGGAAAATATACACCTGATGCGTAGAACTGGTTTAATTGATTCATATACTTTTACCTTATTGTGTACTTACCTAAGCGTTTTTCGAGACCGAAACTTTTAAGGTAGCGCTTATTTATGACAGCTTGGCTAATAAGATACTTAAAAGTATTTATTTTTCTACAGAATTTCTTCTAAAGCAATCAATTATGGGTTTTTAAAAATAGAATAGTCTCTAATTGAGACTGGTAGGCAATAAAAGAATTGTTGTTTAACCAACCATTTATTTTGGATAAATTCTTCTTAGATATCAACCTTATTATTTTTCAAACTTAAAAAACAAAACAGTTACGAATATTAAAAAAATAGTAGCCCACCAGCATCGGGATCAGGGTCCCAGTTTCTAAGAGAGGAACCTCCTAACAATACGCGCCAGTAGATACTGCTTTTCGAATTATAAAAAATAACCATATTTCTGTATCATTATTTGCGCGAAAGTTAGTCAGGATAGACAGATGGAAGTTCGTTTCTCTTTATTGTAAAAACTACTAAACGAATTACAATGAAACTGTGCAACTTCAGTTTACAGATCAAAACAACTTTGAATTGCTGCAGACGGAAGCTAATTGAAGAATAGAATGAAAGTGAAATTATTATGAACAACTTTGCTATTAAACTTTATTATTAAAGATGGCCCAAATAATTCAAATTTGGGCCACGCATGAAAGGATCGTTTATCGTGCAATATGGTGTAGATTCATTCATATTTTTTTACGTGTTAACCCGAACTCGAATACTCAAATATACTCGAACACACCTGCAACAATATTCTTCTTCAATTGAGGGACCCAAAGATGGAGTGATAGGAAAATATAGCAATATCCGAGTATCGGCTGTGCCATCAGCATAATAATATCTTCGTAAGCGGGGCGAGTTGGCATCGTAAAACTTATACCCGTATTAGGGGTGATTCCTTGACGTGTCTATATTACGGCAAAAATATTACAGCACTATCTACGCCCTGCGGTTTCACATGCGTGGTAATCCTTACTAATATTATAAAAGCGAAAGTGAGTTTGTTTGTTTGTTTATTACCTCTTCACGCTTTAATGGCTTAACCGATTTTGATGAATTTTGGTACAGAGATAGTTGGGAACTAGGAGACGGACATAGGCTATATTTTTTTTAAGTGGGAAATGATTTTTTAAAGAGGGAAGAAAAGGGAAAACTTAACGTTGCTATTACAAATCAATAAGGCGCAAGGGCAAAAACTGCAGGTAGTAGGTACCTGCAAATCAGGAAAGGGGAACTGTGTTACCCCGAATTTAACGCAAGCGAAGCCGCGGGCGAAAGCTGGTAGAATATGAAATAGGTATATCTTTATGAATTGTAGCCTGTGTGTTATTCTGATATTTAAGTTATATTATTGTAAAGTTTAATTAAACTCCCTTGAATAATTTCTGCGTGTAATAGTAACAAACATCCATACATGCTTACAAACTTTTGCGTTTATAATATTAATAGCTGCGACCCGCGGCTTTGCCCGCGTGATGATAAAAAAGTATCCTAAGTATTATTCCAGACTTTAATCTACCTCTGTGCCAAATTTCGTCAAGATCTGTTCAGGAGTTTTTTCGTGAATGAGGATCAAACATAAATACATACTCACAAACTTTCGCATTTATAATATTAGTAGGATGGGATAGTAGGAAGTAGGATGGATATGATACTACCCGGCGTCTGTTACAAAACATTTGAAGGGAGACGTTTGTCTTCATCTGAACATGTAATAAAGAGGGGCGAAAAGCATGTGACTAAAAGAATGATACATATGAATGTTGATGAATGGAGAGGGAGAGGAAGGCCGAAGAAAATACGGATGGATTGTGTAAGGAATGATATGAAAGAGAAAGGAGTAAATGATGCCGTGACGTCTGCCAGGGCAGAATGGAAGATGAAAACGTATTGCGCTGACCTTAAATAGAATGGGACGAGGGCGGGACTGTTATGAATATGATACTATCTGAATAGATTGTGACCCAATCAACATAGTCTAATTGCATTTGAGAGTTGTTACACATCAGAATAAATAGTGGCAACGGCTGCAACTACTAATTGTAGTTCAGCGATTCGAAGGGAGGCAGGCGATCTACGTAAAATCACGCTTTTAGTACTCAAAAGGTTAACCTAATAGTACACTCACACAAAACACAAAGGCAAACTCCGTGGCTATCTACTAAGAAATGAAAAATACCCTTTAACCATTTGCTCGACCTAGAAAGCGAAGCCAGGTCCTCATATTCAGCATTCGCTCTTGAAACCACTAGATCAACAAGGCAGACACTCTACTTTGGGCCGAGGGTTAAAACAAACTCTTTATTCCGTAAAGATGCTTCAGATACATAACATTAATATAATACAGCAGCCTAAATACAGGAACATGTAATCATATTCTAAAAATAAAAGAAAACAGTAAGATTTTTTTTAAAAAATCATGCGATGCTACTGACGCTCAGCATGATGCCTTGCAAAAAAGTAAATGAAAATCTTGCGAGGACACCGGAATGTCCTAACACCTTAACCAAACCGTACCGGGCAGCGTGCTGGATTACGGCCCACTCTCTTATAGAAGAAACAGGTGCTATAATGGATGTAAAAGTATCCTTAACAAAGCCTAAAGTCGTGTTCGTCCTATCATTACGGTCAGTTTTTTTGTTCTACATCATACCGGAGAACCTTCTACTTACGGAGTTAATGGGGGACAAAGTAAACTTTGACGGCACGGTTGGCGCAGTGGCTGAACTATTGACTGTTGCGCTGTGTGTCGCGGGTGCGATACCCGCACGGAACAAATATTTGTATGGCCTACAAATAGTTGTTTTGGGTCTGGCTGTTTGTGTATGTGAGTTTAATTGTTTGTACACGTACCCCCGATATAGAATAAAATCTTAGTGTGGGGCAACGCTTTTAATAAAAAAGAGAAAAATAATTGCTTAAAATACTTCCCCGACCCCGTGTTTATTTAGTATCCGCACATCCATCAATACAATATTTTGAGTGCGTATAACATTGAGTTCTTCCGTCAAACGTGATTTTTCATCATAAAAGGTAAGTATTTTTTGATTTTTGAGTAGAGTACTTAGTTTGATGTACAAAATGCATGGTTGATGGCTTCATGAACGGTTACTTTTCACCCTGTATGCTTGTTGCATTGGCAATACAACAAACCTCGCTTATACCTATGTAATTCTTAGTAGATATTTCTACAAATCAGCAAAGCACGTATCTATATTATACCAAAATTACATTTCTGACACTACTAATATTATTAGGGACGACTTCCACATACAGTTTGGGGAAAAAAATGTGAACGTGACTTATCGCAAATCATATTATTAACCTATAGACGTCTGGCGCGTACGAAAGGCTTTATTTTCTGTTGAATATACAATCGTAAATGGATATTATTAAATAGTATAACTATGTAGTTCATAAAATAAACACGGGTATACACGGTGTATATCACACTAAGTATCACTATACAAAATATATTGGGAAAAATACCGGGAAATGGCTTTTTTATTCAGTGTGAAAAATCACATTTTACGGTAGCGCTCAATGTTATGCGCTCAAAACATTGTGGAATCATAGAATAGAGGTATTTCAAGTAAATTAGCAACATAAAAACGTGTATAAAAAAGGTGCAAAAATTTTGAACTTTGACCTTCAATATGAGATAAGAAACAAAAAACATGCATGCAGGTTAACAAAAAGAAATGGTACGGACATGTTTGCCACATCTTATCCCAAGCAAAAATTATATTTATGTTAAAAAAATATAATAATAATTAACGTCACGGTAGTTACAGAATAATTATGTGATTAATAAAAAAGTAAAAATATATCAATGTTAGAATAACAATAGAATTTACATAATTACAAATCTTTATATAACATTAGTCAATTAATGACAAAATTACAATGCAATATATTTGGTCAAAGTTAAGGCTCTATTTATAGATTGATATCAGAAATTTAAAACAATGAGTAATATTCAAACATAATATAAAGAAACCATAAATCAATGTCTCCGTAACTGGATTAAGACTCATTATATCGTTTTTGGCATGCTTTACACAGAGACAACAAAATCCACCTTGCCGATGCAGCGTCAACTCTAGCAATTTTACACTTTGCCTGTAACATATACATTACATACGTAGTTGCAAGGACAGAAAAGATAAAGATCCTCCGGGAAATGGGTCATTCGGCGCCCTTTCCCACAGCTATCGAGTACTTCCAATTTGCTTTGTATTAGACACTCGGCCCCAAAAAGTATTGAGGGAGTCGAGGAGATAAGGAAAAAGAGGACTTTGATAATTAACCCTCAAAGCGTTTACGGTAAACGCGAATTGAACGGGTGCGATGGGACAATTAGATGTATTCCTTAGTTCCATCGGTAGTTACTAATTTAGTTCATTGGCTGGAAGTAAGTGGTAATTGCATGGTGAGGAACACACCGTTTTCCGACTTCATGTTGTTGAATTATCGGTTATAAAACTGCTCTAGTGGTAGATGATATAACAGGTAATTAAATAAAGTAAAAAAAATAAAGTAAAGAATTTTTTAATATTTTTTTTGGTCTCTATGCTAAACTTATCTGTTCAGATTTCATTGCTACGCTAAAATGGTTTTCTATCCCAAAAATGTGGTAAACGGTTAAAATATAAATAACTAGCTTCCGCTTGCGACTTCGACCGCGTGGCATAGTTACTTTGGGCTAACACTAACTTTAACCGGCGTCATCATCGAAAAAAAAAATATCTTTCTTCCCTCCTGCTCCCCCTTTTCTCACTTTTTAGCCTATGTCCGTCTCCAAGGTCCCAACCATTTCTGTACCAAAACTCATCAAAATCGGTTAGGCCATTTAGGCGTTAAGACGTAACAAACAAACAAACTCACTTCCGATAAGGATGTATCTATGTTATCAGAAAATGCCTTCAAACAAACCGAAATCTTACTTTTTTTGTAATACTTCGTTGTAATGGTCATAAAAAATCCCGATTTTTTAAAAAGTCAATTAAACACATTCACTAGTAGAATTCTAACGTGTTATAGATTCCGTAACTATGTTCAATACATCAATACACGAGGTCACTAATGCAAGCAGTGCCAGTGGGTCGAACTGAAACTTTAACTGCCAAACCCGTATCAAAATACAGTGAAGGGTACCTTTGACCCAACCTTATCTTTAGGTTTCTGCTTACCATATCATTACTACTGTAAAAAACGGGACAAGTACGAGTCGGCCTCGTGCCCTGAGGGATCCCTACAAGCTTGTGACATAAATCCTTACTAATATTATAAAACCGAAAGTGAGTTTGTTTGTTACGTCTTCACGCCTAAATGGCAAAACAGATTTTGATAAATTTCGGTACAGAGATTGTTGGGACCCTGGAGACGGACATATGCAATTTTTATTTAAAAGTGGGAAATGAGGGAGAAATAGGGAAGAAAAGGGAAACCTTAGCTTTGCTATCACAATCAATAAGGCGCAAGGGGAAAAACAACAGGTAGCAGGTACCTGCAAATCAGGAAAGGGGAACTGTGTTACCCCGAATTTAACGCGAGTGAAGCCGCGGGCAAAAGCTAGTGACAATATAATTTGACTGCGTAGACATAGGGGGTTGATTTTTTCACATTTCTAAGACTAAGTATATACTTAGTCTATGGTCTCTTAAATTAAAACCATAATTATGGTTTTAATTTTAACTTAATACCTCTATGCGCTATGTTATTATTGAGGTACATAAACCTAAAAATAGAGGTGTGATCACTTACTTGTTGTTTGCTTTATTGTTTTATGTGTTATTTATCTAAATGCACAAATTCTCTTTGTTACAGAAGATAATAATATTATGTGTTAGTGCAAAACTTGCATGTATTTAAGGAGGTCTGAAACACAGTCGCCCCATCAAAAATACTCCGCATCCGGTTTAAGGTCGAGCCATCCCAACAGTTGTAGAAAGGCAAATCAGAATAAGTGAAAAAAAAAATGTTGTTAAAAATGTACTGACACTTACAATAAGTTTCTCTTTCTGAGATACAAATTCTATGTACATATGCCTACAATACAGCTTGTTTAAAAATAAGCCAAAAATATTACGTTTACAGAACTGACAAAAAATATCGAAAAACTTATTTACGTATTAAAGTGTTTTCAAACTCAACTTCGGCTACGTAAATACTGCTTTGCTTTTATTAATTTGTTTCTAGAACTAACCCACACACGCGTCCAAAAATCCGGGTTAGTTAAATATTCTTTTTGTATGTGTCCATGTTAGTTGTTAAAAAGTACTGTGTGATTTGCTTTTTGAAATGGATACGTTGTTTTCATTCCGCCATTTTCAAATATCAGAAAAATGGATAGGGGTAGAATTGGGTAGCGAATATGCTGTTGTAGGATGTGTAAAATATTTATTATTTTACCGGCTCTATTCGCTAGTTTAAATTGTAGTTCATCTACACTTTGCAACGCCTTTTGATACACGTTTTCTTCATCATTTGGAAAATGTAATTAAAAAAACGTATAAATAAATTTAATAAAAATATCCTCTTAAAACGTTCTAACAGAGGAAAAGCAGGGTTGGGATCTATGTTCGGGATTTTAATAAACAAATAAATTATATTTAGGTCTTTATAGGCCTTTGTATAAAATATAAAAAATACCTCCCTATAGCCTCGTTAAAAAAACAGATGTAGTGAGTTAAAGACGTAAGTAAAATAATTTTCACCCAAAATATACGTCATAATTTCAAATTCTCACTCCACCTGACTAGCGATAATTTACGGTAACGCCACAGACTTTCTCCATTGAAGTGAGTTAAGTGATATCTCCTTAATCAGTCTCCCTACATCACTTCGACGAAATTCTCAGAAACATTCCATTTCGTCTGTAAATGTACCAATGTTGTAATTAGAGAGCTTCTCAGCGTACGTGGTGGCTTCAAAGGAGTTAATGTATGGGTAATAATATGGCGCTAAACTTCCTCTTCTGTGTACGTCTGTACGACGGAAAACACTATGTATGTTCATATAAGTTGGCACACTAAAATGTTACTTATTCTATCACAGATATAAATAAGTAAATAGATATAAAGATCTTGACTACGCGCTAAATTCGGAAAAAAACTCCACAGAAACATTGGAAACACGGTACTATTGGGAAAAAAATTATCATGATGATGTCGTGAAACTTAGCTTATCGTCTACATATGCTGCGAATTTCATCAAAACTCGCTAAGAGGTTATAGGTAACAGAGAATCAGTCACTTATAAATACGTGAACCACGGGAAATGGCGCTCATTACAATATCTTTATAAATACGGTGCATATAAACACGGCGCGGGGACTGAAGCGTGGGGGGATAGTAACGCTTGTGCAGGTAGCGAAGTATAATCATTTTGCTCGCAGCGTAAAAGACAAAACAATTAATTTTGAGTTGCATTTTGTATCGGTAAGTTCATGATTTCAGCACTTATATTTTTTCTATTATTTGCAATAAAGTGATCATTTTAAACTAATTCTCTCTGAATGGCTTTTTTTCAACTCTTTTACAAAACGGTCGCTTGGGATTATACCACTCTTCACTTGAGGCCTTAGTGAGTTTATATGTTTCTTTTATCAGATATGCCCCGAAATTGTAAAAGTACTACCGCTAAAGCGATTTTGAGTGAAAAAGATCTACAGCTAGCAACTGCCGATAAAAGGGAATTTGCAAAGAGACAAGCAACAAATCCCTAAAAAACCATTTAATAACCGCAAGAAGGTGAAATAGCTGAATAAGTTAAGATGTTGGGAACGTTTATAAGTACGCTTTTGGGTGAAAGGTATTACCCCGAGTCTGGGGTAATGACGCTCAAACCTGTTTTTTTTCAGATTGATATAATTATTTGAGAATTATAATAAAGTTTTGTTTTTTTACAGTTGATAACTAAATAGTAAAGTTTTGTAACTCTTTATACTTTTAATAGAAAATAATAAAAAATGACCCTGCTCTCCTTACACATTTTTGCTTTAACATTCCGTAATTACAACAAAAACCCTATCTGTGACAACAAATACCTACTCTAAGTTACTACTAATTGGTCAAACAACTCTTGAGACCAATTTCAGGCAAAGCAAACGCAGAGCTACAAAGCGTATCCAGCTATCAAACTGTCGACACAGAGTAACCAATACTGCTGGAGTGTGTTGGTGTACTGCCTTCGACAGAATCAAGAATCAGACTGCAAGCCTTTGTGTGAGCGATAGGTGTTTAAGTCATCCATTAGTATACCAGCTCAGCATTGTAATTTTATAGATGTTACGCAGCACAATGATGCCATAAGGACAGCCAATTTATTTTAAAACTAGCTGGCGGACACGGCTTCGCCCGCGTGATATCGAAAAAAATCCTATGTTTTATTCCAGACAATAGTCTACCTCTGTGCCAAATTTCATCAACATCCGTTCAGCCATTTTGACCTGAAAGAGTAACAAACATCCATACATCCTCACAAACATTCGCATTTTTAATATTACTAGGATATATTTAGTTATTTTTTGGTATTTAATTTTGTTTTATTGTTTTGTCCTGTGCAAGTCAAATAAATCCTTTCTCTTTCTTTCATTAATATAAAGATTGAAATCGAACATCGTTTCCTTGACAATGATTAGCTAAACAAAGATATTGATTGAAGGATTAATAAAGTAAATTGCTTCTTAGTTCTTTTTATGATGACCTTGAATCAAGTATTATATTTTTAAATTACTAGCTAAAACATAGGCCCCTAAAATGCTCAAAGTTACCCTCCTTCTGTAGACAGCTTAGAGATATAGGAAGCAAACACATAAAGAACAGGGAAATAGAAAATAAATGGGAATTTGCATAACACAGTGAAATAACACAAATTAATCTTGAGTTTTTGGCAACAGCCGTCACCAACAATGAAATTGTAAAAAATATTTTTACGTTACGACGCAGCGTCATTCTGTTATTTTTTTTGAGGCAAATATTTAATATCGGAGTTACCTTCTTATAAACATTGAAATAAAAAATTATTTGATCAGGTTCCCTAACGATAAATGTTTTTCTATGAAATATAAAATTCTGGTGTCCCAGTTTTAGTTGCCATACTCCTCCGAAACGGCTGAGCAATTTTTATAAAAAATCATATGTTTATTTGGTAGGTTAGGAAATTGATCGTAATCTACTTTTCACACCCCTAAGTGATAAGGGTGATCCTCTCCAGAAAAGGAGCTGAGTAGCGCGTGAAACCACTAGGCACAGCTAGTAAAATATAAAAGAGTGCCCATTCAAACGGAGGTTTTAAATTCCATCGCAAACCTTCCCTCTTGCGTTTGACAAATGGAGTATCATTCCATTTATCTTCGTACACTGAAACGAAGGATTTTTATTAAAAAGTCTTGTTTTTTCTATATTTGGATTCTTGATTATATTTCTTCTTAAAAATGAAATTCTTGTTCTCATATTTATCTGAGAAACTTCTCCAAAACGGTTTGACCGATTTCTAATGAAAATTTGTATGTAAATTCGGTAAGTCTGAGAATCGCTCGTAATCTTCTTTTTTATTTTTAGCTGAGCAGCGGGTAAAACCATGGGTGCACACACACACACAGCTAGCTGACACAGCTTATTTTATTTTTCTTTTTTATATAAAACTTCAGGCAAATAGTACAGAGGCGAACTTTATGCCATAGGCATTGTCTACCAGTCAATCTTTGGGTGATGCAGAAACAAACATTGGCGGGTGTAAACCAGCAATTAATTTAATTTATACTACAAGGATATATAAAATACTATAAATATGTATCAAAATGTCAATAAACATGTATGTAAGAGTCCCATGTAACCACCATACCATGGTGCCATGTTTTAATGGCGGTAAACCCATTGCTTTTAACCGGGCTAGACACCGTGTTACTAAAAAATTCCTGAAGGAATGACTCAATAACACGGCTCGACGTCGAATCGAACTAAGGGCTTTATGGCGTAAAGGGCATAAGAAGGAACATGGGTGGGTTTTAGTCAGTAAAAGTCTGACACGCCCCCCCGCTCCGCCCAGTGCGGGGGAAGTTATTTGATGATTTCCCACCCCAAAAAAAGGGCTTTATGGTCAACAATCGCACTTGTTTGCACTAGGCTAGGCAATGATTATTTTTATTTTCCTCCAAAAAAAACTGTTTTATTTTATTTCAAGGTAAGGTTTTTCTTAACAAAGTACATCGTATTTGCTTGAGTAAACAACCTAGTAAATGTGTTAGAACGAAGTATTTAGTAGAAGGAACCTAGGTTTTATGATCCATCATGAATTATTGGATATTTCTTTATGCTTCATTCTCGCACTCGTATTTCAAGGAATTCGTATTTAATTTCATACCATAACCGCACTCCTAAGACCCATTCGTCATTGGACTGTTCGTCGACACGGCGATCATTAATTTCTATTTCCCCAGCAAAGTCTCTCATCTATGGATATTTTGTCAACACGAAATTTCATATTCGTCAATTCGCCACGACGATAAAAACTCTTTTAACTACAGAACTTTCCATGTACGGAGTATTCGGCGTCAGTCTTAAAACAAACAATAATTCTTGTAATTTGTATGGTGTACATAATAAAGAATATTGTATCTATTTATCTATAAATGAACCGTCCTATCGACGTCCAATGACTAATCGGTCTTAGGAGAACAATTGCGGAATCATTCACTTCTAATCTTTTCCAGCATACTAACAACGGCTTTATCTGCCTTCACTTTATATCTTAGAATGTATATTGTTTGTCCGTAAAAATCGGGGGCTTTTCAAAATTAGGAGCGACTACCACAATATTAATACACGCAGTAAACACGAAATTGTAATTCCTAAATTTAGATTATCAAAAACTAGCAAGTCATTTCTAATAAACAGTATACGCTTTTATAACAAGTTGCCAAAATCAGTTATAGAACTGACAGATGGAAAGTTTAAAAACTACATAAAACGTGTCCTTATTAAAAACGCATATTACAAAATCAAGGACTACGTTGAAGATAAAGAAGTTTGGCTATAGTTCCTTCTGCGCATGCGGCCTCCCTGGTAGCTATAATCAGCACAAATTTGTGGATGTCTCTAACTATTCTCAATCTTATTTATTTTTGTGATCTCTTTAATCATTTTGTTTTTTTTTTGCAATAGTTGTCAAATCACATATTTATATCACCCTTGTTCTGAATAGTTACAGTACTGATAGCAACATCTGTGTGACTCGTCTTTTAGTTATTATTTTGTTTTTGCAATATTGTTTTATTTTTTTTTTATTTTTTTTACTCTTGTATAGATTCTTTTCTACCTATTCGTTGTGAATGAGTGGACATGGTTGGCCTTGTAGGTTCTTAGACGCTTGTTAACTTTTGTTAACGTATTATTATTTTATTTTACTTTTTGTAAAGTAAGCAATGACTTATTGTCGGGCCTACGCTGTCCTCTCATACTTAAGTGCTAACGCTGTAACAACAACAACATTGTAAAACTAAATGATTTTAAAAGAGTAACCATGGAGTTTCTTGCCGGTTCTTCTCCATAGGAAACGACCAACCCGAACCGTGCATCTTTTCTCGACGTTTTATAAGTGCCCATGTAGGCCTATGTGAGGAGCTCGTGGCTAAATAATAGCAGCCGCTCGGGTCGATCTTTAGGATAAGCCGCGCTTGCCTAGGTTGGTCTGTGGATGGGTGACCACCCGTTACATACCGAGTTTCCTCCGTGCCTCGGAAAGCACGTTAAGCCGTTGGTCCCGGCTGTCATTTGTAGATCTTTGACAGTCGTTACAGGTAGTCAGTGTCCCGAAAGTCTGACAACCAGTCTTACCAAGGGGTATCGTATTACCCAGTACTAACTGGGTTGTGGAGGTTAGATAGGCAGTCGCTCCATATAAAATACTGATATTTAGCTGCATCCGGTTAGACTGGAAGCCGACCCCAACATACTTGGGAAAAGGCTAGGCAGATGATGTAGGCCTATGTAAAATAAAAATATTTTGATTTGATTTGATTTGATACCTTAAGAATCTTCCTCAATAAAAACATCCTAATTCAAGTAGATTAATAACGCAAACAGCATAATACAAATATTTCTTTTGTTAACAAGAACAAGAGAAATATTTTTCATACAAACAGTTCATTTCTATAGAAATATTATCAGGTTTACCGTCTTCGTATCGCTAATCCTTATTGGATTAGGAAATACAAAAGCAACATTAATTTGACATAACACAAAGAATAAGTGATTAAAGATAAAAAAAAAAACAAATCATTCACTGTCCATTTGAAGAACAGTTAATCTCTATGATTCCGTTTATTTATTTTTACACATATTTCTTATTATATATAACAAAAAACATTTAAAAATAAAAAAGTAGCCCACGGGTTCGGGAACAGGGTCCAAGCTACGGTACGGTACGGTCAAGGCTCAAAAGAAAGGAACCTCCTAACAATACGAGCCGTGTCCGAAGAGTTCCGCTTTCTTTATCTAGCCATTGATCCAACTACCTAACGAGAGCCTCCTTAGGTATTGGTCAAGGCTCTTGGCAATTTAACCACTGGCTGATATGACCATGACACTGTATCCACTGTCGACAACTTCGCGATATGATATGTTATTACGAGGAACATTTTTCATTACAAATTAAAACGTGCATCTGATCTTATATCAAAAAGGAATGACAGGTTATATAATTGCGCTGCTTTTACTTGGGAAATATGTCGAGGAAATTGATTATTATCGCTTAAGAACACCCATAGAGTTTTTTGAGGAACAGAATTGAAACACTACACACCCGCTTAAAAATTGTCCATTAAATGGCACATAGCAATCATTTTTGGAAAATGTCAGCTATAGCTGGACTTGGCATCTCCCAAGCATGATTCTACACTGTATACTGGTCAATTATACCATATCAGTATATTCTGAGGTTTTGTGCCAAATGTGAATGTTGGGCTCGGTTTCCAGTCCATGTTTTCCGACGCATGAAGGAGTCACGTCTGGTATGATGGTCACCCATCCACGCATCGAAAATGGTAATGTTAGCTTGTTTTTTTTAAACGTTGCCACACTCTAGGAATTTCTCCTGTATCGTGGGTGCGTTAACAGACATTTAAACTCACATACACAAACACCAGATCCGGAATAACTATCTGTGACATATAAATATTTGTTCCGTGCGGGGATCGAACCCGCGACACGCAGCGCAGCAGCCAATCGCTCAGCCACAGCGCGAACCGTGCCGTCTTAAATTTTTGTTTGACGCGATTAGCTGTAATCATTTAGCATCGAGATAATAAATTGCAACATTAACAAATTGCAGCCGTCAAAACGCGATAAAAACAAACAACTCCAATTTAAATGTATCAACATCAGAGACACAAGTCCCGACAATTGTTAATAAGTATAAGAATAAAAGGAAGAGGCCGAAAACTGGCGCAGATTGATCGTGGCCGTAGATTTGTGGCCAACAAGAAACTTCACTGACAGATTACATCGGACGAAATAAATCAAAATGTCTATAGTTTTTACGCCTCGGCGACTTCGCTCGCGAAGAATGGTTTGTACATTTATGATTTTGATTGAGTGATGGATTGATATTTATAGAATAACTTGACGCCAATGCGTAAATAACGTTTAGGTTTTTACTGATTAGTGATTTCGCTTTTTTAGATATTGGATTTAAAATCATAAAACCTGTTTAAAATGTAAAAATCTTCTGCACAAAAATCATCTGAAAAGATGAAAATAATATCGATTATACGTTTTGTAGAAGTAGACTATTTAATTCCAAGCATCGTTACGTCGGAGACCGCTTTGTGTATCTTTGTCTGTACGTATCTCATCTGCTGGCAGCTGTCTACTTAGCGGTTTTGTCTTGTTTTTACAGGATTATTTGTTTTTTTTGGAAGTTTTACCTTTTCTGTAGGGTATTTTTATTGTAAGGTTTTTAAACATTTGTTACCGTCAGACACGCTACTATCGACTCTATCAAAAGAAAGCTGTTTAATAGTCCTCATGACAATTCGGCTCTAGAAGAAATCAAAGCCTCTAAAATATTATTCTAAGTGTTCAGTACTTCAAAATGTTTGTATTCTAGAATAACCTGTATAAAATATCTACATGTTATTCTAAAATGTAAACATAAATAACAAATAACTTCCACCACTGCGATCAGGGCGGGGGTAGTAATTTGATGAATTCCCATCCGCAAAAAAACCAACAAAAATACAACAAAGATGGATAGATTGTGTAAGGAATGATATAAAGAAGAAAGGAGTAAATGATGCCGTGACGTCTGGTAGGGGAGAATGGAAGAAGAAATTAATCGTGTTGCGCCTACCCCAAATAGAATGGGACAAGGGCAGAAAAATGATGATGTACCGTGTTTCTATCCATATGCATTTAGTAGGCGGCGTCTTTAGCAGTTATACCCAATGAATGTCGTTATGAGCCTACGGGGGCACATAAAGGCATATAAAATTATGCTCTGGCGCGTGAAGGGTCCTTACATATGAAATTGGCGTTTTGTATGGAAGGAACAAAAAGTCGAATATTTTTTAATATAATATATTTAATTAATCAAAGTATGAACCATTGTTTTCAATGCACTTTTGCCATCTTATAGGTAGTTCATTGATCCCTTTACTAAAAAAACCAGTCGGACGGGAATCAATAAAATCTTTGAAGGCGATTTGGACTGCCCCATCGGAGTTGAATTTTTTCCCTTGCAAAAAGTTATCCAAATTGCGAAAAAAATGGTAATCTGTTGGAGCAAGGTCCGGGGAGTACGGAGGATGTCTAAGACATTCCAATTCAAGCTCTTCTAATTTGGTAGCCGTCTGTTGCGCAGTGTGTGGTCTGGCGTTGTCGTGAAGCAGCAGTGGCGTGGAGCGATTGACCAGCCTTGGTTGTTTAGCCGCTAGCTTTTCCATCATGGTTTGTAATTGCTGACAATAGACATCAGCTGTAATAGTCTGGCCAGATTTGAGAAAACTGTAATGAACAATACCGGCACTAGTCCACCAAACGCTTACAAGTAACTTTTTTGGGGTTAATTTTCGCTTGGGGCAGGATTTGGCTGGCTGGCCAGGATCCAACCATTGCGCTGAGCGCTTCCGATTATCGTAAAGAATCCATTTTTCATCACAGGTAATGATTCGGTTTAAAATACCTTCATTGTTGTGCCGGTTCAGTAATGTAACGCAGCAGTCGACGCGCGTTTGCCGGTTTGCTTCAGTCAATTCGTGAGGTAGGTACCCACCTTTCAAGCTTTTTAATCTTCCCAATTTGCTTCAAGTGAATTAAAACAGTTTTATCACTAACATCGAAGCCTGCAGCTAACTCGGACGTGGTTTGCGATGGGTCCGCTTCCACAATAGCCTTCAATTCTCCATTATCAACTTGGGTCTCAGGCCGTCCACGGGGCTTGTTCTGCAGGTCGAAATTTCCAGAACGAAAACGTTGGAACCAAAAACGAACTGTGTTTTCTTTTGCAACATGACCGCCATACACATCATTCACCCTTCGAGTCGTTTCCGCAGCACTAGTGCCACGGCGGAACTCGTACTCGTAAATAATGCGATATTTTAAATTTTCCATTTTGTAAAATGAGTGACGCAAACAGAAAAAACAGAAGAAAAAATACAAATGAATGACGGTCATCGAAGCACAAATACATGTGTAAATAGCTGTACAAATTTGAATTTGGAATTCCTTACCAAAGAGGAGAAATTCGTGATTAAAGTGGCCAGTACGAAAAACGCCAATTTCATATGTAAGGACCTTTATAGGGAATAAGTTTCGAGTTTTCATCCATTTAGAAGTGAATTTGAAGCAGATTTTCATAAAACAAAGTTGAAAACATCTTCGATTAAGACACCTTTCAATAAGAAAACATGATCGAAATCGATCCACCCGTTCAGGAGCTCCATACACACAGATAGACATACAAAATCACAACTTCAAACTAATAATACTCCACTTGTTTGATCGGGGTTTAAATCTTTCTATTAATGATTAGCTACGAAAAAAGTTATTTTTGAACGAAATATAACATTGAAAGGAATCCGCCACAACGAAATTTTAACTAAAATTAATAACCTTTAAAAACATTTTAAGCAGAATGTATACACCAAACAATTAACTCCCTTTCTGAGGCCTTAATTTATAAGTAGAATAAAACGAAATATCTAAGCCGTGGCTAAAGCTTTCACGGAGTTGTCAAAATACCTCTTGATGTTGGTAATTAAATAAACCTGGGATAAAACTTGGCTACTTACAGCCAATGGGTTGTAAAGGTAAGTTTTAGCTTAGACCTTTTCTTTTATACTAAGTTATTAGGCAAATTATTTAACCTAAATTAAGCACTGAAATACTTACTTAGGTACTTAATCCTCTGATACTTGACTTTAAAAATCCTTACTAAATATAATATAATCCTTACTAATATTTTTGTAAGTGAGTTTGTTTGTTTATTTGTTACGTCTTCACGCCCTAATGGCTAAACCGATTTTGATGAATAGTACAGATATAGTATATAGTACAGAGATAGTTGCCACCCGGGAGACGGACATAGGCTAAAAAAAGTGAGAAAAAGGGAGTAAGAGGGAAGAAAACGTTTTTTTTTTCGATCATCACGCGTGTTAAAGTAACTATGCCACGTTATAAAGTAATTTCTGCAGGCTTTTATTACTAAGAAACCGTAAATGTGGGTAAGTGAGAGTTATGAATAGATATTATGAACATTGTAATTAGTACATGTTAAATTTAGTGCTTTATACCCCTCAAACATATTAAAGGGTGTGTGTTGGGTTTGCATTTGCTGGAAGATATTGTGTTCACACACTAAGGTAGAGATTTTGTTCAGTTTTACAAGGTCCTAACAAGGCCGTGTCGACGGTGCGTTCGTGTTCCACGTGCGCCTCAAAGCAATGTCAGTAAAGAAATTAGGCTTGCCAGGGCGCCTGTCGGGGTTGCGGGTTGTTCAAAAGAGATGCAGTGGCCTCGGAACATAAAAGGCAAAAGAATCATGATATTACTTTTCCCGCTGTGGGCGGACCGTGACCGCTCCATCGTGTACTGACTAAAAGCTACCCATGTTCTTTCTTTGACCTTTAAGTTCAGTGGCTGTGTTAACTCTTTCGAATAACCTACCACCGTCACCCCGTCAGACAGCGGCACTAAAAGGCCTCTTCGGTTTTGTTAACATCTTTTTAAGGCTCGCATGAAAAAATTACAAACAACAAACACGCAAGCACTGTCATGTCGCAAGTCCGGGCCCGTAGGGGCTCGTCTTGTGGCTCCCGCCGCCTAGAGCGTCGCCTGGGAGACAGGGATTTAATTATATTCTGTCTAACAGGTATTTAATTGTAATTTGGTGCTTGAACCAAGGATCAGTGGCTCTAATTTTACTTATTGTTTCTGTTATCTTCGTGTCATACTAGCACCTGACTTTTTTCCCCAAAATCAATATTTGAAATGCTGGTTTCCCCTTTAAGTTTTCCTTCAATAAGGAAAACTTAAAGGGAAAATCAGCATGTCCTGGAACCAAAAGATGGATTACATTTGAGATCCATCAAACCTCACTGGCACCCGCACAGTACATAGAGCAAGGCCCTTTTACAAAGAGGCGTATCAGCAGTAGAAACGTTAAACGCTGATTATTCTTTACTCACCAAAAAAATAAAATAACCGAGACATAAATAGCAAGCGGTAGAAAATGTAAAGAAGGTTCCCCACATTACGTCAGAAATATGGAAGTAGCACAAGCCTGTATCCGCATTTAATCCAGCAATCAGTACTTCAAATATTGGTATTGGTGACTCTCGGCTTCCGAGGAACACTCACACTTAGCCGATTGCGATTTCATTAACGTTTATTTACATTGTTTATTTTAATTTAGAATTTTATTCATATGGTTTCATTAGTGAGTGCGGATTAAAATAAGTGGTTTTATTTACATTATAGTTCTGTAATTAAGCTCGCTTTGATAGAATGTTGATTTTTCAGAACAAAAAGTCATAATGGTGAACTTATTCTTATTAATGGCAATTATAATTTCGGAAATAGCTGAATGATTATTTTTAATTTTAAATAATTTCGGCCCCGGGTATTTCTTGTAGGTCAATCAATACTGCGCGGAATATCCGCAAAAACCGTACACTTCCGAATGCTATTCTTAATATATCAAAACACAAAAAAAACAATATTCTAAAAACATCACGTTAAAAATAATACCCCTACATTGTAGCTGTCTAAAATGTAATAATATCACATTTCATTTACATTAAAACCCAGAAATTCTCATGAAAAGAAATGCGTAAAGTGAAATGCATTAAACACAATAAAAAAGTGACGTGACACTGAACTTCTGTAATTGGCAGTTGACAGTCACGTTTCCTTTTTGGCATGAAAACTCAAAGCGATATTACAGCCTACTGTGGGCTGAATTCAGAACAGATTGTACCAAAATTGGTACAATTTCAAGCCTTGTCAGCATTTATGTAGCAGCTAAATTGAGTGGGCGAAGCATAGTATGATGGATCTGAGAATCCATTAGGAAGATTGTGGGTTACTTACTATACGTAGTGTGCCTTTGTAACTTGGACGTTACCACTACATTGTTTTAGATTGATTTTCGGTAAAAGGAGCTTTTGACAGCTTACCAGATAGATGAAATAGTAGTGGAAAGCTAGTATTTATTAAAGGTAAATCCTGAAATGTTGAGTAAAATAACGGGGGCAGCAGTATTTTATAATGTCACGTTGGCTAATATTCAGTTCTTTGTATGTTATAACGTAATTTGTCAGTACCGTATAGGTTAGGGATGGCCAACCGGTCGATTGCGTTCGACCGGTTGATCACAACTAATAGTTTGGATGGATGGATCCCGGCAAAGCAAACAAAATAAATACGTCTAACAAATGCGCAACTTAACATATTGTGTGATTTTTACTAAAAAAAAATACTCTACGTAATGGTAAACATACTGAACTATACTGTTTCATTTGAAATTTTAAGAAGTTTGTCATTGATAGATTTCACAAGGTTTCGTAAGTAAAAAGTAGATCTTGGGTATATTCAATTTGGCCACCCCTGGTATAGGTACTATATTGAACATGTGAAAGTGGTTCGATAATCTCGTCTATTTATACTATACGGTATTTTATAGGCTTTAGAGGTGGGCTGCCTGACTTGGTCTTAATTTTTGTATAAAAAACTCAGTGTAGACGCTTCATAAACGCGTTGTTCACGACGCGTTGTCATGACGTAGTTTAAGGGCCGTTATAACACCAAATTATAGAATTTAAATTATGGCTCTCGTTTTAATGTTACTGCAGCCCTGTTGTGATTAATACATAGAAAAGTTAAGGACGAATAAAGGACTATCTATTTTAAAAACACGATTTCATAAACAAAAACTATTGAAAAATACCACAAATTTATCTCTAGAATGAATTTGAAATAAAAAATAAACAATTGAAAACATTTCACGGGACAGTTTTAAGGGAGGTCTTATGCGTTTTGCTTTATTTTTTTTACTCCTGCCTTTTCCCGCAAAAATCTTTTCTTGGAAAAATCAAGCTTTTTAAACAGTTTTCAAGCTGTCTTAGGTTGTGCACCTAATACCCTCTACACAACAGCGCAGCATCACAGCAACGCCTACGCTACCCTTAATAATGTTCGTAAGGTAAATTAATCAAAATATCGACAAGTACCTATACTTTACGATGATGTAGGTCACTCTTTCATCCCACATAATTCCTGTTGTTACTCGAATATCTTTATTGATAAGGTCAAACGAAAATAACTAAGACTACCAAAACTGACGTGAAGGTTTCGTTAATGGAACTTTATTTATTTATTTAATAATTTATAAACACACAGTAGAAAACATAAGGATATTTCATAAGAAAACTTAGAGTTACTTTGTAACTTTACTTGAACTGAAATTTTAATTTCCGTTATATATTGTACGAAAATCATCATTTGCCTAGCCTTTTCCCAACTATGTTGGGGTCGGCTTCCAGTCTAACCGGATGCAGCTGAATATCAGTATTTTACGTGGAGCGACTGCCTATCTGACCTCCACAACCAGTTAATACTGGGTAATACGATACCCCTTGGTAAGACTGGTTGTCAGACTTTTGGAACACTGACTACCTGTAACGACTGTCAAAGATCTACAAATGACAGCCGGGACCAACGGCTTAACTTTCTTTCCGAGGCACGGAGGAAACTTGGTATGTAACGGGTGGTCACCCATCCACAGAACCTAGGCAAGCGCGGCTTAACCTAAAGATCGACCCGAGCGGCTGCTATTATTTAGCCACGAGCTCCTCATATACAACGTGTCCCAAAATTCAACGATAAGCGGGAGCCAAAAGGTTGACCTGCTCATGAGCACTTAAGGAAAAATAATAAAAAAAATATCCTTAAATATTTTTTTTAGTTACAAAATAAATTTAAAAATTCTTTGAAAATTTACACCTTGTATGATATTTTAAACTACCACGGCCACAATTTTTTAAATATGCTTAAGATTTTTTTTGAATCGGATACCTAAGTAGTACTACTATTCACCACAACTCTTAAAAATACCACAATGCCCGCAGTTTTTACATAAAAAAATATCAAAATATTTTATTCCCTCAAATTTTTAAAGATTTTTACTTTCAGTCCACTTTGACTCATGGTCTTGCAAAAAAAAAAGTTGACGCAACTAATCAAGATTCCAAAATAGTATTATTACCCTAAGATAACTAGTCACAAAAAAAATATGCGTACCATTTGTAAACAAGAACCAAATTTCTTAAATGTTCTTGCTCCTAGAAATCATTTTTACTTTATGCACAAAATGAGTCATACGTTGCAATTTCCTAGAATTTTAATGGAACGTACGATAACATTTAAAAATAAGAGAAAGAGAGAAAGATAGCGATAAGTGTACGTTAGAGAGGGATAGATAGATGTTCTTTGTTGAATGATTGTACGAAAATCTGATATATTTTTTAGGGTTTCGTACCTCAAAAGGAAAACCCGGAATCCTTATGGTATCACTCTGTTGACTGTCTCTCTCTGTCTGTCAAGACCCTTTATCTCGGGAACGCGTGGAGTTATCAAGTTGAAATTAAAACATATACTCAAACTACTTGTTTTTGTTCATCGAGTAACCGCCGTATATAAACTCATACAAATTAAATAACTTGCCCTTTACGTTCCGGGGCCGCGGTATCTCTTTCGAACAACCCGCAACTCCGGAAGGCGGAGGCCCTGACAGGCCCCTCTGCTGCACACAGCACACAGCACACAGTGGCGATCTGCCCAGCGTGGGCGGAGCACCGCCGTGCCCTCGTAGAGGCGATCGGCGGCGGCGATCTCTCGCGTCCGGCCCTGGTTCAGGCCATGGTCCGGAGGGAGAGGGAATGGGAAGCGGTCACCACCTTCTGCGAAGCAGTAATGCTAGCAAAGGAGGTGGCCGGGCGTTTGAGGGAGAGAACATCTGCCCAACCCAGCCTGCGCGGGAGACGCCCATGGCGCCGGGCGCCGCGAGACGACTCCCGGCCACCGTAGATGCGGGCCTGTGGGCGGTGAGCAATGGGTAGTTCACCGTCCGTCCGTCGATTGACGACAGGCCGTGTCGACGGCGCGTTCGTGTTTCACGCGCGCCTCAAAGAGAGTCAGCAAAGCAGAGGGGCTTGCCAGAGCCTCCGCCTGCCGGGGTTGCGGGTTGTTCGAAAGAGATACCGCGGCCCCGGAACGTAAAGGGCAATAGAAGGAACATGGGTGGGTTTTAGTCAGTACAAGTCTGACATGCCCCCCCGCTCCACCCAGAGCGGGGGAAGTCATTGGATGATTTCCCACCCGAAAAAAAAAAAAAAAAAAAAAAAAAGGCCCCTCTGCTTTGCTGACATCTCAAATTAAATAACTCTTAATGTTATTAGCACAAGGTTAAAATTAGATACGGTTGGTGCAGTGGCTGAGCGATCGACTGCTGCGCTGCGTGTCGCGGGTTCGATTCTCGCACGGAACAAATATTTGTATGACCTGCAGATAGTTGTTTCGGGTCTGGGTGTTTGTGTATGTGTGTTTAAATGTTTGTAAACGCACCCACGATACAGGAGAAATTCTTAGTGTGGGGCAACGTTTTTTTTTAAAAAAAAAAGATAGTTTTTAGGGTGGGTCAGCTAACACATATAATCGACTGTACGGTACCTCAGATTCCACAAGATTATATTTAAAGGCAAGTTGCTCTAAGCAAGTACTCGCCGTTAGCTAGACTAGAATAACCAAAAATAAAAAGAAAGACTCACCCAGACGGTAGCATGCCCGACACACGTCAACCATCCCGTCAATATTCCGTATTTTTTTTCAAGCCTGCTCTGTTTTTTTCCTGGACAAACGCCTTCCTCCCCTTCATCCACCCGCACTCACACGCAAACACAAACTCCACATCCTCCTTCGAGGTTCTTCAGCTTCTTTATTATGTTATTATAATACCCTCTATTATTCTCAGGTAACCTACACCAATCTAGAAACATCAATAAAGACCCACATACATGTCATGTATAACGTTTAGTAATCACCACACCACGGGCACTATTTGTTCGGGACGGTATTTGTTTTCCGTTGCGTCAACCAGAGACAAACATTTGAGTTCTACCCTCGTGTGTGCATTAAATTTCTTTTGACTGTAAACATTTATTATGTGTCCGGTAACATAACAGTATGTTTTGTTGGTTTGTAATTGACTGTGTTTTTTAGGGTTCATATTACACTGGCTAGTTCTACTAGTGATTCAAACTGCTACCGCTGAGTATATTGGTTTCCAGGTTGAACAAGTGTTATTAAACCATCTGCCTAGTATTTTCCCAATTACAATAGGCTAGTTTGAAAAAAAAATATCAATCCAGTCTAGTTATTATTTTATTTGTAAATTAGACCAATAACTTTAATGGGCTATCCATTAAAGTTATGTGCAACGTCACGCGTTGCTGCATTTTCGCAACAAGTGACGTCACACGTAACTTACTTAATTACTTTGAACCTGGATGGAAACTACCCTATTACTAGTGTGGGGCAACGTTTTATTAAAAAAAAAAATGTTGGCTCGGTTCCCAGTCTCACCTGATGCAGTTAAATGTCAGTATTTTATTGGAGCAACTGCCTAGGTGATCTTCACAACCCAGTTAGTACTGGGTAATACGATACCCCTTGGGAAGACTGCTTGTTAGACTTTCGGGCTACTGACTACCTGTACTGACTGTCAAAGATCTACAAATGACAGGCGAAATCAGCAGCTTAACGTACTCATAATACGGAGGAAACTCGGTACGTAACGGGTGGTCACCCATCCACAGACTAACCTAAGCAAGCGCGGCTTAACCTAAAAATCGACCCGAGCGGCTGCTATTTTATAGCCACGAGCTCCTGAGCATTGGTACAGGGCTGCTAGAAAAAAGAAGACTTATGTTTTATTGGTTTTTGATCACGATTACCTACGTGCGATCAAAGCATGGGACCTTAACATATGTGGCTGAACTGCATGGAGCTTCAGAACTGCAATTTGATGGTCTAGCAATTTGATCTCTTATTACCAAGTGCTAGTCACCAAGTGACTATACAGTTTACTAGAAGTATCTATTGATTTTAAGGCATTAAAGCACACCAAATGATATATATCCAAAATTACCCGATTATTCGACAATGTATTCATAGACCAGCTACCCTACCACGACGTCTTAAAACAGAACTTACTAGTATTGTTTGTGTAATAAATTTTCTTAGTTTTCATCTCTTATGTACGATTGATAACTTGTATGTGTGCTCTTAGTATGTTGGTTATGAATAAATAGATAATTTTTTTTTTTCCAGCGAAGGAAAGAGACAGAGCTATACAAGGTGGCTAGCACCTTCTCTTTGTCACACATGCGAACTGCTATAAGATGTCATGGTAACCCTACTGCTTACCTATTCACACCAAGTTGAAGGTATTCTAATGAATTTGGATCAACCACAACATTTGAACGAACAGCGGGTACCTCTGACCTTTTGTTTACTACACTTTTTGAAGCTTTAGTTTTAATTGTGTTAATGAGATAACTGGTTATTTATTCATGCTCTAGTCATTAGTGCTTGGAGATTTGTTTATTGAAGTTATTACCTCCATAAATTCCTAAGTACTTAAAGTGCTCGCTGCTAATAAATATAAACTATGATATATTTAATTTCTGAAGCGACTGTTTTATTTTACGAGGGCTCTATGTTGAATACTTGAATAAATTACTTTACAGTTTTATACAATGTTACGTAGATATGATTACTTGTTTGGAAAATTTTAGATGTTGATATAATATGACGTGTGACTACCATGCGCAAGCGGCGCGCGTCACTGGCGTGCCGGGTGTGGGCCAGCCCCGACGCCATTCTGCCATTCTGGCAATGATCTCCGACAGGCTCGACTGGATATAAGGGCATATGCGGCATTACTGTAGCAACGGCGATATTCCAATTCCTTTTCGATAATTATAATTAACTTTAATTTCATTATGACTGTAAATATAATTTATTTTAATTCCATGAAATATAATTTTATTTTAGTTTAATGTGAACAATCTCACTGGTTGACTCTTAATCGAACTAGTTATAATATTCCAACAAAACTTGTTTAAATGTTAATGTAATTTAATTTGTTTTGATGCAGTTTAATTCAATTGTATGTATTTGGTGAATCAATGTAATTTAATATATGTAACAAAAATATTGAAATTATAATGCTTATGATGCTATGCGATGATAATGTAAGAATTTCAATGAGTATTGCTACTTAAAATAAATGAATTAGAAATTTGATGTACTTATTATGCAATAACATTCTTTTTTAAGAATGATTGTGTTAGTTGCAAGCAATTTAATTAAAATGATTATAAAACTTAATATTAAATCAATTTGTAATTATAAGTCAATTAAATCAATAATAAAAAGATGGTCCATGGAAGGTCCATGGGGTTCCTCGCCATTTTACCATAGAGATCTACGCTGTGAAATGGGCAACCACGGTACTTTCACAAGTTATTGTCTTTCCCTTAAGACTGTGGCTTCATGCTTCTCTTTTTGAAATTCAAAAGTGTAATTCAAATAAATGTTATGAGTTTGAGAAGGTTATTTGTATTTTCGATTCTAAAATCAACCTTTTTACTTTAAGTTTACAGCGCTTGTGCTATCCTCAGTTGCCTAGTAACGAAAGTCTATGGTTACGTTTGCATTCACGGGTGGCTTGCGTCGCGCCAGAGACTAGCGACTTAGTGAATTGCCGAGCGAGTAGCGAAGAGAAACGAACGCTCTTTGATTTTCGCAACTGGCTGGTACCGAAGTAAGCTTTAGGCAGGCAGATAGAAAAGGAAGGTAAAAAGGTCCTTTGCATCTATCAAACTCTCGAATCTGTTGATTATAAACCTTATTGCAAGTCTTGAGGTTAAAAACACTTGAAGTAGTCACATTCCATGAGATCTGGGGCCTTAGTCTGCTATTACAATAGTGTCAGAATGGTCGATCACTGATCGCATAATGGTTGATTTTGACAAGTTTGGTATGTAGTAGATGTCAAAATCAACCATTATGCGATCAGTGATCGACCATTCTGACACTATTGTAATAGCAGACTAAGGCCCCTGGTTTCAACAAAATGGCGATGTTGTAAGTCTGGTCAGTTTCATAAACCTGATATGAGCAATATTTGGGATACGATGCGAATGACTTACGCATTGCGGTCATAAATAAAAAATACAGTCAAAGATCAACCCTACAACAATTTCACAAAACCGCTCAATTCACCATTTTTTAAAACAACCTAAGCACCCGAATCAGTGACGCAATAAATTGCAACCGCCAAATCCGTCACATAAACGAGCCTAAAAACTACGACCACTAATTATTAAAAGCGTTAATTATGAAAAACAAGACTGATACAATTTCAAACATCAGTCAAGTCACAAACAAGATTACAATGTAATCAATCAAGGCCAGGACCAAGACGTCGACGGCAATTAATCAACGGAGGAGCATGGCGCAGTCTCATGGACCATGCCGTTAAAAATGTAACGGACTAAAGTGCCCGCCTGTGACGTCACTACGTGCTCTAATGTCAGGCAAATGGAAGCTGTGTAGCCAGGTTTTCGGTTTTGGTATCAACGTTTTGGTTGGCGTTAACGTGGCATGACCAAGGCAAGGCCCTCTTATCCTTATCCTTACTAATATTATAAAAGCGAAAGTGAGTTTGTTTGTTTGTTTGTTTGTTACCTCTTCACGCTTTAATGGCTAAACCGATTTTGATGAATTTTGGTACAGAGATAGTTGGGAACCAGGAGACGGACATGGGCTAATATTTTTTTGAAAAAAGTGGGATGTGAGGGAGAAAGAGGGAAGAAACGGGAAAACTTAGCGTTGCTATTACAAATCAATAAGGCGCTACCGAATTTAAGGCGAGCGAAGCCGCGGGCAAAAGCTAGTATACTATAAAAACACGATAATAAATATCCTACTAAGTCTACTTTGTAAAGTAACTCGATTTTATACAATTTCATTTGGAAAGTATCAAAACATTACTACACTCTTTAGTCGAGTTTTTCACGTAAGTAAGATAAAAACGGAACTACCCACGTTTATTTTCCCGTGACGTCAGTATGTGATGACGTAAAGACGAAAACGCAAAGGCTTTTATTAGGATTGCGTCATTTGATTTACCGAGTTTGTATTTTGGAATGTTTCGTAAAACTTCCCAGAGAGTTCCGAGACCGTCGTATCTAAATCAGTAAGTGGGTTAGTACCTTTCCGCCGCATTTCACACTAGTAACATATGAAAATAGCGAGAACCTTAGCTGAGATGACAAATTTTTATTTATAAATCAATTCATGACATTTGTCTTTCCCTTTTTTTTCACTGGATTCGGGGGAAGCTTTTACCCAGCAGTGGAACAGTACAAACTAAGTAAAAAAAAGCTCACAAAAATTGAAGGACAATATCAGATTATTTAATTATAATTGGCGACGCTGACACTGACTTTCTCAGAGCTGTTCAGAAACACAAAGACTAGAATTTTCACAATTCACTGTTCAAACACAGCCTTAATTACGATTAAATGGGCCTCATTAACGGCCCTGAACAATACCTAATAAGAAAATGTTTTAGTATAAACAAAGCACTTGAACGATTCTAAACAAAATGAACGCTCCACTTTCAATAAAATCTAAGGGCCTAATGATGCTAGTCAGTCCGAACCCGGGCAATTTGACAAACCCAATTACGTAGTTTTATTTGGGTAGCGATGAGGCCTTTAAGATAGCATGCGCGGCCCGCTTTATTATAGAACAATTTGTTTTGTGAAATTAGCATTGTTGGTAAATTTCAGTTAGGCTATCAGAATTATTTACGTTCAGATCATTTTTTGCTTAGATTGTAATATTTTTGTATTTATTTTTTGTCATTTGTATTGTTATGGACATGTAATGAGGAGGGACGAAACGCATGTGACTAAAAGAGTGATGGATCTGAATGTTGATGGATGGAGAGGGAGAGGAAGGCCAAAAAAAAGATGGATGGATTGTGTAAAGAATGATATGAAGAAGAAAGGAGTAAATGATGCCATGATGCCATGACATGTCTAACAGGGAAGAAGAAAACCCAAATAGAATGGCACCGGACACGGAAGTTTCGGGAGGTTCCTGCACATAATCGGGCGGGAGGAAACGCCCGGGTGTCACCATTGTGACGATCGCCCGGAGGACACGGTGGAGCACATAGTGGCGGTCTGCCCAGCTTGGGCGGAGCACCGCCATGCCCTCGTGGAGGTGATCGGCGGCGGCGATCTCTCGCGTCCGGCCCTGGTTCAGGCCATGGTCCGGAGCGAGAGGGAATGGGAAGCGGTCACCTCCTTCTGCGAAGCAGTAATGCTAGTGAAGGAGGAGGCCGGGCGTTTGAGGGAGAGAACCTCAAACCAACCCAGCCGCCGCGGGAGATGCCCCGGGCGCCGGGCGCCGCGAGACGACTCCCGGCCACCGTAGATGCGGGCCTGTGGACGATGAGCAAAGGGTAGCTCACCGTCCGTCCGTCGATTGACGACAGGCCGTGTCGACGGCGCGTTCGTGTTTCACGCGCGCCTCAAAGAGATGTCAGCAAAGCAGAGGGGCTTGCCGGAGCCTCCGCCTGCCGGGGTTGCGGGTTGTTCGAAAGAGATACCGCGGCCCCGGAACGTAAAGGGCAATAGAAGGAAAATGGGTGGGTTTTAGTCAGTAAAATTCTGACATGCCCCCCCGCTCCACCCAGAGCGGGGGAAGTCATTTGATGATTTCCTACCCGAAAAAAAAAAATGCCATGACATGTCTAACAGGAAAGAAGAAAACCCAAATATAATGGCACAAGGGTAGGAAAATTATGAATGTAATCAGTTTTTTAATACTACTTTGCATATCTGAATGCCATTATGAATGCGTGGTTGTACATAAAGAACATTCTTCAAGTGTCAAGGGTGATTCCTGTTTAAATGACGTCATACATCTAATTATGAAACTGGCAGCTCACACTAAACTTTATATCAAAACAAATAGCATTAATCCCTCGATCTAATGGTATTTGAGATATCAAAAGAAAGTACCTAATCAGTTCCCCAAACAAAATGATCAAAAATACTTTAGCAATTTAAAAGAGATATTCTATTTCGGAGCTTTGAATGTACAAATGCTTATTTAGCTCTTCTTTGTGGAGTAAACTGCGTTGGTGACACGTTGGCAATTTGAATAAAAACTCTTCTACGATTTTTGCTGTAACCGCTCGTTTAAACAGCTGCGATATTTAACCGGCTCGTTAATTTTATCATCCCATTTAATTCTTGCAACGAGCAAATGATAAGTGGCAAATTAATTTGCAGTTCTTACGTCGCTTTATATTTCCATTGCTACTAATTATCACTACGTGTGCTGTGATTTTCACTCATTTGCAATACGTTCTTCACTTTGTATTTAAAAATGCACATTTTATTCATTTTAATACTGTACATGGCATCATGTTGTTTTACCTTTTACTCTAGTGTTTGCTGTACCAAATGAATTCGCGTAAGTTTTAATGCAAAATTATTGCAACGTTCACGTTACATAAGCTTAATATACACACATCAAAAGTATCTAGGGATCAACATATATTTTTGCAATAACTTTTCTCCTGATTAATATTAATTAAAATTTTCTTTAAGGATTCATCAAATAAAGTGTTTTCGTTTGTCACAGTAACGATAAACCAAGTCACCTTTGCATTAATAAAGAAATTTGCCATTTTCCTAATAAAGGGATTTTTGACATTTGAACCACTAACATTAAAGTTCGAAAAAAAGACTGAAATAACAGTTTTCTTTAAAATTTTATTGGGTAACTTAAACAATTAATAATCCGTGTTTCTACCGCGAACACTAACAACACAAGAACATCGGTTTGGCATACTCAAAATGAGTTCATCCAAATCACGCTGTGGAATGGCCGCCCATGTTCGTTGCAACAACAAAAAAAGGTCTTCTTGCGACTGGATACCCTCCATATTCGGCAGAGCTCTTCTCTGTAGCATATCCCATACATGCTCAATCGGGTTCAAGTCTGGCGACTGAGCAGGCCAGGGCAGGACATTGATGTTAGCTGCGGCGAGAGTCTGTCTTACAACTCTTGCGGTGTGCGGTCGTGCATTATCATGCATTAACTGAAATAAGGGACCGATTTGCACTTGTAGAGGAACGATGACGTCTGATACAATCGTCTCAGCATAAATTTGAGCGTTGAGGTTGCCTCTGATCCAAATCAACTCAGTTCTTCCGCCGATCCAAATACCCGCCCATACCATGATGGTTCCACCACTATAAGGATGGACTTCCTGGCAGGATTTTAATCGCTGTTGGCGTCCAGGGGTTCTCCAGTGTCGTATACGTCTTGTATCCGGTCTCATACCAAAACGAGACTCATCAGAAAAGCACACGAAACGCCATTGTTCTTCTGCCCAATTTCTGTGTTCAAGAGCCCATTGATATCGAATCCTACGATTGTGCATTGCTATAGGTGGTACCCGTAGCGGTCTTCGGGAATGAAGGTTCACTTCATGCAAGCGGTTTCTGACTGTTTGGTCGCTAATTAAGTTCCCTGAAGAGTGATGAAGCCTCACGGCTAACATCATGGCGGTTATTGTTGGAGCTCTTCGAGTTAAGATTTGAATGTATCGGTCTTGTCTCCATGTGGTGCAGCGATACCGTCCTCCATGGCGCTCAGCCACAGTACCAGTGCTTCGGTAACGTGTCCAAAGTCGACTGATAACACTCTGATTTGTATTCAGAGCTAAAGCTACAGTACGTTGCCGGGAACCAGCTTCTATCATTCCCACGGCTCTGAGCATTTCTTCCCTGCTTAAATGACGTCGCCGCTCCATAATAACGTTGGTTTTAATCAGTAGTAGGGAAACAGTAGCACTAATAATGTCTTTAATGCGTTGTATGTTTTTATAGGGAAAATATTGACAGCTTATTTTCATCTTTTACTCGAATTTGATTGAGAGTTCCTGATTCAAATTATGAAATGCACCAAAAAGGATCCATATAAATTTATAAAATCATAAATTTATTACAAAGCCACATCTCAATCTCAAGAAATCCGCATAAAAATGCTTGATCCCCAGACACTTTTGATGTGTGTATTTGCAAGAAAGTGTTCAAATGCTGTTAAGTTTCCCCGCTACAATGCTGCAGGGTGTATCACACAGTGTCCAAACCAATGAAATAGGAGTCACCTTGAGCAAATCTTGTTATGATTGACGTCCATAATTCTGGCCGTAAAAAAAGGGTTTTGGATAGGAAAGAAAAGGGTCCGATGATATTGTGGGTTTGTTTGTGGTTGTCATAAAAATATTGCCTATCAATTAGGTGTAAACCTTTATTCGAGATGTCAATATTTTACTGTGAATCTGGTGTATTTAGAGTACAAAATTGCGTTATTAACTATGCTAGTTGTTTTATTCTTTATTACACACAAAATTAAAAATATATGAACATACACAAATTGCAACAATAAAGCTTGTGCGCTAAGGCTTATGGCTTATGTTTCCTTGTTACTACCAACTTTTGTAAAGCTCTGGTTAACACTGGGAGAAGAAAAACAAGGTTTTAAACTGACATGGCCACACACATTCATCACATCAATTGCCAGAAAATGTAAGATATTTTACCATGAATTCGATATCTGAACGTCAACAAAGAAGAATAAATAAAAAATGCAAACACATGCAAAGTAACCCACATCAATATTCCAACAAGCCTTTAATATACCCAAACTCACATTATCTTCCATATCATTTACATAGAACTAAGCCAAGTACATTAAAGAAAAATGTTTTACCCAAAACTAGGATTACCTGATATTCTGTCCTAAGTACGAGGCTCCAAATAAACATACTTATCAGCGAATCGAACCCAACCTTTACCCTTACTATTGCGTATAATGTAACTACAAACGCAAGAACGGCTTTATAATAAAAAGGATTATGTTTTGCCTTGGTTTATCATAGCTCGATAATGTTATTTGAGTTTTGGTCAAAAAGGTTTGCTTTGAGAAAAGTCGGAGATTATTTCTGGTACGTCTTTATTTTTATGAGTCTGTTTTTGTTTTTTAGCCCCAACGCCATTCTGGCAATAATCGCCGACAGGTAAGACTGTCCTTCTATCCGACATGACTATGCCAAAAATGCCGCTATTCCAATTAGCGTGTCAAAATTGAAATTATTTGAGAGTCAGTATGACTGATTATGTAATTTATTTATTTTTACTCGTACGATATTAAATTGGCTTTTATGTTTTATGAAATTTGAATCTGCATTTAATTTAATATTAATAATCTAAATTTGTATTTAATGTAATTCATTTGTTTGATATATATGTACATATATTTATTTATTAATTATGAGGACAACAGGGGTCCAGTGTGTTAATAACAAAATTTTTATAATGTTATAATTTTATTGTATTTTTTTGACATTATTCTATTTAATTTAAATTGGAATTTTAATCTAAAATGAGTCGTTTTGTTAAAAAACAACCTAGGCAAATTAATTTCAATTTGCATAGGTTGTTTTTTAGGTTAAACAGCGCTTGCCTAGGTTGGTCCATGGATGAATTACCACCCATTACATACCGAGTTTACTCGAGGAGCTCGTGGCTAAATAATAGCAGCCGCTCGGGTCAATCTTTAGGTTAAGCTGCGCTTGCCTAGGTTGGTCTGTGGGTGATGGGTGACCACCCGTTACATACCGAGTTTCCTCCGTGCCTCGGAAAGCACGTTAAGCCGTTGGCCCCGGCTGTCATTTGTAGATCTTTGACAGTCGTTACAGGTAGTCAGTGTCCCGAAAGTCTGACAACCAGTCTTACCAAGGGGTATCGTATTACCCAGTACTAACTGGGTTGTGGAAGTCAGATAGGCAGTCGCTCCATGTAAAATACTGATATTCAGCTGCATCCGGTTAGACTGGAAGCCGACCCCAACATAGTTGGCAGGCAACATAGTTAAAAGGCTAGGCAGATGATGACATACCGAGTTTACTCCTTGTTTTGGAAAGCACGTTAAGCCATTGAACCGGCAGTAATTTGAAGAAATTTAGTTGTCGGATGGGCCTAAGTCGACTTCTGCTGCACCTGCTAAGACTGGAAGCCGACTCCAACATTAAAAAAAGAAAAGGCTAAGTAGATGCTGATATTGTACTCTATTTGAAGATACTGTTACTCTTACATAACTTTAATGACGTAAGTGTTGCGTATATATTTTTAAATGTACGTCGCCCTAAGACACAGCAATCCAAATTCGTGTGAATAATATAACGAATTTATGTGTATAGGATTTAAGTACAATAAGGTATTAACAAAAGTTCAAGAGTACTTGTACATTCTGCCAAAAGAAAAAAAAGTGTGTAAAAGGCCATTTCTTGTGTCTATTTTTAGACGCT
This sequence comes from Ochropleura plecta, assembly GCA_905475445.1. Classification (NCBI taxonomy): domain Eukaryota; kingdom Metazoa; phylum Arthropoda; class Insecta; order Lepidoptera; family Noctuidae; genus Ochropleura; species Ochropleura plecta. The sequence goes on from FR997734.1 coordinate 12,726,375, forward strand.
GCTAGGCCACGCCCACATGTATTAAGGTCCTACCTTTCGGAACCTAGTACTTGTCTTGTCTGATACGATAGTACTACTCCCGTCCCTCCATATTTTATACTTTTTGAGGTATAAAGCACTGCATTTCTGACATGCATCTCACATGAATTCTCTTCAATTAAAATTCTATAGATAATCAGGATTTGAAGCGCAGTCTTTTCTATACTAGTGGCCACTAGATCAAAGCTCTAAGGAAATTAATAATTGAACAAAAACGAACTTTTTTAAAATATTTTTTGACAATTTGGCCTTAGACTTTAAAAAATATTACCAAAGTTAAAAACTTTAGCCCTTAAGCCCAAAATGTACAATTTTTTTGTCTCCAAAAGTTAGTTTGAAACTTAAAAATTACCGTTTACAAACTACCAACCTTAATTAACCCGTCACGCTTCACAACAAATGCTTTTAACAAGACTTTCTTATAAAGAACAAATAATGAGGGCAAGGAACTGCCTTATTCTTGTCAAAATTTTTTCGATCGTTGATCTTATGGTGCGTTTAGATTGCGGCATGATGGATAAATAAAATACACATTACCCTCCTTTATAGCGCGCAGTCGGGTAAAAAGAGAAGAGCAATGATGGCCTAGAGGTGTGACTGTGGGACGGCCAAATCTTGAGTTTAAACCCAAAAACTCTGTTTTTAGGATTCCTGCCATCTTGACTCTTGCTTTGGTGAAGAAAAACATCGAGGGAAAATAAAAGCAGCATGCCTTTTTTTGCGGATGGTAAATCCTCAAATAACTTCCCCTGTTCTGGGCGGAACGGGTGTAGTGTCAGACTTGTAGTGACTAAAACCCACCCACGTACCTTCTTTTTCCTTTATGTTCCGGGCCGTGGTATCTCTTTCGTACAATTCGCAACCTCAGCAACCAGTATGCCTGAGAGTTAGTTTACGACGGCATGAACTCTGACACTAAGTTAGGTACCAATCACACGAAACAAAAAAAAGGTTTTTTTTCTCAAAACTCAAATAGGGCATAAAAAAAATACATTCTATCAATCAGTGAACCAACTCTCACAGGACCCGCTTTATGAATAATGGGAAACTCCCTCTCGCAGATCTAAGGGGCATGTATCTCAGCAATGGAAACCATATTGCTATTAATTTGGCAGGAGAATTACGTTATTAAGCAAACTGAACATTTAATTCATTGTGGACCAATTCTTGGAAACAAATACTCTGTTCCAAGTAAACTTAGTTGTTTAACCATGACGAAGTAAGAGCAACGCATAAACCTAGATTATTCACTAAGTAAATTTGCCGGAGTCAACGACAAAATTAATTATTTTTAATTATATAATATTTAATAAAGTTTTCTGCCTGTGTTCCCCAAAGATGTATATGGAAGTTAACGTGGAGAACATGTACATTAATTTTGCTAATTATTTAAAAGTTATAATGATGTGTTTATTAATATCTTTTCGAAACACTAAACACGCATCTGAAAAAAAATGTTTATTTAGGTACTCAAATCAACCATAGGCAAAAAACATCGACATATATTTATTTTTAATTTAATTTAATAAATGAAAACAGGTTTCAGGGTCCTTCTTCTTGTCCAATGGGTCTAAACGCGCCACAAAAGTGACTTAGTTCCCTCATTATCCTATTTCGTTCATTTTCGAACGCAGCTGGCTCGGGAACCACCATCTTGCATCTACGGAGTCGAGTAACGAACTTAAGTGAAGTTAATGACTACCAACTTCGCTACTTCGCTTCCTCGGTCAAAGTAGGCGATACGGAATTGGTCGGTAGAAAGTTAACCCGCAATCGGGGATGTATTCGCGAGAATTGTTCTTTTATTGGATACTTTTTCTTGTTAGTGTTTTGTTTTAGATTTGTACTGGAAGCGATAGTGGAGATTGAACATTTTATTGTTCTTTGTTTTGCGAATAAAAGTCTTTTCTATTTAATATTTAAACTGCGCAGATGACACCAACAAACAAATAAAATTTTGCTCTGTTGCTCATATTGCAGTTCATTATATTAGCTGTGAAACATGTTATATTAAAAAAGGCAAATGCATTATGATTAATTTATTTGCACTGTAGCCTTTGAAGTTTATTGACTACAAAATTCTTTCTGAGAAATAATTTTATAGCTTGCATACGAAATTATATTACAATCGCTTTTACATGCAACATTCATACGACATCGTAGATATTAAATTATATTACAGTTGGAGATTCCAACAATGTCTGATATTACGATCTTTTGTCTAACAATAATCGTCAGTCACTAGAGGGTGAAATAAAATAAAATACAAAGTTTATTCTACTGAACCGAGCAGAGATGCACGTAACAATGCAGTAGCTTCTCGTTAATTAGCTAGGAAATGCCGCTATGGCGCTAACTTTGCGCGCTTCAAAGTGAAAACTTTACTACTAAGTACGCGAAAAGTGATAGTCGGAATGAAGAGGTATTTTAACTACATATATAAAAGCCAGTTTATTGGCGGAATAAGTCAGCATCATTGGTTTTACAGTTTTAATTAGAATCGCCAGATATTCCAAATGTTTGATCGGGATAAATTTTGTTCGGTGTGCCAGTTACAGCTTCATTTAATATTAAAGTGATGCTTCCTCTTCCTTTTGGTCAACATTAAAGTTTTTCATTAGTAGTGATGTAGTATTCGCGAAAAGAAACAATTCGAGATTTTGACGTATCTATTAATTTGTGCAATATCCACAGCAAAGTAGGTGCGCTTCTAAGTATTTAATCAAATTCAGAGACCCAGTTTCGCATTTGAATGAATTGACGTGTTTGCCATCATTTTCATATTTCTCTATTTGATTTGTTGATTTTTCCACTGTCTCTCGGCCGCAACAAAAATGTGTTGACGGTGTTTTGTTTTACAATACCTATTTACTTGTTTAATGCTGCTGGCAATCATATTAGTATTTGCAATTAAGTGCTACCATGTTTTCCCTTAGCCCGCGACTTCATCCGCGTGGCATAGTTACTTTGGGCTAACGCTAACTTTAACCCGCGTGATGATCGAAAAAAATATCTTTCTCTCCCCTTTTCTTCCCCTTTTTCTCCCCTAATCACACTATAAAAAAATTAGCCTATGTCCATCTCTAGGATCCCAAATCAGGATCTCTGTACCAAAATTCATCAAAATCGCTTTGGCCATTTAGGCGTGAAGACGTAACAAACAAATAAACACACTTTCGCTTTTATAATATTGGTAAGGATCTACACGCCTACCTGGTTTTATTTTTCGCACACTATAATAGCGCTTAAGTATATAATACATATGTCCTAATGTAATTCAAACTAATTTTTTTCACGAATGTTAAATATTGTAAAAAACTTTGTTGTCCTAACATTAATTAATTATTAGGAAATGCCGCCTGTGTGATACAGGTTTAATTTAACCTAGTAGAGGCATCGAACTTTCTTTTACCGACATTATTTCTAAGATTTTAATTGTATTTATTGTGCCAATTTTTTTATCTATGAAATACCAAAATATATTCAATTCTAGTCTATTCCATATTAGTATATTTTTCCCCAACCACACAATAATATTCTATAGACTGTATATTTTTGCCTGCGTGGGTACTGTATACGCTTTCTCAAACGGATTTAAGGCAGTGACAGACACGCGATTCCAAAAATTCCATTTACACGCAATTCTTTTCAAGCCATGTTACGTGTGTCATTGTTGGAAAAGAAAAAAGTTTATCTTTTTGTATCCGCAAAGAAACGTTTCTAAATTGTTTTTGGTATATTAAAATTTACCTTTTTTTCTTGAATAATATACTCACTGTTACACATTTAATATAGGTCCGTATTTTCGTAATTATCTTTATTTCAATCAAACAAAACTACGTAATCCAACGAATGTGCTATTGCTATAAATAAACGTAGTATTTCTTCTTTTAATGCTGCTCTTAAACTTACATGGAAAATATCTTAACAACCTTCTCAAACAAGATGTGTAGCTGCATTCATGAATTTCTACTTTAAAAACATCTCACACATATTTTCTCGAAAAATATCAAGTGACTATCACGTACGACATTAGAATGTAAATTTGTAATACTTTTACGATATCTAATAACATTCTGTATATATGTAAAATAAAAATTATAGGCTAATATAATGGAGACGTACGTAAAATGAAACGTACTTGCTACTAGGTACACATTCCATATTATTCTTATTGTTTGTAGTAAAAATTCTAAGTAGGTACTTTCACCGCGACAACTATTTGCGGAGAGCCATTTCATTTCAACTTTATCTTTTGATATTAGAACCTATTCGAAAGTCTCGTCCATCTGGGGTAGAATAAAAAAAGTAAAAATGCATTGACTTCTTGTCAACCCGGAAAATGAGGGTAAAGGTCAGTGGTCGAATTGTAAATAGTCGACCAATGTTGATATTTGATTATGGTTATCTCTCAAATACGGTTCAATTTCACCGACGAGTCCCATGTGTTTATCATGGTAAATGATATATTCTGTCATTCTCTACTAGTAAACAATCAATCAGTTCACATATAAAGTAAAAGTTTGGGAATATTTACTTAAGAAACTGGCTTGACGATCGACTGCTGCACTGCGTGTCGCGGGTTCGATTCCCGCACAGAATAAATATTTGCATGACTTGCAGATAGTTATTTAAATGTTTGTAAACGCACCTACGATGCAGGAGAAATTCCTAGTGTGCGGTAACGGTTTTCAAATAAAAGAGATTCGTCTTCAAATTAAATGGTTGCTTGTTTTTCTCCATGTATTTATGTATTTTTAGCTGTCTTTACTTTATTTTGTTTCTATATATGTATTTAAGTATTTGTCGTTATATTTTATTTGTAAAAACTTTCAGATATTATGCACCCTGCATACTACTACGTTTTCTCTCTGCATCACCGTAAGGTAGACTAGTAGTAAATGCCCAAGGCATTAATTCCGCATTTTTACAGTGTTTTTTTATACATGTGCATAAAGTTTTAATAAATGAAAAAAACAATACTCTTTTATTTTCAGTATTTTTGCTTATGGACTGTAAAAAAAAATCATTGCTGATATCCTTTTATTTCATGAATTTTAATGTTGTAGCAATAAAAACGTGCTTATAGGTATCTAACTACCTTTGTATCGGAATATCCTACTTCCTACTAATATTATAAGTGCGAATGTTTGTGAGGATGGATGTATAGATGTATGGAAGTTTGTTACTCTTTCACGTCAAAACGGCTGAACGGATCTTGATGAAATTTGGCACAGATGTAGATTATACTCTGGAATAACACATGAGATACTTTTTTATCGATATCACGAAGGCAAAGCCGCGCGGGCCAGCTATCCTACATCATACTAATATTATATCCTATCCTACTAAAATTATAAATGCGAATGTTTGTGAGGATGGATAGATGCATGCATGAATGTTTATTACTCTTTAACGTCAAAAAGGCTGAACGAATCTTGATGAAATTTGGCAGAGAGGTAGATAAAAGTCTGGAATAACACAAAGAATACTTTTTTTTCGATATCCCGCGAGTGAAGCCGCGGGTGCCAGCTAGTAAATTATATTGAGATGATAATAATAATAATAATTCGACGTCCTCGTCGACGGGGAGGACGCCGGCCGCCGGACGGCTTAGGACTTCGAGGCCCACCGGCCTCTGATAGGGTCCCAGCTCCCGGCGGAAGTGTGCAGCGCATGCGATGGACTAGTTCCATCAATGAAAACGTCATGCGCTCATACTATGGGGCTACAGAGGGAGGAAACAACCTGACCGCGTACCGTGTTCGGATGCTCTCTCTGTTTCAGGTGCTTGAGCCAGCTGTCAACGTGTCGGCACAACGACTGTCGGATCAGGTGCGGGTTATCCAGCGTAATCGTATGCTGGATGACACCGTACTTGATCGCTTGCGAACCGAAATGCAGAGTAGCCAGGTCATTACCTCTTCGTCGCAGGCTGTGGTTCCACCACAGTCCCACCAACTAGTTAGTCGCGCTGACGAGGTAAGTAATGACATGGCTACTAATGTAAGTACCCAGTGCAGTGAGGAAATGAGGAGTGCTTTGGAGGGTGCGATTCGAGAATATCGGTACATGTCGCCCGAACTTAGACCACGCTTACCTCGTTTGCCCATGCATAATAAAAATAGGGCGCTGGTGGCTGTTCTGGATTCGCAGTTGTCAAACTATTTTGACAACTGCGAAAACCTCACTGATGCTCACTCAATCCTGTATTGTGCGGCTGTAGCGGCGTGTCGTGTAGCTCACGTTAAATTTCCTGATGACGGAGCTACACGACCGAAACCAGCTGTACCATTTTGGCAGTGCAGGATTGAGCGGCGTATTGGTGTGGCCAGAGCACTCATCGGCAAACTAATCTGTTTTAAGGAGGGCAACACTCGACCTCGAGTGATGCGCTTTGTGAGGCGGGCATTTGCAGGGACTGACATAAGTCCTCCAGACTATATGTCCCGCATCACAGAGCGCATCGACTTCTTGAAGCAGAAAGTGTATGCATGGGCAAACCGTATTCGTAGGTATAAGCGGCGGGTGGAACGATACACTTTGAATCGCACATTCCAAAGCGATGAAAGGTGGGTGTATAGAGCATGGGAGCGACCAGACCAAGGTGTGTCTGACACGCACCTACCGGATGATGACGCCATGTGTTTGTTTTGGCGCAGCATATGGTCGGTGCCTGTCAGTCATACCGAAGGTGAATGGACTCGGGAAGTCGAGCGAGCATGCGATCCAATACCAGAAATGGGGGCCTTAACAATCAGCCCCCAAGATGTAGCTTGTGCGGTCCGTCCGTTGCCTAATTGGAAATCTCCAGGGTCGGACGGACTGCACAACTTCTGGATAAAATGGATCCAGAGGTCGCACGTTCGTTTGGCGGCCCTATTCCAGTCGGCCTTAGAGTCAGGGTCGCTACCCAAGTTTCTGACAACTGGTATTACCCACCTGCTCCATAAATCGGGTAGTACGGCGGAACCCAAAAACTATAGACCAATTACGTGTCTTCCGACACTTTATAAAGTTCTTACATCCATTTTGAGAGCGAAAATCACTAAACACATTGATGACAATTCTATCATGTCTGCTTCTCAAAATGGATGTAGGAACGGGTCCCGCGGTACTAAGGAGCTGCTCCTCATTGATATGGCCATTAGTCAACAGGTTCGCCGTTCCCGAAGGCATCTTTCGACATGTTGGATAGACTATAAGAAGGCCTATGACTCCGTGCCACATACATGGCTCATGAGGGTGCTAGATTTGTATAAAATTGATGCAACTCTGCGCACCTTCCTGATCTCGTGTATGAGGCAATGGAGTACAGTCCTTCGCTATCCAGGATGTCGGCAGATTCAGAGAAATAGTGAACCGATAAGGATAGAGCGAGGTATATTCCAGGGCGATAGTTTGAGTCCACTTTGGTTCTGCTTAGCCTTGAATCCTCTAAGCACGTTGCTGGAGAATTCAGGTCTGGGCTATCGATTGAAGAGAGGTGGTCAGGTTATATCTCACCTTCTTTACATGGATGACCTGAAACTCTTTGCCCCCAACGATTTGCAGCTGATGGAACTACTGAAGGTAACTGAAACTTTCAGTAGTGCCATCAGGATGGAATTTGGTGTGGACAAATGTGCGGTCATGCATGTAAAGCGAGGGGAAATTGTGGAATCTGTGGGAACCCAGCTTTCAGATTCCATAAATCTTAGATCCCTCTCAGCAACCGAAACCTACAAGTATTTGGGGATGTCGGAAGCGCTGGGCATCAATGTTGCTGACATGAAGCAATTGTTGAAGGAACGCTTCTTTGGCCGCCTGAGAAAAGTATTTAATAGTCTTTTATCAGGCGGAAACAAGGTGCGTGCTTTCAACGGTTGGGTCATGCCGGTTTTGATGTACTCTTTCGGCATACTCAAATGGACTCAAACAGAACTGGACGCCCTGGATAGGAAGGTCCGTACATTGTTAACGGCATTTCGTATGCATCACCCACGTTCTTCGGTTATGAGACTGTATATCCCGCGAAGTTGTGGAGGTCGAGGCTTTTTAAACGCTAAGACTCTCCACAATCGCGAGATATGCAGTCTGAGGGAATATTTCCTAGAAACCGACGGGGGAATGCATCGGGATGTGGTTGCAGTGGACAAAGGCCTCACCCCGCTCTCCTTGGCTAAAGAGAATTGGCGCAAACCTGTAGTGCTTGACACTAACGACCGCAGGGAGGTATGGCAGAGTAAGGAGCTTCACGGACGCTTTTTCCGGGCCCTACATGGTCCCGATGTAGATCAATCAGCGTCCGTAGCCTGGCTACGTTCCGGGGATCTCTTTGGAGAAACCGAGGGTTTTGTCTGTGCAATTATGGATGAAGTTATGATGACAAATAACTACCGGAGATTTATTGTGAAGGACGGCACGGTTGACATATGTCGGGCATGCCACCGTCCGGGTGAATCAATTCGACACATTATCTCCGGTTGTTCTCGTCTAGCTAACGGAGAGTACTTGCATAGACACAACCTTGTAGCCAGGATTATCCATCAACAACTTGCTCTAAAATATAACCTTGTGGAAGCGGAAGTGCCGTACTACAGGTATGAGCCCGACCCAGTTCTCGAACATGGCTATATCACATTGTACTGGGATCGATCCATCATCACTGACAGGACTGTTGTTGCCAACAAGCCTGATATAGTGGTGGTGGATCGATCAGAGCGGCGCGCAATGATTGTTGACATAACAGTCCCGCATGATGAGAACCTCGTGAAAGCCGAGAAAGATAAGCAAATCAAGTATATTGACTTGGCTCGCGAGGTTGTCGACATGTGGGATGTGGACTCAGCGATCATTGTGCCGATAGTCGTATCTGCCAATGGCTTAATTGCCAAGAGCCTCGACCAATACCTGAGGAGGCTCTCGTTAGGCAGCTGGATCAAGGGCTTGATACAGAAAGCGGTACTCCTGGACACGGCTCGTATTGTTAGGAGGTTCCTTTCTCTGGAGCCCTGACCGCCGGTAGCTTGGACCCTGTTCCCGATACCGGTGGGCTACTATTTTTATATTTTTAAATGTTTTTTTTTTTGTTTTTGATAAAAAAAATATGTAAAAATATAAAAAATATGTATGTAAATAAATAAATGAAAATGAAAATAATAATAATGTTTATTCAAAGAAAACTTAGACAAAAACTTACAAAACACTTTAACAGGCAGGTTTAAGTACATAAAAGTGGTGTAGTTCTCTGTAGCCGAACTAGGCAGAGCCTGTATTTCGGCTATCAGCGCCAAACCCCTCGAGTATTAAACATAAAATATAAGCGCCAATAGCGTATCATAAATATTATAGTTCAAAGTAATATAAACATTTTTTATTTATTTAACTTTGTAAAGTAAAAGAAAAGCAGTTTGTGTAGAGTTTGGATGTACCTCTTGTTTGTGTGAGATGGGAATGTACGTGACTGATGAGAAAGAGGATGTGTGAGGATGTGAGTGTGAGATGTGTGTTGTGGTGTGATTGACATGAGTAATCGTACGCGTTTATGTGTGTATTTTCGAAAAGATATAAATTCATCATTCTGCTGTCTATAGGCTTGTATAGTACACAAATAAGTAAGACAACCGGAAGATATGTGGTAATTAAGAGGCATCAAATCCATTATGTCGGGAAAATTAAGACCATGGCTTCAATTCAAGGTCTTTCTAAAGAGAACCTTGTTTCTCCCTCGATCGGTAAGGAAACGCAAATAAAATTCAAATCAACGAGTAATGGAATATTCATGAGTTCGTCACCTTTTTTGATCGTCTAGGGAGGAGCAGCCTAGCAGATTCAAAGGAGAAAGTATAATTGATTTTTATGGATAATTTTGGTATTCTTAATAGTCTGGTCCGATGACAATGACCCCGGACTTTTAAACTCTTGAGCTTCAAGGACGATTTTCAGAGATATATAGGTATATAAGATAGGTACCTACATTTATTTATATAAACACTAGCTTTTGCCCGCGGCTTCGATCGCGTTAAATTCGGGGTAACACAGTTCTTTACTGACTTACAGGTACCTGCTACCTGTAGTTTTTGCCCTAGCGCCGTATTTCTTGTAATAGCAATGCTAATTTTTCCCTTTTCTGCCCTCTTTCTCCCTAACATCTCAATTTTATGCAAAAAAATTGCCTATGTCTGTTTCCAGGGTCCCAACTATCTCTGTACCAAAATTAATCAAAATCGGTTTAGCCATTTAGGCGTGAAGACGTAACAAACAAACAAACTCACTTTCGCTTTTATAATATTAAGTAAGGATTTTTTAGCACTCTATCTCACACTGACGAACCGTCAGTTAACTTTGACAAAAAGAGGTGAAATGCGATTTGGACTCGCGCAACGTGGGTTTGTTTTTGTGGATAGGAAAACATCAAATAACTTCCCCGCTCTTGGCAGAGTAGGGGGAAGTGTCAGGTTTGTACTGACTAAAACCTACCCATGTTCCTTCTATTGCCCTTTATGTTCCGGGGCCGCGGTATCTCCTTCAATCAATCCGCAACCTCGGCAGGCGATGGCTCTGGCAGGCCCCTCTGCTTTCAGGAGCGCTGATATTTTGATGCGCGCGTAGAACACTAACGCGCCGTCGAAAGACGGATAGACGGCGAGCTACCCATTTCTCACCGTCCACAGGCTAGCATCTACGGTGGCCGGGAGTTGTCTCGCGGGCCTTCCCGTGGCAGCTGGGTTGGTTGATTGCTGAGGTTCTCTCCCTGAAACGCTTCGCCACCTACTTCGCTAGCATGACTGCTTCGCAGAAGGAAGTGACCGCTTGCCATTTCCGTACTGGACTTGGCTTGGAGTTGACTGCGTAGATTTAGAAGGTTGGTTTTTTCACATCTCCAAGGGACAATAAACTTAAGTATATGGTAATTAAGTATCGGTACATCCACGTGTTCCCGAGATAACGGGTCTTGACAGAGAGACAGACAGACTGATCACAAAGTGATACTATAAAGGTCCGTTTTTCTCTTTGGGGTACGGCTTTCTAATAATAAATTAAAACACATGTATTTCAAACGTGCAATGTTATAAAATTACAACATAGAAATGATAACGTTCAATTTCCGATTCCAATGAGTATCTAATAACGTAAACGTTGGTAAAAAAAACTGAAGCGAACACATGTACCTGTGTTTTGAATAAATGTCAAGACGAACCCAAATATATTCACGAATGTCTTTTTATCGTCGAATATATCATTTTTAGACGTTAAAGGTTGATTTATATCTACATAGAAATAACATTTCAATAACACGAGTTCTAGGTAAAATATTACGTTTGCCATTCTATTGTGTTTTCACAGAAAATACTCATTTCCACATTCTTTACACCCGCAAAGAATAAGATGATTTCCTGATATTCTTATTTCATTGTAATATTTGATTTAATAAAAAAAAATACAGCTTAAACTATATGAAACAGCATCATTTCAGAATCATCACTTTCCACAGAAAAATTCTCATAGAAAACAGATGGATTACTAATAAAATTAGTATAGTATTAGGTCCCTAAATAAGGCCGGATGAAAATTCTTGTGTCTCTGTTATTTCACCTTCACCCATACCCGACAAACTGAAATATAAATGTTCTTTTTAGCATCAGAAATAAATTGTAACTACTTCGAAACAAAAGAACTCTAATCAATTCCAAATATTACTTCGATTTTTGAATGAAAACCTTTGCCACTTTTGAAAAAGAAGCTAAGATTGTGAAACAATTTTAATAAAAAAAATCGTCCATGACAAGAACAGCCATTAGAAATAGTTTTCATAGCATAGGAACATCCTACTAATATTATAATCCTACACTTCCTACTTAATATTATAAATAATATTTTGGATGTTTGGATGATTGTTACTCTTTCTCGTCAAAACGGCTGAACGCATCTTAATGAAATTTGGCATACAGGTAGATGGTTTTGGAATAACACAGGATAATTATTTTTTCGATATCGGATATCCGTGGGCGCCAGCTAGTAGGCTTATATTATGATACAAATGCTGATCAAGTCTTCCATTCACTTGCGAATATCGCTTTATGTTGTCTTCTGAGGTAAAATTACACCTATTAGACGGATTGTGATGTGAACCGGTTCCATTAGTCCACTGACATCATTCTATGCCTATTATTAGAGTAACAATCTCTTGAACTAGGTTCAGATCGCGATCAGTCTTATCTATTTATTTATTCTAAAAGGCATCAAACCCAATACAAAAACAAATAATTATAAAATACTTTAAAATATCACCATTCTGAATAAAAATTTATAATAATTATATAATTAAATTGAATACGACATCAAACAAACAATACCTATCTTCGATTTGAACTCCGGTGAACTTCAAGCCAATACATGTGGATCGGACTGTTCCAATCCTCACCCACGACCCTCAGCAGGTGATTGGTCGATTTTCGGAGGAACCTGCAGAACGAAGCTATTCGCGAACGAATAACGGCACAAACCTTTAGTACAAACAATCCTGCTCTTTCACTAATTACGATAGTTAGCCCTTTGATCATAACCGTAACGTAATATATGTATAACAGTGTTGTTCTTCTGACTGTTCAGGTCGCAAATTCAACACACGAAACACGAAGTTCGTTATGTTTGTCTGTTCAATTCGGTACCGTTTGCTTTACAATTTAAATGCAGGTTACGACGCTCTCGAGTATTCTGGGTTTATAGTAGGTACATAGGTATAGTATGTACCTGGCTGTAATCAACGAATGTACGTCGGTATGTACAGTTGTAGCGACGCCTTTTGAGAATCAACTGGACTGAGTGCTTCGCGATATCGCACTGAATTTACAATTTTTTGAAGCGAGTTTTGTATTTCTGCAATATGAGATAGGTGTTTGAGTTTGGAATTGTGGCGAAGAGCAGTACAGATAATGCGATACTCTATTGCTATTGTTCGTGAAATTTTATACTTTCATTACTTTACCAACACTAAAAATATTGAAGGTAAAAGTTGCTAGAGTAAAGTGAAATATCAATTTGTTTTTAATTTAGATTAGAATAGATTTTATTGCATCAAAATATGATTTTTAACACGTATTTGGAGATCCTTACACAGTTTATTTACTAAGTAGGCATGCAAGATTTTATTTCCATTAAAAATAATCTGAATCTTCCTACAAATATTATAAAAGCGAAAGTTTGTGAGGATGTATGCAAGTATGCTTGTTGCTCTTTCACGCAAAAACTACTCAACGGATATATTGTATATTCTATCACCACGCGAGTTAAACCGCGAGGCGCAGCTAGTTATAAATATAACAATAGAAACTAACTATGTTTTTGTGAGGAATAAAATATCATTACTTAGGTTAGTATCATGTAGAAAATCGTCGACAGAACAATCGCATTTCTTAATCAACAATGTCGTTAAATTCTTTTCAAAATGTCGCTGTACTAACCAATCCGGTTTTAAGCATAAGATGTGTCACTTTTGTATTGAAAAGTCAAAGAGACAAAGTTGATGAGGATATACCTACCCAACTTGGCCCTGATAGCTGCTCTAATATAATATTTTGTTACTGGGGGCACAATATAAGTTATACTAGATTAATGTTGACTGTTATATCTTAAAAGAGCGTACAAACCATGTATGTTCCAATAAATCTTCATATTAATCATAAATGGTACATAAACCGTCTTCCATAACAAGATCCCTGCGAGGACAATTTGCCGCTTTCAATCGACTATTTGATAAATTGATCTCATAAAATTTGTCTCTGCCATCAAAGGAACGTCTGTTCGGTACAAATGTGTTCACTATGGGGGACATAAAGTGCCAATTCCGTGTAACGTAATTACAATCTCATCACTGTTTAGTACCTATTAGTTGAGCATATAAAAATATGGTTGTTAAAAGGAGGTTACCAACTGAAGAGAGTGCGTTACCCTATTATTTATGTCGGTTTGTTATTCTCGAATATATAAATATTTTAAAATAATTGTCTGATATATTTAGTGACAGTGTCTTCGGGAGTTTTAAGAATTTATTTGGGAATATAGGGTTTATATTTACACTGAAAATATTGGGGATATTTTGAAGTCCAGTGTCTGTCGTCATAATGATGGGAGCGTTTGATAATGAATAGTATTTTTGTAGTAAGATGATTTTATATTTTTTAATAAATACTAATGAGTACGATGCGAGAAACACAGGACATGTCCGGCTTATTTGTGTTTTTATGATGGGAAATCATCAAATGTTTTTCCCCCCGCTCTGGGTGGAGTAGGGGGCGAGTATCAGACTTTAACTGACAAAAACTCATCCATATTCCTATTTTTGCCTTTTGTGTTCCGAGGCTGCGGTATCTCTTTCATACAACCCGCAACCCCGGCCCCTGCCGGGACATGACCCTTCATGTCCTGCTGTGGGCGTCTTTTTGCTGATGTGTTAAACGTATTAAACACAACGATAATACTACTCACAAAAGTCAATGCTTTTATTGTTAAAATGGTTTAACATAAAACTTCTTTTAACAGCCTAAAATAGAACTCTTGTAACCAATAGATATCTTTTTTCATCTAAAACCTATATAAATGTAGTATACCTACCCATTTCGGCATAATCACTCGTCAAAAAGATGTCAGGCCCTGAAAATGTGTTGACTGTATAGTTAGAGGCACATGAAATGCCAATTCGGCTAAATGTAATTGCAATCTCGTCAGTCGCAGCCCGTCACATGCTATCTATACCGAAAACAATATGGCTGGCAGAATAAAATAAAGGTTTTTCGTAAAAATCTTTTTGAGAAATACGTGGGATAAAATCGTGTTTGAGTTCGTGATGTCTGATGTTTCGTTTTGTGTATGGAATGTCTGGGTATTGATTTTGGTTCACTGTACTTATAAGTAATTACTCTCGTTTTATGTAACAAAAATATATATTTTCTTGCAGTTTATGCTATTAGCACTTTGTCACTCATTTACATCCGAAATGGTATTGTTCCTTGGCAATTTATTCGTCCAAAAGTGTCAAACGAGTGATAAAATTATCATATTCGACTCGGCCTCGAAATTTTCACATAAACAGATTTTGAAGTTCCTTGGATTTACTACTGGTTCTGTTCTGTATTTACAAATGTTGAGTATGGGGTTGTAAACTCTAGTTTCCCCGGAGGGACTGTATGAAACTCGCGAATGTTTGGCAAGGCAAATACACTTTATAGCGTGTATCAACACATACTAAACTACCTAGTAGAACAGTTTCAACCTTATGAGCTAAAATCATAGTGCTACGTAAACTATGTAGCTATCCATCTCAATTACTCCTTTTGCAGACAAATACTGCAGCCATTAAATAACATCAGAAAAAATTGTTGAAATGCTTGTACGGCAAATATTTGCATAGCAGTTTTGTATGTATGTTCAAAATATTCAGATACTGTCTAGTATCTGAATATTTTGAACATACATACAGCATAAGCTCACGGGAGCTAGAGTTGGCAAAAATAATATAAATTCCAAGCGTTACACTGTACAGTGTTCTCTATTTCAGCAAAAATGCGAGCAGGTATCCCAGTAACCATAATAAAATTATAAACTTTTTTTTAATAAAGCCTTTGACCGTCTGAGGCGGTTGCCATTAAACCGGGCGATCTCACTCAAAACAGAGATAAGGTCTAATAAAATCGTGAAAAACTCCTAATACCACGAAAAGCTGAATTTCGGCACAGACACCTATATTTTGATCCAGTAATTGAGATTTTTATTTCTCTGCTTTCTGTAGATGATTGTTGAATTTTATACAGGTACAAGATTTTCTTAATTTTGACATCAAAGATTTCATAGTAACGGCCACGGAGCCTGCACTTGTGCCCGGTTGTTGGAAATCGTCCGACATATATGCCATTTCAACGTAACTGGCTTAAATATTTAGGTACACCTCTGCCTAACCCTTAAGGGAGTACAGGCGCGATGGTATACATACCATTGCGCCTGTACTCCCCGAAGGGTTAATTATTTTCACATTTTATAAATATCAATCACATAATTATCAATGATAAATTATATTACTCCGAATCTTGGTTTTATTATTTACTAGCTTTCGGCCGCGGCTTCGCTCGCGTTAAATTCTGTATTACACACCAAGCAGACCTGCAGTTTTTGTTCTTGCGCCTGATTGATTTGTAATAGCAACGCTAAGTTTTCCCTTTTCTTCCCTCGTTCTCCCTCATATCCCACTTTTTTTTTAAATAAAAATTAGCCTATGTCCGTCTCCTGGTTCCCAACTATCTCTGTACCAAAATTCATCAAAATTGGTTAGGCCATTAAAGCGTGAAGAGGTAACAAACAAACAAACAAACTCACTTTCGCTTTTATAATATTAGTAAGGATTTTTCGAATGGAAAATCACCAAATAACTGCCCCCGCTCTACCCAGAGCCCAGAGTGTCTGTGTTACTGACTAAAACCCATCGATGTTCCTTCTTTTGCTCTTTGGGTCCCAGGGCCGCGCTATCTCTCTCGAACAACCCGCTACTGGCATCCGAACCGTGCTTAAAATATTTTTTAGACACGTTACATCCACCAACTTTCCGTACGAGTTTATTGATACTTTAGGCATCAATGAGAGCTTTATTTTAAGGCTATGATCACTATAAAATACATCGATTCCAACTCCATAACGCTGGAACTTTGTTTGATATTCGTGCTACGAGTACTAATCACAGTTCAAACGTGTCAGGAATGAGATATATTATGATTTTGTGTTAGGCAGAGTCAATTTATTGACATTTATTAGATTTGGATACAACCATGTGGCACCTTCATTTCATATTTCTTTTGACACACTGTTTTGTGAAATGAGAAATATCACCGAATTACTTATATTAGATCCTTTTGAAGTATAACGTGAAACCAAACATAATAAAGAATAGTAATATTCAAAATAAATGGTTATATTTAGTTTTTACTTAGTTTATTTTATTTTAAGATATTTAAAAACACAGAGCGTATTTGTCTTGATACTTTTTACAAGAAAAAGATGTTCTGTTATGCTATTAAATAAAAAACAAATATGACTGACGTCGAAAAATGAAAAAGGTTGAATACAAACAAAAATCCAATTGGTTTTTCAGCCAGAACAAACGCGTCGGGTCGTTAGAAACAAAACCGAAAAATCGAGATTTTTAAAACGGAACGTTAACGCATCTGGCAGCTAAAAAAACAACCAAAAACTTCGTCCGGTTACAGAATAAATCGGAAGGAATAGATAGTGTTTAAAAAAGGAATGCGCCGTCTCCATTTTCTGCCTGAAAACTTACTAACCAATATCTACCGCTTTTGAAAAAATCGTTTGTATCTAAAAAATGTTTTAACTTCATTCTGTTAAATTGTTTGTAGTTGCATTGAAAATATATAAAGAAAATAAATAATAAAAATAATTAATATATATATATATAAAATAATGAATAATAAATAATGGTAATATAAAGAAATGGTTCTTAAAAAGATTAAAATCCAATATAATTTTAATATAATCCTTCACAGTAACAAATCGTTCCCAAAATCCATCGTAATACACAATAATCGGTTTCGCGATAAACCGACAATACTGTTTTTCAATCTGCTCGCCCCATTCTCTCCGAAATTAAGCAATGAAATTTCGAAACCGTGGTCGTTTTATGGTGGTTTGAGGTCAGTGCACACTTACAAGACTTTACTTTGCCTTAACTAGATGCGTTCAAGATTTTGTCTAAGAAACTCCATTCCGGAACGTATACCTGAAAGTATCGTTGTAGCATTAGCTCGGGATCAACCAGTAAACAACAGTCGTTGAGTTTGTGATAGAGTGACGGTACGCCGTGCCCCGTAAGCTGGATACTAATTTGCGGGAGCTATGTCAACGTTCATATATGAGCCCTAACCTTCATAATTTAAACACAAAATAACCATATATGTCATTGCCACACAGATACCGAAGTAAACAATGATAGAATTGAAAATCAAATATTAACCACCCCTAAATATTTTGTGCAGCCAATCAAATAGTTGAATTGGTATTTGTGATTCACTATACATAAGTTGTATAGCATTTTATGTTGTAAATTCGTGATCATTAAATTTAGTGTAGGAAATTGATTACATGAGAATATAACGTGTTTATTTAGATTAATGGTGGAGGTTGCAGTATCAGATCTTGTATGCGTATTTTATGCTGTGTAATATTTAAACACGAATGAGATTTAGATAAATGCCATATTTATACAATAAGCAGACAATCACTTTGTCGTGACCATTTCATTTTCATTTTTACACATTTTTTTTAAATCACCATTTTAGGATTCAACCTTAACTATCGGTCACTCGCTGCTCTCTTAAAAAGTGATCATTTCGATTAAAAATAAAGAGGTTTAAAAACTAAACGAATCGAACAAACTATTTTCGTATCTATCAGCAAATGTGAAATTTATTATCAAATAAATTTTGTTATATTTCAGCTTTCATATTATCCTTTTATTATTATGATATCCAATATCTGAATGACCTCTCGTATTAGATCAGACAGGGAACCATATCCTCATTCTTTATTCTCTCTATATCAATATTCCTTTGTCCCATCGTGCGTCCGTCCTAAGCTAACCTGTCAAACATGTCCGACACGACAGTTGGCTTACCATATAGAATGCATTTGTGATTCGTTTGGGAACAAAGAAAAAAAATCTACTTGTGTTGTATTAGTTACACTTTGTCTAGCCCAACTTCCTAACAAAATTTAAAGATTAGAGAATTTGTGGTTGTGCGAATGTGCGTAGTAACTTTGCTACGGCGTAGCTGACGTAGCGATCACCACAGCTACGGCGTAGGCGGTATCCTTGACAAACCTAGTTAACACGTACCTACATACATAATGTGCATACCATATCAGTAACCTACCAAACATACAACGCAGTAGAATTATTTACTGTAGCGATAGTGCATGCTTAGCGTGAGAGTCGGTAGTAACTATTTCAGTTCTCAGCACATTATCTACCATTATATTTTATTGTTACTGCGAGAGGTTTTCTGACGATAATTCCGTCCATTTTCCGTCCATTGGACGACCTTATAATTTACTTTTGATGGGATTTCTTTTATTTGAAAGCCCCATAACGGACCACATAACAAATGGTTACACATTGAATCGTAAAGACCTGGCCAGGACAGACAAGATGAGAAGTAAATTTGCAGAACTAGCTAAGGAAATCCATGGGAAAAAACACAGCAGATTTAACCGCGGGGTAAAGCTTGGGCATGGAAAATGAGGAAAAAATGACAAAAATAATTGGAAACATAAACATTTCCGAAAGATAATGGGTTTGTCGGAAACATCCACGGGGAAGAAAAGCAAACTTTACCGTGATTGGTGAATTAATTGTATTCCAATTAAACTTTATTATAAGGTATAAACGGCAAGCGGCAAGCTTCGGTGTTTGATTTAAATCAACTCGGTTGATTTTGCCATCTGCGACGGATTAGTAAACTATGTTTAATTAAAAGTAAAACATGAGTGGTCGTCTATTTTGGTTGTTTGGTGATTAGTTAGCAGATTGTTTTAAAATAGTTGCTTGTTCTAATTAATTTTGAAGCGTCTCGAGAATGATTCCGGTATTATGTGTCTTTATCTCATTGATACTATAAATTGAAAAGTTTTTCTTTTTAATAATTTCTGAAGTAAATAACAACATTAACAAACACATTAACATTATCTTTCCATTTCACCTTAGTTGCAATTTATTTCTTATTATATTGCATTTATGTTATATATTTGTCTTTCTACTGGTATGTATGTAAGTATATTGTTTCATTGTATTTAATTCCATTATTTCCTTAATGTTTTTATGTATTCTATTATCAATTTTTTTTTATACACTGTGTCTACATCGCTTTTTATATACTCTACTTTCGCAAGTATGCTAGAAGAGTTTTTTTTTTTAATAAGCATCACCTTTGTACCTAAATTCATATCTCTGTCTTCTTTACGGTATTTAGTGTGTATATCTATGAAAATCCACAACTTACGTTATCTTAATGTATTCAGAAGCCCTTTCTACCCACAACCTTATTCAACCAAAACTGTCTATCATACACAAAAGATGGCGAAAATACCCAACAATATAAAATGATAGCCACATACCTACATAGTGTGCCAATGTATAGACAGGAAGCTCGTCAACAAGAATAATCAAGACAATAGTTGTGTTAATGTAATGAGAGCCACCACACAATTAACGAAGCGAGGCGACGGGACAACTACGGAGTAGGGCTGTCACTGTAAACTCGATTATACGTAGTTGCGTTTTATACACTGTGCCCTTTTTTATTGGGTTAGATGTCCAACAACCCTAAAGAATTTTATCATAGGTTATCATTTCAGAATGAGCCATTCACGTACAATTACACAAATGAATTTAAAATTGTCTAACACCTATCTACTACTTACCTATAACATGATTTTATTAGTTTTATTTGTACCCAACTATGTAAAAGAAAACTAAGAAGTCAAATTTGACCCTTTTTTTTTTTTTTTTTTCGGGTGGGAAATCATCCAATGACTTCCCCCGCTCTGGGTGGAGCGGGGGGGCATGTCAGACTTGTACTGACTAAAACCCACCCATGTTCCTTCTATTGCCCTTTACGTTCCGGGGCCGCGGTATCTCTTTCGAACAACCCGCAACCCCAGCAGGCGGAGGCTCTGGCAAGCCCCTCCGCTTTGCTGACTCTCTTTGAGGCGCGCGTGAAACACGAACGCGCCGTCGACACGGCCTGTCGTCAATAGACGGACGGACGGTGAGCTACCCATTGCTCACCATCCACAGGCCCGCATCTACGGTGGCCGGAAGTCGTCTCGCGGCGCCCGGCGCCCTGGGCGTCTCCCGCGACGGCTGGGTTGGGCAGATGTTCTCTCCCTCAAACGCCCGGCCACCTCCTTCGCTAGCATTACTGCTTCGCAGAAGGTGGTGACCGCTTCCCATTCCCTCTCGCTCCGGACCATGGCCTGAACCAGGGCCGGACGCGAGAGATCGCCGCCGCCGATCGCCTCCACGAGGGCACGGCGGTGCTCCGCCCAAGCTGGGCAGATCGCCACTGTGTGCTCCACCGTGTCCTCCGGGCAATCGTCACAATGGTGACACCCGGGCGTTTCCTCCCGCCTGATGATGTGCAGGAACCTCCCGAAACTTCCGTGTCCGGTGAGGACCTGCGTCAGGCGGTAGGTGAGGACGCCATGACGCCTCTCCAGCCACTCCTCAAAGAGGGGACTTACCGCCGCTATTGTGGCGTGCCCTAAATTTGACCCTCTATCCGGCTTTCAATTCAGCTGCATTTTTTTGCATACATGATTAGTAGGGAAGATAATAATTAAATAGTTGGCTAGTTCGCGTAATTTAATTATGTGATTGTTAGAAAATAATTATGAAATGAAAAAAGAAAAAAGGTTTAAACCTTTATACCCTTAATAAAGAGCATCTTTAGTTTTTACTAAAACAAAAAAAACAATTCTAACAACTACTGACTGACAGTAATCTGCATGAAAACTAAAGCAATACTTTGCTTGATACTCAAAAAATATTAATATTTGCATAGAGCTTTGCTGAGGTTTATTATCACGATAACAGTTGTGTTAGAGTAATGAGAGTCACCCTAAAATTAACGAAGCGAGGCAATAGCACAAAATCTACTAAGTAGGGTTGCCACACAAACTTGATTCAGTGTGTTGTGCCAGTCACGACAGGCCGTGGCGACGACGCGTTTGTGTTCCACGCGCGCCTCAAGAATATGTCAGTAAAGCAGAGAGGCCTGCCAGGATCACCGTCTGCCGGAGTTGCAGGTTGTTCAAAAGTGATACCGGGGCCTCGGAACATAAAAGGCAATAGAAGGAACATGGGCGGGTTTTAGTCAGTAAAAGTGTGACACTCCCCCCCCGCTTCACCCAGAGAAGGGGAAGTTATTAGACGATTTCCCACCCCCAAAAAAGTGTGATTTGCTGTGTTGGTATGTATTAAATTTTGCAGTTACAAATACCGTCTTAAACGTAATAACAAAAGTAGCTAAGGAAAACATTTCCAATCATCAGTAATTCAAAAATACACAATAAACAATCGTCCGGAAAAACTTTGATTACAAAAACACATAAATTTAAGGGTCCCGGTCTTATATTTGTTTTTCAATTGAGATAGCCGCAGTTTATCCCCTTGAAATAATTGTTTTGTCACTTTTAACGACACCCAAGAGAAAAAGAGTAGAAAAGAAAACAAAATTGCTGTAATAAAAATACACGGCATTGGCAGGCTGCTGCCATGTTTGAATATCATAATTAAAAGCCAAAAATAAAAATCTTCGAGGTAAAAATACCAGCATTTTCCACAAGCTATTTTCTGCAGGGAAGAAAATCTACAGCACTATCGGTACAAACGTGGTATTTGACATCCCTAACTAGGAAGGGGACGGGCCGGAATGTTGAATTAAACCAATCCGTTACAAAAACTTGGTCGGCTAGGTAAATAGCAGAGACAGATAAATGTGTCAGGACTCCTCTTAAAGCGCATTGTTACGTGTTTCTGTGCTAAATTAGAGGCGCACACTAAATATGCGCATAAGATATATTACTCTATGTTACTGCAACAACTGCCATTTAAATTAAAAAATATACATATTTCATTGCGGTTATGGAAGTATCTATAACATCAGCATACGTCGGTCTACTGATGGATATGGGTCGCTCTCAACGCACCCTATTTATATTTAAGCACCTAACCAATATGTCATATCTACAAGTAGGCTAATTAGCCAAAATTGTAATTATTTATTGTAATATATGTCTGTCTTAGTGACACTTTCACTTGCCCTTAAAACCTCACATTGTTAACCCCGAATTAAAATTATATTTGCCTGCATTGAGCATCCAGAGTTTATTCTTCCGGCATATCCCTAAAATTCCCGCACAGCGGTAAATACACAATATCTCAGAGTTTAAGATACGATCACTAATTGATAATTTTTAATTAACATGGTTTAATTAAGTATATCATATTGCACTATTACATACTAAATTTCCTTAAAGCATTCTTAGCTTTTGGTCCTAGCTATCATTTGTAGATCTTTGCAAGTCATTATAGGTAGTCAGTGGCTTGAAAGACTGACAGACAGTTGCTCCATGTAAAATATACCAAATATACTCAGGCATCCGGTTAGACTGAAAGCCGATCCCAACATAATTCGAAAGGCTAGCCAGATGATGAAATAAGTGTATCGTATAATATTGTCTCTACACACCCGCACATACTGTTTCACTTCACTACATTTCTTATCGACTCTCTAATCTCCTCTCTGAAAATGAAATACGAGCCCCTTGGGGGGAGAGTCAGAATGGTCTACCGGGGGGTCCGGCAGTACCACAGACTGCCAAGGTTGCGGATTGTTCGTAAGAAATACTGAGGTCCCAAAACATTAAGGACAAAAGAAAGAACATGGATGGGTTTTGGTCAATACGAGTATGACACTCCCTCCCACTCCGTCCTAAGCTTGTGAAGTTATTTGATGATTTCTCATCGGTAAAAAACACACACACACTACAACAACAAAATGAACACAGACTAATTCGGTGTAGTTTTGGGGCTATTTATAAGCAAGACCGTTTATGTTAACTAGTTAAGTATTATTAACCGACTTCAAAAAAGGAGGAGGCTCTCAATTCGACTGTATGTTTTTTTTTTTTTGTGTTTGTTACCTCATAACTCTGGTCTGGGTGAACCGATTTTGATGATTCTTTTTTTATTCGAAAGCTGGTGGTTGTCGTTTGGTCCCATAAAAAAAACTATCAAGATCCGGCCAGTCGTTTTTGAGTTATCTTTAATAATGCGTATTAGATTGACTTCGTCTACGTTGATGATATAATTTTAGAGGTTGTCGAAGACAAATGAACAAAAAACGTGATTTGGAAGGTCATCGCAGTTTTTTGAGGTGATTGTATTTTAATTTGGTGATAGATCTTCAGTGATATACAACGGAACTCTTCAATAAATGACCGCAAATCTGCCGTGATTGCTGCAATCACATGTATAAGTATGGGTTTCGCCAGGGTAGGCAGGCGAGTGGGAGCAGGGTGCCCGCTCCCCTCACCCAGTCATTAAGAAACATAATCAATCATTAGATCAAGTATCAGCTGTATCCCCTAGGCGATGATGCATATGATTTCTGAATTGGTTTTAAACTAAAGCATAATTTAGATAGTATTAAATACTATAGCGTGATGTGGAACTAAGGCACTTGTCTCACCGGCAACGAGTAACGAGTAGAGCTAGAACTAGAAACGAGTTAGCGAGACGTGGGGAGCAAGTGCGTAGTTCCGATATTTGTGTAGCTCGGCTATAAGCGAGTGTGCGAGTGAGGCGGGCGATTACTCGCATCACTCGCTCGCGGCAGTCAAGCGTACAGTCAGTCTTGCGACCTCATACGCGACCAAATGACATGACCACTGGTTGCTCTCTCGGCGTGATTTCTAATCGCTTGGCGAGTATCGCCGAGTGAGTGTTATCTTTCATAGCTCTTGTCGCTCAGCGACAAACTAGTGAAGCGAGTGCTCGCCGGCAGTGTGAACAGTCAGCGATCAACTGTTTGTTTATGCATCACTTTTATTCACACGGAAAGTATTCTATTGTACGTTTCTTGAGCGAGAAAATAGCCGATAGTTAGTCGTTTTCTCGTCGTTGGTGAGACAACTGCCTAAATTGTATTTAAGACGGGACCTACGCACTAAAACGCTAAAAATAACCGTGTTTGCGAATTATATCATAATACTATAACTAAAAATGCTGAAATAAAAAACTTTTTTGCAAAAAATAAAACCGACTTCCAAAAAAAAAAGTTTTTTTTGGAAGTCGGTTTTATTTTTTGTTTTAAGTCACTTTTAACTTCTCAATCATTATATTACACAAGCCTTTTCAACAATTTCTCCTTGGATAATAAGCAATTTCTATTTTTATTATACGAACATATCTACTGATATAAAATAATGACGGTACGAAGGCCTCAAGCATATAGAAAATGATCTATTTATAATATCGTACTGAAATGAAAGTACCAGTAATGTATTTTTAGCATATTTTCCTCGTATCGTAACCTCACTAAGAATCCTTGTAACTTGTTACCTGTGTATATAAAACTAGCTTTTGCCCGCGGTTTCGCTCGCGTTAATTTCGTGGTTGTTATGTTAGATGCTTATAAATAATAGTCCGTTGGATAAGATACTGGTTTATTGGCAGGAGACACAGGACAAGAGATACACACAAGGCTACATCATGACATGAAGTGTGGCAGAGTGCCGCAGACCACAGATAATACATTTACTAGTGAAGACCATATTAGTAACATACTAAATAGTGATGTTACAACATCCCCCTTGTTGAGTTCAAATTAGACCCCTGACTGACAATTAATATAAGTGCTATGCTATTTAATTTTATACAAGACAACATGCTTAATTATACTTATAGTTACTTAAACTTTACTTATGACTCTATTTATAATTTAACTTAATCCATTTCTTCAATTAACCTTCTGGTAGGTTTTACAATACGACCTGACCTAGTTGTTACATTTGAGGATTGCTGAGATGAGGATTCTTGATGCCTAGACTCCTGTCTGTCACCTTCCTCTCCCCTTTGTGACGAGTTGGATTGCATGGGAGGGTTAGCACAATTATGAGAATATTTATGTCTTAAGTGTATTCTATTCCTCCTATACCTAACTCCATTGACATCCTCAACAACATATGATCTATTATTTGACAATCTTTGCTTAACAATAGCTTGTTCCCAGTTGCTACTTGGGTTTCTCTTAAAATAGACATGATCATTATGATGTAACATAGACATTGACTTGGCATTTTTATTGTAGTATTTTGACTTATTTTTATCATTTTTCTTGACAGACTCTTTGTAATCTTTAAATGTTACCACTTTTGGCTTCAACTTCTTATATGATGTTGGAATGTTATCTCTTAAGTTCCTAGACATGAGTAACTGTGCTGGTGATGAAAAATTATTTTTACCTGTATTTCTGTATTGTAACAATGCTATGTATGGATCTGATCCATTTTCTTTGCATTTTCTTAGCATGTTTTTTATGATTTTGACTGAACTCTCTGCTTGTCCATTAGACTGTGAATGATATGGGCTAGTTACAATATGTTCTATGTCCCATTCTTCCATAAAATTTTTAAAATCAACTGACTGAAAAGGAGGTCCACCATCTGATACCAGTGACAATGGTATTCCATGACGAGCAAATATGGACTTTAAATGAGTTATTACATTTTTTGATGTACTGTTGTTATTTAATAATGCAATCTCTATAAATTTTGAATAATAATCAGTGACAATTAAATATACTAAACTATCGAAATGCATTAAATCAATACCGACTTGTTGCCATGGATATTTGCTTATTTCATAATTCTGTAGTGGTTCCTTTTGGTTACATGGTTTGAATTTTGCACATACTAGACATTGTTCTACTAAATTCTTAATATCACTAGACATATTTGGCCAATAAAGAGATTCTTTAGCTAAGTTTAGACATTTATTTATACCTTGGTGACCTTTGTGAATTTTTACTAACATTTCTTTATGCATTGACTGTGGTACTATTAATTTTGAGCCTTTGAATACTAAATCTCTAATTTTATGGATTTCTCCTTGTATATTCCAGAATGGTTTTATTAATGGACTGACACTATTTTTGGTTTTTGGCCAACCTTCATTGTAATACTTTATTAATAGCTGCAGGGTTTCATCTTTCTTAGTTTCCTGAGCCAATTTTGTGCTATATTCATCTGTAATTGCTAAGTTAGCATACATTAGATTGACATGACAAGACATTTCTGATTCATTTTCAGGTATATAGTGATCTTTCAAGGCGGCTCTTGACAAAGTGTCTGATATAAACATTTCTTTACCAGGGACATGTATAACTTCTAAATCATATTTTTGACAAGTTAACATCATACGCTGTAATCTAGCTGGGACATCATGTAATGGTTTTTTAAATAGATAGACTAAAGGTTTGTGATCAGTATGAACTGTGACTCTATTACCATATACATATTGGTGAAATTTTTCACAACCAAATTGAATTGCTAATAGCTCTTTCTCTATTTGAGCATATCTTTCCTGGGTTTCAGTTAAGGTTTTTGAACTGTATGCTATAGGTTTATTTTTCTGTAAAATGACTGCGCCTAACGCTGACTTTGACGAATCGACTGACAAGACTAATGGAATCTTGGGATTATAATGAGCTAAAACTGGTGAATTTGTAATTTCATCTTTCAGTTTCCTCAGACATTGACTATGATTCTCATCCCAAGTCCAGACTGAATCTTTTTTCAAAAGATTTCTTAATACTTGTGTTTTTTCTGACAGGTTACTTATGAAAGGTCCTAGGTAGTTTATCATACCTAGTATTCTCTGTAACTCTTTGACATTTTGTGGTGTAGGCATGTTGACAATTGCTTTGACCTTCTCAAGATCTGCCCTTGCACCATCTTTACTGAAGACATAACCTAAAAAACATACTTCTGACAGTGAAAATTTACACTTTGACTTGTTAAATTTTAAATTGACTTGACGAGCTCTTTGCATGACTTTATGTAATCTTTCATTGTGAACTGACTCATTTGGTCCATAGACTAAGATGTCATCGATGAATATAAGTACGCCTTCTATGTCACCAAATAGATTCATCATGACTCTTTGAAATATTTCAGACGAGGCATTTATGCCATAGGGTAATCTTAAATACTTATATCTACCAAATGGTGTTTGAAAAGTACATAATTCTGAACTATATTCATCTAAACGTAGCATCCAAAATCCTGAAAATGCATCTAAGTGAGAAAAACATACAGCCCCTTCGAGCTGAGACCTAATCTCATCAATTGACTTGAGTGGATAATGTTCCCTCATGATATTTTTATTTAAATTTCTAGGATCAAGACAAATTCGTAACTGACCTGAACTTTTTACTGTTACAACGACTGAATTAACCCACTCTGTAGGCTTTGTAACTTTCTTAACTACTTGCATTTTCTCCATGCGATCCAACTCCTCACGCAGTTTCCCTTGTAATGCGAATGGGACTTTCCTGGGCGGATCCACACATGGTACTGCATCAGGCTTGAGTTTCAGATGACAGACTGGAGGCAGACAGCCAAGACCCTGGAATACATCATTATATTGTGTATGAATTTGCTCACAAAAGTCTTGTTTTGACACTGAAAAGACACGTTTTATTATACCTAACTTTTCACAAATTGGGAGACCAAGGACATTTGGACACTCTATATCTGGTATAATAAACATATACAGTGATACCACAAATAATCAGTTAGACAATGTTTTAAATCATGTTTACTTAAACTCTGTTTCAGAATTTAAACAAGGTTTGAAACAGTGTTTAAAATTTTGTACCACAAATCGTTAGCTAGGCATGGATTAGCTAGAATACTGTTTTAGTTTTAAGCATTCACTCACATTCATTTCATATAAAATAAAAATATTTAAAATGATTGATTTTATTCAATGAATGCAATAATTAACTTTAATGTTTATTATTAAATGATACCAAATATGAAAAACAGTAATTCAAAATGATTATGATGAATTCGACACATGGTTAATAGCTACAGGAGGTGAGTCTGTGATTAGATTAGAAGAATTAGAAATGCCATGAAGGTCTGCAGTATCATCCTGAATCTGGAAGAAGATCATAAGGTTTTTTAACAAATGTAGGTGTAGGTTTTTGACAATAGTTGTATTAAATGTGAATATTTAAGAGAGTTTTGCAAAGGTAACTAACATTTATTACAATAAGTAGGTACCTAGGTATACAATAGAATACAAACTTACTTCGTGCCGAGCCCAGCAACGTAAAGCACTTGCGACTTGTATTTGTGGTCAGATAGATCCACCTTGACGTGACTTTGAAAGGTCATCCTTTACCAAGTCAACAATTTTTAAAGCAAATCTCTTTGAAAACCTATATTTAGCTTTAAAATCGTCATCACTGTATTCAATAAATGGATTCATCCTCAAGCGATATCTTGGAATTCGATGCGTATAATTATTAATTTCTGATAAATCCTCTAGATCTTCCATATCGTTAATGTCTAACAAATCTATTGCAAAATCATCCATTTATTACAAAAAATAATAATTAAACACACAAAAGCACAATTTCACCACAAACCGCTACACGAATTGTAAAATCGAAATTATTTTTGAGGTTAAACACGGAGTTAAACTAGGGGTTGAGCGTGTTTAACTTGGACCATGTTTTAAACAGTGTTTTAAAGTGCGTTTAGCGCTAAACATGGATTTGTGGTAGACATTTTCTTAGACACTTGTTAAACAGTGTATAGAACCTAGTCTAAATCTTTTGTGGTAAGGCTGTATGTTTTCAACAATGTTCTTATTGTTTAAGCAAAAATTACAATTTAAGTTGACTTTGCCTAAAATCGGAATGGATTTTCCACCAAATCCTGTGACATTTACTTGACATTTGACAAGTGACAATTTTGACAGCTTATTTTGACTTTTAACATTTTTAAATGTTTGTTTTGACATTATATTGACATCTGCACCTGAGTCTATTATGCATTTAATTTTTGTATCTCCTACCAATAAGCTAATTTCCCACGACTGCTTTGAGTGATTCAAAGTATTGACGACTGATGATCCATTGTGTGACTGACTGGACGACTGTGCCTTATTGTGAAATCCCTCAGACATGTGACTGATTTCATCATTGAGACTCTGACATTTTTTCTTTTGACTTTTTGACTGGACATTGGATCTCTCAGACATGTGATTGTTTTCATACATGTGATATGAATTGGGACTCTGACTATTTGACTGGATAATAAATCTATCCGACATGTAATTGTTTTCATACATGTGATATGAATTGGGACTCTGACTATTTGACTGGATAATAAATCTATCCGACATGTAATTGTTTTCATACATGTGATATGAATTGGGACTCTGACTATTTGACTGGATAAAAAATCTATCCGACATGTCACTGTTCTCATCATAGGGATGGATGGATGGATGTGATGTCTTACTGTGTGTCTGTGTGTTCCTGTGTCTCTGACTGAGTGACTGACTGTGAGAATGACTTTTATGACTTTGACCATTATGACTTTGACTATTCAGCATACCTACGAAATAATCTTGACTACCATTATCTGAATTAAACGATTGCAACTGACTGACTTTTTTATTTTTGTGACAAAATTTAGCAAAATGATTGTAAGATTTACATGACCTGCATTGAACTCCTTGAGCTGGACACTTGTAGCGATGAGACTGCCCACAGCGGCTACATGTCTTCGAGCTGCCTGAAGCTGAAGGTGACTCGCGACTGCCTGAAGCTGGCTTGCGACTGCTTGACGCTGACTTGCGACTGGAAGCTCGCTGTCGACGATCTCCTCGACTACGGCTCCTCCGACTGAGATGCATGACGTTTTCACTGGCGATGCTGCTCCCTTTGACTATTTTCTCAGCATCCTGCTGTGCGACTATGAGCGTCCTCGCTAGCTCTTGCATTCTCTGATAGGTTAAGTCATGTTCTTGCAGTAACCTTTGACGCACATGTGACAAGTCCAAATTGAGGTTTGCAATAAAAATATCTTTGATGAGCGATTCCCTGAGCGTGCCAAACTCACATTCTCTGCTCTTATTCTCCAAATCCGTGAGGAATTCGTCGATGCTTTCGGATTTTTCCTGCTTACGTGTGAAGAATAGGTATCTGCACATCGTGATATTTTTTCTTGGCTCGAAATATTTGTTAAATTTTGTTTTCACCTCTTCAAGCGTGCTGCCATTGATTGTTAGGTTAAACGTGTTGAAAATGTTCAGACCTCGCTCACCGATTGAGTGCAGCAGAATGGCGATTTTGCGTTTCTCAGTTGCTTTGTCAAGGCCTGTCGCTAGTAAATATAGCTCAAATGCTTGCGACCATTTTTTCCATGATTCAGCGTTGTTATGAGCTGGATCCGACGATATATTTAACTGCTTCACACGTGTTTGAAAATTTGTCTCACCATCATGGCTGACGTCCGCTTGGTCCGGCATTTTCTTCGACGACCTCGACTTTTTCTTTCTGCTTAAATGACTTCTGACACCATGTTATGTTGGATGCTTATAAATGAGAGTCCGTTGGGTAAGATACTGGTTTATTGGCAGGAGACACAGGACAAGAGATACACACAAGGCTACATCATGACATGAAGTGTGGCAGAGTGCCGCAGACCACAGATAATACATTTACTAGTGAAGACCATATTAGTAACATACTAAATAGTGATGTTACAACAGTGGTAACACAGTTCCCCTTTCCTGATTTGCAGGTTACTCGGTACCTGTAGTTTTTGCCCTAGCTATTTTTATTCTCCTGTACTGTGTGAAGTTAATTTAGAAAAATGAGGACTAATACTGTTATTATGCTCGTATTGTTTGGTCAATGAAGCACCATTGAATGTAAATTAGAGTATTACCACATTATAGCTAGCCGATTATGGTAGTTACGGCAATATCGAACAGAATTATGGATATTGGGTGCGACAGTATTCAATAGTAGACGTCTTATCCAATAACATTGTCATATTATTAATAAAATATTGGAATAACAATTCGACGTCCGACTGACATCTGTGAATTACAAAGGGTTTCTGGTCCAAAAATAAATGATTTATTATTTATGTATTTATCTGTAACGTCTCACACGTTGTAACTTGACCTATGTTTAAAAAATAAAGCATTGTGACTCTATTAATCCTTACCTAGGTTGGTCCATAAATGGCTGACCCACTACGTAACGATTTTGCTACGTCCATCGGAAAGCACGTTAAGCTGTCAGTCGACGTCGGCTTCTATTTGTTGAGCTGTGGCTTGAAAGTATGTCTACCAGTCTTACTTTTTAGGAGCATCATATCACCCAGTACCAACTGGGTTGTGGAGGTCAGATAGGTTGTCGCTCCATGTAAAATTCTGGAACTTAGCTGCATCCTTGGCTAAAGCTAGGCAGATGATGTAGAAAGTTGTATAGGTAATAAGAATCGTAGTTTTTGACATTCCAAAATTTCTGCCTACTTCATGTAAACAAGACATGAGTTTATGTAGGATTGTGTTACGGCTAAAGGTTGGTGTCAAAATATGTGTAACTATTATTTTTCAAAAAACTATCTAGAACATAACTATATTCTTCTGAAAGAATGGATGTATACATCAACGTTTAAAAAAACAAACACTGAAAAGTAGTCGAGTTTACAAAAGTAAATATAAATAACATGCTGTGCTATTTTTCTGTTCGTTTTAAAATTTGTTTCAAAAACATTCGTTAGTTTTAAACGAAACTTATTCGTTTTTAAATGAATGTTTTTGGTGGATTTAGTTACGCTTTCGTTCATTCGTCAGTTATTTACATTAATGAAAGCCTTTTGACTGTTAAGAGAGGATAATAAGAACAAGGCGAGTAATATTTGTTTACCTGAATATGTTTACTTTGGTTGCTTTTTGTGGATAACTTTTAAGTTTTATGTTATTTTTGATGTGAAACTCTATAGCCGCACGTAAAAAAAAAATCTGGCGTGGCGATGCTTCGCTACGCTATATGATGGTATATAGTATATACAGTCTATATGCAGTATCGACTGTGCGATTCTCTCTCACTCGATCCGGCGTTAAGCCATCTCTCTCGCATAATAGATTTTTATTCACCACACGAGGGCCAGGTTTAGCAACCTTTGCCAAGGTTTAGAAATGGATGGGTTACCACACGGGGACAGGTTAAGCAACCCTTGCCGAGGTTTAAAAATGGATGGGTTACCACAAGGGGGCCAGGTTAAGCAACCCTTGCCTAGGTATGGAAATGGATGGGTTACCACAGGGGGCCAGGTTAAGCAACCCTTGCCTAGGTTTGGAAATGGATGGGTTAGCACAGGGGCCAAGTTAAGCAACCCTTGCCAAGGTTTGAAAATGGATGGGTTACCACACGGGCCAGGTTAAGCAACTCTCACCAAGGTTTGGAAATGGATGGGTTACCACACGGGCCAGGTTAAGCAACCCTCACCAAGGTTTGGAAATGGATGGGTTACCACACGGGCCAGGTTAAGCAACCCTTGCCAAGGTTTGGAAATGGATGGGTTACCACACGGGCCAGGTTAAGCAACCCTCACCAAGGTTTGGAAATGGATGGGTTACCACACGGGCCAGGTTAAGCAACCCTTGCCAAGGTTTGGAAATGGATGGGTTACCACAGGGGGCCAGGTTAAGCAACCCTCACCAAAGATTGGAAATGGATGGGATACCACAGGGGGCAAGGTTTAGCAACCCTTGCCAAGGTTTGGAAAAGGATGGGTTACCACACGGGGCCAGGTTAAGCAACCTTTGCCAAAGTTTGGAAATGGATAGGTTACCACAGGGGGCCGGTTAAGCAACCCTTGCCAAGGTTTGGAAATGGATGGGTTACCACAGAGTACCAGGTTAAGCAACCTTTGCCAAGGTTTGGAAATGGATGGGTTACCACAATCCTCGAATTCATAAACAATGATGAACACGAAAACGAAAACGATATCCTTTTGGTAAGTCCACAATGAAACAGAATTATGATGTTTTCAATGACATATTTAGTTCCTATCACAATCTGTTCTTTTCTGCATATTACTTTTACAAAATAATGTCAATGTTTCACATCTGCCAGGCGTCCCGTGATGGCTCACATTTTTTTGTGATCATTTTGATAAACATTTTGTTATACTACCAACTGTGGCTCAAATAACGTGTTTATTTATGTACTGTTTGACTTTTAAAAACCTATACGTGCGGCCTTAGATGTTAAAAATGTCTACGCTTTTTTTGCAAATGTGACATCATCAAATAACTTCCTCAGACTTTTACTCACTAAAACCCACCCGTTTTCTTTCTTTTGCCCTTTAAGTTCCGGGGCCGCGATATCTCTTTCAAACAACCTGCAACTAGTATACACCCCTTTTTTTGAGGAATACAGATAAGACGTAATGCTTTGCTATCAAAAAATTATGCAAAACACAATATTTTCATCACTAGTTTATTTAGGGCAAATTTCATGTGCTGATCCTATTCAGTTTGAGTTGAAATACGATATTCACAACAAAAAAAAACAAAAGGGGTGCAAAAGACATTTTTGTGTAAAGAAGATAATGGAAACGTAAAATTAAGAATGTCTAATATGGAAACAATTATAAAGCGTATGAACGTAGAAAGTTCCAACTTTTTTTCTAAATTCCAAGTTTTTATGTTATGACTTTATTTTATCTATCTACCTATCTCACTACATTGCGCTGATGGACGCATTTAATAGTGTCTGCAATAAATACAATGTTTTATGTGCTTAACGCTAATTCTACCTTTTTCGTGGATGGAAAATCATCACATAACTTCCCCCGCGTTGGGGGGGGGGAGTAGTGTCAGACTTGAACTGACTAAAACCCACCCATGTTCCTTCTATTGCCTTTTATGTTCCGGGGCCGCGGTATCTCTTTCGAATATCCCGCAACCCCGGCAGACGGTGGCCCTGGTAGGCCCCTCTGCTTTGCTGACATCTCATTGAGGCGAACGTGATTTTTCAGCACAGAAAAACGTTGTCCAGCAATCATTTTTTGCGTAGTTTGATGTCCAGTAGGTATGCCATCGTCCATACCGATTCTGAGAAATAATTAATCTAGTGAGCAGGTCAAAACCACCGACCAAAAGCAATTAGTGTATGTACTAGGTACATATTAGTCGGCTTCCATTGGGCCCATGCCGACCGAATAAGTCTTTTCGACATCTTTGCATTTTTTTTATCTACTGCAACGCTAAATCATGCTCGATTCGGTTTGACCATACCCAAGCAATGTTTCGGCCCGAACGTGCCGTATTTTTTTACGGATGGGAAATTTTCAAATAACTTGCCCTACTCTACGTGGAGCAGGGGAAGTTTGTTAGTTAGTTGCCAGACTTTTGACGAAAACCCACGCATGTTCATTCTCTTTGCCTTTATGTTCTGGAGCCGCGGTATAACAACCCGCAAACCCGGCCACAACTCTCAGCCCCAGCCACAACCCGTAACCCCAGCAGCAACTCGTATTCCCGGCAACAAGCCGTAACCCCGGCCGATCATGCCGTAAGTAAAACGTCCTATAGTTCATATTAAAACAGAAAATTGTATAGTTTTATCAAACATGAAGATGGTTAGAACTACTCTGGACTAGTTCCTTCGAGCAGTAAAACAATGCGCAATAATGTAATTAAGAAACTAGACTGGTAACGTCTTAATTTGCGTTGTTAGCGCACCAGCAAGTTGGTGTAAGCGGGAGAAGCCGGGCTGTAAATTAATAGTTAGTTTATACGCTGTCAAAGACTTGGTAACCATTTATAGCTCCCTCTTAACTAATGCTACAACAACTGTTTTGTAAACCTAAAAAAAAACGGCATATTTTGAAACTGCCCATTAAAACTATGAGCTAAATTGAATTAGCCTAGCTGTCATGGTTAGCGTACTAAGTCCCCCAGGCGTTTAAAGTAAGTCGCACAAAAAACTTTGTCCTTGAGCTAAAATATTTTATTTTAATATATTATATTTCGGTTCTACTTATTAAATGTCGGGTCCTCTTATGCTTAACTACTAACGCTGTAACAATAGCATTGTATAACCGAATGATTTTATAAGAGTAACCGTGGAGTTTCTTGCTGGTTCTTCTCCATAGGAAACGACCAAGCGAACTAAACACCATTTCTCGACGTTTCAATATTTGCACCGTGCACCATTTTTTCGATAAGTGCCCACTTATTCAAAAGACCTATGTGAAGTAAAATGTTATGATTATGATTTTTGATTTTGAATGATTATAACGTTATTAGTTACTGCTACGGAATGATTCGCCGCCACCCTAAAGACCGCTCGGAAGACCAGTGTCGTAGGAGAATCGCCATTGCCCGATGGTATTTTGGTTGCATAGTTTACTTTTTCCTGTAATAGAATTAGAATCAAAGGGAACCTATTTAATGTAAAAGAAAAACATTCGCAGTCCATGTTCAATGGTCGGAATATTTCAGTGATATGTGACATTCTGCACAAAACAAAAGGTTTCGTAATCTAATCCATTAACTTTAGCCCTTATCGCAATACTTAACTGCAAATTGTTGTAATAAAGTAACACCATAATAGCGTAAAAAGAAAAATATGATTATTGTACAGAACATTATTTTTATACATTCATCCGTGATTCTTTGTTCTCTTTATGAGGTAAATCTGTGACAGTATAAATGAAAATTATGGTAGGAAATATGAAGATCTAAGTGGTTTAACGGTCTCTACGTCACGTTTTCTTTGTTAAATAAAAAATAAAACAAACGAAAACGTGATACGGCTTTATTTTCCAGGATTTTCTGATTACATGGCATTTAGACGTTTCTGACATAATTTGTGTCACCGCAGACTATTTTGAAAATGGTGGGACAAGCTGGACAAATCAAAGACTGACGACAAGTCATGAGGAGAGGACTTTGTCCAGCGATGGGAAAACGTTGGCAAGAGGGCCACTGCCTGCCGGGGTTGCGGGTTGGTCGAAAAAGATACCGCGGCTCCGGAACATAAAGGGCAAAAGAAGGAACATGGGTGGGTGGTGAGTTTCAGTCAGTTAAAGTACTCTACCCCACTCCGCTCAGAGCGGGGGAAGTTGTTCAATGATTCCCCATTCGTAAAAAAAAGTATTACCAAACACTGTTCAAACCCTCGGTAAATAGAGGCATGATTTTATGTTGTGTTGTTTGCTTAGAAAATATCTCAAGGCTTACGATCACTTAGTGCTATAAGTATGAGAAATCCACCCCTTTTCCAATACTGTTGGTCGATTAAACGAATCGAAGATGAATGATGATTACGTGGTGATGTTGCTTTTTTTCGACATAACCGTTTTCAAACTCTCACAATACGATATTGTGAACATTTTTGTGCGAAACGATACTAAATAGGTGCTCTAATATTTTTTTTTTTCAGAAATCTTTTATGTATTTAAAGGTATTGTTAATACTAGTACCCCATCTGTCTTTGTCATGTTAACTTGAACAGCAGCTGTTTTTAACCGACTTTAAAAACAGGATTCTAATATAATTCTAAAATAAGGTTCTCAATTCGTCGGAATTTTATTAATTTTATTTTATTCAAAGATTCCTTGACCGATTTGCAAAATTCTTTGATAAGTTATACTTCCCATATCAATTTTATTTACATTGTTTAGGAAGTTAATGAGTTATCTAATCTTTTAGTAGCAATGGTAAATGGGTACTCGAAAAAATATTGGGATTTACATTATACCATAACTAAAAAACTTTTTTGTATTAAATAAAACCGACTTCCGAAAAAAAACGAAAAAGTTGAAAATAACTTTGCTTCCGGAAGTTGGTGGCAAAAAAGTCAACGAAACCAAAAAAGTCATCGGCAGTAGGTAAAGCTATTTTCTACTTTTTCGTTTTTTTTTTGTTTTGAAGTCGCTTTTGTAGTATTTAAATCCATCATTTTCCGAAACAGTGTTGGCGTTTCGATCGGTATTATTCTGTCTCCTTCCTCTACTGAAAAAGTTATGGCTTCATCACTTTACGATACAGCCCCTAAGGGAGCGATAGAAAACATTACACACCGTTATAGTATTAAGACATATTATACAAAAGCTGTTTATAAATAAAGACTTGAACCGTATTCAATAACTTCGGACAGCATCTAACTAAACGAATGTCTAAATATTCTTCCAATGTTGGAATGTCAACTCTAAGCGCTTAACCAAGTGGTGAAAATCGAGTCACTTAGTTTTGGGTTCGTACCTAAGACATTTCTATAAGCCGTTTACAAATAAAGAGGTACCTAATTGTATTTATTTGATGAAACGAACCAACTCAAAGGCTTCATCTGACGAATTGTTTTGATGATTCAGGGACTCTGCTAATTGTGCGGCATCTTTCTGCTCCATTAACGCTCTTAGTGAATCAATCACTTGATGGATTTCGTGAATTAATCCGTAATGTGAATGATTACAGTCGTTTGCATGGAAATAGTTTTTTATATTTGTGCATTTTTATCTATAATAATATGTATGTATTTATAAATTATATAAGTATGTATATCAGTTGTCTGGTTACCATAACACAAGCTCTGCTTAGCTTGGGATCAGATAGCCGTGTGTGAGTTGTCCCAAGATTAAAAAAAAAAAAAATTATACTGTAGCAACTAGTAGCTGGGGTAATTTTATTTTGCCTTGTTCATAGTAGTTTTTTTTTGTGAGGTACTTTGGCAGACAGACTTATTTTTTCAGATGTCTTTGTCGGGAGCCTGAGATGTTAAAAATGTCTTCGTTTTTTTTATTGCGAACGGGATATCATCAAATAACTGCCCCTCTCTGGGCGGAGGGTAGGGGAGTGTCGGACTTATGCTGTCTTAAACCCACCCATGTTCCTTCTTTTGCCCTTTATGCTCCGGGGTAGTGGTATCTCTTTCGAACAACCCGCAACCCCGTGTTCACATTATCTACTACTAGAATAATTTTCTCAACAATGATCAAAAAGCTTAAACCGTGTAGAGCAAGCAAAAAAGGCTTTTTATGAGTTAATATGACAATGCAATAACTTAATCAAAATTTCAGCAATTAAATATAATCCTTAATAATTATATTCATCAAAGTATATTGACTTGGCTCGCGAGGTTGTCGACATGTGGGATGTGGACTCAGCGATCATTGTGCCGATAGTCGTATCTGCCAATGGCTTAATTGCCAAGAGCCTCGACCAATACCTGAGGAGGCTCTCGTTAGGCAGCTGGATCAATGGCTTGATACAGAAAGCGGTACTCCTGGACACGGCTCGTATTGTTAGGAGGTTCCTTTCTCTGGAGCCCTGACCACCGGTAGCTTGGACCCTGTTCCCGATACCGGTGGGCTACTATTTTTATATTTTTAAATGTTTTTTTTTTATGATTTTAAGAAATATTTAAAAATTTAATGATATGTGGAGAAAACAATAAATGTACGAAATATTTATCAAATAAATCCTTAGCACAAACAACACATTTTCTTGGTCTAGAAGAGACAATATTTTGTTGGTAATTATTTTCTCTATATTTCTTGACAGCACAATAAACGATTATGTTATAAACACAACAAGGTTAATTCTTTTGTATGTTCACCTATTCACTAACACAATAAGACAAGAAACTTTTCTCTTTGTCCCTAAAGATGGCTGTACACTCTCGCC
Source organism: Ochropleura plecta (assembly GCA_905475445.1). Classification (NCBI taxonomy): domain Eukaryota; kingdom Metazoa; phylum Arthropoda; class Insecta; order Lepidoptera; family Noctuidae; genus Ochropleura; species Ochropleura plecta. The sequence continues at coordinate 12,765,757 of FR997734.1, forward strand.
GAGACTAGTGAGACTTATAAGTGTACTCGTCTAGCCTCGGTTTTCCTCACTTGGGTGTACACTCTCTCCGAGACACACCAAGGCAGGAAGTGTGCGACTTATAGGAGGGCTCGTCCAGCCTCGATGTTCCACACTTTGCTGTACACTCTCGCCGGCCACTCTAAGGCAGGGCGAGTGCGAGTTATAGGAGCGCTCATCCAGCTTCGGTGTTCCTCACTTTGCTGTACACTCTCGCCGGCCACTCTAAGGCAGGGCGAGTGCGAGTTATAGGAGCGCTCATCCAGCTTCGGTGTTCCTCACTTTGCTGTACACTCTCGCCGGCCACTCCAAGGCAGGTTGAGTGCGAGTTATATGAGCGCTCGTCCAGCTTCAGTGTTCCTCACTTTGCTGTATACTCTCGCCGGGACATTCCAAGGAGGGCAAGTGCGAGTTACAGGAGCGCTCGTCCAGCTTCGGTGTTCCTCACTTTGCTGTATACTCTCGCCGGGACATTCCAAGGAGGGCAAGTGCGAGTTACAGGAGCGTTCATTCAGAAGTGTTCCTCACTTGATTAAACACTCTCGCACTAGTCCTTTCTTAAATAACCTTGGCGAGAGTGTACAGTTACCACAACAATACTCATATGGATTTTATGTATAGAGAGATACTTACTTATACAAAGTAATCTTGGAGAAGTCAGTTATTTTTATTGTGTGTAACTTATAGGTGCCTACATAATGTAGGTAGATTTTTATCTGGTTCTTCTCGTTGGGGAAAAGGAATAATGTCATGTGTTTTGTTTTTATCTTTCTGTGTCACTGTTTTGCTGTGCTGAGTTATTTTAACACGTAAATGCGACATTAGGAAAATGTATCATAAAAATATAAACTTATCTTTATAATATCAAGATGAAAGACTACGTTTTTAACCTATGACCAATATCTTGCTTTAATGATCAGTAAACGATTATTACCCATTAAATTGTTGAGCCCGAATATACCGCTTTTTAGGGTTTTACGAGTTATCCAAGATAAATTAGGTATATATAAACATAAATATTTTTTTAAGTGAATTATATTTTTTAATCCTACCATTTTTTCAATGCCTGCGATATACTACCGCTTGGAAAAGTCATCATTTTCCTGCCCTAGTCCCATGTTATTCGGGGTCGGTGCAGCACATTTCTCTTTTTTCTCAAATTCTTCCCTGTCAACCGTCATGCTATCATTTACTTCATTTTCCTTATTATAATTATAAGGAAAATGAAGTAAATGTCTGTTCTTTCTGTTCTTTCGATTTGTTTTTAATCTGTTCTTTGTTCGTTTTTTCCCTCTCTATCCACATTTATATTCATCACTCTCTTAGTCACGTCTGCATTTTACTGTGGGTGGTAAGCAATAGGTAGCCGTCCGTCCGTCTATTAACGACAGGCCTTGTCGACGACGCGATCGTGTTCCACGCGCGCCTTAAAGAGATGTCAGCAAAGTAAAGGGGTCTGCCAGGGCCACCGCCTGCCGGGCTTGCGGGTTGTCAAGCATTAGTTGTACAGCGTCCCGTAACATAAAGGGCAAAAGAAGGAACAAGTAATGTAATAAATGTAATGTAATAGCATTGATAAGTCAGCTAGTGAATGAAACAGGCCTCTTATATTTATATAATATATATATATTTGGCCTTTACGGAGGCCTTCCAAAGCGAAGTGAGGCCGCGCAACAGTCCATAAAGTAAACTTTGTTTCTATTACAGATATCATGATTGTATTATTCGTTAATTACAACCCAGTTAATGGCCCCAACTTTAATGATATTGCAAAAGTTTGGATTTTGTTTCAAAGTTACGTGAAATTGATTATATTCAAAATTAGGTTACTACATTATATTGTATTTAATATAATGTTGCTGGAGTGTGAAGCAGCTTTTAATATAATTATGTTCATCATCAACCCGTACCTATTTTTGCTTATAGTAATTTCCCGCCGCTGGGACGCTAGCCTACTCTGAGAAAGGGAGTAGGCAATAATGCGGACCCAATGCATTTACGAGACCGCCTCCTGTTTTCGAAGATTTAGTTATAGCACATGCCAGTTTCCTAACATTTCTTCCTTTACCGAAAACATCAAAGTTAAACCATACAAACATGAGTACAAAAAATCAGAAGTGTATGACTTGGGTTTGAACTCAAAACCTACGACTTGGCAATCCGATGGACCCAAAACAAGGCTAACACTACTGTGCTGTGTGTCATGTATGCCTAATCCGTTTTGTATTGTCATTAAAAGTCATTACGAATTGTATTAACGTTACTAACAATTTCATTAAAATAATTATAATTAGAAAGGTGTTTCTTGCTTTTCTAAACACAAAATACATACAATTAAAAATCCACAACAAATCAAGTACACTTAATTTCAAAACTTTTCAAATTCACCCTAATAATTACTTTGAACAATACTTTAATTCCCTCATACCTACATAACTCCCATTGAACCGCATTCACAGCCAGTAATTAGTAAACAAACCGCGGTTCGTTCTAAACAAGTTACACGCATATATCTTGCGATCCAGGCCCAACATGGCCCGCTAATGGAAAAGATGTAATTACGAACTTTCTACGAATCCGATGGGGAAACCCTGGTTTAGTGGAGGTGTTGAAGTTGAAATTAATTCCATAATACACTTTTGTGGTATGGTGAGGCGTTGTGTGTATTGTACTGTGTATGTCGGGATAACACGGCAAGGCTTGCTTGCTTCCTTGGATGTACATCAAGAGAAATAGTGCTATCTAGTTCCTACTGGGTTGTGGAGATCAGATATGGATAAAATATCTACTGGCAATAAGACGCAATTTTAAGGTACGTCTTATCCAATTTCCACTGGCTCTAATAAATTCTTTTGCAAAAAAAACGGGCACTTTAGATTTTTTTCTCTACTTCAATGAAGAAGAACAAGAAATAGGTTTTATTAATTTGACGATATATTGGCATGTTATTTGAAGCAACCTGGCATGATTCTTTACGTTCCAAATTTAAAATTTGTAATTAATAAAAGAAAAATAATGATTATTGTGGATTATTCTAAAATTGCTTTACTAATGGCGCGAATTGCTGAAACGATTTTTAACTGATTACGATATTTTAAAACTTTTTGGATATTTCCTGCAAATTACACAATTTAATCTTTCTTTTTACATTAAATACCACTTTTTGATATTGAGTGATAAAGTGATAAGGGCCGGTAAAATTATAGCCCTACTTGAAGAAGGTTGTTCGCAAACTTACGTGTCTCAGCGGCTAAATGTAAGCCGTTCAACTGTCCAGAGGACTTGGCAACGGTATCAAGAGACCGGTTTGGTCAAAAGAAGACCCGTTTCGGGAAGAAAACGATGCACAGAACCAAGAAATGACCGGTTTTTGGTGAGTCAGGCGTTGCGGAATCGTAAGGCGTCAAGTGTGGACCTGAAGAAGAGCCTTGTAGAAGTAAGAGGAGTAGAAGTTAGCTTGTGGACGGTCAGGAGGAGGCTTTTGGCTGCCAATATCAGGAGTTACCGCTCAGCTCGGGGCCCTAAATTACTCCGTGAGCACCGTGTTGCTCGGCTTCAGTTTGCTCGGAACTGTGCTTCATGGACTCTGGAGGACTGGAATAAAATATTGTTTTCTGATGAAGCTAGAATCCCTTTGTGTGGAGAGGACCGACGCCGGCGAGTGCTGCGAAGACCACGGGAACGCTATGCGTAAGTGTGTTTCGAAGAAATCACTCCTTATGGCGGAGGCTCCGTTATGTTTTGGGCAGCAATTAATTTGACGGAGCGTACGGAGTTAGTTTTCATAGAAAATGGAACACTAAATGCACACCGGTACAGAATGGAAGTCCTAATTCCATATGCACAACCCACATTGACTGCACTTGGGGAAGATTCCATTTTTATGAACGACAATGCTCGCCCGCACCGTTCTGGCGACGTGGAAGCGTACATGCAAGAAGTTGGGATCCGTCGTTTAGATTGGCCAGCTCGAAGTCCTGAGCTAAATCCAATTGAGCATGTCTGGGATGTTCTAAAGAGACGGGTAAGATCAGTGCAATCTGCTCCACAAAACATCAGGGAGCTAAAAAGAGTCATTGCAGAAGAGTGGGAACGTATTCCTCAAAACGTTATTAAAAACATCGTGGAAAGCATGCCCAGAAGGATTCAAGCTGTGATTTTGGCAAGAGGAGGTCACACTCGCTATTAGGTTTTTACATTTGTAACTTTATTTAATTAAAAAAAGTAAAAAAGAATCTTGTCTTTATTGCCGACCACTTCTTATCAAATTGGCGTGTACATCGGTTTTAAAGAATCCATCGTTTTTTTTTCTTTTAATTGCCCGAATTCACTTTACGCGCATTAATTTACACGATTATAAGGAAACAGATTACGTCAAAGAAATAATTTTCATTTAATTAACTCAAATCGACCTTGGAACGTAAATTTCCTTAGGTGCGCGTTTTTTTTGCAAAAGAGTGTATATAAAATCAATCTATCGGAGCAATACGTTTAACAAATATAAGATCACACGGTTGGCGCAGCGGCGATTGCCTGCTGCGCTGCGTGTGGCGGGTTCGATCCCCACACGGAACAAATATTTGGATGGCCTACAGATAGTTGTTCCGAGTCTGGCCGTTTGCGTAAGTGATTTGAATGTTTATATACGCACCCACGATACAGAAGAAATTCCTAGTGTGGGGCAAAATTTTTGTTAAGAAAAAAAAATACTAAGAAAAGGCTAGGTTAGTTGATTATAACATACTTTTTTACATACAGAAGAAAGTAGTTCTGCCTATCTGGTAACTTCTAACGCCTTAACGACCGAAGAGGTTTCAATAACGTTTGCCACACACAAGTCCAATTTGTACGTGATTGGTGTTTCTTAAAAAGTAAAAAAAAAGATTCACACCGAAACCGTGCATTCTGGTATAAAATGCATCCAATTTCAAACAACTGTTTCTGTCTAGATTGATTGTGTTTCTACCTCTTTATAAAATTGGTTCAGATGATTAAAGTAACTAAAGTACCCGTCACGAGAAGCTATAAATTTTGTAAACAAGTGTTCAGGAGTTCACAACATTTTGACCAACAAAAAAAATGAATTTGTTTAAGATTTAATAAATTATTAAGTAACAAATATTAATTAATATACATTATTTAAGAATAATTATTCGTCAGATTCAGATGTTTCCATTTCTGTGTCAGAATCAATGACATGTATCAAGAAGCTGTCTACAGTTTCATCAATCATCTCATCGATTTTGGAATAAAAATTATCTTCTTCCTTGATAACATGCTCCACACAACGCTTCCAATTTTCCGAAGTAATCTGCTGCAGTCCCTCTTGTAATAATTGTTTTACCTCGTCAAATTTAAAATTTGTATTTTTGCGAGCAACATTTATCCTTTTACGTTGGCCCAAATTAGCTCAATTGGATTAAGCTCACAATGATATGGCGGGAGTCTCAATACTTCCAATATTTTTTGCGAGCTCGTCCACTACATAAGTTTTAAAATTGTCTTTAACATTTTTTACTAGATAAATTGTATTACGCACCTTTTGACGTTTTTATCGTGGCGAATTTATTTCCTTAGATGTACTGGCTACTGGCTCCATTATACGTAATAACAAATAAAATTAACGCAACAATTAAAGTAACAACAATAAAAAAGTGATAACGAAACAATAACAAAATTAACAATAACAACCAGATCCGCGATATATGCAAAGCAATGAAACAAACTCGTACGCATTCGAAACTCGAATGACGCGTTTATTTCAAAATAGCGTCCCGATAGTTTACAATCCCTGCGACCGGTACCAAGAAACACAAAAGATAGCGCTTTGCGTCGTTAAAATATGATCCGACTAATTAAATAGGTCGTTACTTTCATATAACCCGTCTATATTTCATGTCGATTGAATATGGTCAATTTATAGTATAAAATGTTTACTTAGTAAAAGGTGTTTGTTTACATAATTTATAGCTTCTCGTGACGGGTACTTATAGTATATTTATACAGAAACATATACAATGTGTCCGGTCATGGACTAGCGATATTCTATGTACTTATATAACAAACAATCTAGTACTCAAATTTATTGATTTTCAAAAAACCTGCCATTTTTTTTCTCAAAACAGTTCATAATTCTTTCGTTGATTTGCATATTTAATTGAACTTTAATTTTGTTCTCTAAAGTTACGAAAATGTCATCGATAGATAATATTGTTGCCCTCTGAATAAACCTATTTTCGTCTTAGTAAGACTAAAACTTTGAGAGATATTATTATTTTTTGTACACTCATATCTCAAAATGGCTGCCAAAAAGCGGGGAAGTGAATTAGACCCAAGTGTGTACCGTAATAGTTTATTAAAACACTCGTTACAAAAGTATCTACATATAATATCGCTATCTTGTATAGTTGCAGAATCAACACTACCAAAATATAGTCGACGTTAGAAAAATCGTAAAAAAAACTTAGACGCAATCTTCATATATTTTGTTGTTGACATCACATGAAGCTCTGACACCGAAAAGCTTCCCGAAATAAACACAGAACCGGAGATCTGCCAGCGCAATTGACAGAACTTGTATATCTCAGGATAAATATTTACATATACGCATATTATCCTCCAGGATCTGCCCAAATATTTACTATACCTAGCCTTTCTCTATGGCATGCGTAATATTCTCGCTATCCTGACAAATATTGACGCAGAAATGAAAATGGCCAGACATAGGCATGTTATGTCAGTAGACATATATGTCAGAATCAGGACAGAAACAATCTAGGGTCTCTTAGATCTTGACTGGCAGAGATTAATTACGGCAAAGAAAAATATGGATTTCATTTCGGTAGTAAATGTCGATGGCGAGGATAAAAATGCTGGTCAAAAATTTTATTTTTTGAGATTGAATTGTTTATTATATTTTTTTTTATATACTTCTTAATTCACTCTGGTATACTAATAATTTGCAGCGTTGCAAGCTTTTTGAGAACTAAATGAAAAACTTAAATATTTGTGATTGATTTTAAAACTATATTGATAACTATGAGTCATATTTTCTATTAATAAGACTAATATCTATTATTAATAGAATTTTTTAAATCCCTTTTAACATTTCTGGTCGATTAGAATTCATAAATATTATTAATAGAATTTTTTAAATCCCTTTTAACATTACTGGTCGATTAGAATTCATAAATATTATTAATATTTTTTTAAATCTCTTTTAACATCACTAGGTCGATTAGAATTCATAAATGTTTTTTAAAACACACTTACCTATATTGTTGTACATTTGGAAAGCGAAACATTTTTCCAGCAACATTTCGAAAAAGACCCGTCATCTCGCAACAAACCGGTAACAACGTTTTTCTTTACAGGAATCCAAAAGACAAATTACAACTGGCAATACCATGTAACAAATACAGAACGAAACACAACTACATTCTTCTAAAAGTCATTTAAAACCAAACTGTATCTGACCAGTGGGTTGGACGGCGCGGCGGTCGACGTAAAATAAGCGTTCCATTTTCTGTGCCCTTTGTTGCCACATTGCACTAAGAAATGTCGTATATCATCGAGGAAATGCAATTTAAAACCTTGTGTTATCGGGACCGACGTTAATAAAGAGAATTATATTTTTCCTACCAGCAATCGGTTCGATTTGTGTTCTAATTAAACTGGCTTGTAAATGGGTCAGTTGAAGTCGGATTGACTTCAGATTAAGGTCGGCGATGGAGCTAGTTTTTTCTTGTTCTTATTTTGTCAAAATGTGAAGTTTCGTGAAAGAAATATTGTTATTGATTACTGAGAAAAACTGATATAAAAGTTGTAAAACTACAATGTTTTTTTTTTGCGGAAAGGATGTCATTAAATAACTTACCCGCTCTGGGCGGCGCGGGAGGGAGTGTCAGACTTTTACTGGCTAAAACCCACCAATGTTCCTTTATTGTGCTTTATGTTCCGTGGCCGCAATATCTCTTTCAAACAACCCGCAATCCCGGAAAAAATATTTTCGCGTAGTACGCAATACGCATATGGATACGAAAATTCAGACGTGCGTATCTTGGGGTTGGAACTTAAGACTTTTGACTTATTAATCGGACGGTTCCAGTCTAATTCATTGGATGCATTTTAATACCCCTATTTTACATAGCACAACTGCTTATCCGACCTTCACGAACTCAGTACTGGGTCATACGATACCCGTTTATACGGTTAGACTGGTAGAACAAATAGAAATATACTTAGTAAAATTTAAATACATATTACTTTTGGTGGAATGACTTCGATTCCGACTTTAACATAAGTTCTATTTCTAGTATGGGTTCCAAAACAAAGTTAAAATTAGGCCAAATAAAGTCAAGTATCTAATGGTTACCGTGTGCTTATCCATACATAGATATTTGATGTTTAACCGGCTCTTAATTTTTGTACGCGTTTGAGATTAATTAACTTATTTTATAACTTTCAACTTGTTTTTTTTTTACAAAACGATTCCCCACTCTAGGAATTTCTTCTGTATCGTGGGTGTGTTTACAAACATTTAAACTCACATAATACATAAACATTCAAATCAGAAACAACTATCTGCAGGGAATACAGATATTTGTTCCGTGCGGGGATCGAAACCGAAACACGCAGCGCAGCAGCACGCTCAGCCACTGCGCCAACCGTGCTGTCAATTGTTAATAAAAGATTACTTTCAAAAGAAATCACTTAATAATTCATGAAAATTTAAGGAAATTCGCAAACATACTGGCGTACAACAAATGAATTAAATCTTAGATCAATGAAAAAAACATCGTGTTGTTTTTCAATGGGGATTGTCTTAGGACAACAAGGAAAACCCAAACCATTGTATAACACGACTTATTTATTTTCTCTTGTCACTTAAAAAATCGTTGAGAAGATATCGATGTATTTTGTTTAGCTCAGTATTTTAGCGTGTTTTTATTTAAATGTCTTGTTTGAAATACTGCACAAAACACAATCAAGTGTGTGTCGTGTTGTCACAATTAAAGGTTCTGTCGCCTATAACTATTTACAATATTATTTTTTTTAGCCGCAAAATTGTTTGTATGGTGTTGTATTCTTACAAACCTAATGAATAAAATCTCCTTAGTCAGGTGATTAAAATAATTGCAAGGTCACTTTTGCATCATAATCTTTTTATTTACGGGATACAAAATACGCTTGTGTGCTTTGATTTTATTTCATCCGTCGGTTACATAAATGGGAGTGCTACTCTTATTTACCTCGTTGATGGTACGGCTAGCGCAGTGGTTTAGCGACTGGCTAATGTACTGCGTTTCACAGATTCGATGGTTGATTCAATACATGCGAACACGCAACAAATATTTGTATGGCCTATAGATAGTTGTTCCAGGTCTTAGTAGTTATAACTGTGTGTGTATGTGAATTTTCACATACCTACACAAATAGTTAAAACTCATTGATTTTCGTCTTTTTTTCTTTGATTACGTTAATACGTTAAGTTGCACTATGGGACTTAACAACATTCAACATGAATGTTTGTAAACGTACCTACGATATGTACCACCGCAATGTTTTTTATTTTGGTTTTAAAAATCTAGCTAAACCATTTTAGCGTGTCAACCGATTCCATAATGGGAATGGAACTCTGAAAAAATCTGCATTGGAAGGATCGGTGTCAAGTTGACAATTTTAATGCCTCTAAATAATTTTAAAACACTTCAGTTTCAAAGGAATATAAAATGTAGAATTCGAGTGATTTTATACGTAACGTACCTTCATCTCCTTTCGTTCCGCTCGTCTCCGCTCTGGTAGACAGCCACTCTAAATCTTAGTCGAAAAGAGATCTTGGCATTAGGCCAAGAACATGGAAGAACAGGAAAATACCTTTTAAAGTTATCTTTAAATGTATACAGATAACACAACATTATTGCTACTGAGTCTGGATTTGTGGCCATTTGATGGTAATATACCGATCTCCTATTACATGTTATATTAACATGACTGGCCAAAATGTGGGTGACCTATTTAGGTACACCTGTGTCTAACTCTTCTGCGACTATCGGCGCGATGATATGTAATTATTTTGATATCACGATAATAACCAATTTAATAATTAATTAATGATAATTATCAAGGCCCCCCTATTATTATATTAGCCTAATTATTATATTACCCTATTAGTATATTTTAAATGCGAATGTTTGTGAGGAAGGACGGATGTATGGATGTTTGTTACTCATTCACGTCAAAACGGCTGAACGGATCTTGATGAAATTTGGCATAGAGGTAGATTATGGCGTGGAATAACACATACCCTATGTGTTATGTTAATGTTTTTTTTTCGATATGACGTTAGCGAAGCCGCGGTCGCCGGCTAGTAAGTAAAATAAAACATAAAAATGCATTAAGACTTAAATATGGCACACAGGACACACAACACATCGCACTATTTTTGTAAATATTTTCTACACGTTTTAATTTATTATTTATGACATTATTTTGTGTATTGTATTTAAAGGCTTTCGATGCCTGAAATAAACGTGATTGATTGATGACTGGTGAAAAGTCTATATTAGATACACCTAAGACTAACCATTAGAAGATTACAGAAATGATGTTACCTACATCGGTGGTTGTGGAACTTTTTTTTTCGTGTGTTTGTTACCTAATCTAATGTCAGAGTTCATGCCGTCAAAAACTAACTTTCAGGCATTCTGGTTGCCGAGGTTGCGGGTTGTTTGAAAGAGATAAAGAGGTAACGGAACATAAAGGGCAAAAGAAGGAACATGGATGAGTTTTAGTCACTAAAAGACTGGCACTCCCTCCGCTCCGCCCAAACTAGGAGAAGTTATTTGATGATATCCTATCCCCAAAAAAAAGGTGAAATGTTATGTTATGTGACAACATATTGAAACTTGTAGAATTTAATGTGTACTGTACATTAAGAAATTCCGGGCGTTTCCAATATGCTGTTGTGTATTTCTCCGAGCTATGTGCCGCAATAATGGTGATAGAAGTATTAAAGATGTGCTCAAGTAATGTCTACATCGAAACTCTATGGTTCTGTAGTTTTCATTTCATATTGGAACTTCAATTGGGATAAAAATGTGCACAAACCACCTTTTTTTTATTCTGTCAAACGACATTCATTTTACAACTAGTATTTTAAATAACTAGCAAAACCATTACACGGTTTTAGGGTTCCGTGCCTATGGGGTAAAACGGGGTCTATTATTAGGACTCCGCTGTCTGTCCATCTGTCCGTTTGTCACCAGGCTGTTTCTAATGAACCGTGACAGACACAGACAGTTGAAATTGTCACAGATGATGTATTTATGAGGCCGCTATAACAAAAAATACTAAAAACAGAATATAATAAATACAGGGGCTTCCATAAAACAAACATGATTTTATGTAGTTTTTGTAGATGGTACCGAACGCGACAATGCGTGCTCGAGTCCGACTCGCACTTGGTCGGTTTTTTAATACTTGTAAAGTAGTAGGAGTACAAGTAACATTTTTTTTTTAATGTTAGTACTTACCGCAATTATCTCTGAATATAGTGGTGACAACCTCATTAAAATCCTTTGCGTAGCTATCAATAACAATGCGGTCATTCAAACATACACGAAAAGCAACTTTATGCATAAAACTCAAAAGCATTTATTTCAATTAGACCATTACAGGCACGTTTGAATGACAAGAAACGAAATGTTGAAGCTACAGTCCCGGTCACAAGACATTATAACTTGTGAAAGTACTGTAGTTGCCCATTCCAAAGCGTTGATCTCTATGGAGAAGAATGGGCAAGAAACTCCACAAAATTGTATTTACATCATTAATGTTGAGATTATACAAATATGTGATAGCGATAACGATGTAGGAAGACGTGCATAGTAAGAGCGTCCAGAGTAAAAGCAAAATTCAATTAAAAAAACTAAACAAATTAAAAATTAACCGTGGCAGCTAAAAGATGACCAGTCCCAACTGACAGCGCCCGTTCACGAACATGACGTATGAAATAAGATGTTTAATCAATACAATGGAGCTTGTGGCTAAATAATACCAGCCACTTTTGTCGATCCCTAAGTTACGCCGCGCTGACCTAGATAGGTTCGTGGATCGTTGACCACCTATTATATACCGAGTTCCTTCATATTTATTTCGCATATCACTATTGGTCTCGGCTATCGTTACTAATCCTTACTAATATTATAAAAGCGAAAGTGAGTTTGTTTGTTTGTTACATGGTCACGCCTAATGGCTAAACCGATTTTGATAAATTTTGGTACATAAATAGTTGGGACCCTGGAGACGGACATAGGCTATTTTTTTTAAATAAAAAAGTGAAAATGAGGGAAAAAGAAGAAAAAAAAGGGAAAGGAAGGAAAACTTAGCATTGCTATTACTACTAGGGCAAAAACTACAGGTGGCAGGTACCTGCAAATCAGGAAAGGGGAATTGTCTTATCCCGAATTTAACGCGGGCGAAGCCGCGGGTGATAGCTAGTATTACAAAAGCGAAAGTGAGTTTTTTTGTTTGTTTGTTTGTTACGTCTTCACGCCTAAATGGCCAAACCGATTTTGATGAATTTTAGCATAGAGATAGTTGGGACCCTGCAGACGGAAAAAGGCTAAAAAAATGAGAAAAGGGGGAGAAAAAGGGAAGAAAAGGGGAGAGAAAGATTTTTTTTTTCAATCATCACGCGGGTTAAAGTTAGCGTTAGCCCAAAGTAACTATGCTACACGGACGAAGTCGCGGGTGGAAGCTAGTCAATTAATAGATCGGTGACTGTCGTTTCAGGTAGTCAGTCGCCCAAAAGCTTGAAAACTAGTCTTACCACGGGATACTCCATTACCCAGTTCTACCTGGGTTTTGGGGGTCAGATAGGCAGTCGCTCCATGTAAATTACTGTTGTTCAGTTCGATTGGAATCCGACCCCAACATAGGATGGGCAAAGGCTAGGCAGATGATGACATCTCTGTAGGGGAGAACCATTTATCAATACATTGCTTTATTAACCGACTTGAAAAAAGGAGGAGGTTCTATCGACACTTTTTATGTATGTTAATCGATTAATCCATATTACTTTTATTGATATTGCTTGGGTAGTTTATGAGTTATCGTCTATGATATATATTTTTTCTTCTATTTCTATATGGATGTTCTGCTAATGTTTTAATAACAATGAAAATGAATACTCGATAAAAAAATATGTGATATTTCATCATAACATAAGTAAAATTGCTGAAATAAAAAACTTTTTTTGCAAAAAAAAATCAATTTTGAGAAAATAAAAACTAAAAAGTGGAAAATAACTTTACTTCGGAAATTTTTTTTTGGAAGTTGGTTTTTTTTTATTAATTAAAAGTACCGGTTGTTTTAATCTTGAAAAATTGCTTTCAAACCTTACCGTCAAACTGGACTTAAATTCTGCTTGAGCCCTCTTCACCCCGTTCCAGAAACCAAACGTTAAGATAAAATGGCTGTCTAAAATGCATTTATGAAAGAAATTAGAAATTCAAAGTTCCCACTATGCTGGTTACCTCATAGGAAACGATGCATTGAAAACTGGGCAATCGTTTATAAAACGGTAATTTTGCATAAAATTCCTCGGAAACTGCATCTTAAACCTCTTATAGTAGACGTTTTCCGATATCTACCGTACGGTCGTAGATTCAAATTGCCTTTGAATCAATAAATAGATTATGCAGTTCGCGAAGCGGCGTTTTATATAAGTTTTTAATCAAGACTTTATTTTGAGTGGCTTTTTAAAAAGTTGTTGATTTTTAGTAAGTTTTATTTTTGAAGAAATAAAAGTGGCACTTGTTGTTTAGCGCGCAGAAATAAATAATAAGTTTAGTATTTTGTTTTTTTGATGTATTCTAACTCTACGGCTGCTACTCTACCATGACGTCTTAAAGCAGAACTTATTCCACTGAGAGAAAGATACAGAGCTATACAGGGTGTCTAGCACCATCTCTTTCGCTCAGTGGAATAAGTTCTGCTTTAAGACGTCATGGTAGGCCTACTGATCCTTTGAAAACTTTTTAGTGAAGTTGTACCCAGATCTTTTGGCAATGGCAAAGAAACTAGTGCCACCATCATGAATTTTCAATACAATTTCACAAATGTTTACAAAACAGCACCCTCCCGATAAAAATATTCAAACCGCAAAAAACAACACCATGGAGTTTCTTGCCAGCTTTTCTCTATAGAAAACGACTTAATCGGACCGTACACCTTTTCTCGACCTTTTATATTTATGTGCCCATGTAGTATTGTATAATTATTAAGCCCATATGTATTATCATTGACTTGACGAAGCCCTCTGGTGGTTGATAGTGTCATGCTCACTTAAATGTCTCGCTGATGGTGGCGGGTGTGTCAGGTCATTTAGCTCCCTTCAAAATGATCGAGCTGAATGGGGCTGATCCATACGTCATGTTCGTGAATGGGAGCTGTCAGTTGGTCATATTTTAGCTAACACGGTCATTTTGAATTCATTTAGATTTTAAATTGAATTTTGCTTTTTATTTACTCTGGACGCTCTTACTGTGCACGTCTTTCTACATTGTTCTCACATATTTGTATAATCTCAACATGAATGATGTAAATACGATTTTGAATTTCATAATTTAAAAGAGTGTCCATGGAGTTTCTTGCCCATTCTTCTCCATAGAGATCAACGCTTTGGAATGCGCAACTACAGTACTTTCACAAGTTATTATGCCTTGTGACCGGGACTGTAGATTCATTTTGTTTCTTGACATTCAAAAGTGCCTGTAATGGTCTAATTGAAATAAATGATTTGATTTGAAGTCATTTGAAATAAAATATTTTTATTTTGAATTATGATTTAATGAAAAGGTACTTAAGAAATGTATTCGCTCCACATCAGGTGCGTTGCGGCCAAACGCAAGTCTGTTTTTTTTTAATTTTGCTTCACACTATGATTTCTCCTGTATCGTGGGTGCATTTACAAACATTTAAACTCACATACACATACAACCAGACCCGCAACAACTATCTGTACCTGGCCATATAAATATTTGTTCCGTGCGGGGATCGATCCCACAACACGCAGCGCGACAGTAGATCGCTCAGCCACTGCGCCAACCGTATCGTCATATTTAGTATATAAAAAACTGTCCAAGTGCAAGTCGGACAAACTTGCAACATAAGCGGCCTTCTTTTTTGATTTCATAGACTTAGAGGGTTGATTTTTCACAGCGTCAAGGAACCACAGACCTAAGTATATGCTTTTTAATTCCAACTCGATACAACTACGCATTTCTAATAGAAAGGGTCTTAACAGACAGACAGTCAGACGGACAACAATGTGATCCTAAAAGGGTTCCGTTTTATTTCCTTTGGCGTGCAGAATCCTAAAAACTAAAAAAAAACAACTTAGTTCGATCTTAACAAGTAAGTAAAACCTTTTGTCAAATAGATGCTGCAAACGAACGTAATGAGAGAAAAAAAAACTTTTATGTTACCGCGAAAAAAAAATAAACACAAAATAAAACGTTCGAGTGACGGAAAAGAGAGTGTTGAATTCCTGGCTGACCAACGGAATTTGTCACTGAAGATAAATTCCATTCTTTTACCTTTTCAAAGCCCAATAGTTCATGTTAAAAGCTTTTAATTTTAAGGCAGTAAAAAAATACCAACATTTTTATGTAAAAACTAGATGTTGCCCGCGGCTTCGCTCGCGTTAAATTCGTCCGTCTCCAGGGTCCCAACTATCTCTGTACCAAAATTCATCAAAATCGGTTGGGCCATTTAGGCGTGAAGACGTAACTAACAAACAAGCTCACTTTCGCTTTTATAATATTAGTAAGGATTAATATTTAGAGCACTGGGGTAATTGGTACTCTCTGAATTTTCATATTCTTTCGTTTCTCCGTTCACGTGCTTTGGTGAGACAATAACTATTTATTGTGTGATTTATATTATAGGAATTGTCTTTTTTTTCGGTTGGGATATCATGAAATAACTTCCCCCGCTCTGGGCGGAGTTCAGAGTTGTACTGACTAAAAGCCACCCATGTTCCTTCTACTGCCCTAACGTTCCGGGGCCGCGGTATCTCTTTCGAACAACTCGCAACCCCTGCAGGCGGTGGCCCTGGCAGGCCCCTCTGCTTTGCTGACATCTCTTTGAGGCGCGTGTGAAACACTAACGCGCCGTCGACACGGCTTGTCGTCAACAAACAGACGAACGGCGTGCTACCCTTTGCTCACTATCCACAGGCTCGCATCTACGGTGGCCGGGAGTCGTCTCGCAGGGTCCGACGCCCGGGGCGTCTCCCGAGGCGGCTGGGTTGGTTAGAGGTTCTCTCCCTCAAACGGCCAGCCACCTCCTTCGCTTACATGACTCCTTCGCAGAAGGAAGTAACCGCTTCCCATTCCCTCTCGCTCCGGACCATGGACTGAACAAGGGCCGGACGCGAGAGATCACCGCCGCCGATCGGCGTTATTTGAAGATTTCCCTTCCGCAAAAAAAGCATAAAAATATTAAATAAGTAATAATAAACTACATGCCAACAACTGCTGTAATCTTTTACGATGTCGTAGCAGTTGTACGTACCTAGTTCCTTCTTTCCCAATAATGTTACAGAAGTAGATTTTTTTGTTTTCAAATCATGTAATTAATCTCTTTGGTGTTTAATATTTGTCAACCAAAAACAACAGAAGTTGGGAATTCTTTTTCTGAAAACGCCCTTGATAAGGTTACTGAGATAAATTCATAGTGTTCAAAATCTAATCAATATTTAGTCAAATTCACCGGCAAAACGGGTTAACCACTCTGCACGACAGGATTTTGACATATGACACATCAGCTGAATCGGTGGGGTGACGCGAATTGTCATGAAATTCAAAATTTTTCATCAATTTACAGCATTCAATTTTGTTATTAAAAGTAAATCACAGCGGCTGTTTCATACGATAAGTTTGAGGTTTATATTTCCAAAAACCTCATAAGGTCGATAAAACGGCGTCAATCTATTACAAAATGTGTGTAAAATACATATTACTACACCCTTCCAAAAATTAGGTATTTTAAAAACGCTGGAAATAATGTACACACACAAGATAACCAATTGATAATAAAATCGGAAATCTAAAATAAAAACAGTGACATTCCATCTGCATTCTTATTTTTGCCATTTTACATTTAAATTAATAAAAAAACACGATACAAAATCTCGACAAAACATACTACAAAATGTGTTGCAATATGACATTTCTTAGTGCTGACCGTAAAACTAAGTTTCATCATTAAGATTAAAAAGTTGCATTCAACATAATCGATAATCGTAATAGAGTAAACTTTAAAAAAAAGTTTTGGGACCATTGAGGAATTTACCTATGGAGGTGGCATAATATTCTACTATAGATATTATAGTTGTACAAATATCTATGATATCGATTATAAAAGACAGACATTTTGTCACGTGCTTTTTTATTATGCTATAATAATTTTGTTATGCGCCCAGATTTGAGGTACATTTGCTGTCAAACGGTTTCGCGGTAAAAGATTTTGGCTGTTTTCTTGAATGACGATAAATGAAAATGGCGGCCAATTTTGTAGGTCATGCTAATTCTGTAGGTAGCCAGTCAGGCAGCCCAGCCGGCACAACCATACCGTACCGCACCTAGAAAGCCATGCCTCCGCAGTAGAGCCTTGTTTTAGACATACAGGGACTCCGTACACAAGTACACATCGGGGCTCTAAAATATTGACACTTAAAAGTATTGGTTGGATAAAAAAATTAGAAAGGTATAAGGAGACCTTTGCGTAGCAGTAAGCGGTTCAGCCTATTAAAAATAGACCGGCCAAATGCGAGTCGGACTCACGCACCAAGGGTTCCGTACAAACTGACGACATAAACGGTCATATCTTTTCTCTACGTAGACTTGGAGGGTTGTTTTTTCACAGCTTCAAGGGACCACAGATTTGATATTTGGGTTCTGTTATTTATTATGAGGTACGGAACCCTAAAAAGTATTTTTAAATAGAATATCTTTCTTTTTTGGAATTTAAGGACTTCTTTAGGAATTTAAAGGAGGTCTTTTCATAAACTTCTCAGGAACTTCTTTAGGAATTTAAAGGAGGCCTCCTTTAAATTCCGCCATTTATATCGGTCTTGCGCCACTTGGATGGGAAATCATCAAATATCCGCTCCTGTTAAACTTTTTCAAACAAAAAGTCGTTGTCGTCTCGCGGCGCCCGACCCCTGTAGCGTATCCCGCGGTGGCTGGCTTGGTTTGAGGTTCTCTCCTTCAAACATCACCATCTCCTCCGGGACAGAGCGGTGCTCCGCTCAAAAGAGCAGACTGCCTGTGTGCTCCAACGTGTCCTCCGGGCGATAGTCACATTGGTGACACCTGGGTGTTTCCTCCCGCCCGATGATGTGCAGGAACGTCCCGAAACTTTCGTGCCCGGTGAGGATCTGCGTCAGGTGGTAGGTGAGGATGCCGTGGCGCCTCACTTCCCCTGCTCTGGGCGGAGCGGGGGGGAGTGTCAGACCCGCAACCCCGGTAGGGTCCTGCCGGGATTGCGGGTTGTTCGAAAGAGATACCGCAGCCCCGAGTAAAAGTAGGAACATCGATCGGTGGACATTAGTCAGTAAAAGTCTGACACTCCCCCCCGCTTCGCCTAGAGCGGGGGAAGTTATTTGATGATTTCCCACCCCAAAAAAAAACCCCGGTACACGACATTAAGAAAACTCCAGGTACAAAATGGACCCATTTTGAGTCTCCCTCTAGGCCATTTTTACCCCAAGGCTTCCACTCCAAGAACACTGGCCTACGAGCCATGTTTTAGGAAAGAATGAAAACTCTTTCCAAATAACTAATCCAACCATACTACAAACAATTTTGTCGAACAAATATAATTTATCTTGGCTGATTTTTTTTACTGTACTTACCAAGATCATAATAAGGGCGTTCTATATTCAACCTTATTTTTTTCTATTTGCAATTCACATTCAAATAGTAGGTACAAAACCAAATTATTAATAAAATAGCAAATAAACATTTTAATATAAATTCGAACAGCGAGCGCATTCCTTATTTGAATTTTTATCTGAAAATAAAATTGGCGCGAATTTAGCCATAGATCAGATTCTACTGTTTGTTGTTGAGTCAGTTTTAGTGGCGTAAAAAATATTATTATCAATATTTATAGTATTTTACACGTATTACAATATTATTCTTATTTTCATCTATCAATTTCTGATATTCCTTAATTTAATTATTCGATTTGATTGATTTACAAGAAAATAATTGATTGAAATAATCGAATTTTCACATCACAAAATAAAAAAAAAAGAAATGGACGTCATTTTCGAAAGTGAATTTTTAGTAGTGGTTATGAATATTAAGTGTTAATGGTCCTATTATTGCAAATTACGATAAGATCTGGGCATGTTCATGTTATTTATAATATTTGCAATGATATTTGTCTCATTTGTTATAGAATCTATTCGCATCCGTGTGATATAATGTGGAATGAAAAATGTAAACAAGCACGATTGGTGCGAAATTTCGACTTTAGATTTCAAAATGTATCATTACCACTGCTAATTTAAGTTCAATTACGAATGATTTCTGCACGTAATAAAAGGACACGTTAATCAGGCCCAACAATGTGGAGCTTATATGTCCGAAAATCATTTTTTTTATGATTTTTAGCGTCGACCTACACTGCCATCAAAGGCTATGATTGTAATTTACGCACATGGATTTTATAAAGGTTAATTAAAAACTTGCTCAATAATTATAGAACTTCTAACGACGTTTACATATGAGATTTTTATTCTACTATCCTAATGAATGCACACCCATATTATTTTTTAACCAGAAAATAAAATATTTACAAAAATAATGAGGGGGTCGTATGACTTAAATGTTCGACCCCTTTCGGGGCCAGTACCGAGCCAGCGGAGGTTTGAATGTCGAGCCCCCGAAGGGGTCCGTACCGAACTATACGGTTAAAACCCTTCAAATTCGGGCTGCAAACTTAAGGGTTGTCTCATAATTTTTTATGCAGATTGACTTTCCAATGCTTTTCCAATAGCGTTGCCCCATAATTGACTTAACAGTTGTAGACTACTAGAGATTTAAATTAAAAGTCGAGCTTGATTGACCTACCCCTTAAGAACTTTGAGTAGTATTGACCTACTTATTATATCGGAGATTCTATTCCCAGCTGGATTTTATTTCGGATTTAAATTCTTTGACGGTCGGAGTTTTTTTAGTATTCGAGCGATCTTTCCTTATAAACTCGTTAGGTTCTCGGAGTGTGCGCAAAAATCTATAAAAAAGAATATTTAAAACTAGCTGGCGCCTGCGGTTTCGCCCGCGTGATATCGAAAAACAAAGTATCATTTGTGTTAATCCAGACTATAATCTATCTCTGTGACAAAGAGTAACAAACATCCATACATCCTCACAAACATTCGCATTTATAATATTAGTAGGAGTAGTTCAATGCTGTATCTGTTTCACGAAACTAGTTAAATATTTATGAAAAAACTGTGATGAAAATGTAGTCTCGGTAAGTACTATTTAAATTTGTAAAAATGCCTTAGCAAGCATCAAACACTAATTCTTAACCAAACGTGAAGCCGAAATTGTGCCCGAATTCCCAGCAAAACACTAGATTAACAATTGAAATGTTTAAAACGATAGATACCTCACTAAACCTTATGTAATTCCCAGCAGCCCTGTCTAGTAAATTGTAAATTCTACGTAACACTGAACTGGGTTTGGTTCATACGTTATTCAAGGACTATTTACACTAAGTTGAAAACCGATCTTCTTTTACAATGTTTGAAATGGAGTCTGTACAAGTCAATCTGGTAATACGGCTTACGTTGCGTAAGCTTAGTATAATACATAGACTAAAATGTATAGATTTGTTTCTTGTTGGAATTGCGAAGAGACTGTCTTGTGTAGGTTTCAGTTCAATTGACAGTTGGATAAGCTTAGGTTGAGCTGTCAAATCAATAGAGGAAATTTTTCTCTTTATTTCTGTACTATCTCGTGCCCGTGGCTATTTTTGCGAATGGGATATCATCAAATAACTTCCCCGTTCTGAGCGGAGCGGGGAGGAGTGTAAGACTTTTACTGACAAAAAGCCCACCCTTTTGCTTTTTATCTTCCGAAGCCGCGTCGAACCTCCGAACCCCAGCCGGTATAAGAGGTCGAGTTTACTACTGAAGTGTGGGGATCCTCCTCGTACGTTTTGAGTATACCTTTGAAGGTCCTCCTCGTGTTTAGTTTCATCGATACAATCAATTGAACTTCCTTACTGAGTTTAACCGCCCTTTCGGGTTATCACATCAGAATGATCACCAATTTAGACCAGCTTGACGAATACTTGCAACCCTCCAAGCGAAGCCCGAGACGCTCCCCGCGTGAAGTTCGGTAACTGTCCCATGGGATTGTGCAGCCTGAATTAAAAGTATCTTATGCGTTAAACCAGGTTATTATATCTGTTTGCCAAATTTCAACTAAATCCATTCAGTAATTTTTACGTTAACGAGTAACAAACATCCTCACACAATTTCGCATTTTTACATAGGCGGATGTTTTCGAATTAAAGCCAAACGCCCGGTGTTATGTAGTTTTTATAACATTCGGACATCTGCATCTATCAAATATCTTCATACATTTACTAAAGACATCTTGATGTTATCCAAAGCCATTGTCTCATTAATGTACAAAGTAATTTAATAATTTATTATGTCTGTACCAATATAATAAAGAGGACAGTTTCTTTATTTGTTTGTATCGAATAGGTTACAAAAGCACTGGAGCCATTTTAGCATTTTTTTTACTAATAGTAAGCTACATTATCAGGAAGTAACATAGGCTATACAACCCTCAGGAGCGGGGTACCAACTAATCACGCGGGTGAAACCGCGCAGGACAGCTAGTCCTTATTTCCTTACTAATATTATAAAAGCATGTCAGTTTGTTTGTTACGTCTTCACGCCTTAATGGCTAAACCGATTTTTAGGAATTTTGGTACAGAGATAGTTGGGACCCTGGAGACGGATATAGGCAATTTTTTTTAAAGTGGGAAGTGAGGGAGAAAGAGGGTAGAAAAGGGAAAACTTAGCATTCCTATCACAATCAATAAGGCGCAAGAGCAAAAACTACAGGTAGCAGGTACCTGAAAATCAGGAAAGGGGAACTGTGTTACCCGATTTAATGCGAGCGAATCCGCGGGCAAAAGCTAGTTTAATATAGATATCAAAAATTAAAAATCTTGCGATTTCTTTGTACGCATGCTCATTTTACTATGAACGATCCAACTACTCTAAAAGGGTAAAGTTTTATTTAATAAGCCCTCGAAAGTTTTTTTGTTTTTTACTGCAATTACATTAACTTATTTGAGTCCCATTTTCATGAATTAAAAGTTTGTAAAACAACTGGAATAAACTGTGCTATCTCGTCGACTCGAACTTTCTCGCGTTGAAACGTTTTCATTCAACATTTTTAGCTTTATCAAAATTACTTTATGAAATTTTTGAGACTGTTTGTCTATTAAGAGTTTGAGGAACTAAATTTTACCAAATATTTTGTTTTCAATGAGTAATATATGAGTAGTATAATATAATTATCTGGAAGCTTGTTAGAAGCAATTTATTATTGTTATTATAGATTTTCTTAAAATGCAAAAAATACAAATAATAAATAAAGTTCAAAATACCTACTATAAATTGATTGGCTCGTTAGTCTAGTGGCCCAATAATGCTGAGCGGATGAAGTCCTGGGTTCGATACCCGTGCAGGGCAAATTGTTATTGGATTAAATGGAGTCTCAATTTGTGCCCGGTTGACGACAATTGGCTCAGTCCCTTTTACATGACACTTATACATAACGTGTTAAATGCGTGTTTTTATATGGTACACTTTTACCCAAACTTCAAGATATATAAGGTCATGTTTAATCAATTAAATAGACTTTTTAAAATTACTCGTTTCTATTGCGTGCAGAACTCCAAATTTTCTCCTGCCTTGGAGTGTTCAAATTTGAACTCTAAAAAGACAACGAGTGAACCTTTTTTAATTGCATAAAGAATTCTCTGAACTTTGATCAATCCTAAAGATAAAATGCAATTCTAAAAAACAATCCAGTTTACAGTCCATGTCCTAATACCTACGAAACGAGTATAAAAAAAAATTGGAATATATACACATATCGACTTCAATGCACGATTTGAAACAAAACTTCTACATAGACGGTTTTCCTGAAAATATAGAATTGTAAGCAAACTTTGCATAAACAGAAGCATCACAAAACGTCATTCTCTTAATATCGCTGCTATAGAGACAAAAACAATGTTTGTTTAATAGTATCGTTGGTAACAGCCCTTTGTTTGGAGCGAAAACACTACCTTCAAATGGAAATCTAATTTTAGTGAATGGAGCCATCGAAATGGGCGACATTTGAGAGCATTGGAGTTAGCCATTGTTATGATTTCATACGTTTGAACACCCATTACTGTGAATACATAGATAGAATATTCTTTATTATGTACACCATACAAATTGCAGTATAGTTAGAACTTATAAACGGACGGGCTTATCGCATTTTTTTTTGCGGATGGGAAATCATCGAATAACTTCCCCCGCTCTGGATGGGGCGGGGGGAGTATCAGACATGTACTGACTAAAACCCACCCATGTTCCTTCTATTGCCCTTTACATTCCGGGGCTGCGGTATCTCTTTAGAATAACCCGCAACCCCGGCAGGCAGTGGCCCAGGCAGGCCCCTCTGGGGCTTATCGCATAAAGCGACCTTTTCAAGACAACCTTCAGATGAATTTCAAGGAGCAGAAGAATCATTACTGTAGGTAGTTTGTGGTGTACCATTATTAAAATACTTAGTTTTATATAAAACAACTAGCTTTTGCCCGCGGCTTCGCTCGCGTATAATTCGGGGTAACACAGTTCCCCTTTCCTGATTTGCAGGTACGCTGCTAGCGCCTTATTTATTGTAAAAAGCTAAGTTTTCCCTTTTCTTCCCTCTTTCTCCCTCATTTCTCACTTTTTTTAAACAAAAGTTAGCCTTTGTCCGTCTCCAGGGTTCCAACTATCTCTGTACTAAAATTCATCAAAATCGGTTTAGCCATGTAGGCGTGAAGACGTAACAAACAAAAAAACTCACTTTCGCTTTTAGTGTAATATATTAGTAAGGATAAGGATAATTGAGTAGGGCCTGAGAGGATGCATTAAGAACATGCAGTTGTCACACTGCATTAACTGTGTAATTTATGTAAAAAAGATCAACCTTCTACTTTTAGTTATTTTTATTAAAAAAAAAACTGAACTGAAACTGAAAATTTTACCCTGTTTAATGATTACTGAACCCGAAGAGAGCACTGCATACAGACGGAGGACTCGACTGAAGTATAATATGTCGTAATCACAGCTACTATTTGAAATCGTTCGAAATACAGATATATAAGTCACTAGCTGGCGCCCGCGGCTTCGCCCGCTTGATGATCAAAAAAAAAAGTATCCTATGTGTTATTCCAGACTATAATCTTCTTCTGTGCCAAAATTTCATCTAGATCCGTTCAGCGGTTTGACGTGAAAGAGTAACAAACATCCATCCATCCACACATCCTCACAAACATTCGCATTTATTAGTAGGAGGATAATCTTTAACAAGCTGTATACCTATCTCGTTATAGAGACTAGAAAAAGCAAGAACCGGGATTTGAATCAAGTACCTCATCAGTCAGTCAATTCGCAAAAATCATAGGTATTTACGAAAATAAAATATTTTCATGAAACTTATTAATATTTCTCAGATCCTCCATCATTAGGTAGAATCAGAATGTAATAAAACAATATCTGTTTGTCTTTCGACCTCATTAAAGTTGTCGTCTGAAGGACACAATAGTCGTCGTTCGTGGTCTACTAGAGCCAATCAATAGGTTCTATTGAAAATAAAGTATCTATTAATGGCCAATGGCTAGAGTGTATTTAGACAGTTGGTGTCACAGAACTGGCCACTAAGACAAAGCAATAGAATAAGAACTTATAAAGAAAATAAAGAAATCCTGGAACCCACAGATACCGCTAAGTCATTGCGTTAGTCATTTGTTTATAAAAATTGCTAATCAATTGTTAAATTACTTCTTCGTTAAACAGAAGTCTAGTGTAGTTTAAATCTACAAGTAACTTTTTTCGGTCCGATGAATTGATATTTAAGCCATAATATACGGTGTTGCGAGTTGTTCGAAAGTGATACCGCGGCTCCGGAACATAAAAGGCAAAAGAAGGAGCATGGTTGGATTTTTGTCAACACAAGTCTGACGCCCTGGGCGGAGCGGGGGGAAGATATTTGATGATATCCCATCCGCAAAAAAAAACATAATAAACAGTGAAATGAAAAAAAAAACGATTACAAGATTTTATTTCTTAAAACATAGTCACGTCCCTAAAGGTCTCAGTCATATAAACAAAGATCACAAAACAGGTTTTTGTGCAGACATTTTGTAAGCCAACCATATCTTGAACAACCCTATGCAGATACCATCCATTTCTGTAAAACATAGCTTTTATCTCGTTCTACAAAATACAGTCCATATATAGAAACTCGAGTCGTGCCTCAGGGAGTATACGTACAATAAAACTATAGGATTAGTTACAGCCTACGGCTTCGTTTGTGTGTTTGAATCGAATTTGGTGTGAATAAAACTTCTTTATTGCCCCCTATAAAGCTGCGGACGAAATATAGATATTAACTAGAATGCTAAAATATTTTTAGCACAAAAGACAGGTATGGAAATAATAGTTTGTTGTATGTAAAAGTAGCAGTTGGCGGAGTGGCTGAGCAATTGACTGCTGCGATTCGTGTCGCGGGTTCAATCCCCACACGGAACAAATATTTGTATGACCTACAAGTAGTTGTTTCGAGTCCGGCCGTTTGTGTGGGTGAAATTCATAGTGAGGGGAAACGATTTAAAAAAAAATGTGATCATTTTCTGATCCATATTTTGTTGTGTTGTTTTATATTTTTAGACACCTCAAAAGGAAAAAAAACGGAAGCCTTTATTGTTCGTCTGTCTGTCAAGACCCTTTATGTCGAGAACGCGAGAAGATATTGAGTGAAAATAAAACCATGTAGTCGAGTATGCGTTTCCTTTGTGCTGTAAAAATCGTATCATATGGCCGTTTATTTTGCAAGTTTTTTACGGAAACCTCAGTGCACGAGTCCAAATCGCTCTTGGTCGGTTTTTTATTTATTGTAAAATAAGTACTGTAGTATTTTCTTACTTGCCCATTGTATATAATTTGAAAATATCAAATATCTAAACTAGGCATGCTAAGATAGAAGATAGAAATTACATAATAGACATATTTTCTTCTTGAACCTCTATCCCTTTTGTTTAATATTACAAGTGTGAACAAAGTTCAATTACCTCCAGAATATTCATAGTAGTGTAGTATGCCATTTCTAAGTCACGATTGATAAATAAAACGGTTTACATTTCAACTTGCGAAACTGGGCTTTATCTAGTCGGACTAACGTAACCAATAAATCCACTGTTTAATAGCAGAAGTTCAACATAGACATTCGTAAAAATAAGTTCGTTTGTGGGCGTAATGCTAACAACAGCAGCTAGCTTCACAACTTGTTCAAATATTTTTGTACTCAACAAAAACAGTTGTTACTTTTATTCATGAACTCTTTATCCCAAAAGAATACCAAAAACATTAAGCCTTTCAAGTTTACACTCAAATAGCCAATATTAGGTAGTATTCGCACCCGCAAACCGGATGGTTTCGTGTCGTAACGGGCCCCGAGAAATAGTTTCGGCGTTCGGTATTTCGGCCTATGTTTTGAATTAAATGCGACCTCTTTTGGCCATGATTCGTACCCGACCGTTTTTCCCTTCGAGAGTGGTCACCCCTAATGTTAGTGACCAAACCTTCTTGTTCTGACTAATTGTATTAAGTCTGTGGTTGTTGGGCTTCAGCTTTTAGCGTGTCGTCGCCGAGTACAGTCGTAAAAGGGAGGAATTGGTTTCCTTTTATTTATTGATTGCAGTTCTTTTTAACCGACTTCAAAAAAGGAGGAGGTTCTCAATTCGACTGTATTTTTTTTTGTGTTTGTTACCTCATAACTCTGGTCTAGGTGAACCTATTTTGATGATTCTTTTTTTATTCGAAAGCTGGTGGTTGTCGTTTGGTCCCATAAAAAATATCAAGATCCGGCTAGTAGTTTTTGAGTTATCTTTAATAATGCGTATTAGATTGACTTCGTCTACGTTGATGATATAATTTTAGAGGTTTTCGAAGACAAATGAACAAAAAAAACCGGCCAAGAGCGTGTCGGGCCACGCTCAGTGTAGGGTTCCGTAGTTTCCCGTCCGTCACAATAAGTGTTCCCACTTATGAGTTTAAAGGTGGAGGAGCGTGCAATGTTGCACGTTCCGCGGTAAGCGCTCCAACAGTTTTTGTAGAAAAGAGACAAAAAGTTGTACAAAATACAACTTTTTGTCTTTTTTGTACAAAAACTGTTGTGTCAATCAAGTTCAAAATGATTTTCCTAGAAAGTCCTTATAAAGTTTTACTTTTCAGATTTTTTTCATATTTTCTAAACTTATGGTTCAAAAGTTAGAGGGGGGGGGACACATTGTTTTTTACTTTTGGAGCGATTATTTCCGAAATTATTGACATTATCAAAAAATGATTTTAGTAAACCCCTATTCATTTTTAAATACCTTTCCAACAATATATCACACGTTAGGGTTGAAATTAAAAAAAAAACACTTCCCACTTTACATATAGGGTGGCTACCCTAATAAAACATTTTTTTCCAATTTTTATTTTACCACTTTGTCGGCGTGATTGATATACATATTGGTACCAAATTTCAGCTTTCTAGTGCTAACGGTCACAGAGATTAAGCGAGGACGGACGGACGGACGGACGGACGGACGGACAGACAGACATGGCGAAACTATAAGGGTTCCTAGTTGACTACGGAACCCTAAAAACGCTATGCACTATGATTTGGAAGGTCATCGCAGTTTTTTGAGGTGATTGTATTTTAATTTGGTGATAGATCTTCAGTGATATACAACGGAACTCTTCAATAAATGACCGCAAATCTGCCGTGATTGCTGCAATCAGATGTATAAGTATGGGTTTCGCCAGGGTAGGCAGGCGAGTGGGAGCAGGGTGCCCGTACCCCCTCCCCTCCCCTCACCTAGTCATTAAGAAACATAATCATCAGATCAAGTATCAGCTGTATCCCCTAGGCGATGATGCATATGATTTCTGAATTGCTTTTAAACTAAAGCATAATTTAGAAAGTATTTAATACTATAGCGTGATATGGAACTAAAGCTTGTATTTAAGACGGGACCTACGC
Organism: Ochropleura plecta; assembly: GCA_905475445.1. Taxonomy (NCBI): domain Eukaryota; kingdom Metazoa; phylum Arthropoda; class Insecta; order Lepidoptera; family Noctuidae; genus Ochropleura; species Ochropleura plecta. Next base: position 12,794,178 of record FR997734.1, read on the forward strand.
ACTAAAAAGTTAAAAATAACCGTGTTTGCGAATTATATCATAATACTATAACTAAAAATGCTGAAATAAAAAACTTTTTTGCAAAAAATAAAACCGACTTCAACAAAAAAGTCAACGAAACCAACAAAAGCCACCGTCTTCCGGAAATAAAGTTATTTTCCACTTTTTAGTTTTTTTTTTAGAAGTCGGTTTTATTTTTTGCACAAAAGTTTTTGTATGGGGAGTGAGGCTATTATCATGTTCTGTGTGTGTGTATTTGCAACACCAGCTGCTAAACCGAATATAAAAGTTATGCATGGCTTCAACTAAAATTCGAATGGAGGATTTCAAAGTTAGCAATGTTTTCTGTCAATTCGGCTTAAGAGAACAACTAATTAAAAAAAAAAACAATTCAAAGACAAAATGAGAATTACGATTAGAGTAACTCTACGTGATTTTCAATCTTATTTTATTTTTGCTTCAAAATTTTTAATAGCTTGAAAGTTGAAGCCAACTTTCCAAGTGAAGCTTTCATTCATATGTCGTTTGCAATGTGGAAGTTAAATTGGGTTATGAAGTACTTAAGTAAAAGTATTAAAAAGTTGTTGCTTTAAACCGTTCTATTATAGTAAATCAATTGACAAAATAAGCAATTTCCCGTTCTTTATACATTAAAATATAACTTTGAGCATGTTTGACGTGTTTATAATATCTGTTATAATATCAAATACCTTTCCCGCTTTGGGCAGAACGGGGAGGAGTGTCAGATTTTTACTGACTAAAACACATCAATGTTCCTTCTTTTGCCTTTTGTGTTCCAGGGCCGCGGTTTCTAATTCAAACAACCCGAAACTCTGGCAATGAACAGGCTTACTCCGAGCTCTTCTTATCCGATCGCGTTTTGCGGTCTCCATACTAGCGCCGTATAATGACAAACATAGATAACATAGACACAATAATTTCATACAAAGCGAAGTTAACTTAACAATCGAATAGGTTTGGTCAGTGACAAAAGCTCACATTTTACTTTCTGGTTGGCGTGACGTTTGAGGGAGAGAACGTCAAACCGTTCCAGCCACCGCAGCAGACGTTACGGGCATCGGGAGCCACGTGATGACTCCCGACCACCGTAGACGCGGGTCTGTGGGTGGCAATGGAAAGCTCCGTCCGTCCGTCTAGTGACAACATGTTGCGTCGACGGCACGTTCGTGTATCACCCGCGTCTCAAAGAGATGTCAGCTAATCTGAGAGGCCCGTTAGGGCCACTGTGAGCCGATGCTGCGGGTTTTTTTGAAAGAGATACCGCGGCCCCACAACACGGGCAAAAGAAATTACATGGTTTAGTCAGTACCAGTCTGACATACCTTTCCGCTCCGTCCAAAGTGAGGAGAATCTTTGATGAATTGCATTTGTATTTGAAGATTTGCAATCCGAAAAAAAAATGCCTTGTGCCACAAAGAAACGAAATACGAATCGAACATATTCCATTCCCACTTGCATTGAGCGACTGTCTACGTGTCTTGCATACGGTATCCCTTAATGAGACAGGGACACGATTGGTGCTTTGATATATTATGGTAATTCTAAAGTGGTTTTATTCAACTTAGCTAAACTATTGTGTTTTCTCAACAGCCGGCGCCAGAACTATGGGTGGAAACCAAATCGGAAGAAGGAAAACCTTACTATTACCACTCCAGGACCAGGGAAACCACATGGACTCGCCCCCAAGAGGAACCCACTTGCAAAATGATATCGCAATCCGACATGGAAGCTATGGTCTCGTCAGGACAGTATCCCATAACAGTAATTGTAAAATGTTCTTTTGTACAGTACCTACCAATTAGCTTCAAAAGCACTCAAAACATACCAAATAAAAGACGAAACTGTAGTGAACTCCCACTACAACTACATTACAATCCGTGCTATGTTAATTACTATGAAATTACCTCGCTTTCTACTCAGCCTTAATGTGTAGTTTAAGTTCAAGTGGAAAGTTTTCTTTGCGTTGTAAATTAGTAAGGGTAGGTTTACATTGGTTACCTAGTTGTTTTCATAAAATGTGAATTTTGGTTTCTTAAATGTGTGTTTGTTTTATAAAATGTGAGAAAAGTTTGTAGTTTGAAGAGATAGTTTGCCGTTTATATTATGTTCTAGTTTGAGTTCTCAGTTTTTTAGTGTTACGAAATGCTTTTATTTCTGTTAGGTATGTTTAATAATATGATGTTTTATTTATGTTTCTACCTCTGTTCCTACAATTTAACGAACAAGATTGTTTTTTTTTCACTAAGTGAAAAAGGTTCCTTTTTACCCAGTACTAACTTGGTTGTAGAATTAAGATAGGCAGTCGTTCCATGTAAAATACTGGTATTCAGCTGCACCCAGTTCGACTGGAAGTCGACGCCTATCACTAAGTATCTGAATTGAACGATGTGCAGGGTGACTAAAATGGCAGCTTTAGCAGAATCATAATCCAAAATAATATTATAAAATCGAAAGTGAGTTTGTTTGTAATATCTTCACGCCAAAAGGGGTAAACCGACCGGGGTTGCGGGTTGTTCGAAAGAGATACCGCGGCCCCGGAACGTAAAGGGCAATAGAAGGAACATGGGTGGGTTTTAGTCAGTACAAGTCTGACATGCCCCCCGCTCCGCCCAGAGCGGGGGAAGTCATTTCATGATTTCCCACCCGGAAAAAAGGGGTAAACCGATTTAGATGAATCTTGGCAGAGATAGTTGGGACCCTGGAGACGGACGTAGGCTATTTTTTAGAAGATTGAGATTGAAGGTTAAGATATGAGAGAGAAAGAGGGAAAACTTAGCATTGCTATCACAATAATTAAGGCGCAAGGGCAAAAACTACAGGTAACAGGTACCTGTAAATCAGGAAAGGGGAACTGTGTTACCCCGAATCCCCACCGGCAAAAGCTAGTAGGATAATAATTTGAATTACGTAAAAAATCTTAAAATGGTCACAGACGCAGTCAATATTGTGGATTGTCACTTTGTGACCATTTAACGAACGTTAACGTAATTCATATTATTAACTTATGATTCTGCATAAGCGGCCATTATAGACCCCTTGTTTATTATTATAAAGAAAAAATTACACGTTTTCTGTGCTAATTGAACTCACTTATTTTTCTAACTTCTTACATGACAAACCAAAAAATCTATTGAAACGTGTGCAGCTAACATAATAGCCCAATTACCTATAGCTCGGTGACGTTAACCGCTTACTAACTTGCTCATAACTTTACTTCGGACGTATACGGTTAGTCAGAATGACTTAGTTAACAACAGCCTGGGTAACCGCTACTTTAGCTTCCTTAACTTTTAGCCTTATTTCGAACTTGTCTTGCTATACATATAAAGTGCACATACGCCTGTTAGCACATAACTTTTGTGCAGGAAACGGTGTTAATGTTTTAGAAAGATGGAAATGCGGTGTAAGCTTAAGCTGGCTTTTGTCTAGTAAAAAGTTTTGTTATGATTATGATGCCAAATGATTATACTTATGGCGAATGCTAGGATGTACCTTCGTAGTATTATCTTCTTCTTATATATAAAATTCTCGAGTCACAGTGTTAGTTACCATACTCCTCCGAAATGGCTGGACCGATTTGTATGAATTTTTTGTGCATATCGGGTAAGTCTGAGAATCGCCCAACATCTATTTTCCATACTACTCTTCAAAAAAGGAGCTGAGCAGCGAGTGATAACCGCTGGGTTTTTTTTTTTATAAAATGGTGTTTGAACTATATAAATATGTAATTTTGTATTGCAGCTACGAAGATTTATTTATCTATCTCAGTATATTTTTATATAACCAAAAGTTTTTCTGTAAACATTGCGAAACTAATAAGATACTTTTGTTTCTACATTTTTGCAATATTTAAAATAAACCTACCTACCTTCCTAAGGAGGTGGCTTGATATATAAAACAAGATTCTTGCTGACTACCATCAATCTAAATAATATGTCGTCGCGCTGCCTTCCATATTACTGAAAACATAAATGACTGCCGCGCGAAGTCTTTCTAAAAATACGCCTCATGAATAAATTCAAACCTAATATCCTTTTTAATAACAAACTCGTTATTTTTATGCTAATTTAAGACTGAGAGTCGTGTGTAATTTGTAGGAGTCGATAATAAAAGTTAAGGTTCATATGATATGAAAATATATAGTGTTTTCTCCTTCATACCCTACTAATATTATAAATGCAGACGTTTGTGAGGATGGATGTATGGATGTTTGTTACTCGTTCACGTCAAAACGGCTGAACGGATCTTGTAGAAATTTGTCACAGAGGTAGATTATAGTCTGGAATAACGCATAGGATACTTTTTTTTCGATATCACGCGGGCGAGGCAGCGGGCGCCAGCTAGTTAAACTACAATTATAAACAACCTTTATGGAATTTTAAAGGAAATAATGGTTCCTAGAAAAAAAACCGTGAGAGTTCTATAACCAACTGTTTTGCACTTCACTACATAGTATAAAACAAAGTCGCTGTTGCTGTCTGTTTGTTGCTATGTTGTATGTATGCTTGAATCTTTAAAACTACGCAACAGATGTTGATGCTGTTTTTTTAATAGGTAGAGTGATTCAAGAGGAAGGTTTATATGTATATTACTTCACGCTATGACTCTTAGCCTCTGTGAGGTGAGCTGCGGGTGATACCGCTGGGCGGATCGCTAGTAAATAAAAAAGGTCAAAACAATTTTTATTTACTCATAGGTAGTAAACGAAAAGATGGTATAAAACTCTGTGATAACTTAAAGAAAACTTTTTTTAATCAGAAAGTATCTTGTCATTGCCCTAAACATAAAATAAATGATTTCTTCACGTTCCCCCACAACCTTTTCATTCAAGGAAAACCAAAATATAGTTCCACAGAAACAGATTATGAAATAAACAACAAAGCAAAATAAACACATAAATGTTTATCATCAAAACATAGCACCCAGTTAAGATCAAGGCGCAAATAACTTTCATGTCAGATTTCATTTCGTATGCAAACAAAATTAACAGTTCAAAAGGCTCTCATTTACCAGTGGGTCACCGCGAACCCTCAGCTCATTTTTTATGTAGATTACGTCGAAGAAAAGTTTTACAATATCAGTCTGTGACGGGAGTACCCTGCACCTCTAGGGACCTTCCCTGTATTAAATTCGGCAGTATTCTTCTGTCTTCTATTCGAACACTTTACAAGATGCTTGAGCGGCGTGAAATCCTTTAGAGAGGATTTCAAGCCGGGTTCACACTGTTAACCACTGACAGCGCAAACATGAATATCTGTCATGACTTTCTAGATCGTAAATCTATGGATGTAAATTAGCACGTATCAGAATGGGAAGACATGAAACAGAACAGTGATAAAGAACTCGTTTGTGAATAATGTACAAAATATGCAAACAATGCCGATACTGTCACAACTGTCAGTCGTGACTGGTCATCTCTTAGCTGCCACGGTTTGTTAATTCATCTATTAAACTCTTGCTAATTTTTGCTTTTACTCTGGATGCTCTAAATGTGCTCGTTTTTCTACATCGTTCTCATATATAAATGTATAATCTCAACATGAATGATGTATCCATGATTTTGTAAAATATTATGATCCATGGAGTTCATGTTCAAGAGTGTCCATGGAGTTTCTTGCCCATTCTTCTCTATAGAGATCTACGCTTTGAAATGAACAACTACAGTACTTTCACAAGTTATTATGTTTTGTGACTGGGACTGTAGCAGCATCTTTTTTTTTATTTTTTGAATTTATGTATGTACATTCAAAAGTGCCTGTAATGGTCTAATTGAAATAAATGCTTTGAGTTTGAGTTTAACTGTTATTAACTTTCATTCAAAGGTAACTTATGGCAATAAGGTTTAACTTGATGAGTTGAAAAGAAAATGTAACTGCCGAACGGTCAAAAGTGCGTACACGGCTTTACGAAAATACTTAAAACATTTCAAACTGTTTGTTTTTTATCAAAGTACTATTTACATAATGGATAAAGGGTTACCAATTTAATGCTTCTATTGAAGAGATGAGATAAGAGCTGAAATGATTTGTTTCACTTAATGTTTTTGTAACGGGATAGGCTTAGCCCACTAGATTAGATTTGGCGCATGCAAATGTGTATGTCTTAATTTGCGCCTGTGTAGTAATTTAGCCTCAGTCTATACATACATTGTGTCAATAACTTTGATAACGTTACTATGTGCAGCACGTAGAACTAATGAAAATCCTACTTTATAAAATAATAAATGCGAATGTTTCTGGGGATGAATGTATGGATGTTTGATACTTTTTCACGTCAAAACAGCTGAACGGATCTTGATGAAATTTGGCACAGAGTTAGATTATAGTCTGGAATAACACATAGGTAATACTTTATTTCGATCATCACGCGGACGTAGCCGCGGGCGCCAGCTAGTTAGTTATAAACAGTAACAAATCTATGCATTTACTTTTACGTCGTAAACTAAACTCGTTACTTATTCATCTGGAACAAAAGTTAATTCAAAGAGTAACTTTATTTTTTGAGCAATAAAAAATGAGTTTGCCGTATCGGAACACAAGCCCGGCCAAAATGGAACACGTCCAAAAGTCTTGAAATCTCAGCTTACAGGAACTTTACTAGTATTACGTAGTAGAATGTTCATCGTATATCATTTTATATGCTGTGTAATGAGCATAATTTAAATTACAAACCATAATATAGCTAATTTTAAGCCGAAGCTCAGTTTCAAGTAAAATATACGGTTGGCCATTAGCCGTGAGCGGACAGTATGCATCGCATCGTACCAGGATTTTGCATTTCCATCTTATTGTTGCCCTGGCCTCGTTTGGATGCAAATATTTTATAGTTCAAGCCCGAGCGAGCCGTCCCGCATTTTAGTTTCTTTCGCTTCCTGTAATTTGCTTTCGCGATGTTTTTTCTCCTTTTCATCTCGCTTATTCCAATTTAAAATGGAACGTGCATAAAAACCTCGGATATTATTCGACGCATTTTGTGAATACTGGACTGTGGCATTTATTGCGGTTGTAGCAAAATTCATATTCGTACAAATCGCACGCCCGCGATGCTATTCTTGCGATGCATGCCAGCGAATAACCACGCAACTGTCATTTTAATTATACATTTGTAATTCTCAGTTAGGGAATATAGTAGCGATAAAATGCTCATGCTTAAAAATGGATGCGGTCTGTTAGTGGGACATGCATTATGTACAGTGAGGTAGAATACGCAATATTCGGTGACCTGTTTAATTTTTTCGGTTGCCATTATTTTTGTTCCCATTCCCACCATTCCGGTTATACTCTCCCACAAAGCTGGCGTTATGTTTGCAAACACAGTTATGTATAATTGTAAATAATTTACGAGTTTTGCAAATGGTCTTTAAAATTGTGTTTTGATGGTCAAAGCTCAACAAGCGTTTAATATTAGCTTGCTAATCTCGGACTGAAAAATAGAACAGCTTATCATCCGGCACAAGTGAGAGTCTGGTGCAAGTGGGTTAGTAGGTGACTGTGTGGCGATAGATTAACAAACTGCCTCCTCTCGTGGCCCACTGAGGTCTTTAAGCTCAACATTTGCTGACAAACTAGTTGTGAATTCGCTTGGAGTTGTGCTTATCTTAAAACAATCTTGCAGAGAAAAAAGTAGAGCATGATAATGTGAGAATTAAAAAGCGTGAAACTTGAAAGGTTCGTATAAAATATCAAACCATAATTAGGAAAATCTGAAGCGCTTTTGCTAAAGAGCGCTTTTGTTAAATAATTTTATTAAATGTTTTTGAAGAATTATTTCCTACTTACAATTTTTAACATCATGTGATTTCCTGAAATATATTGATTTGTATGATCACAATTATTATGTCAAAAATAAAAAATAAATATTCATCAAAATTAAATAAACTTCTCCTCGCATTTTACCTCACTCAACATAAAATAATTGTGGTAAAAAGTGCCAGCAATTAGTGTTAAAGTAGCTCTCGAGGTACGCACTCGTTCCGACACGGAAGACAAGGGGAGCTGTAAATAAAAACATAACGCTTTTGTAATCACCTGTACAATTTTGTTCTCACTCTTTTTTCGATTTTGTATTGCTGTCTCTACAAGTATTTTACAAACAATCGAAACAGTAGTTAATGGTGCCGATTCTGGAGGACCACCGGATTGGACTAGACTAAAATTAATCACATCAAATTGTATTCCACTCCATTTTAAACATCATAAAAGATAGTCCGATTTAGATTGACAACCAAAGTTTTTGGTGATAAACGTCAATGTCACAATAGTGAGATTGCGATTTTCTCTAAATTGAGAAACCGAACTATTATTAATGCTGTCAAACTATAATGTAGGTTAGGTAGTGTCACTTCAATCAATTTCACAATAGGAAAAGTCGTTTGACAGGAAAAACGTCATTTTAGTGATTTGAATAGTTTTAGTTTAATTTGTGACAACAGAATCGATACCATTGACAATTTTATGTTCAGTTTAGGTTATGCCCACAGTTTCACTAGTGTGTAGTTCAGGAATAACCAACAGGATCGTACTTTGTTAACAAAAAGTGGCATATATGTTACTGTAAAAGCCCGAACTACGGTAAATCTTAAGATTTTCCAGTAAAACCTAAGATTTACCGACATGAGCTGGTAAATGTAAGTATTTATTATAAAGGGACGAATTTTTCGGACTTTTACCATTCCAATTCAGTACATGCTAGGTTTTACCAATGTGGACTGGTAAATGTTGGTTTTAGGAATAATAAGGCGTAAAAAATATTTGATATATTTATCGTTTGGCATAATGTTTAAAACTTCGAATTTACAATGGCATACTTTTAAGATGGCAGAATGAAAGTTAGTATAATAACGATTGGCAGAGTCCAAATTTAGCATTATATCGTTTAGCATAGTGCTCATTTAGAGCGATGGTTATTTGGTATAATTTCACTTTTCATACTATGCAGGTGGCAGAATTTCATTACTTTAATAGGCATTAAGTCTTTAAACTGACATGGTCACTAAAATAATTATTAACGGTTAAAACGGGGTACTTACTATGTTTGTTATTTATTTTGAGTTACCAATATGTTGGCGTAAACTGATACAGTGAGTTACAATTATACAAAAAATATTAAGGCAAAAATAAGATTTTTTGGGAATAAAATAGTTTTTTTTTTTTTTAGTAGGTTACCCGACACTCAAGTATCTAGATAAGGATAATTACTTAAAAAAAAGAAATGGGTAGGTTAGGTTAGGATAAAACTGTGACCCCCTACGTCTAAGTCTAAAGTCTTCCAAAGTATACAACAGCAGTACACAAATACTCGCGTATACTTTGTAATGGCCAAAGTAGCTTTGCTCCGAAATATACAGTGCTAGTCCGCATGCAACTAATCATGTATCAACTATTCAGATTAGGTTAAATTCTAAAAAAAAGGCTAGGTTAGGTTAGGTTAAAACTGTGACCTCCTACGAAGAAACTTCCAGAAACGACTTGCATTAATAGAAAAAAGAGATTGTTTTTAGTAGGTTACCCGGAACTGAACTATTTAGATTAGGATAATTACTTATTGAATTAAATGACATTATTTCAAAGAAATTAATAAATAAAATAAATGGCAACAAATCATGACAAAGATAACTATGAACTTTCTGCAATATAAAATAAATAAATATCTTGGGACAACTCACACACGGCTATCTGATCCCAAGCTAAGCAGAGCTTGTGTTATGGTAACCAGACAACTGATATACATACTATAATTTATAAATACATACATATTATAGATAAATCACACCCAGACACAGAACAAACAATCATGCTCAAATATGACAATTATGTCGTTTAATGATTATCGATATGAAATACATATGCCAAAAGACGATTCTGACTGTAAACTTTCTGCGATATGATGTTTCTATTTTTAAATATTATGATGAAAGTTATGTCTAGAGATGATTCTGACTTACAAAATTATGAGGTTTGAATGTACGTTAAATGAGTGCTGCTAAACAATTTTCTGCGAAATGAAGTTTATGCTATCTGTTGTTATGCAAAATAAAATTATGACATAAAAAGTTCTGCCATTAAGGGTGGACCCAATTATTTTCGACATTTACCGTTCCTTTAATGTTAATCCTAAGATTTACCAAGTGAATGATGGTAAAAGTTCGAATCCCAAACTTTTATGGACATTTACCAATCATAATCGGTAAATCTTAGGTTTTACTGGAAAATCTTAAGATTAACCGTAGTTCGGGCTTTTACAGTAACATAATAATATATACTACTACAAAGTATTTATCTCTATACTCAATTTTGTTTCAATTAAATTGGTATTAACAAACTTTCCAAACCTTTCATCCAAACATACCCATATAAAATAGTAGTAAGATCAATTTTATTCTGATATCAGAATTTATCGATATTCAGCTACATTGTATGTTTAGACTGAAAACCCCAACACAGCTGGGGAAGTTGCATGTTGTTCGAAAGAGATACCGCGGCCCCGGAACATAAAAGGCAAAAGAAGTAATATGAGTGACTTAAGCCCCGTTCCAATAAACAAAAACGAGTCGTTTTGCTTACGGATAGTAGGATTTTGACATAAGTCTCATAGAACTTATGTCAAAATACTACCATCCGTAAGGAAAACGAGTCGTTTTTGTTTATTGGAACGGGGCTTTAGTCAGTAAAAGTCTGAGACTCCCTCCCTCTCACTCCACCAAAAGCGTGGGAAGTTATTTAATGGTTTCTAATCCGTAAAAAAACTCAATTGGGAAAAGGCTAGATAAATGATAAAATTGATGAGACCGGTAAACTCATTTTTTTTATATTTTTAAATGTTTTTTGGTTTCTTTGTTTTTTTTTTAAGGGAACATAATATATAAATGTACAAAATATGTTTAGAAAATAAATAAACTAAAATGAGAATAAGTCATAAAGTGGGGGCCAAAGCTATTGCTATCAACCAGGTACAAATACAGACTACGGGCTTGTACTGAAAAACATCCAACAGCAACTTTTTCGGGTTTTTTAAGGATGTTATTTCCTCTTATTGTTTATCCTCATTTATTTGTTAATAAAGAGAACAATCTACTAATGATAATTATGGTCTAATTTACTTGGAACGAGTGGAAGCAATATCAAAATGAGGAACACAAAATATATTTTCTTTAATTATAATTATACATATCATGTTACATTATTCATGGGCCCAAATTCACGATTATAGTACATTACTGCCGCGGTCTATAATGACTACTTTGCTGGTCGCGCTGATGATGGCCGACAGCGCAGCGTAGCGCAGCTCCAGGCCGACACAGCGCGGTCAGCGTGCAGCACTTGATGGACGAGCTGAGATAAAGGCCGAGACCGTAGGTCGAGGCCTTTACAGCGAGGACAGCAAGGGCTGCAATGATGGCCAAGCTGAAAGGCCTAGAGCGTAGCTAGGCTAGCTCGAGGCAATCATAGCGTGACCAGCGAAGCAGTCATTGTGGGCCAAGGTTTGTATAGTGCTTTACTCAAAAATGCAAGTACCTAATCTAAATAAAACCAGCAAGTAATTTAAATAAAAAATATATTAATCAACTAAAATTTTAATTAAAATGACAATTAAAACGTTGAAACGTCAAAATAGCGGTCGGCAAAACATTGCCGGCCTGTTAGAGCGGCCAGCAAAACTTTGCTGGCCGCTCCTTGAAACAGAACGGCAAGGTCGACTTTGCTCAAACAAGGTTGTCAAAATAATGACAACATTACATGCATTTTTGAGTAAATTGATATTTAAGCTAAATAATGAAACGGAATTCTTTTCTGAATTCGGTATGTATTTAAATACATAACCCTTGCCTAGCTTGCCAAGATTGCAAACCACTTAGACTTCATGATTTACCTTTTTAACGAATTATTGCTGTATAAGGGATGTAACCGTTTATGCGGTGGCCGTAGATACAGTAAAGAAAACACTGAGCGATGACGTTCTAGTCTAGGGTATGCAGGAATCGTGTTCAGAATCCACGATGGAGTATCTTGCATAGCTTGGCTTTTTTTGGTTCACAAATTGCGGCTTCTTTTTCCGAGTACATTCGCTAGGGCTATCTCTGACCAGCTCTCTTGGTGATCTTTCAGGTCATCTCAAAATCTCTATCAGAGATAGCTGAGTGATTATGGTCCTCATTTAAAACTCAATACAGTAGCGCTTTTTTTGCGGATGGGAAATCATCAAATAACTTCCCCCGCTCTGGGCGGAGCGAGGGGAGTGTCAGACTTGTACTGACTAGGACTCACCCATCTTCCTTCATGGCCGCGGTATCTCTTTCAAACAACCCGCAACCCCGGCAGGCGGTGGACCTGGCAGGCCCCTATGCTTTGCAGACATCTCTTTGAAGCACGCACGGAACACTTACGCGCCGCCGTGGACACGGCCTGTCGTCAATAGACGGACGAACGGTGAGCTACCCATTGCTCACCGTGCACAGGTCCGCATCTACGGTGGCCGGGAATCGTCTCGCAGCGCCCGTCTCCCGCAGCCGCATGATGCTACTTTAGGGTACCGTACCTCAAAAAAAAAACGGAATCCTTATAGAATCACTTTGCTGTCCGTCTATCTGTCTGTCTGTCAAGACCCTTTATCTCGGAATTGCGTAAAGGTATTAAGTTGAAATTAAAACCATATAAGTACTTAAGTCTGTGGTACCGTGTTGTGAAATAATAATTTTTTACGCAGTCAAAAGATATGCCCATTTATGTCGCAAGTCAAGTAGAGTTATAACCAATCCCTAGCGGATTGTCACCAATAAAACTGAACGCATGAGAACGTCTAACCCGCGTTCAATAACTGTCAGTGTCATCACTGTTACGAAATACAATACAATCATTAATTCTCAAGCAACTAATTTACATAAATAAATATCTTACAGACAGATTAAAGAAGATATTGTAAATACATCATAATTTTCCTGTCCTCGTCCCATTCTATTTGGGATCGGTGCAACACGTTTCCTTCTTCCATTCTCCCCTAACAGACATCACGGCATCATTTACTCCTTTCTTCTTCATATCATTCTTTACACAATCCCTCCATCGTCTCTTTGGCTCGCTCTCCGTCCATCGACATTCAGATCCATCACTCTTTTAGTCACTTAAAATATAAATATATATTGTAAATACATAATAGTAAATAAACACTTAACAACTATGTTAGTAGCACTACACTATGTCACTGAACTTGTTTTCATAGAAATTTGACCTGAATTAGCCAAAAGTGGAACTTCCTGTCTAGCGAAGCAAAAAATAATTTAAATACTCCATAATGATTCTTCCATTTCTTTTGCGGCGCGATTGTTGAACGTCACGGGAAGCTCACGGTCGAGCCCGACACAAATTAGGGATTTTCCTCTCATTTCGATATTTTGAGCGGCATACCGACCGAAAAATTCTCTGTATTTGTAATTCATTTGAATAATATTTTTGCGGAAGTGGTGGAGGTGCTTTTAAACGACTGTTTGAGCACTTCACATTTTAGTGGATGGTCCGTATATTCATTCAATTCCAACATTTGTAACAATTTTTAGGTTGCAAGAGTATTTTGAGTATTAGGTACTTTTGTACTGTATAGAGTGTTTTTATCTATTAATGAATAGTGAAAATAATTGTGAAATGTTTTTTTTCTCTAGTGGTTCCAGTTTCAACAAAAACAAAAGATTGCAAAATAAAACTATTCCTATCGGTTTGAATGCCACTAATCCAAAAAGCAAGCATTTCAAAAGATAAAGGGGCAACACTGTTCTTATAAAAAAACAACATTTACTCGACTCAACTTTGAGATAATTTAAGCCCTGTAATCCCAAAGTTCGGCCTCTATTTTTGACTTAAAAACTTTTTTAGCCTTCTCAGCGATTGTCAGGGCAACTTAACTACTACTCTTTGCCTATAGAAATATTTTCAGCTTCCACTTTTGTTCCAAAACTTTGAACGACACGCGTGTCAATGTACTTCGGTACTAAAACAATTTCTTTGTGAAAGCTGTCAAAAGTTACAAACACCTGTCAGGGGTAACATTAGCATCGCATTACATTCCCATAAATGTTACACGTTAACTCGTTTGTTCTCTTTATGACGTGCACATTTGCTCGCGTGCCTAAATTAGGCCAAAATTTCTGTCTCCCATGCGGCAAAAACGACCCTTTTATTTCGCCACTTTAACAAGAAGTTGATAAAAATCTATCGTGTGGGCTCGTTGACAAGCCGCCAGACTGGAGGCGCGCCAGAGCATACTGCGATGCAGTTTTTTATATACGCACAGAATTTCCAACGCGAAGTATACTTCGTTTTAATTTACCCATTTTGGCACGTCCCGACGGAACTGCGGATCATTTGTATTAGGAATACGGATAATATGATCCGAGAGGCGACGACTAAATTACTCGACGCCCCTCGAGAGTTAGTCGTTTGCGTTATTATGAGCCTCCACGAAAGCCTTTAGTTCCCTCTGTAAACATAAAGCTACGGGTATATTTCGGAAAAATAATTACACAGTATGAATAAATTATCTTTATCGCCGATTCGTGTCGTATTATTTTGTGCGATACGCATTTTGACTTTTATTTTTATTTGCAATGCTGTGCGATTATCACGTATCTGTTTTATCTCGTCTCACATAAAAACTCGGTCAGTTACGTAAATGCAATTCAAAATGATTGATTTCCTGGTGTTTTGATTGAAAACACATTCAAAATTATTATGAAAAGTTTAAAATACAATTTCGCATATAAAAGCCTTCTAGTTAAACGACTTTATGATTTACTTTAATTAAGTTCTTAAACATGGTAAAATATCAAATAATTCGAAAAATTACTTATATTTTGATGTCCGCAGAATATTTAAAATGTTATTGAAGCGACTTCGCGTCACGTAAATAAATAAAAGAGAATTTAATGACGATATAATATGAAACATTCCTCATTCATTATTATTTCATTCTTCATGGAACATTCTGTGTCTGGAATTAATGAAGATTTACCTTTACTATCATGTTTTTGTGACTTTAAAGACTAACTAAAACCAGAAAAAATGAAAATTCTTTTAGCATTACCATCAAATTCCTCAAACTGAAATGTTTCCAATAAATAGTAATAATTTTAATTCTTTCCCCAATTCTAAATTACAGAACTGTATAAACGAGAACATTGACTTCCAACTTAAGGGAAAGCACTACGGAATCCGTACAGGGTTTTGTACACAAGGGACCATTTCCTTATCCGAGCGGCCGACAAACTGTAGCGAGATGTACACTTAATTTGATTCCGTAATATATAGGCCGTTTAGAAGATTTCTTGGCGGAGTAACGTTGTGTTGTTTCAAGATTAAAACAATTGATGTTGAAAGGTTTTTAAGGAAAAGGAATATATAATACGCTTTATTATTATAAGCACATCAAGACATAACTGTTCTGTATAGTATACTCTTATTCACTGTTATCTCACAATTATAATAATTTTCTCAAATGTATTGTATTGTTGTCAAATAATAAATAATTGAGCAATTTTCGTCGAGTTTGATAGCTACTCGTAATTATATTGTCTTTAAACAACACGCCAAACACAACATTTGGTTGAATTATTATAATAACGCTAATTTGACCTTTATCACAGTAATTAATTCTAAAACACTCAACTACCTAATAATATCTAAACCAATATTAGATAGTGCTTTTAGGAACTCATTATTTCTAATGTTTTGTTAGAAACATGTGGTTATTGCTCCAAGTTATTATTATACCTTTGTGAATTATTAATTACACAGTTTTATTTGAATTCTGACTAATATGAATAATACATGTTTAAATGATAACAAAGGCCAACATAGCGTTATTAATACAACATGTGAAGTTAAAACAGTGAAATTAGACAAGGCAAAATAAATAATCCTTACTAATATTATAAAAGCGAAAGTGAGTTTGTTTCTTACGTCTTCACGCCTAAATTGCCAAACTAATTTTGATGAATTTGGTACAGAGATAGTTGGGACCTTGGAGACGAACATAAGGCTAAAAAAAAGTGAGAAAAAGGGGAGAAAGAGCGAAAAAACGGGGAGATTAAGATATTATTTTTTCGATCATCACGCGGGTTAAAGTTAGCGTTAGCCCAAAGTAACTATGCCACGCAGACAAAGTCGCGGTCGAAAGCTTGTGATTATGTAAGACTAAAATCACTTCTTGTGTGTGTAATGCGAATTGAGGAACAAAGGGTTCAATCGTCATAATTTTGAATACATAATAATATATTTACTCTAGAGAACATCACGAATACGGAGCGACTACGGGGTGGGGTTTTAATTTAGTGAAAAATAATATTTGTCTCGTCATCTCGTTAGCACTTTAAAGCAGTTGTCATGCGAATATTTAGGACATTTGGTAGAAACAAAGAGTTTGCCTAATCAAAGTTAGTATTGCCTGTTAGACTGCTGTAAAGATTATTAGGTAAAATAGGTATTGAAGAATCTTCCACAGTGTAAATGCGATGTTCCTAATCAGTTGATGTCTCACTTGCTGGAGTTCCTGAAGTATCCCAACACTTTCCCTTTAAAGGTACCTAAAAACGCGATTAACGTGCCTACATTCCTTGCCTCAGAAGAAGTCGTACCATCGACATGAAATATGAAGGTCGCTCAGGCATCAGGAGATGTACTTAAGGTGAGACTACCTTAAGTGTTAGATGGTGAATTGCTTTGTATGCAGTTTGTATACCAGCAGTAACTCCTAAAAATGAAACTGGCCTAGAGTAGTATGTCGTTTCATTTAAAAAGAGACCAGCTTATACTGGTTTTGTTACCGCAGTCGTACCAGTTTACCGTAGGATCATGAAATATGGAGCAGTTCAAAATTCGAAGCATTTTCTAAAAAAACAAACAATCAAATATGTTTAGGAGATCATACAACAGAGTATAAAGTTCCTCAATACACATTTTTTTTTGCGGATGAGAAATCGTCAAGTAACTTCCCCCGCTCTAGGCGGAGCGGGGGGGAGTGTCAAACTTGTACTGCCTTTTTTTTTTTTTTTTTTTTCGGGTGGGAAATCATCCAATGATTTCCCCCGCTCTGGGTGGAGCGGGGGGGCATGTCAGACTTGTACTGACTAAAACCCACCCATGTTCCTTCTATTGCCCTTTACGTTCCGAGGCCGCGGTATCTCTTTCGAACAACCCGCAACCCCGGCAGGCGGAGGCTCTGGCAAGCCCCTCTGCTTTGCTGACTCTCTTTGAGGCGCGCGTGAAACACGAACGCGCCGTCGACACGGCCTGTCGTCAATCGACGGACGGACGGTGAACTACCCATTGCTCACCGCCCACAGGCCCGCATCTACGGTGGCCGGAAGTCGTCTCGCGGCGCCCGGCGCCCTGGGCGTCTCCCGCGGCGGCTGGGTTGGCCTGATGTTCTCTCCCTCAAACGCCCGGCCACCTCCTTTGCTAGCATTACTGCTTCGCAGAAGGTGGTGACCGCTTCCCATTCCCTCTCGCTCCGGACCATGGCCTGAACCAGGGCCGGACGCGAGAGATCGCCGCCGCCGATCGCCTCCACGAGGGCACGGCGGAGCACCGCCGTGCCCTCGTGGAGGCGATCGGCGGCGGAGATTTGGCGGTCTGCCCAAGCTGGGCAGACCGCCAAACTTGTACTGCCCAATACCCATCCATGTTCCTTCTTTTGCCCTATATGTTTCGGGGCCGCGGTATCTCTTTCGAACAACTCGCAACCCAGGAATACTCCATTTATAAAGGAGACTCTATCGAACAGACGGATAATGTGTATGGTGGGCAACTGCCCGTATTTCTTGTCCGGTATAAGAATAAAGCCTTAAGTACTGGACAATTTTACTAGTGCGATTAAGAATTTTGATGACAGTTCTTCATTTGTGTAATATCTTGCTGAAGAATTTATCGTTTGTAGTGCTCCAAATGATAAGTTATCCGAATAAACATTCTTATTATACTTATCGTCTAAGCTCCCAAAAAGGTCAAATGAATGTCACGAATGACAGCGAAATCGTTGGCTCATCATAAATAAAGCAGGGTGAAACAAAAGGTTCCTAGGGAATACTCACTACGAGTAGTAATTACTGCCGGATTAACTAAGCTGCAATTGATTTCGGAAGCTTCCATTCCACAATCACTGTGTTTCGACTATTTGATTTGAACGTGATGCTGTGTTATTCTGATTTAGACGAGTACGATTGTTGGAATTTTCAGGGTATTTGGTTGAAATTCTACCTGCGTTCAGCATATTTCATGTGTGTGTGTCGTTGGTAAGTTCTGTGGTTAAGTTATCATTAGACATTGGATTATATGCATACTAGCTTCCACCCTCGACTTCGTCCTCCGCGTGGCATAGTTACTTTGGGCTAACGCTAACTTAAGTTACTAACCCGCGTGATGATCGAAAAAAATATATTTTTCTCTCCCCTTTTCTTCCTCTTTCTCCCCCTTTTCTCACTTTTTTTTAAACTAGTCTTTGTCCATCTCCAGGATCCTAAATATCTCTGTACCAAAATTAAATAATCAAAATTAAATAATATTTAAATAATCGGTTTGGCAATTTAGGCGTGAAGACGTAACAAACAAACACACTTTCGCTTTTATAATATTAGTAAGTATGCATTTCCGCATTTGCAAATAAATAAAACGCTATTTTAAACCCTTTTCTTTAATACCCTTATTGCATATTTTAGTAATTTTTAATCGACATGCTGTTTACAGTAGTTAAATGTATTCAGCGCGCTGCATTGCGCTGTTACATGTGTAAAATCGGCTTTTTTTTATAATTCACGGCACCACTCAAAGCCTGCCTGTAAAGAGTTTCTGTAAAAATGGCACCAAATATCAAGTCTGTCTAGGGCCTCGGTATCCCTTTCGAACGAACCCGTAACCTCAGCAGACAGTGGCCCTGGCAGGCCCCCCTTTGAAACGCGTGTGGCACAAAATGAAGGCTTAAAAGCTGCTGATGACATTCACCTTTAAACTTTTTAGAAATCCAACATTCTGTTATTTTCAGGCGATGTTTTCCTAGAGGTAATCAGATTCTGTCACTTACATGAAGACATTAAACTTTCCTGTACTTAAAGTATTTCAGTAATGAAAACTACTCGACACATCATGCTTCAGCTATTTAGCTCAGGATCAAAGATTACGCAAGTTTAAAAACTCACGAGTAGGTGAGTACGTACGTCAAGGTAATCTGTCGTTACCCATTTTGCTTCAATATTGAATCGTTAGGCCAAATTGAATATTAGGCGGTTAAATTTTTATTCGTCTATTATCAAAAGAAAAGCTCAAAACCGTTTAATGATAAAAATGGTACAATCTTTTGAGGATTTTCATTATTAGTTTACGTCTAGAACAGTTTAATTTTCAGGATAAACTGAAACGTTGGAAAGTACAAAAGATGTCAAGCTGCCTCGGACTTTTTGCTGTTGCCTATAAACAAAATAATATTATAAAGAAACTCTTTTCTTATTAACCTAATTGTTTTTAAGCGCCAATAAAACTGGCATAATGGCCATGTTGCTCTGAGTTTCGAACTGGGTAGAACGAATTTGATGTCTCGCGTATGGTTTCTAAAAGTAATGGCCATACATCACGTAGACTACTTACTTTTTAAATATCCTCTTCTACCCCACGGCTGGACAAAGGTCTTTCGCGTGGCCTTCCAGTTTCAGAATACTAACGTAATAAATACATTATTAACTTAAATTTGTAGAGAAAACAGTTTAAACTTTTAAAAACTGTCTAATTGCCAGATATATTTTCCAGCGACATCATACTGTATGAATAGCTTACACATCATCTTGCATTGATAAGACAAACCAAACAATACTTTATTTGTGAATGCCAGCTAGCTCTAGACTTTCTTCTTTCTTCAGTCATATCTTTCAGCGACACTTTTCTACTATTTTAGCGTGCAAACGAAATACATTTATTATAGGTTGAAATTTTCGTAGATGACTTATTTAATTCAGTTTATGAATGGGTAACCAATGTACACCATGACTCCTCCATCCTTGGAAAGCAAGCTGTCATATCTTGCAAAAATCAATGTGAAAATATTATATACATGGGCACTTGTAAAACATCGAGAAAAGGTGCACGATTCGGGATTGGTCCTTTCCTATGGATAAGAACCGGCAAGAAACTCCATGGTTATGCTTTCAAAAGCATTTAGTTTTCAAATGTTGTTGTTACAGCGTTAGTACTTAAGTATGGGAGGACAGCGTAGGCCCGACAGTAAGTCATTGTCTTCCTTTACAAAATGTAAAATAAGAAGTTAACATTTTGACAGTCAATACGAGTAGTCAGTCAATCTTATCAAGTAGTATTGTGTTTACTCAGTGTATGGAAAACTGATAGGCGGTTAGACCATGTTAAATACTGACTTGTCATGAAGCTGGTCTCGGTAGAGAGATTTCTCAACGGCATTTTAAAGCCAAGGGCCCATGGACGACATAAAAACTGTGGTACCAAGTTAAGCACTAACCACACGATAAATAAAGGAGTTCCCTTCGGTTAGACTGTAAGCTGACCACAACATATTTATTTGACGATTATGATGTCGTCGATCAAATAGAACAATGATGATTCGAACTATATTGTAGTACAGACTACAATATCAATGCTTTATCCTTTCGGGGATTCTACGTGATAATTGGTTGGCGTGGATGAACGTCGCAGGGGACGTGTTCAATTGTATTATATGTGATATTATTATATATAGAATGCTTCCAAAACGAACATTTCATTTGATGTAATTTAAATAATAGTCAATGTCATAAAACGATACAGAGAAGCTTGAGTAGAGTGTTACTCAAGTCATTAGATATCTCTCGACTTATTTCTTTTCTATTAGAAGAGAAAAGGTTTGTAACTTTGGTAGTGTTACTCAAGTCATTAGATATCTCTCGACTTATTTCTTTTCTATTATAAGAGAAAAGGTTTGTAACTTTGGTAGTGTTACTTAAGTCATTAGATATCTCTCGACTTATTTCTTTTCTATTATAAGAGAAAAGGTTTGTAACTTTGGTAGTGTTACTCAAGTCATTAGATATCTCTCGACTTATTTCTTTTCTATTATAAGAGAAAAGGTTTGTAACTTTGGTTGTAGAATATGTAATCTCAGAAACTATTCATCTGATTTCGAAAATTCTTTCACACATTATTTCACAATTGAAAGCTTTACTCTTATCTACCGAGTGTTGTAGGATATTTTTACTAAAAGATTTAAGCGAGCAAACAGCGGTAGCGACTTCCTTTTATCCTATGTTAAGACAGAGCTGGATAACAACAACCATTGCCATAAGGTCGGTCTCCAAAGTCAAGCCGCGCTGGCCTAGGTTGGTTCTTGGATAGGTTCCATTACATTCCTAGTTTACTCCGTGCCTCGGAAAGCACGTTAAGCCGTTGGCCCAGCTGTCATTTATAGATCTTTGTGACTAGTGTTAGTCAGAATTCTGAAAGTCTTACCAAGGGGGTCAAATAGGTAGTAGCTCCATGGTAAAGTAGTTCTATTTAGCTGCATCTGATTAGAAAGGAAACCCGACCTTAACATAGTTCCCATAGTGGTTTCTATTGATTAAACCTGTTATATTTTACTCTAGCACTGGTGTTCTTAGTCGTGATGAGAACTTGGTCAAAATTTGACACGGTATAGCTCAACTTGATCGAAACGTTCGATTATTCTCAACATGAATGATGTAATCAATTTGTGTTTGTAACAATATTTTGACTTTAAAGACTATCCATATAGTTTCATGTCTATTTTATTTGACATTCATGGTATATACTTTGAGGTTGAATTAATGATCACAGATCATGCTTTATCACCATTTTTCGGCCAGTATGGCCAACAAACAGTCCGTAAAATCTATTTACCTATTGAAACACCTACGTTTAGACAAAATCCTTGATAACACAGGTTCAAAAAAAAGTCTAGCAATAACTTCCATTGAATATTTCATGCATAAATTCATTGCCGCTAAAACCCAAGAGGGGTTGTTTTACGAATACTTATTTATACATCAAAATGGTTTAAAATTGCAAACGAATTTACATAGCTAGGAACAAGTTGGGACGTTTGTTAACAGGTCAGTTAACTGTCCCAAGAGTTATTAACTTGTTTCAGGACTTCAGCGTTCTGTTTACTCTTTCTGTGTAGAGGTACTCTAAAATGGTATTAACTGTTTGCAGTTGGGTCGCATACAATTATTGTGTGCCTGACAAAAACTCTAAACCAACTAAAATCCTGCCTGAATTTGTTATATTCATTCTGCGTTGTCCACGGCAGAAAATAGGCCTTTTTTACGAATGGGAAATCATCAAATAACGTCCCCCTCTAAATGCGTAGCGGGGGTGAGTGTCAGACTTTTACTGACTAAAACACACCCACGTCCCTTCTTTTGCCCTTTATGTTCCAGGGCCGCGGTATCTCTTTCGAACAACCCGCAACCCCAGCAGGCGGTCGCCCTGACATCTCTTTGAGGCGCGCGTGAAACACTAACGCGCCGTTGACACGGCAGAAAATAAACCTCCATTTTAATTTTCTAATCCTCTCTATACATACCTTCTGTGAACTTACCCTCCTTCAGACATCAAGTTATCTTCTGATATCTTTGGTTAAAGAATGCCATGATAGTGCTGGACGTTTTTAAGGCTTCCTATTCATACATACAATTTTGCGGAAAAAACAGCATAACCAAAATCAAAACACCAAGCATACAATTTGTATCATAACTTTATTTACGTATCCCAGTTAAAATTTACATTAAATACAATAATAAAAATCATAAAAACTTAAAACAAAAACAACAATTTCGTGACACTGTACATTTATATTTAAAAGATGATGTCGTGCAAAGAATTGACGTTACCTTAAGTGAAAACACAGCCATAGATTAACGCCTATTTATTAAAACTATTAATTTACTTTTTTTTTGTAGAACTAATTGAATCAAAGAAGCTTAACACAATATTTTTTAGGCAAACAACAAATTGAAGGGTCTGGATAGATTTTAACGAATTAGACGTTTTATGGACGGGTCCACATCAATAAATAATATTGGTTTAGTAAAGACGCGTTCGGGGTTATTCCATCATTAACATTGAAAAGGCTTCAAACCTATATAACGTTTCATTTATTTCTGGGTCGGGTATTAAAAACTGTTACTAGTTAGTACCAAGTTTTAGGGCTCAGGTAAAAACAACGGTCACGTTATTTAAATTAAGAAGTAACGCAACTACTGCCAATAATGTCATTTTTGTTTATTTTAAAATAAGAATTTGAATTTTTAACTCTGAGCCCGTATGCACAATATAAGTATGACCTCTTTTACGTGTGAAATATGTAAACATATATTTTTTGAAAAACATCAAATTTCGTTTTACAACTTACATTAATTTTATAATTAATTATCTATCAACTTACCAACAAATTCACTTTATACATTTTTGATGATTTCATTAACGTTTCAGAAACGTACAAAAAATAATTATTTTTTCGCGATATATCATGAATGAGGTCTAAGTTAAGTACCATTTTATTTAGTTTTTTTTTTATTTCTTTTTAGTTTTTCTACTGAGTTCTTATTCTAGCCAACTTTAGCGACTTCTTCGTTCATGTATTTGTTATCTTTATGATTGAAAGCTCGCTGTTTTTTTTTTTATAAATAATATTTTTTCTATAATGTTTTTTTTTATGGATACTATGGCATTTTAACATTTAATTTGAACATTACTTTAACAAAACACTTTATTAATCAGTTGGATTGTCTCTCCTAAAAATCTTTATATAATTTAAACACGTCTATTATTTCATGAAGTGATTGGAGATCAGTCTCTTACAAAAGCAATGAATTTCTAGAATTTTCTTCACCAGCTTTCAGTTTTGATACATTGTAGGTACTAGGAGCTTAGTGCCAAACTTATTTAGGTAGGTACGAACAAAACTTGTTTTTCGTTAGTTTTGTATACACAGTTACAGTTTCGTATGTTACATACAGGCCCTTCCTGATATTATCTACACTTATAACTAGTATCACCAAACAATATTTCACACCGAATCTCATAAGCTCGACAACCTTGATATTTCATTATAAGTCAGTAATATAATTGTTGCTATTAGCACGCCTGTATTGACTACTTTTGTACCTGAAACAATGCAAAAGAAATTATGAGTAACAAAGTAAACAAGTATTATAAATGTTCCAAACATTTGCATCGAGTAGGTATTGAAGTTTTGTATGTATATATACATACTATCCTACTAATATTATATATATAAATGTGCATGTTTGTGAGGATAAATGAATGGATGGACTCTTTCACGTCAAAACGGCTAAATCTAGATGAAATTTGGCACAGAGGTAGATTATAGTCTGGAATAATACATAGGATACTTTTTTTTCGTTATCACGCGGGCGAAGCCGCGGCCGCCAGCTAGTAGTTAATAAATACATTGAATTCCTTAGTAACATAATTCACTTAGGTACATTATAATACCTAGAAACGACACATCAAAGGGATTTGGATCTCCAAATCCCTTTTGGACCATGGACTGAACCAGGGCTAGACGCGAGAGGTCACCACCGCTTAAAACCTCTACATGTTGCTATTTTTGCACTGGTAATCATTCTAGTATGCTTTGACAAAAGGGCCAAAAGCTTGTGTGTGATTTAAGATCTTGAACCATGACCAGAGCAGAGCTATCAAAGCTGAACTGACATGTACGCTTTGATGTATAGACCACTATAAAAGCTGTGCAGAGATAGGGTGCGATCTCCAGTAATGGGGTGCCATTGCCATTTTGATAAATCCTTACTAATATTATAAATGTGAAAGTGAGTTTGTTTGTTTTTTAGTTACGTCTTCACGCCTAAATAGCTAAACCGATTTTGATGAATTTTGGTACAGAGATAGTTGGGACCCTGGAGACGGACATAGGCAATTTTTTTATTTTTTAAACGTTGAGAAATGAGGGAGAAAGAGGGAAGAAAAGGGAAAACTTAGATTTCCTATTAGAATAAATAAGGCACAAGGTCAAAAATTACAGGTAGCAGGTAACTGCGAATCAGGAAAGGGGAAATGTGTTACCCCGAATTTAACGCGAGCGAAACCGCGGGCAAAGCTAGTAAAAAAAACATGAATATTTTCGCCAAGCCAACGAATCCATAGAGCTGGCTCAGCTTAAAATAATTGACTCAATTGCATTATTTTCACGTAAATGTTAAATGACCAATATCAAATGATGTCATTAATGAGCTTATCGCTTTCCCGTTTCAATCCCATGCGGTGAAAATATTCATAGGTAATCGTATATTTTTACTAACTGAAAACTAGTTATGTACACACACCCACAACTGGCATAAAACCGCAATTACTTAATATACCAGAAATGGATGGATTGTGTAAGGAATGATATGAAGGAGAAAGGAGTAAATGATACCGTGACGTCTGATACCGTCAGATAGGCAGTCGCTTCGTGTAAAGTACTGGTTTTCAGCTGCATCTGGTGAGACTGGATGTAGACCCCAATATATTTGGAAAAAGGCAGATGATGAATTTTTATCTGTGTACCTTTTAGTTCACATTTACAACAAATAATTAAATGAAGAAATCTACGATCATAACATAACAAAAACTTTCAGCAATCATCGTTTACTTTTGATGTTGACTGTACATAACTCAAACGGTCTTATAGCCACAAACTTTTGATTAAAAAATGTACATAAAAGTCTAGATTCTTATTGAATCGTAAATTCTCAGAATATCTGATTTAAGCGAAAGTTTCAGTCCATTATACGAACTTTTTAGGAATTCTTTGCAATGTGAGTTTAACTTTACTGTAACCACTGCCAAATAAACTTTCAAACTACCTACATGTCCATACATTAATGTTTTTCTGTTTAATTGGTTAAACTCACATCCTTTATATATTATGGGTCGAAAACGCCACCACGAGTGAATAAAATAAAGTACGTTTAATGTAGGCTAAACTAAACAAGGCTAAATTGCTAAGAAATCTTCTTGCTTGGCAAACTTTTTGAAGGGTGGAAACTAAAAGGAGGTTACTTACCACTATTATTAGACACATATTTAGACAGTTGCGTGCGCGAGTGTATAGTGATGATAGTGTTTGCGTCCCTCACTACAGGGGGCTCCACTAGTAGAATAGACTCGCATCGCACGCGCATCGACCCGCTTGCGGTGGGGGGCACGCGCACGCGCAGAACACGCCACGAGCGGCGGAGTCCGCCCGGCTGGTTACCTGTCACTTCAGTCTTCTGCCAGGCTTCGGGCTGTAAAGAAGTTGGTGGTTATTCAGAGATTATCATAAGGTGTGGTGGAAATCATTTTGTAATGGCAAACATAGCATAAGAAGTCAGAACATAATATGACTATCTGAACAGGAGATGGCAATCAAAACATTCAATAGCAACAGGAATATAGGATGACAACCCTAGTATTAAATGGCAATTAATCATATTAGACTTCAATCAAATTATAACATAGCTTTTGGAACAAGAGATGCCAATCATATTAGATGACAATAATCGGGGGAAGAAGTTATGATACGACGAAAACTGGCCAGAAAGTAAATTGCGATTAAATTTAGTAAGTGATCTTCGAGAATTTTAGAAAAAATTGGATACAAACATTAATTACTAATAACATACGACATCAATACACCAGATAAGTCGATTGGACTTTTAATGGATTATCCTAGAGTAGTGGACAGCGGCATTATTAAACTAATGAAATAATTCCCCACTGCAATCTATTCGGCTACCATACGCCCAGATTACAATTTAATTGAAGCGACGGATGAACAAAATTTAATTAAGTTGTGTACAAAATATTAGTTTGATGTTAAAGTTAATTTTGGGCATGTCAAATAATTATAGAATTACTCAGTACCAGGGTAATAGTGGACAGTTGTTATGCATGAAGTAATGGAACAGCTGCACCTGGTCCGTCTGGACGCCTATCTCAAAACTGTTGGGAAAAACAAAATGGAGGATGACGTCTTTGTCCACAAATTTTACAGAATGTGTACACTATCCAGATTTAAGATGTTTAGGGGTGATGATCACCAAACTGAACAACTTTCTCAACGGAACTAGTATCCTAATCGCGAAAATATCTGAACCATACCAAACCACCACTTCATACTACCACATACCATACCTATACCGTACAACATTTCTAAACGCACTCGATCCTTATGTATGGGACAGCTAATTATCTTGTCGTGATTACGATGTTGGTTCCATGACCAAATTTGTTCAGTTTGATGGTTCATGTTCATACCACAAATATGATCACCCATTTCTGAAACAGACTGAATAGAAAAATGCACTATTTTTTAAAGAACCACTACAATTTCTGTTAGGACGAAGAAAACGTAGGTGTTGAAGGTACGCAGTTAATGATAAATTCTATTCTGACTTAAATCCTGTGATCGCTGATGAAGCTGCGTCTTATTCAACCGGGTGCAAATTCCTGGCAATACAAATCCATCTGATGCATTTAAAGCCTTCTTATAATTCTCGTTAGTGAGAGCACTATATAGTAAGTCTACATGTGGCGTTCATTATCTTGGATTAAGTAAATCCTTACTAATATTATAAAAGCGAAAGTGAGTTTGTTTGTTTTTTTGTTACATTTTCACGCCTTAATGGCTAAACCGATTATGATGAATTTTGGTACAGAGATAGTTGGGACCCTGGAGACGGACACAGGCAATTTTTTTTTAAGTAGAAGAAAAGAGAAAACTTAGCTTTGGTATTACAATTTAATAAGGCGCAAGGGAAAAAACTACAGGTAGCAAATACCTGCAAATTAGGAAAGGGGAACTGTCTTACCTGAATTTAACGCGAGCGAAGCCGCGGGCAAAAGCTAGTAAGTTTATGTGTGAAGTGTAGTCAATACCATAGTATAAAGAGGGGAAGTACGATAACTTCATACAAACGCGTAGCGCGCGGCTTGTATGTGTGCGCCGTAGTATCTATGCGTCGCCGCACGCACACTAAACAAAATCTCGGCTCCTTTCGCGCTGCGCCAGTCGGGGCTAACACTGCACGAGGTTCGCGCGTCACGGCTTTTCGGCACCGCTAAACGAATAAAAAATGTCTGATAACCGCGGGAGAAAGTATTGCTGTGTGTTTGGGTGTCTTAATAATTCATCAATTCCAGAATTGTCTCAGTTCAAATTACCTATTGAACAGGAAAGGTAAGCTACTCACTTATTCTAGCATAATTCAATTTTTTACTTCATAATGAGATACCTACCTACCTACTGACTTCTTTTTGTTGTATTAGCATATTAGTTTTCTATCACACAGAGGAAGTAGAATAGAATAGAATAGAATATACTTTATTGCACACCAAAATCTACGAAACAAAACTGTTTTACAAAAAGATGTTAAATCTATGGTTACAATGGCGGTCTTATCGCTAAGAAGTACCGCGAGTTATCGCGAAGTAGGTAGGTAGGTAGGTCTACTTTCCCACTAGAATGTTTGTACTTTTGATCTGTCAACTGATTTACCGCTATTGCTTTGTTTACGTTTAGTTGTGCCGATTTCTCAGTATTGTAGGTATATTAACTAAGTACCTAACTACCCACAGTTATGAAATCGTAATTAAAAATAAGTTATTGACTAATTTTAAATTATATACAACATTATTTTTAGTATATGCGAAACCTGAATATAGTTTGTTCAGAATAAGTAACTGAATCGATTCCAATAGTTTTTACACCATGTTATATTTTGTCCCAAAAATATTAATAAAAGGTTACGAGTTGGACACTTAGTAGGCATACGAAATCATACGGCGCGCAACAAGGTCACGGCAGGTCAAAGCGACAGTACCTACGTGCGGCGTAGTTTGTGCCGCTCCGTGGCCGTGTTTTTGTACGGACAGCCAGGTTAAATAACAAGCTTATAACTTAAAAGCTTATAACTTAAAAGTGACAACCCTATGACAGTAGGCAATTATATCGCGAATTGGGCCGGAGATAACCTACTTCCCCTCTATTTACTTTGTCAATACGCGCACTGACGTTTTGTTTTCTTTATTTTTGAGCTTCCAGTGTAACCGGATGTAGCTGAAGCTGAAATCAGTATTTTACTCGGAGCGTCTGCCTGCTTGATGTATATTGGATAATACGATACCCCTAAGTCTAACTGGTGGTCAGAATTAGGAGCCACTGATTAACTGTAACGACTGGCAAAGAAATACAATTGATAGCCGGGGACAACGGCTTAGTGTGCTTTCCAGGGCACGATGAAACCTCGATATACGGTGGCCATACATAGACCAATCTGGGCGACCGTGGTTTAACCTGAAGATCGACCCTTGTGGCTATTATTATTAAGCCGCGATCTCCCAATAAAGCCCGATATTAGAGTTGGTTTTAATAACAATTGTTTCACTGTGCAAACAAACTTTGACATTTGAACAAATAAACAGTAAAAGTAATTTCCACGCATTGAATGATGCTATGATTCGCTTTTACATAAAATATTGTACGATTTTATTTTTAGGGATAGGTACGTTGAGTTGAGATTTATCGTTTAGTTGTAACGACGGGTTCCGGTAAACAATTTAATTCATTTAATTAGATGCATCGGATGTTAAGATATAATGGGTTCACACTTTTGGATTTCTTGTTACAAAAAAAATATGTTTAAAATATTTCGACATTTAATATGTAAACACTGGACGATGACGCTAGTATTGCCTTCAAACCGTTGCCAGAAGTAATATGTACATAGTCATTGTGTATAATTATGATGATGGATGATTATTGTTATAAGCTTTGACATGTTTCATAAAAAATCAAATCAAATAGTTGTTTTTTTTTACAAAATGTTGCCGCAAACTAGGAATTTCTCCTGTATCGTGGGTTATACAAACATTTAAACTCATATACACAAACAGCCATACCCGGAATAACTATCTTTAGGCTATACAAATATTTGTTCTGTGTGGAGATTGAACCCGCGACACGCAGCGCGACAGTCGATCGCACAGCCACTGCGCTAACCGTGGTGTATATATTTACTAACGATATTGGATTGTACTGATCTGACAAATAAATAAAGAAAAAATAAAAATAAGTGCCCGTGTATAAAAATGTGGTGTAAAATATTTTGATTTTGATGTTGTCCTGTTCGAGTTTAAATAAATACTTTTTCTTTTGTTTATTTTTATAATAATATCCATAGTACATGTTGCATAAATCCCAAGCTTATATTGCCAAAATCCACCTCACTAGGACAGGTATACTGAAAGCCGAATGATTGTATTATCCGATTAAAATACATCCGATATATTTTTATATTCCAGCAAACATCCCTTAAAAGGATTTAAATGAAAAACAGATTTTTTTGCAGATTATTTTGTTGCTTCATTTTAAAATTTTCGTCTTCTAGTTTTAAATTATTCCTCTCTGTACGTGAAGGCCTTGATGTGTTCAAATTAGTACTCAATACTATTGTTTAAGAGGGTGAGAGCCTGGAGATCTGTCATACAGGTCCCGAACCCATTATAGACTCCAGCTCTCACAAAGGTTACAAATCTGATTTGACATAAGATGACATGAACCAAAGAATGTATGTACCTTTTTGAGAGAAATAAATCTATTCTATTCTAAAAAAAAAAATTGGTGTTGTCTTGTGTGAGTTAAATAAATAGAACTATTTCTTTTGTTTATTTTTATAATAATCCATAGTGCATGCTGCATAAATCCTAAGCTTATATTGCCAATATCCACCTCACTAGGACAGGTATACTGAAAGCCAAATGATTGTATTATCCGATAAAAATATATCCGATATTTTTATATTCCAGCAAACATCCATTAAAAGGATTAAATGAAAAATCTAAAACCTGGCTACGGGAACATTGATTTTGTTAGGCCCCGTCGCCTTTGTTATTGAGATGAATGGGACAACATTTTATCAAAAATATGTTATGTGTGAATGATTAGGTACCTAAAAACTCGATTTGTAATATTTTGCTCTCTATATTTGTGAAATATAGTACCTATTATTTTTTGAACGATGTACGATACCTGGTTGGGTTGGTACATCACGCAAAAATCGTAAATGTCAAACAATGAACAAATTATATGTATGTCAATACTATTTGCTAGGTCATTGGCCAAGATTTCATATTGCCCCATTTGCACAATCATTATTATGAGCCTATATAACAATATAGGCTCATAATAATGATTAAAACTAGAGGAAGGTAGACCTTTGCCCTGCATTGGTGTTGCGATTGTCACGTTGTCTTCTTTTGCCTTTTAGTGTCCACTGAGTGGTTATTTTTGCTCATTGCATGCTCCAACATGCGGCAGATGTAACCAGCCCTGTTCTATTTGAACCTAGCAGTTGTGAGGCTAGTATCAGCTATTTGGGTTTCGGAGCGAAGTATGAAGTTTCTGATGCGGTCCGTTAGTTTAACACACAGTATACAGGACGACACGGTTGGCGCGACGACACGGTTGGCGCAGTGGCTGAGTGATCGACTGCTGCGCACGGAACAAATATTTGTATGGCCTACAGATAGTTGTTCCGGGTCTGGCTGTTTGTGTATGTGAGTTTAAATGTTTGTAGACGCGCCCACGATACAGGAGAAATTCCTAGTGTGGGGCAACGTTTTTTTTAAATAAAAAAAAAGTATTTACTTCGCTACATAGTTCGTTAACAGACTCCAAGTGCGGACGATTTATAAGCGACCATGTTTGCGCTCCAAAGGTGAGGTCACCCTCACCTTTGGAGCCACCTTTGGAAACGAAAGCTCATGGACATTCTCTCCACAGATAATGTCCATGAGCTTTCGTTTTAGGAGAGCTCAGTAGCTCTTCCTGGTAGTCTCGGTACGTCGAGCAACTTCTTTATCTTGTTTTGCCTGGAAGAAGACTATCTATATCTATATGCCTATACTATAACTATATGCCAAGCTGTTAAAAAAATGCATTAATGTGTCCAGGAAACAAACGTCTGGGAACTTTATTATGAAAGCAAAAAACAAATGTAGCGCAACTTGGAAAGTGATTAAAAATAAACATAACTCTAGAGACTCACAATATATCGAAGCAATTAAATTAAACGATACTTTGATAGAAGATCCTGAAGAAATAGCGGAGGCTTTTAACAATTACTTTATTGATTCTACAAACATTGACATAACTAATAAAAATAGACCCATAATTAATACTAATAATGATGGTAACAGTATATATCTAGAACCCTGTACGCCAAATGAAATAACCAAAATAATTTCATCTCTAAATAATACCAACGCTGTGGGATATGATGAGATTTCAACACAAATCGTGTGCTGATATACTGTCACCTATTTTAGCTCATCTCATTAATTTAAGTTTCTTTGATGAAAAGTATCCTGACAAATTAAAGTTCTCAGTAGTAAAGCCCTTATACAAAAAAAACAATAAACATGACTTAACTAATTACCGTCCAATAACCTTAATTCCTATAATTTCAAAAATATATGAAAAGGCAATGTGTAATAGGATTGTCTCATTTATATATAAACATAGTATAATTAGCCCGGAACAAAATGGTTTTCAAAGAGGAAAGTCGACTACACTAGCTTGCTATCAACTTATTAAATTAATAACGGAGAATATAGATAAGAAAATACCGGTCACTGCTATTTTTTTCGACATGAGCAAAGCGTTTGACTCTGTAAAACATAACATACTGTTAAAAAAATGTGAGAGTTATGGAATAAGAGGGAAAGCGTTAAATTGGCTCAAAGATTACCTAAGTAATAGACAACAACGCGTTGAAGTTTTAGGAATGAATAAAAATAGAGAAGTAATAAGTTATAAATCTCAGTTCAGGATGAACACATATGGCGTGCCTCAAGGTAGCATTTTGGGGCCATTGCTTTTTCTTTTGTATGTAAATGATTTGCCTGCAGTAACTCAAAATAAGTGCGTGTTATTTGCAGACGACATTTCACTAGTAATAAATAATGAAAACAAAAATGAACAGCATGATGACAAAATAAATAATGCCGTAGAAAGCATACTGGAATGGTTTGAACAAAATAATTTATGTGTAAATATTTCCAAAACAAAATACATAAATTTCTGTAATTACAAAATGACAAATAAAACAATGAAAATTATTGGGCGTGATAATGAAATACAAGAAGTTGACCATACAACATTTTTAGGCATAGTTATTGATAAGAATTGCAATTGGAAAAAACATGTAAATAATGTATGCAACAGGCTGAACAGCTTTGTATTTGCACTAAGAAATCTGAGGAAAACTGTTGGGATAAATGCCGCTCTACTGGCTTATCACGGTTACGTCTCATCTGTCCTTAGATACGGCTTAATATTATGGGGTAATTCTACCGATAGTGACAGGGCTTTTATTGTGCAAAAAAAATGCTTACGAGCTGTATTTGGTGCAGGGCCATTAGAATCGTGCAGGCCCTTGTTTAAAAAACATAAATTATTATCACTGGCATGCCTATATATATTGGACATGGCAGTGTTTGTAAAAAAACATCCTAACTTATTTAGTAAAGCTGATAGTGGAAATATGTATAAAATAGGTAAACACTCAAGGGATCCCACCAGATTGGCTATGCCTAGGTGTAGAACAGCATTTTGCCATAAAAACACCAGTAGAATGGCAATAAGCATATTTAATAAAATACCAAAAGCAATTAGAGAACTGCCTACTAATTTATTTCAAAACAGACTCAGAACATGGCTTACGGAAAATTGTTTTTATACTATTAATGAATTCATGAATTATAAATAGGGATAATGCACAATACAACAATTTGAAAAATGTAAATTATTAAATTTTGAAATTCTTGTAATTTAATTAACTTTGACATTCCTATAATTTAATTTAATTTGACAATTCTGTAATTTTATAAATTTTGACTGCCTGTATATTTTTTTTTTTTTGACATTTTTGTAATTTTATAAATCTTGACATGCCTGTGTTCTTATTTTGACATTTTGTAATTCCTAATTTTTTTTAATGAGTAAGAAACATGGCACATAAAGAAAAAAAAAAAAATTTGCGTGCTGAATTTAGTAGGCGAAATATGTAGTACTGTAACTATTTTATTTTAAGAGCTGTAAGCACCATATTTCTTGCAAATAAATGAATTATTATTATTATTATTATTATCTGGCTGAGGTATGTATGAGAAATATTCATGGCCATTTTCAATCACGCATCCCTAATTTATGTGTTACGCTCTGTGCTGTTCATCAGTAGTTTGGTATTGGCCAAATTAATTGAAAGCCCGACTTAGAGCCTGGTATGACTCTGTTGATCGAGCATTAGCCTAGCTCAGCTGCTGAGAAAGAAAAAAGGAGCATGACGTCGTCGGTTAAAAAAAGATTTGTTAACCTCTTTTACCATAACATGATACATTTTATTAAATTTTACAGCTCCATGCTGAGATAGATGGAACCTTTTTGGCCTAGTACTAGTGTAATTTATTTCATGTGTGTCTATTTTTTTATCTGTGTCATTTCTTTTTTTTTAATTTTGTTTTCCTTTTCATTCTTGTGCGAGTCAAATAAATTATTTTTTTTCTTTCCGCCGACAACAACACCTATATCCAGCCAGTGTGGGTTTACTTTTGAAAAAGGTCTTCTAGCGTAGCTAAAAGCCTAAAAGTATTTAAAACTCCGTCCTGAGTCCCTATCTAGCATCCTTCATAAGTTATATAGATAGTTCTTGATAATTATATGTTTAACCACTCTGCACGACAGGATTTTGACATATGACACATCAGCTGAATCGGTGGGGTGACGCGAATTGTCATGAAATTCAAGATTTTTCATCAATTTACAGCATTCAATTTTGTTATTAAAAATAAATCACAGCGGCTGTTTCATACGATAAGTTTGAGGTTTATATTTCCAAAAACCTCATAAGTTCGATAAAACGGCGTCAATCTATTGCAAAATGTGTGTAAAATACAAATTACTACACCCTTCCAAAAATTAGGTACTTTAAAAACGCTGGAAATAATGTACATACACAAGATAACCATTTGATAATAAAATCGGAAATCTAAAATAAAAACAGTGACAAATGTGTTGCAATAACAATTTCTTAGTGCTGACCGTAAAACTAAGTTTCATCATTACGATTAAAAAGTTGCATTTAACATAATCGATAATCGTAATAGAGTAAACTTTAAAAAAGTTTTGGGACCATTGAGGAATTTACCTATGGAGGTGGCATAATATTCTACTATAAATAATAAAGTTGTACAAATATCTATGATATCGATTATAAAAGAAAGACATTTTGTTACGTGCTTTTTTATTATGCTTTAATTATTATTTTGTTATGCGCCCAGATTTGAGGTACATTTGCTGTCAAACGGTTTCGCGGTAAAAGATTTTGGCTGTTTTCTTGAATGACGATAAATGAAAATGGCGGCCAATTTTGTAGGTTATGCTAATTCTGTAGGTAGCCAGTCAGGCAGCCCAGTCGGCACAACCATACCGTACCGCACCTAGAAAGCCATGCCTCCGCAGTAGAGCCTTGTTTTAGACATACAGGGACTCCGTACACAAGTACACATCGGGGCTCTAAAATATTGACACTTAAAAGTATTGGTTGGATAAAAAAATTAGAAAGGTATAAGGAGACCTTTGCGTAGCAGTAAGCGGTTCAGCCTATTAAAAATAGACCGGC
The DNA here is from genome assembly GCA_905475445.1 of Ochropleura plecta. Lineage (NCBI taxonomy): Eukaryota > Metazoa > Arthropoda > Insecta > Lepidoptera > Noctuidae > Ochropleura > Ochropleura plecta. Next base: position 12,829,942 of record FR997734.1, read on the forward strand.
CAAATGCGAGTCGGACTCACGCACCAAGGGTTCCGTACAAACTGACGACATAAACGGTCATATCTTTTCTCTACGTAGACTTGGAGGGTTGTTTTTTCACAGCTTCAAGGGACCACAGATTTCATATTTGGGTTCTGTTATTTATTATGAGGTACGGAACCCTAAAAAATATTTTTAAATAGTGTATCTCTCTTCCGGTAGGGTCCTGCCGGGATTGCGGGTTGTTCGAAAGAGATACCGCAGCCCCGAGTAAAAGAAGGAACATCGATCGGTGGACTTTAGTCAGTAAAATTCTGACACTCCCCCCGCTTCGCCTAGAGCGGGGGAAGTTATTTGATGATTTCCCACCCCAAAAAAAACCCCGGTACACGACATTAAGAAAACTCCAGGTACAAAATGGACCCATTTTGAAACTGGAGTTTTCTTGATGTCGTGTACCGGGGTTTTTTTTCTATCTCAATTGTGGACTCCCTCTAGGCAATTTTTACCCCAAGACTTCCACTCCAAGAACACTGGCCTACGAGCCATGTTTTAGGAAAGAATGAAAACGCTTTCCAAATAACTAATCCAACCATACTACAAACAATTTTGTCGAACAAATATAATTTATCTTGGCTGATTTTTTTTACTGTGTCTACCAAGATCATAATAAGGGCGTTCTATATTCAACCTTATTTATTTCTATTTGCAATTCACATTCAAATAGTAGGTACAAAACCAAATTATTAATAAAATAGCAAATAAACATTTTAATATAAATTCGAACAGCGAGCGCATTCCTTATTTGAATTTTTATCTGAAAATAAAATTGGCGCGAATTTAGCCATAGATCAGATTCTACTGTTTGTTGTTGAGTCGGTTTTAGTGGCGTAAAAAATATTATTATCAATATTTATAGTATTTTACACGTATTACAAAATTATTCTTATTTTCATCTATCAATTTCTGATATTCCTTAATTTAATTATTCGAGTTGATTGATTTACAAGAAAATAATCGATTGAAATAATCGCATTTACACATCACAAAATTTTAAAAAAAAGAAATGGACGTCAATTTCGAAAGTTAATTTAGTAGTGGTTATGAATATTACGTGTTAATGGTCCTATTATTGCAAATTACGATAAGATCTGGGCATGTTCATGTTATTTATAATATTTGCAATGATATTTGTCTCATTTGTTATAGAATCTATTCGCGTCCGTGTGATATAATGTGGAATGAAAAATGTAAACAAGCACGATTGGCGCGAAACTTCGACTTTAGATTTCAAAATGTATCATTACCACTGCTAATTTAAGTTCAATTACGAATGATTTCTGCACGTAATAAAAGGACACGTTAATCAGGCCCAACAATGTGGAGCTTATATGTCCGAAAACCATTTTTTTTATGATTTTTAGCGTCGACCTACACTGCCATCGAAATGGCTATGATCGTAATTTACGCACTTGGATTTTATAAAGGTTAATTAAGAAACTTGCTCAATAATTAAAGAACTTCTAACGACGTTTACATATGATATTTTTATTCTACTATCTTAATGAATGCACACCCATATTATTTTTTAACCAGAAAATAAAATATTTACAAAAATAATGAGGAGGTCGTATGACTGAAATGTTCGACCCCTTTCGGGGCCAGTACCGAGCCAGCGGAGGTTTGAATGTCGAGCCCCCGAAGGGGTCCGTACCGAACTATACGGTTAAGTTTAAGTGTAACCGGATCAATAACGCCTCGACTCAAAATGATCAACATTCTTTTTATGAAACTCTTGAGTAATACTCGTACTTATAAACACCGTTTATAATGCTTAAACGTGGGTATAAGCTTTAATCCATAGTATGATCTATTCTTGTGTCAAGTACAAATCTCAAAAAACAACAAAGAAAATGAAAATAATCTAACATCTTGTTGGTTGTCTGAATAATCAAAGACAACGCCCTTCCAACAAGGTTCATAATATTATCTATCAAAGAGAAAAAACTGCACAGATAAAACAAAAATAACGATCGCTAATATTAGTTTGCAACTCAGAATAATGATCCAGGTTTTCAAGTTAATTGATTCATAGCTTTTTAATTAGAACGTGGGTACGACGTTGCGGGTTGTTAACGTTTAATTCTGTTTTTTTTTAATTGGTACAAAAAACGTTGATTTATTCTTAATATTTCTGCCTTTATAGACATTATTCATAATACGTAATATTTCAGCATTTAAAATCGAAGAAAAGCGCAATATGTATTTATCAGAATCAGTTATTAGGTATTCACAATGCAAAAAAATAAATTCGAATCATTTTTTCCTCCACACCGCGCAAAAAGAATCGAACAGCCAGCATCCATTTATTTACTGAAATCTAATTATAAACATTTTAAGGTTTTACTGTTGGGAAATAAGGAAGAGCATTTCGGCAAAATATACTGGCCGTTTTAAAAGGCCATTAGCGAAGATTTAAAGAGTACCTCGGCTGCTTAGAGTCGCTTAACAATGAGCCAACGTAATGGCAAACAATGCAGGTCCACTTCATACAAAGGAGGTTCGTGAAGTGGGGAAGTCATAATAATATGCAAGGATAAACCACCTGCATTATTATATTATTAATAAACGTATTTGGAGTTGGCTTGAGTGGGAATTATTCTGTAAAATATTTCAGAGGTTTCTTGGTTTTGAGTATTATTGTTGTGGTTTAAGTCTGAAATTTAAGAATTATACGCAGTTTAGTATTTATCTTCTCTTAGCTTGCAGCTGAAATTGATGCTGACGCCATAGTTTTTATACTTATATTATGCAATAAAGCGCCAATCGAAGCAACATGAAAATTGACGCACTATACGTAATGCATTATGGCTACATCGTTACTAACTTAAGTCAACTACTGCTTAGTAGTCGAATGAAGTTGGTTCATAGATATTCGTTAACCCCAGTATAGGTCAGACAAGGTAAAGCAAATGGTGACGCCTAATCTAATTAATTATTCATTTTCATCTGTAACCTCCGGCCTTGTATTTTCTTTAATTCGATTTCGTTTCAGCACCTGTGGACCTTTATTATTTCGTCTGTATTTCGATCTGAACGCGGTCCCACATTATAATAGAAAACCCTTCGAGAGCCAGTCTATAATATTAATACTTAATGTTATAAAAGCGAAAGTGAGTTTGTTTGTTTGTTTGTTACCTCTTCACGCTTTAATGGCTAAACCGATTTTGATGAATTTTGGTACAGAGATAGTTGGGAACCAGGAGACGGACATAGGCAATTTTTTTTTAAAGTGGGATATGAGGGAGAACGAGAGAAGAAAAGGGAAATCTTAGCGTTGCTATTACAAATCAATAAGGCGCAAGAGCAAAAACTGCAGGTAGCAGGTACTGTGTTATACCGAATTTAACGCGAGCGAAGCCGCGGGCAAAAGCTAGTTATCAATATTATTTTAACCAATTCTTTAGCAAAAACCTCTTACACTGGAGGACCGACAGTCATTTCCTGTGTTTTTTTTCCTTTTTTGACTTGCATGCCTGTTTAGTTTAAATAAAAACACATTATGTAATTTCGTTGTGCATATTGAATCTTAAGTGCACGTCGCATTGTATCTTGTAACTAATTGTTTTTTTTATAAAATGTGGAAAATGTCGTTGGTTATACATTCACTCATGTTATAGCTATAATTTTGTGCAATACTGTAATGTGTAACCGTTTGTTTTCCCAAATAAATAAAAATAAAAAACAAATATGATGCAAACTAAATATTTCATTCTTTCAAAGACATACAATCCAATCAACTTTGATTATAATTGAAGAAACCTAATCCAAAAGTAATCATAAAAGTAGTTTGAATACCAACTTTTTCTTATAAAATCTATGAATTCATATTACGAGTAATCTTCTTTCTGCCAACGTGAACCAAAAATATACGTTTGGAGGCTATTTACAAATCAAAAGAATTCTGCAAAGAGAAATTGGAAATAAGGTCGTTCACTAAATTAAATCTGAACATTTTATGAATGTTAATAATAGTGGGAAGGTCGTGGTTTAATCATAAAGATATTTCTGGTACAAAAATGTCGTATGATTGTTAAACTGAGAGTTATTAAATAAATAAATATAAATAAATATCTTGGGACAACTCACACACGGCTATCTGATCCCAAGCTAAGCAGAGCTTGTGTTATGGTAACCAGACAACTGATATACATACTTATATAATTTATAAATACATACATATTATAGATAAATCACACCCAGACACAGAACAAACAATCATGCTCATCACACAAAATTTGTCCTGGGTGGGAATCGAACCCACGACCTCCGGCTCAGCAGTCAGGGCCACTAACCACTAGACCAACAGCTCCGTTGAGCATAGAGTGCAGTTATTTCCGAAAACATTTTCTTTTCTGTTATCCATCTAATTACAATTTGTCTATTACAAAACGAGTCCTTGGACTAATTTAACTTTTCCAGAAAAATATAAATGACAGTTTCGAAACCATTTTTCCTATCAATCATGCCACCTCAACTAAATATAAAAACTTATTCCCATCTTAATAAATACGTTTTTAAGTTAATAAGCCACCTATACAAAGTTGAGAGACATTTTATTATTCGGAACCTCCTCTTGAGGACCATAATCCTCTCAAATTGGATTCCTGTGTGACATCACAACGAACATACCTATTCTCTTCGGACTATACACAATGTATTGTCAACACAACAATAGACATACTGTGACAATGTAAAATTCATCTTGATAATAGAATTATGTTCTACATAAGACGCCGAAGACTTTCTTAACAAATTTTACATTGTAGACTTATTAAGTATACAAAGTAATAAGCTTATCTAGACCCTACTGAACCCAAAATTAAACTAGATTACTTTTATATATAATAAACGCACGAGACACTTTGTATAAAACAACCCGAGAATGTGTTTCATGAGTATGTAATTCAAGTATTTCGAATGAAAACATAGTAGTTCAAGCAAATGAATTTGTCTGTAAGTTCCGAAAGCTATAATAGCATCGAAACACCATTGGCTTAGACGCGATTTGGAGCTTAGTTCCACCAAACTATTAATGAATCTAAAATTGCATTGCAATTTCAATTTCCCTTTATGAGTGGATTTCTAGCCGTAAACGCGAAATCACGATCAAATTAAGCAAATTGATAGCATAAGCTGTTGTGTACGAACCTTTTGTAGCTCCTCGTCGATGTACCAATTAATATCCGACGGTGGTAGAGAGAAATCGGACGTGCAGTTCAGGAACACTTGCTCCCCAGGCTTCAGCACTTTCGGCGCTCCGATTATCACGGGATCCAACTGTGGCATAGCTGAACACAAAATAGATTTGAATACATCGCACAACTCAACATCTAGGTGTCATAACTTTGTTACAAACTTACACAAACGAAATACTCTGATCGCCAAGGGGAATTGAGTATCACCAAATCCTTTGCAATGTGGATGGTTGTTGAACTTAATTAAAAGTCTTAAATTCGAATTGTGGATTTACGCTATTGTTAGGCTGAGGCCATATTAATGTCGGCGTCTGGCGGTTCATGCTGTTCAGATAATTGCACCGATAAAACTTGTGGTTTTAGAGGCGAGCATGGTACAGCTATTAACGAGAGCTCGGGCTAGACGCTGTTAATGTCATCGATGTGCCCTCAGCCTGAAAAGAGTTTTATACGATGGCAAAATGTGCATTGAATTTCATTTCCCTATAATTTAGTGGATTCCAAAGTTACAAAGTTCCAAAGTTAGATACTCTTCTAGGGATGATGTGTGTGGCTCACATTGCAAAAGTAATGAAATCCCTATCCCTTTGTATGTGAATGTAAGTGAGTGAGAGCTTGGGGACCGTCGAGTAAGCTACTTAGCGACAGTAAACTAGTACAGTGTTTACCTACTTGTAAATGAAATAAATCTTTTGACAAAGAGACTTACGAGTACCAAGTCTTTATGTGTATCTAGAAAACAAATGTGATTGTTTCAGAGATACTTTATTTAACTTGTATTTCTTCTTAAATTCTCAGACGAAGAACAATGACCTTGGCTAGCTATAACAGCGAAGTATAAAATTAGGACAAAAGAAAGTAGATGAAAAAATTCAGAGGTTTTGAATGAAAGGTCACGGTTTAGTATTTCAAATAAAAGCCTATTTCGGGGACCTAGCTGGAAAATAGTAAACATTACTTTGTGCTCGTTTTTCTTTAGACTTTTGAAACTAAAAACGCTCTAACATTTTTGCTCGCGATTGTCTTTAACGACCCACGATTGACTTGAGTGGTTGATAATACCTGCTCATTCTCTAACAAAATATGAGACTTATGTTCCTGCAGTGGTGGTGGCTTTTTATGTGGTTATTGTACTAACAATAGTGTATTGACTACAATTTATTTAATTCATAATCTGATTATACTGTGTTATGAGTACATTTAGCCCGGAGAATAGCATTTTAGATTCTACGCTAGGTAGTTATGCTAAAATTAGCACAGACTGTGCAAATTAGAGTTCCTGGAGCAAATTCAGTATTAGTTTGCTGAATTCCAAAGTTATCCCCCTTTCATACCGTATTAATTTGAATAATCTAATGGAATTTAGAATACTAATAATAGTTCAATATGCTTGTAATTATGGCAGAGGAATACCTGTCTATCTCCACGAGAAATATCTCGGGGAGATAGACAGCGAATGGGGTCCTGTTATTTCAAATAGTCGCCCAGTATTCCGTACCTTTCGTAGCAAACTATGTCTTATATAATAGTACTCAGTCTTTGAAAGTTTCTCCTTCGAAACCATCAATAATATAGAGTGTGAAGTTATGTATTTATGTCACATACCATAACATCACTCCCGTAATCTCTGTAACGTTAGGCAGTGAGTGTACTTAATATAGCAAGAACACCCACATTTCGCAAAAAAAAAGTGTAATAAGGATGAGCCTATCTGGGGTTGCGGGTTGTTCGAAAGAGATACCGCGGCCCTGGAACGTTAAGGGCAATAGAAGGAACAGGGGTGGGTTTTAGTCAGTACAAGTTTGACACTCCCCCCCGCTCCGCCCAGAGCGGGGGAAGTTATTTGGTGATTTTCCACACCAAAAAAATTAAAAAGTATGAGCCTATTGCCATCAAACCGGCACGAATCCAAACTCCTTGGGTATTATTAAAAAAATCCTTATAGAAAAACCTAATAACACTTGGCCCAACCCGGGAAATCGAACACAGTACCTCATGCTCAAAAGTCACGTTTGCGACTAATAGACCAACGGTTAATTATCCATACTTAATAATATAAATGGGAAAGTGTATGTGTGTGTCTGTTTGTTTGTCCGACTTTCATGGCAAAACGGAGCGATGAATTGACGTAATTTTTTAAGTGGAGATAGTTGAAGAGATGGAGAGTGATATAGGCTACATTTTTTCTCTTTCTAGTGAGGCAGTGGGCAAAAGCTAGTACTTAAATAAATAAAACAAGGTTATCCTTCGTCCATCTTCTAACAGAACCTCAAACATCCACGACATACGTCATAATGTATTTCTATATTATTACTGATCCCAAATAACTTTATACAGTATCAGATTCTGGTTAATCTTTCGTACCAAGAGATAATAAAATAATGAGGCTATTTCGTGACCGTCTCGTTGATTTTCCGCTAATGCCTCTTCGGTGCTTTCGTATGAAAATATTTTTAGGAGGAATTTTGGTAGCGGTAATGTTTTTGTTCTGTGTGGCTGATAGTTAAATGCTATATTTAGGTAAATAGTTAAATAGTTGATGGCCAAGGCTCTCTCCTGTTATTCTCCACCTGACCGTTTACAGCCGTGGCGGCTATCCTCAGCGGAGATTAGCTATCGGCGCAAGAGATATTATAGTGCACAAGTTTATGCGCAGGCACAGATGCACTCTCTGTTCCCTCACTCTCATAGTCCGATGGGACGGCAATCCGCATCAGGCGCAGGACCAACGGGTAACGACCAACATCTTACCGCCATCTTCTAAACTCCGGGTTGCTAATATGAAATTCCTATCCTATCGAAAATCTTTTTGCCCGACCCGCGAATCGAACCTAGAACTCCGTGCTCAGCAGTCACACTTGCAACTGCGAGACCAACAGCAGCAGTTTGCCTCTATTACATAGGGCTTAAAAACCTTTTTAAGCTTTTGGTTAAACATTCGGGGGAAATAGGAGTGGACTAATGTGACGATACGGTTGGCGCAGTGGCTGAGCGATCGACTGGTGCGCTGCATGTCGCGGGTGCGATCTCCGCACGGAACGAATATTTGTATGACCTACAGGCAGTTGTTTCGGGTCTGGTTGTATGTGTGTATGTTAATGCACCCACGATACAGAAAAATCCCTAGTGTGGGGTAACGTTATAAAAAGAAAAAAAAAACTACCAAAGTTGAAAAAAAAAACAAAAAAAGACGCCCATAAAATAGGGTGCATGGCTTATTTTCTTTCTTGGCTCTATTATTACTCACAGCTTCAAACAACTTACACTGCATAAGGCTCCTATTACGATTGCAGTTCCTCTCAAGCAAACTCAACTGGCACAGTTCAGTTTGCTTGCAAGACTTCAGGAACAGAGAGAAAACCGTGGCAAAGAAAAACAACGCTCCGTTACTTTCAGAATGTAAACTTGTTGTTTTTGGTTTCCCTTCAACAACATTCGTGTTTTGTTTAAAAAAAAACAAGCCAGTGTAAATAAATCGTTCATCATCATTAGCGTAGGACCGTATCATATTTTTATTTGACAGTTAAATGGATGGAACTCGAATTATTATTTTGGGGGTGTTAAAATATATTTGTAACTCGTTACTCAGATAGAAAACAACGGAAACCTCTCGACATTAATATTTATAGATTTTTAAACTGGAGATTTTGAATTAAAAATATGTTCTTTTAATAAACGAATGCACGTCGAATAAATAAAAAGATGTAAACAAATGAGTAGCTAGTAAATTTTATTTAATAAAATAAAAGATGCCATTACGTTCACATTTCTTATTTTAAAGTGCGTTTAAATAGAAATTTCTCCGTTCAAAGGACTTATCTTACTCTCTATTTCCCCTGGAGTTTAACAAAAACAAAACTTACACAAAGAAATGATCCTTTCTAAAAAAAAAGGTTTATATTACATTCTTAGGCAAACAATGCACCAACTACTGTGATTACATCAGCCGTCCTTAATTAGCATAGCGTACTCTAGGCACGTTTGATTGAATCTCGCAGACTGCAGCCACAGTATCGGGTTACAGAGCGTTCTCCGTAACCTGGATACCCAATGCGCTGTTTGCTTATAGAAGGTCGTAAAACGTAGTTGTGCCTGTTCTGACAGCTTGCACAAGGAGGGCTGATCAATTTCTGACGGCCTAACCCAATCTAGAATCAGTAACTGGGCCGTCAATTCTGTCAACACTGGCCAACTGGTTGGCAAATCATTTAACTGAGTGTTTACTGACACTCAGTTAAATAACTTGCCAACTAGTTCTTATTTATTAGGCAGGGTTTCAAAATTCTGGACTAAAGGACGCTGTTAAAGAGCTACTTTATAATATACTTTGCCAAAAAAAAATGTAACTTAAGAAACAAATGACATCACGGAAGTCTTTTGCTCTTTTGGAACTTATTTTACTGATTTAAAAACACCTACATGTATGAAAACGAATATTACTGTACATTTTTAGTTTAGTTACCCTTGTATGAAATTGATAAAAAAACGACACAAAAAGCTCACACCAGAATTGTGTCTGTGACCACCATCGTTGATCCGAGCGCATTCATTAACGGAACGCATTCTGTCGAACTTAAGCGGATTCTCTCGGTCAATAGTTATGGTTCATTTTGCTATAACCAATAAACATCATACTCTCCCAACTATCATGCAAAAGTCAACCTTAAAACCCTTAGGAATGCGATCAGTTTTTCGTCAAGTGTGAATCTGCACCAAAATAAGTCTAATCTCACCAACAACAGTCATATGTTTCGTCTTTCTCGCTATCTGGAACCTGGGGCCTTCGGTGGACACCTCGCAAGTGTAGGCCGCCCTTGTTGAGAATGGGGGAGGCATGACCCGAACCACACAGTAGTCTGGCTGACATTCACCGCCTTGCACCATCACGTCTGATATGTTGAAGAGACGGATTGAAGGCTGTGGACAAAGAGATGTTGGAGTTTCACAAACAAATTTTTTTTATAAAAAAATATTATAGGTTCAAAAAACACTTTTGAGAGACGTTAGTTTGTTTTTTCTTTCCCCTTATGATGAAAATGCAGTTTTTTTTTATGCATTACCATACTTCTTGGCAGTAGGGTTAAAATAAATAGTCTGCCATCTTTAGGAGGCAGACTATTTTTCCGCCATTTTAGATTTAAATTGACGTAACCTGTCTTACCGTCTTCTGTAATCAACTATACATGTTAGTCCATTGAAAAGTTACATTTGGGGTTGCGTTTTTTAGAGGACGCAATTTTATTTTTTTGATGTGTAGGGGGGATCAGTGTAAAGCTAAAACCAAGTTTGTGGGGTCGCCACCCTTGTCCCACGGCCGCCATCTTGAAAATAAGGGTTGAAATGGTTTTTACGATATATCTCTTAAACTATTTATTTGATAAAAAAAAATTGTTAACATTTTTTGTTGCAAATTAAATTCTCTACAACTTTAGTCCAGTAACTTTTTGTCGTAAAACAATAAATAAAGAAGTTATAAGCGAAAATCTTCAGAAATTCGAGAAAAAAATTTATATTTTTTGATGTAACTTTTTTTTATCATTTTACGAAAAAATGATATCTGACCATTTTTGTAGATCGTTTTTTTTTAAGAAACAACTTTCATTCGCTTAATTTTTTCATTAAGTCAATAGCTAAGGTTTTACAGCGCTCCGAAGTCAGTACTATTTTTCAGTACTCTTAACTATACCTATATTATACGTGACGTGCTAATAATAATATTATTAAAAAATATTATTATTAAATAAAAAAAAACAATAACATATTATTATTTTTTATCATCAGTTGTTGTTTTTTTTTTATTTATTTACTTTGTTATTACCTATAATTTTATTAATTATAATTTTTGCAATATTATTAAAAAATATAAAAAATAATTATATGCTCTTTTTCACTCTTTAACAGGACTTAACAATTATTGATTTTTAAAATAATTTTAAATGTCATGGCTGTTACTGAGAATACTGTTCAGGTAGAAAATACCCAAGTGACCATGAGGGAACAAAAGAACAGCTGCCTGCTATTGTTATTATTATTCCTAACCTTTGTTATTGTAAGAATGGCTAATAATTTTTTTCTCGAATTTCTGAAGATTTTCGCTTATAACTTTTTTATTTATAGTTCTACGACAAAAAGTTACTGGACCAAAGCTGTAGAGAATTTAATTTGCAACAAAAAATGTTAACAATTTTTTTTTATCAAATAAATAGTTTAAGAGATATATCGTAAAAACCATTTCAACCCCTATTTTCAAGATGGCGGCCGTGGGACAAGAGTGGCGACCCCACAAACTTGGTTTTAGCTTTACACTGACCCCCTTTACACATCAAAAAAATAAAATTGCGTCCTCTAAAAAACGCAAGGTTAGGCCAAAAAATGTAACATTTCAATGGACTATGTGTAAAAAAACAGTTTAGTTTAAAACCGAGAAATAGGTGAAATTTAACTTCTTAGTTTTGTTTAAACAGTAAGTTCGAGGTAACGTCAATAAGTAAGACTGGAAGCTTGTCCCAACATAGTTGATCGAAGAAGATCGTTGAGATCGAAGCAATGTTAGTAGTTAGTACGCACATAGCGTTATTAATTGCATAATATGTCGAAACTATAACTTTAGAAGTATCCCATTCAATCTTTTGTGCAATCTACTTAGATTCCACAAAAGGATTGAATGAATGTTATGAAACATTACCGCTTATTAACAGCTTAGAATGTTTTGAAACATAAAAATTACAGAATATAAGTAGTTCGTTTATCCTAAAGAATAGATTCCTGTCTATAAATACTACAAAAAGGTTTACCTAACAAGGGTCTATTTCGGAATATTCCAAAGCTGTACACACACAATGGTTGTATTCCTATTTTCTATTGTAACGGCTTCCATTATCCCCGAAAACAGATTGTATCGATAACTGGAACATCTGGTGATAACAACGCATTTCATATTAAATGTAGGACGTTCGTTTTCATATTGAATGTAGAATGTAACAACGCGTTTTTGAAACAAGGTTATGATGTCAGTTTGAAATGAGACTTCTGTACTACTTAAACTGACTTAACTTTATTTTGTACTAGCTTTCGCCCGCAGCTTCGCCCGCGTTAAATTCGGGATAAGACAGTTCCCCTTTCCCGATTTGCAGGTAGGTACCGGCCACCTGTAGTTTTTGCCCTAGCGCCTTATTTATTGTAATAGCAATGCTAAGTTTTCCCTTTTTTTCCCTCTTTCTCCCTCATTTTTCACTCTTTTTAAAAAAAAAAACTCGGTCCCAACTATCTCTGTACCAAAACTCATCGAAATCGGTTTAGCCATTTAGGCGTGAAGAGGTAACAAACAAACTCACTTTCGCTTTTATAATACTATATTATTAGTAAGGATTACTTACGTACTTAAGTTTATTTTGTATTTTTCGTGGGCATCCAAATCAATCTTTTTCGGTAGCTCAAGAGGATAAAATGGAACCCCATAGGATAACTTTGTTGTCTGTCTTTCTGTCTGTCTGTCTGATGGGAACGCGTGGAGGTATCGATTTAAAACTAAAACCATGTAGGTACTCAAGTCCTTTACAGCTGTGAAAAAGTCGACCCAAAATTACACAGACAAAAGATGTCGATGTTTATGTCGCAAGTTTGTAAGGAACCCTCGATGCGCGCGACCAGCTCCCACTTGGCCGGTTATTTTTAAAATTTAACGCGTTTACTTAAAATGAAGTACAGATCTCTAAGTTAAAGTTTGCGCTTCGGTAATTATCGTCAATCTTCAAAAACTCACAATTGACAACGCTGTTACTCAGACTTTCACAGCCAGAGCGAAAATCTACATGGTGGTAATATTACAGAGCACAAAACAAGTTCTTAATAAAATTGTAGGTACGCACCAGACATACGCAGATAACCCTTGTAGCTTACGTAAGTAACCCAGACTAACAATGTATTTCTTGACTGAATTCGTAAACTAGTTTAAGTTGCCAACTTAAGACATGTTTATGATCGGTAGGTAATGGACTTTGATGGGTTGAGCCGATCGATCGAAAATAGTCTCGTCTGTTCCTAAATTTGGCTTCTGAAGGACAAATTTTCTTGTCTTCATAAGGTGTTGACTAAATATGTTAGCATTTTCATCTGTTCTGTACATACATCTTATAGTCTAGTCAACAAGTGCTTTTTTAGTCAAAACTTTTTAAAAGTCTCGGAAAAATATGGTTGAGGGCTCATTCGATTCGGGATCGAATCTAGAAAGTTTTTGAAAAAATTCAAGACCCGCTCGAAAAAATTGCAAAAGTTATTAACAAATTAGTAAACAAAAACAAAGGGGTTTAGTTTTTTTGGTATATCTCGAAAACTATTTGATATATTTTGATTTTGAAAAAAGATTCAAAAAGAGGAGAAAATTTCCTAAAAAAAAACGCCCAACTCGCGAAATTGTAGGACCAATATTAAAAAAATTACAGGGAGCTGAAAATACGCCTGAAAACGGGTACTCGGGTTTCCGCAAGCCACGCCCCCTTCGAGCGCTTTAATGAAAAATATTATTTAAACATATTAAATGTTGATATTAAAATTTGAAAAAAATCAGACATGTACAGGACAAATTAAAGAATGAAATACCGTAGAAAAAATATTTTTATCGCGATTTTATAAAATGTTATCCATAAATTAATTAACAATTTCTTCCGACTGGGCTATAAACATTGCAAGTTGCATAATTGTTAAACCAGAAATCTCAAATTTTTTTCCTCTCGTGGAGCTATTCTTCAAAGATTAAAGAAAGGATTTCCGTTGAGTAAATTTAAAAATTGTTAATTTTCGATTTGTTATTAACAAATTACCTAGGCGGCAAATTAAATATTTCAATCAAATAGTTTTCGAGATATACCAAAAAAACTAAACCCCTTTGTTTTTGTTTACTAATTTGTTAATAACTTTTGCAATTTTTTCGAGCGGGTCTTGAATTTTTTCAAAAACTTTCTAGATTCGATCCCGAATCGAATGAGCCCTCAACCATATTTTTCCGAGACTTTTAAAAAGTTTTGACTAAAAAAGCACTTGTTGACTAGACTATTAATCCTATCTAAGTTACAAGAATAAAATGAAGACCAGTAATAAAATTTTATTACAAAAATACACTATTAGTTTACCACAATTCTTAGAAGGAAGACAAAGAAGTGCAAAAGCACTTCATGAAGGAGATTATTTATTGTGCCAGGTGACGAAACGCGACGGCCAAGCATTATTCTAGCTAATTCAGCGACACGAAGATTACTGAGATTTATAACTTAAATTTTAGTGCTGTTTTTATTTTTATTACTATATATATATTGTTTACAGTACAGCAAAAATAAAACTAGAATCCACTGGTCCTACGTTCTCCATTGGAAGAGGCGTGAAACAAGGCGACCCGCTTTCCCCAAAATTATTTATATCTATCCTAGAGTCAATAATAAAAAGATTTAACTGGGAAAAGACAGGATTAAACATAAATGGCAAGTATCTATCCCACCTACGCTTCGCAGATGACTTAGTCCTGCTGTCTGAATCTAGCACACAATTACAAAACACGATTGATTCACTAAACACAGCTAGCAAACAGATAGGACTAGAAATGAATCTCTCGAAAACAATGGTCATGACAAATACTATACAGAGAAGAATATCAGTTGACAATGAAACTTTGAAATATACAGAAAACTACATCTACCTTGGAAAACAAATTGGCATCAAAAGAAAACAAAATGAAATAGAAAGAAGAGTACAAAACACTTGGAACAAGTACTGGTCCTTAAAAGAGATATTCAAAAGTAACATACCAACAAATATCAAAACAAAAATCATGACGTCATGCCTCCTTCCTTGTCTAACCTACGCATGTCAAACTTGGAAGTATACATCCAAAACAAAAAGCAAAATCACTACCTGCCAACGCGGAATAGAACGAAGCATGCTCAATATAAAAAAGATGCAAATAATCCGTCACACAAAAATTAGAGAAACCACCAAAGCGACAGATGCTCTAACGTACGCTAAGAAACGAAAATGGCAGTGGGCTGGGCACGTAGCGAGGTTAAAGGACGAGAGATGGACCAGCAAGGTAACAGCGTGGAAGGGTCCAACTGGCAAACGCCACAAAGGCAGACCCCACACGAGATGGGCAGACGAGCTAACGAAGATAGCTGGTTCCAGCTGGCAGCAAATAGCCCAAGACAGGGACAGATGGAAGTCTTTAGAGGAGACCTTCACCTTCACTTGAGGAGGGGTTCATGCAAAAACTTCTATACTACTTACTTAAAGATAATACTACAGATATTTAATCATTTTGTAAAATAGTGAAACTCGTGTAAACAACATTTATTCTTTTTTTTTCTTTAAACTATACTTGTATTTTACTTTGCATGAAATAAAAGGTTTTATTATTATTATTATATATTGTTTACAAACCACAAATAGATCTTTAATAATTATGAACAAGTATCAAAATGAGATAAGGATCCACAGGGCGATGAAAAATTCGTCGACGCTTGATGAGAATGCTGAATCTGGTCATTTGAAGAATTAACTGACTGTAACTAAGTATGATTTGGTTCATTACATTTACTGACAAAATATAAATTTTCTTCAGTAAAATAAGACATAAAGAAATACCTTTCAAAGTTTCTGTTTACTTTGCAAGGGACATGCGCGAGTTTAAGATTGCCGTGGGAAATCAAAATACGTTTAGTATCTTCTGGGGATAAATAAACGACTGGTATGGAATAATAAAACGTATTTTACGGCACAGTAAACAGCTTTTATATATTTTTTTCGGGATAAACTGTGGAAGTAAAGTGTATTAGTTCACATACTTACGCCGAAAGGAAATTTATCTTTGTTTTGTTTACTTTTTTGTTGTTATGACATCCAATTTAATTTAAATACCATTTGCTGATAAAACGCTTCATAAGCAGTAGTAGTTATTTTCTATCTAGGCTTTTTGTTGGCAGGGCGTGTCGACGGCGCGTTTCGCAGAATGGCCCGTATTCAGTGCCTGTAAGGGCTGTAGGGTCATTGCTGCCGGGGTAACGTGTTGTTCGAAAGAGATACAGTGGCTCCGGAACTCAAAGTGCAAAAGAAAGAACATGAACGAGATTTTCGATAATTTCCCATCCATTACTTTTAGAGCAAAAAAATATTTAAAAAATGTAAAATCATATGTGATAAAATGAATAAGCCACAACCGTATCATCTAGCACTAATAGCAAGTCGATTCGGTGACTATTGCAGTTCTTAACAATTTAAAAAAACCATAACTGTAGGTCAAACCGCACATTTCCATTGATTAACGTGACCACAGGGTCACTTTAATGAATGGAAATGTCGTCTTGGTCCGTGTGGTTAAAAATAAACCATATAAATAAAAAAAATTTTAGTTTTCAGGGAAGTTTTTAGAATGAGTCGACACAGAGTTCTAATTAGGTAGTTAATTTAACATAAAACTAATAAAATTCACTATCAATGTTTTTAACAGTATTAACTAAATTAATGCAAATATGCAATGCATCAATGCAATTGTTTACTGAAATTCAAATAATTGTTTATAAATTAACTTTTAACGATATACGCCATAATAATTTGTTGATGTGAATGCTGTATCATGATCGTTACCAATTTGTTATAGTAAAAAGTCACCTTTGTTATGCCATTCTTTAATGATCGAACTTCTAAGAGATTGGTTCAAAGTTTTAATGATGATAGCCTTACGTATTTAAAGACTCAATAATGCATATGATAGACAGCAAGATATGAAAGAAAAAAACTGACTTCCAAAACACTAAAAAGACAAGTGGCAAAAAACAAACAAACAAAAGTCACCGACTTTCGGAAGTAAATTTATTTTCCGTCCTTTTAGTTCTTTAGAAGTCGGTTGTTTTTTTTTTAGCTGTGATGGACAATGATGGACAAATTTTTTTTTCATTGCTACTAAGAGATATTAGCACATCGTCCGTATAAATTAAGACGGGTGTCGTGTCTGGTGGGCCACTGCCCGACAGTTGCGTGTCGGGTGCTCGTATGTATGCTAACTTCGTGCACAACTTTGCTTGCGCGATGTAGGAACTTGACGTTTAGTTATTCAGTGGCTGGATAGATGGCGCTGTAGTACTTTTTGCCACTTGCATCTTTGTGTCGCCACACCCCTTTCCATTATAAAACGAATTTTAAAAATTGGCACAGTCGACGGAGCAGTCGCGTAACAACATTTAAAAAAAAATACAGTTGAGTTGCGTAGGAAACCTCCTCCTTTTTTAAGTCTGTTAAAAAAAAAGGAACAAACCCCTCGTAACATGGAATAAAGGCAAGTAATGATGATATTGGATAACATACAGATTATTGTAAAAAACCATAACATTCACTAACTTTAATATAACCAAATCCTTACAATGATCCATCACACCATCATAAATTTAACAATGAAAACAGTACGACATAAAATGAAAATCGTTAACAAAACTGCAACCACCATTTTGTACAAAAGAAACATTTGCAAAAAGTAAACGAGCTCCACCGTCCCGCAAAAACGGAACGTAACTTTAAAACAAAACTGTGTCCTTTACAAAATGAGAGAGTAAAACGAACGCACCTGCTGTGTGGGATTATATCTGAATATCTCGTTAGTATCTCTGTACCACTTGACAGAATGGAGCTTCTGTTCATCCATCTTGAAATGACAGCTGAGCTCGGCGGCTCGCCGGGGGTCCGCGTACAGCGGCACCTTGAGTTGAGATATGTCGTGTGCTGATGTTATTGCTGTGGAAGAGAGAGAAAGAAGATAAATACATTGTGTGTCAAATACATTCTTATTTTGTTTTGTTTATTAGAAATTCTTTGTTTAAAATGTTAAGTTTTTACATAGAAGTAACTTAAATCTAGATTAGTTAAATTTTATTATTTTTCCTGTACAACTTAAATAGCAGCACTAATATATATTACTTTTTGCATGTTACTTTAAGCATAAAACAAGTGTGGACAATTTGTTGGTGAACCAATAAAATAAAATACAACACAGATAGAGGGAGATAATATTATAGACTGATTTAAGCAGCAATGGCTAAGTAGTGTGTCCATCGGACTGCCAAGTCTCGCGTTCGAAGAAACGCAGAAAAGATACCTCTTATTTTTTTATGTATTTATCATTTGCTTTGGTAAAGAAAAACATAGTGAGGAAATAAGCATGTCTGAGAGATATTATATTTGACGGCATGTTAATCTAATCCAGAATGAAGGTTGGCATAAAACCCGGGGTTGCGGGTTGTTCGAAAGAGATACCGCGGCCTCGGAATATAACGGGCAGTAGAAAGAACATGGGTGAGTTTTAGTCAGTGCAAGTCTGACACTCCCCCCCGCTCCGCCCAGAGCGGGGGAAGTGATTCAATGATTTACGATCCGCAAAAAAAAAGATTAGCATAAAACCTCTGACAACAGGTTAGGCACTAACCTCAAGATAAGAAGAAAGATTGATAATGTAATTTACCCTACGAACTGTACAATGACCCATCAATGTGTCGGATGTCATAGAAAATGTAGTGTGTCGTAACTTTGATCCGTGCATATGTCATAACATTACACAGACCTATGCAGCGATGGCGGTTTTGCTCGGAATACGTATAAAGACATTTTCCATAGGGTTTGTTTTGTAAATGATTAATTGCTCATTATGTGCATGATTCCTATATTTTACATCACCGTATGGGTTAAACCAAAAATACTTTACACGTACTTGTTTATTTACGGTATAAATATATCTTTATGTTTAAACTTACCCTTTTACAATTAAATTCTATGTTATTATTATTTGGATTTTAGGTCAATTCAATATCTACGTAACTGCTCCAATTATATTAAAAATCTTCTAGCCGATTAGAGAATGAACTAGCAAAAATCACTTATGTACGTTTTTTCGGTGTATGGTGCCAGTTTTGGCTGAATGAATGTATACGTTTACTTTACTATGTAGAACTATCGGCATTGACGGATATGACAGGTTCGAAATTCAAACGTTGAATCGAATGCCTTCTTGTTTTTTGATACGTGGTACAAAATCTGAACGGTCAAAATAAAAATTGGTATTCGAACATTTTCTTGTCGGTTTCTGATTTTGTTGCGAACGAAACCAAAACCATTTCACATTGTCATGTTGTGGGTTACAAATCCACAAAAGCTTTAATTAAAATTGATATGAACGTGTTTGTTAATCACGATATTTTAAATGTAAACTTGATGCATACTTACGTAATTGTTTCTTATTGCAATCTTTTTATTTTGGCTTTATAACCAGTGGAAATGTAATGTTTTGTGTTACTAAGTTAATAGTTTATTCATTATAGCTGTATTATGCTGTGTAAAAGATCATAAATATAATACGACACTAACTACCATTTTCAAATCACGTGCCGTAAGTTTCTCATTTACAGCAAATTGTTTACACATTATCTTTACACAGTTTAA
Source organism: Ochropleura plecta (assembly GCA_905475445.1). Taxonomy (NCBI): domain Eukaryota; kingdom Metazoa; phylum Arthropoda; class Insecta; order Lepidoptera; family Noctuidae; genus Ochropleura; species Ochropleura plecta. The sequence goes on from FR997734.1 coordinate 12,849,645, forward strand.
AATGAAGTGGAAGGAAGCGGGAGCGCCCGCTGTCTGTTCGCATAGATCTTTTAAACTACTCGTGGATTAATGCCGTTTTCAGAAATAGAGAAATCAAATCAAAGTAAAAAATGTTTATTTGTAAGAATATGGTACAATAGATGTTATAATTTAATTCCAGCATATCCTGCCATATTATGACGTAAAAATATTTCCATAAAAATAGTAATCAAGGCTTATATTATAAAACTATTAGTAATCATGAATTTGAAGATTTAAATTGTATTGTAGTAATAATATTGATTAACATTGAATAATACGAGTATTTGGTGATTGGATTGGTTGGGATATGGTAAAATAAGGGTTTTTTTAAGTTACTATTGACTTGTCCTCTAAATATTCTTTGACACTGTAATAATTGTTCGCTAATAACAGTCTAGCCAATACCCATAGAGAGATAGAGTGTAACAAATTTTTCTTATCTTATTTTTCTATTTAATTATTATTTCCTACAACTAAGTCTGAAACAAGCTGTATTTAAAATTATTGTTGTATGGAGTTGGGCGTTGATTCGAGTCGTGTCGAAGAATTACACTTTAGCAGCTATCTTCGTTGCTTTTTGTAAAATTGTTTAAAGAATATTGTTTTATAATAATCAAGAGGAAGATTTATATGTATAAAATAAGTATTTACATTGCACCCGTGCCAACCCACCCTGGTTGCTATGTTTTTCTCGAAAACGTGACGAAATGCGTATAAAGCCTTTTGAGTCTAAAATTAGCATTAAAATTAAACATATAACCCTTATTTGAAGTGACAATACACGTGGACGTAACACATGTGGATTATCTACGCAACGTTTAATGATAAATGAGACAGCACGTATTGTTTTTAGTTACAGTTGGGTAGCTACGTGTGTCTGTGTACGTCAAGGTTGAAAATACGCCAGTGGCGACAAGATTTTGTTCATTTTTAGGGAAAAAACGGAACCATTATTCGGAGCACTTTGTTGTCTGTCTAAATAAATATCTTGGGACAACTCACACACGGCTATCTGATCCCAAGCTAAGCAGAGCTTGTGTTATGGTAACCAGACAACTGATATACATACTTATATAATTTATAAATACATACATCTTATAGATAAATCACACCCAGACACAGAACAAACAATCATGCTCATCACACAAAGTTTGTCCTGGGTGGGAATCGAACCCACGACCTCCGGCTCAGCAATCAGGGCCACTAACCACTAGACCAACAGGCCCGTCTGTCTATTTGTGAAGACCCTTTATCTTGGGAACGCGTGGAAGTATCGAGAACCATTGGTACGCGAGTCTAACTCGCTTTTGGCCGATTTTTTTATGGATATTGACTTGGAATTATTCTAGCTAATGTCTAACTGTCTGACTGTCAAAGATCTACAAATAACATCCGGGACCAGCGGTTTTACGTGCTTCTCCAAGCACGGAGGAAATTCGGTATGTTATGGGTGGTCAGTGGTTACCCATCGACAGGACTACCCAAGCAAAGCGTGGCTTAACTTAATTGATCGAAGTGAGCGGCTGATATTATTTGGCAACGAACTCGTCAGTGTTAATGTAATGTTGTGCGTGATTGAATTATTTTATTCCTTTGTTGGGGCATATACTACGTGTGGTTGGGAGAATTGAAACTCTTGAGATTTGTATATATAAAATCTATTCAATGTCTACACACTTAGTATATGCCCCAACAAATGAATAAAATAATTCAATCACGCACTTTTGGTACTTGTGTCCCCACATCCTTCAATATATAACTGTTTTAATATTTAATATTATTAACAATATAATGAAATACATATAAGCGGGATCTACAAATGTAAATGAAAACGAGGGTTCGAATAAATTAATTTAAAGTCAGACGATACGAGCGTGACAATTTATTCACTCACACGTTTAATTCGTAGAAATACCTACAATTACGTGCTACGGCGTAGGTGGTGCTACGGCGTAGATGTGCTACGGCGTCAACATAGTCAAACAAATTAATTAGTCTGAAAGCTATGGGTATTTTTTATTGTAACAAGAATTTTAATATTTATTCACCAATCATGGAACAAAAGGCTGGTTCTGCTGCCGTTGATATTAAAATATATAATTTAAAAACATGCCCATGCCATTTCGTTGTACCGACAAAGTATTTTTTAATTAACTAGAAAGATAACAATGATAAAGTGCAATATTTATGCATATTTTATTTGTAAGTTATTAATTAATGATAACATAATTTGCAAGTTGCTGCTTGTTGTAGCTAGAAAATATTTTTCTAGCGAAAACTTAAAGCTTTGTTCGATCATTCCCTATTTTCTGATTTGTATAAACGTAGTAAAGTTTGAAAAATTGCCTCTGATTTACTTAAATCTCTGACACTTATACTAAAACATGGTGCACAGTAATGTTGTTGACATAAAGATCTTTAATTCAATCAAGTTTTCCTTACATTTAAAAAAATAAAAGGGAATGCTGTAGGTTGTATTTAAAATGTTCGCGAAACAAACATGGTAAACCCAAGGGCAAATGTTTGAGAGGCCGTCCGTTCTTGTAAACATACGCTTGCGTGTAATTTGTGTGAAAGCCGACGCCAGAAAGTTGAAGTCCTCTTGAAAATGTTTAGATATTTCTAATGTTAATTAATTTTCATGTCGAGAGGTAGACAGACGTTATTTTCTTTTTTTGCAAATGGGAAATCATTAAATAACTTCCCCCGCTCTGGGCGGAGCCGGGGGGGCGATTAGATTTTTACTGACTAAAAAAAAACCACCAACCACCAGAACCCACAAATGTTCTTTCTTTTTGCCTTTTATGTTCCGGCGCTGCGGACAACCCGCAACCCTGGCAGTCGGTGCCTGGCAGGCCCCTTTGCTTTGCTGGCATTTGTATGAGGCGCGGGTGGAACACGAACGCGACGTCGACACGGACTCTCATCACTAGACGGACAGACGATGAGGTACCTATTGCTCACCGTCCGTGTTGTTAAAAATGCTATAAAGAAGTATTTTTGTAAGCTTTTCATACATCCAAAATTTTAGTACCTACATACATTTTTTTACGACTTAAAATGTAATATTTCCAACAAACTCATAGTGTATTCAACTTGACTGTCATTTATCAAATTATGTTAGCTTACTAAACCGTCCCGGGAGGATGGAAGCCGGGTACTGCAATTTATCCTAAACTTAGTGGATAGTCCACCATTACCTAAGTCTCTGTCTAATGGATGTCGTTAGATTTATGTAATCTATGGAGTTTGGGAACGTTGTCACTGTTAGGAATGTGGATGGAAGGCTGACTGGCCGCAGACACCTTCATTGACAGATGTTTCAGAACATTATCTGTCAAAGTCCACTCGGTTCTAATGCACAATCATCTTTTTGTTTTACCCCTATAAATGGCGAATAAACCAAATTTAATAATACGTCAGAAAATGAAAGCAAAAACCTTTAAAATAATCGTCTGTATCGAGGGACCGCTTGACGGGTTCTATCTGTTAGTTAAAAACTATACCACTAAAGCCCGTAATAGTAGGATTTTGACATAAGTCTCATAAAACTTATGTCAAAATACTACCATCCGTAAGCAAAACGAGTCGTTTTTGTTTATTGGAACGCGGCTTAAGACAAACAGCTTAGACCACTAGCACAAGTGTACCATTGCTAACAGAACTAATAAAGTTAAGATAACTAACAGAGACATTTGCTAACACTAATTAATTAACCCATAAAATGCATCCCTCGCCATAGCCATACATCCAAACTTCACAAGTAAGTACGACTGCCTGACTTAGTTGCCTTAAGAGGCTAAACTTGAACGGTACTTACGGTGGTGTATTGAAGCAGTTTACTCCAAGAACATGTACTTGCAACTGCAAGTAGATTACCGCTTGTGGTTATTTCAGACTGCGTGATATACATGTGTGAACACAGCTTTATAAACACATTTTGCTTATGGAAGCTATAACCATTAGGGTTTCCTAGAAACATGGAAGAGCTTTTTAGCCAATGTTTTGCTGTGAATCCTGTTTTTAGACTGTGGTTAGTTTAGGTTATATTTAAGACGAGGTTATGTTGTAGTTTAATATAACCGTAGAGATTTTTTTAGGGCAACACCCTTAATTGAATAACAAAGGAGTTCAATAATTTAACTTTCCTGTTTGGTGGATCACAAATCATTTATGGCAATTATACAAGTGTCCTTTTGCAATAGGAGAATTGTCAATTTCGAAATATTTTTGGGTAGGGACCTAAAACTAAATCGACCGCACGTAATACCAAAGGTTCGCACAACATCATATACAAAATAGGATGTCCTTGTTTCGTTTTAAACGAGAAAAAATATCCTCTAAATTTTATCAACATTGCCTGTAAATTGAATTGGACTACGGGCTACAGATGGGTGGTCGACGCAGCCGAAAAAAACGTAATTCTATAAAGTCAGCAAGTGGAGATTGCGTCCATTGCCTTTTGCGCTTTTTCTGCTATCGTAGTAAAAAGCTTGACCCATGTTAGGCACACGATACAACTTTATGTGAAGGGACAGAACACTATTCGGTTGGCAGACATTTTGATTCCTGAATTTTAATCTGAACCGGGATATTAACAATTTAATAATGAAACTAACAAACAACAGACTACTAACAACAACAGTTGAATCTTAATTGAATTCAATCGAAGTTATTCAAATATTAACGAGCGATAGATAGAAGTAAATTGTAATACAATAGTTGTTACTACTTAGTAAGAAGCCGCTCCGTCTGCATTCGTATGTTAAAATTGAAAAATATATGGGTACAAAATGTTTTCACATAAATATTCCCAAATGCCGCTTTTTGAATCTTTTAGACCTCATAAAATTCAGTAGATGCATAGTTACATCCAAAACCAATGAAAACCTGAGTTGGTTAGAGACCATGACATGTTATGACCATGTTAGCTATGGGAAAAGGGTCATTCAGATTCCTCCGAATGATTCAACCGCAAACGGAGGATGGTCACATTGTTCTCTTCAATGGTAAAAGTTTAAACCAAAGTAATTTCAGACATAGTATGAGGTACCGAAATACCAACTTATGTGAAGTGAAATAATACACAAAGAGGTTTGTTTTTCCTCAATACCTCATTGGCAGGAAAATAAATTGCGGGCAATAATGTAACCTTTCCAACGCAGTCGATTACGACGTAAGCTTAAAGATATTCTGTTGATGAAGTCTCTCACGTTAAGCATGACGACCTTGCTTAATGTAGCGTGCGTTATTAAGTAAAGCGCTTTACATCGATTTATGTAAGATGTAAGCGATTTTTATGTAAGTACGTGACGTAAAGCACAAAAAAGAGCTCGATGTTCTCGTATGAAATTATGTTAAAGAACATTTGAAATAAATTCTTCTAGTGGAAATACTTATTAGATTGTCGAATCGAATATTGAGTTGCCTTTGAACTTCAAGTGGATTTAAATAAATTAAACTTTCAAAGAAACTCTTTGAGGTTGAAATTTTGTGTAAGTTACAAAAATGACATTTATTTGGTAAGTACTGTAAACTATTGACAGAATCAATAGGAAGCTTGTCAAACCCAATTATGACAGACAAAAAATTACTATTTTACTAAGAAAAACACATTTACAATTATATCTATAATCTATTAAAGCAAGTAATATTTAATATTATTAAATTTCCTTTTCAATTTCGTTTCTAATATCATGTTTAAAAAATATTAAAAGCGATTTACTCGTGATAAAACGTTTCTACTTGATTGAGATGAGATTTTATTTCGTAATATTAATTATATATAAATAATAAACATTTTTTGTACAACTTAAACATGCATGCGGTGTTTACCTTTAAGTGATTGTTGCACTAATATATTATATTACTTTTCGAATGTTACCTTAAGCATAATAAAACCAGTGTGGACAATTGTTGGTGAACCAATAAAATAAAATAATAGTATGGCTTCCAAAATCCTATGTTCATAAAACCGTAAAATGTTAATCAAAACAGTAGTGGAAAATCGCTTTTAAATTTTGAAAGAAAAACTGTTTACTAGACTCGCTCAGAACAAAAAATAAAACAATTATTAATTTAAAAAAAACAACAAAAACTAAAAGAAGACAACCAACTAAATTGATCCTGTACGAGACAAACATTTATTTTTTTATTTATATTGAGGAATATATACATTGATTTTGCTTGTACCTACACAGAATTTAATTATTAGCCGTTCAATTGACTAAGAATGCAATACGAATGTTTAATAATTACACTCGCAAACAAAATCATTGTTTTTTTGTTAATCGATCCTTTTTTGTTACTGAGTTTACTCTTATAAATTTTTGAAAAGCTAAATACAAAAAAAAACAAGTAAAAATGGTTTACCAAAACGGTGGGTTGGGTTAAACGCTACCTTTTACAAAATCGTTACTAATATGTATTATAAAAGCGATAGTGAGTTTGTTTGTTTTTTACGTCTTCACGCATAAATGGTCAAACCGATTTTGATGAATTTTGGTATAGAGATAGTTGAGACCCTGTAGACGGAACGGACATAGGAGGAGGCTAAGAAATGTGGGAGAAAGAGGGAAGAAAAGGGAAAACATAGCTTTTGCGAATTTAACGCGAGCGAAGCCGCGGGCAAAAGCTATTAAAACATAAGCATAATAAAGTCTTAAAATGTTCGTAATAAAATTAAATTAGGGACGATTATTATATTATTATTATTTATAGACGGAGATTAGACGATTATATTTAGGTAAATTCCGTCCATAAAACTTAACATCTGTAAACAAATACTATTGCTTCAAAGCGTTGAATTAAGAGAACCTTTAATTGACGACACGGTTGGCGCAGTGACTGAGCGCTGCGTGTTGCGGGTTCGATCTCTGCATGGAACAAATGTTCGTATGGCCTACAGATAGTTGTTCCAGGTCTGGCTGTTAGTGTGTGAGTTAAAATTTTTGTAAGCTCACCCACGATACAGAGAAATACCTAGTGTGGGGCAACGATTAAAAGAAAAAAAAAAACAATACTCGAGTGATAATCTTAGACTCGAGAAACAATATAGGTAGTATGGGACAAGATTAGTTTTAAAATGTCAACTTCTGAGTTTGACGGGTTTGTCACCAAGTTTTATAAATCTTTATGTCATACAAAAGATCATCATCTGCCTAGCCTTTTCCCAACTATGTTGGGGTCGGCTTCCAGTCTAACCGGATGCAGCTGAATACCAGTACTTTACATGGAGCGACTGCCTATCTGACCTCCACAACCGAATTAGTAATGGGTGATACTATACCACTTTTTTTTTTTTTCGGGTGGTAAATCATCCAATAACTTCATTTATTGCCCTTTACGTTCCGAGGCCGCGGTATCTCTTTCGAACAACCCGCAACCCCGGCAGGCGGAGGCCCTGGCAAGCCCCTCTGCATACTATACCCCTTGGTACTTGACAGACTTTCGGTACACTGACTACCTGTAACGACTGTCATAGATCTACTTATGCCAGCTGGGACCAACAACCATTGGGTTTTTTATGAATGACCATAATAAATTAACAGTGACAGGAAGCCATTTTCCACATGCTTTATTTAACCAATTTCCTAATTTGCAACTAAATAATGAAAAAGTACAAAAGTGGTTCACCCGTTTAGGAGCTGTGATGCCACACACAGATACAGCTAACTTACAACATCCTTGTTTTTGGTCGGAGGTTAAAATGTAAAAATCGCAAATTAGTTAATGTTAAACTCGTGCTGGATTTCAGGTATAGCAGTTAAATAAAGCAAACATCGTTCCTGGAAATCCAGGTGTTCATAAATAACAGTTAAAATGTAGTGAATGTAACTAACCGTTGTGTATGTAGAAAGTTTGAATAAATAATTAATAATCTTTTAAGCTACTTTAATAATACAAAGCTGGATTTGAGTAAATCAAATCTCATAATGCTTTTAATTTTAGCCTTCAAAAGTGTGTATCAGTAATTTTTAAACATAGTGCTAGTCTAGGGGTGAGACCGTGGGACTGCTAAGTCATGACCCTTGAGTACTCCACTTTTTCAGATTCATTTGCATATTTTATAATCACTTTATCATCTAACATATTTATCATTTGCTTCGGTGAAAGAAAACAGCGTGAAGGATACTAGCATGCCTTTTTTTAAATTTGTGGATGGGAAATCATCAAATAACCTCTCCTGCTGTGGGCGGAGACGGGGGGAGTGTCAGACTTTTACTGATTAAATCCACCCATGTTCCTTTTTTTGTTCCGGGGCCACGGTGTCTCTTTCAAACAATCCGTAACCCCGGCAACCAGCATGCCTGAGAGATACGTCTTGACGACGTGTTTAGCCAATTCAGAGGCCTAAGCGTCTACTAATCACACGATTACGAAATATAGAATACCAGCAATATGTACTTAGGAACCTTCTTTCGTACCTTTTCATGTATCAAATTGTATTTGCTAAGGTAAGTATGGTAATACAACCGATAATAGACAAGATCAAAAGGGTAATATATTCTACGAAAATGTTTTAACAATGTTTTTAGCAAACATAAACGTTACCGAAAAAACTTGATTCTCACGGATATTCATTTATCGTCTTTAAAGAGTTATTTACTATAATATTCTCGTATAATTTATTCGTGAAACGGAAATTCCAGTCCATTTACTCTACTTTAGCACTTTGGTTCGACGAAGGGAAAGAAACGCTTTTAATAAAAGTAATTTCGGAACAAATTTACTCGATTTGCGTCGGATAAAGGTCGAATAATAATTATGGAGGCGGGTTTCAACTAAGTAATTTGCTTAAGTTGCTTTGCTGTGAGTTTCGTATTGAATCCCTCACTGATGCGACACGACGCTTGTATTCAAAATATTAAAAGTTTGCATTTTTTTGGGGTGTGAAATCATCAAATAACTTCCCCCGGAGCGGGGGGGAGTGTCAAACTTGTACTGACTAAAACCCACCCATGTTCCTTCTTCTGCCCCTTATGTTCCGGGGTCAAGGTACCTATCTCTTTCGAACAACCCGCAACCCCGGCAAAAGTTTGCATTAAACACGCTCAAACGAATTTGTTGCATTAGTTCAACTAATGTTTTTATTAATCTACTGAGACAACAATTAATAAAGCCATTTGTATTATTATTAATGCCGACGTGTCATTTTGAATTTGCGCTGAAACATTGTCACTCCCCAAGGGTTTATTTGACAAATTTTATTTTCACATTACCAAGATGAGGTTGTCAAAATAATAAATCGATTTGCGTGTGATGAGGATTTAAATTGTTCAAGATTAATATTAGAACTGACATGTATTTTGAAACATTATTATATCTAATATATAAAATTCTGTATTTGTTACCAAACTCCTCCAAAACGGCTGGACCGATTTGTACGAAATTTTGTGTGTGGGTGAATAGGGTGAGTCATAAAATCGGCCAACATCTATTTTTCATACTCCTAAGTGAGAAGGGGACCTGAGCAGCGGGTGAAACCGCTGGGCCCAACTAGTCTTTTTATATAAATCTAGCTTCCGCCCGCGACTTCATCCGCGTGGCATAGTTACTTTGGGCTAGCGCTAACTTTATCCCGCGTTATAATCGAAAAAAAATCTTTCTCTCCCCTTTTCTTCCTTCTTGGCAGGGAGACCCCTTTTTCTATTATTTTTCCTATCTCCGTCTAAATATATATATAGAGATAGTTGACAGACATAGGATCTATATATATATACACACATCAAAAGTGTCTAGGGATCAAGCATTTTTATGCGGATTTCTTGAGATTGAGATGTGGCTTTGTAATAAATTTATGATTTTATAAATTTATATGGATCCTTTTTGGTGCATTTCATAATTAGAATCAGGAACTCTCAATCAAATTCGAGTAAAAGATGAAAATAAGCTGTCAATATTTTCCCTATAAAAACATACAACGCATTGAAGACATTATTAGTGCTACTGTTTCCCTACTACTGATTAAAACCAACGTTATTATGGAGCGGCGACGTCATTTAAGCAGGGAAGAAATGCTCAGAGCCGTGGGAATGATAGAAGCTGGTTCCCGGCAACGTACTGTAGCTTTAGCTCTGAATACAAGTCAGAGTGTTATCAGTCGACTTTGGACACGTTACCGAAGCACTGGTACCGTGGCTGAGCGCCATGGAGGACGGTATCGCTGCACCACACGGAGACAAGACCGATACATTCAAATCTTAACTCGAAGAGCTCCAACAATAACCGCCATGATGTTAGCCGTGAGGCTTCATCACTCTTCAGGGAACTTAATTAGCGACCAAACAGTCAGAAACCGCTTGCATGAAGTGAACCTTCATTCCCGAAGACCGCTACGGGTACCACCTATAGCAATGCACAATCGTAGGATTCGATATCAATGGGCTCTTGAACACAGAAATTGGGCAGAAGAACAATGGCGTTTCGTGTGCTTTTCTGATGAGTCTCGTTTTGGTATGAGACCGGATACAAGACGTATACGACACTGGAAAACCCCTGGACGCCAACAGCGATTAAAATCCTGCCAGGAAGTCCATCCTTATAGTGGTGGAACCATCATGGTATGGGCGGGTATTTGGATCGGCGGAAGAACTGAGTTGATTTGGATCAGAGGCAACCTCAACGCTCAAATTTATGCTGAGACGATTGTATCAGACGTCATCGTTCCTCTACAAGTGCAAATCGGTCCCTTATTTCAGTTAATGCATGATAATGCACGACCGCACACCGCAAGAGTTGTAAGACAGACTCTCGCCGCAGCTAACATCAATGTCCTGCCCTGGCCTGCTCAGTCGCCAGACTTGAACCCGATTGAGCATGCATGGGATATGCTACAGAGAAGAGCTCTGCCGAATATGGAGGGTATCCAGTCGCAAGAAGACCTTTTTTTGTTGTTGCAACGAACATGGGCGGCCATTCCACAGCGTGATTTGGATGAACTCATTTTGAGTATGCCAAACCGATGTTCTTGTGTTGTTAGTGTTCGCGGTAGAAACACGGATTATTAATTGTTTCAGTTACCCAATAAAATTTTAAAGAAAACTGTTATTTCAGTCTTTTTTTCGAACTTTAATGTTAGTGGTTCAAATGTCAAAAATCCCTTTATTAGGAAAATGGCAAATTTCTTTATTAATGCAAAGGTGACTTGGTTTATCGTTACTGTGACAAACGAAAACACTTTATTTGATGAATCCTTAAAGAAAATTTTAATTAATATCAATCAGGAGAAAAGTTATTGCAAAAATATATGTTGATCCCTAGATACTTTTGATGTGTGTATATCCTATGTCCGTCTCTAGGGTTCCAACTATCTCTGTACCAAAATTCAATCACAAATTTACATCACGGTTTAAAAAAAGATCATCGACAATAATCATTATAACACATGTTTTAAAATGAATTGAATATAAGAACGAATCGAAAAGTCAGTAACATGTTTATAACAGTAATACACACTTCATAGGATATGCTTGTAAAGCTTTAAAATTAATAAGAATTTTCGGAAACATTATTCTACAGACAGTTCAAAAAACAACGGGAAAATTTTTTCGATTTCATCTTTATGCAGGCAACTACAGTACTTTCATAAGTTATTATGTCTTGTGACTGGGACTGTAGCAGCATCATTTTTTTGTTCTTGTGTTTATGACATTCAAAAGTGCCTGTAATGGTCTAATTGAAATAAATGCTTTGAGTTTGAGTTTGAGTTTATGCGATGCAGATTAATCAACTTGTTTAAAGATTAAAGATAACTTTTACAGAAGTTCGGTATTCAAAATTCAACTCAACGTGCTTTTAAATAAATAAATATTACAATATTTTTTCAGACTTATCCTTACTAATATTATAAAAGCGAAAGTGAGTTTGTTTATTTGTTACCTCTTCACGCTTTAATGGCTAAACCGATTTTGATGAATTTTGGTACAGAGATAGTTGGGAACCAGGAGACGGACATAGGCAAATTTTTTTTTTAAAGTGGGATGTGCGGAAGAAAGAGGGAAGAAAAGGGAAAACTTAGCGTTGCTATTACAAATCAATAAGGCGCAAGGGGAACTGTGTTATCCCGAATTTAACGCGAGCGAAGCCGCGGGCAAAAGCTAGTATTAATTATAAAATCCAGCTTGCCTCACCTTAAGCAAGTGGTGGTGATCAATACTCGTACCTTCTCTGAATGAGAAGAGGCTTTTGCCCAGCAGTTGGACAGTTATAGGCTGATATTATTATTTTTATAATAATTTTTCAATGTAAATTGTGTGGTTTCATCATCATTACCAACCTACAGCAGTATATTTTAGGAAATATCCTCTTCAATTCGATTCTCCACTAAATTCGATTTACGGCAGATCTCATCCAGTTGCTACCAGCCACCCTGCATGGGTCTTCGCTCCATCGAGTCTGTAGGCATCCTTCCTTATGCTTACGATTCCCGGTCTCCAATCAAGAGCACGTCGACCGCAACGGTCATCGGTTCTACGGCTATTGCGGCCAGCCTATTTCCACGCTATTCTGTGAGCTATGTCGATAACTCTGGTTCACCTTGTTCCGTGTGCGATCCGTTTTATTAACCCAGTAATTTATGTTTACCCCAAAGTAATAATTCCTTTCAATATCCATTATAATGTCACAGAAATACGCGTTTGAGTGACGTAATACAAAGGTGCGATCAAGTTTCCTGGAAAATTTATTTTTCCGTTCGCGTGTACATATTCGTATTGCTTCTCCTTTGGGACTTGACTGATAAACTAATTTCGCGACAACTTCCTACATATAAAACATAAGTACCAATACGCTGTACGCTTTGGTGTTAACCTAATTAGTTTTTATATTAGCGCTTATTTATTAGCACTGTTTTGCAGTTGATTAAAATGTATGGGGTTTTCCAAGTGTGTAAAGTTGGTATTTGTTAAAAGGTTCTATCACCTACATTACCTGTCCCGTTTGTCTAATGGTTACGAGCGCTACTACTGAGCATAAGTTTCTGAGTTCGATTTCCAGGTAGGGAAAGTATTTTTTTTAAACTTTCGCTACACTAAGAATTTTTCCTGTATCGTGGGTGCATTTACAAATATTCAAACTCACATACACAAACACCCAGACCCGAAACAACAATCTGTAGGTATACAAATATTTGTTCCGTGCAGAGAACCCGCGACACGCAGCGCAGCAGTCGTTCGCTCAGCTAATATTGGGTTTTTCCAATATTGGTATTATTTAGTAGTTACGGAGTCTGGCAATAGGCTTGCATTGCCCTTACATGGGTCATAATTGACGAAATGTAGGTATGCTTATGCAAAATTTACTGATGGAAAAACTTAATCACAATTTACCCCTTGAACCCTTAACCCTGCTCCGTGCGTTCGTTCGTACCATTTCTTCCCATTTAATTTACCTGTGGTGTGTTATTAAATAAACGATCAGTATACCTTCGTTAAATCATCATTTTAACGATACTTCCTAGTATGTTCACAGAGAGAGAGAACAGAATATTTCCGTAAAAGTTAAGTTCTAAACTTAGGGTCTGTCAGACCGTGCGTGATATACGTGTTATAAAGTAGCGCAGGGTATACGAAGGTTAAAATCGTGTTTTATGGTCACCACAATTTTTCATTATGATGACATAAAAGAAGGCTACAATTATATAAGTCAAGAGTCTGAAAACACATTCAATCCCCCTTTTTTTGAGGATGGAAAATTATCAAATAAATAAATAAATGCCCCCGCTCTGGTCGTAGCGGGGGGGGGGGATGTCAGACTTGTAGTAACTAAAACCCACCCATGTTCCTTATTTTGCCCTTTATGATCAGGGCCGCGGTATCTCTTTCGAATAACCTGCATATTAAATGCATCTGCGTTGCATCTTTGCTGCCAAGCTAAGCTTTGAGCTCGTGCCTAATATCAACAAATACAATATCAGCCGTTCAGGTAGATCTTCAGGTGCTTCGGAAAGCATGTTTAGCCGTTGGTTCCGCCTGTCATTAGTAGAGCTTTGACAGTTGATACAAGCTTTGGAAGTTTGTGGCCCGAAACTTTGACAACCAGTTTTACCAAGGAGTATGGTATTAATAATTACTAACTGGGTTATGGAGATAAGGCCTACTTTATCCTTAGTAGCTCCAGTAACAATAGTAGTAGTCAGCTGCTTTTGGTTAGACGGGAACGTGAGCCCAATATATGTAGTATGGAAAAGGCTACGCAGATGATGAAATGTAACAAAATCGATTGACAAAATGTCCAATCAGCTTCCGACCAAACTTTACTTTTTTCGTGATAAAATTAAAACTGTGTAGCACAACGAACTATGTATGCGAATCGTTAAAAATTTTCACATGTCATATTTTACGAGTTCACTAGACAATATTTTGGTATAACGTGGAAATATTAATAGCCATATTCAAATGGCATGACGTTTGTTTGTCAGTAGTTATTTTTTGTAACTTAGTTTCACACATAGAGTTAAATGGCATTTGTGACATTTACGGTTTTTGCTATTTTAACATTCCAAGTTTTTTTTGCAAATGGAATGGGCAAAAATGCGCAGAGAATGGGCAAAGTGAGAGGGAGTGTCACCCACCCATGTTCCTCCCTTTGCCCTTTATGTTCCGAGGTCGCTGTATCTCTTTCGAACAACCCCCAAGCCCAGCAGGCGGTTGCCCTAGCAGGCTCCTCTGTAGATTCTTGGAAGGGTTATGTTTCTGTGAAGTAGGGGTTCGCCTAGTTTTCTATATATAAATATTTACTTTAAAAAATACCTTATCTTAAAATACCCGAGAGAATTGGAAACTATTTTTTTAAGTTTGCTTCGGAAAGCTTATCAGGATAATAGAATAAGAGAAAACATTCAGTCATTTTAAGTGTTCAAAAGACATAACCAGTCCTACCTAGTGGTCAGATTGGCAGTCGCTTCATGGAAATTGTAGCCTTGTAGATTCTTAGACGCTTGTTAAATTTTGTCAACGTATTATTTTATTTTACATTTTGTAAAGTAAGCAATGGCTTATTGACGGGCCCTCCTCTCATACTTAAGTACTAACGCTGTAACAACAACATTGTAAAACCAAATTATTTTAAAAGAGTAACCATGGAGTTTCTTGCCGGTTCTTCTCCATAGGAAACTACCAACCTGAACCGTGCACCTTTTCTCGACGTTTTTTAAGTGCCCATGTAGGCCTATGTGAAATAAAAAAATCCCTCAGTTAGGCTGGAAGCCGACCCCAACATAGTTGGCAAAAGGTGTGGTAGATGACGATCCTAACAATGTGAGCTAAACTACTCCCTACTTTCTAGCACATTGTTTTTTTTTTGGGACGGATAACCATCAACTAACTTCATCCAGTCTGGGCGGAACAGGAGGTAGTGTCAGACTTTAACTGGCTAAAACCCACCCGTGTTCCTTCTTTTGCTATTTCACGGCCACGGTATCTCTTTGAAACAATCTCCAATCCCAGCAGTAGCTCTGGCAGGCCCCTCTGACTTTCTCGCATTTACATTGATCTTTAAATGGTATAAATATAGCCGTAGTTTCCGATAAACAGATTGTGTACGTTGAGTTAATTTATCGTATCTATGTTCATATAATCATGATAAAGCCATATAAGATAAATATTAATTTTCTCTTAATATTCCGTGAAGTGATTCGAGATAACTGAAAGCATTAATAAACCTTATCAAATTGTTTAGTATAAGCTTTCGAAACACCACCCATCAATTACTTGCTGTTGGTAAATTATACTCCATGTAATTAATTATTTACCAACCGCTGTAGTGCCCGGAATAAATTAAATATACATAATTATCAACACCTATGTAAACAGATATCGTATTAATTTGCATAAAACAATTAAAGACTGTTTTGTAATTAAAATTTATTGGTTTGTTTGACCTTTAGCAGAAAGCCCTTAAGCATAGACGTCTTTGAAACAAGTAGTATCATTTGAAAGTTGCGTAAGACCGCTTTCCACAGCTGCTCAGCTTCGACCTCTAATATTACTGATGCCTATTTTCACTAACTATTTGCGATGCCTTAGTAAATATCTAAATAGCCACAATATACACGCTGGGCCCAGCTCCTAGGGTTGGAATTCGAACAGCGCCTTTATTAAGGCATTCATTTATTTTTATTAGTAAAATATCTTAAATTGTCTTGTGGCGATGTAATTCGTTTTTTTTTTCATATTCTTATAACGTCTGTAATACGGAATACTATTATTTTTTAAAACACGTGTTCTTGTTTTTTTTAAGCACACCCTTTCATTGGATGCCCATCTAATGAAATTTCAATTAAATGACTAGTCGGCCATTTTTGTGAGTCCCGTCATATTGGATTTAGAACGACAATTCATAGCTTGTACAATAAACATGTACCTGTGCAAAATTTCAACTCAACCCGAAAGTGGAACGCTACGATTTTCTTACATAATAAGTTACCCGTGAATCTAATTAAAGCGTCTTGAAAAAGAATTTGATATTTTAATTACGAACTAAGTGGTACTTAAATAAAAACAAAAGCTTTTTGAACTACTTTTATAATAGGCTTGCGTTTGACTGCAACTCGCCTGATGTGAAGCGATGAAGTAGCCTATGATGGAGCACTCGCGCCTAAAAGAAACCGATTCACGCCAACTTTGAATTACAATATACTAGCGTTTTCCCGCGACTTCGCTCGCGTTAAATTTAGGGTAACACAGTTCCCCTTACCTGATTTACAGGTACCTGCTACCTGTAGTTTTTGTCCTTGCGCCTTATTTATTGTAATAGCAATGCTAAGTTTTCCCTTTTCTTCCCTCTTTCTCCCTCATACCTCAATCTTTTTTTTAAATAGCCTATGTCCGTCTCCAGGGTCCCAACTATCTCAAACTCACTTTCGCTTTTATAGTATTAGTAAGGATGTGTTGTTTCGTAAAATGCTTATTTAGGTTTCAGTTATAGCAACTAAATTAGGCTTTATCGTGTACCCTGAGCTGTAACTTTTAGAGGTCGAAACCCACACATTTAACAGTTTAAACGTTTCCTAGTAGGCTTAGGAATGTTCGTCTGAAAGTCTAAAATATACATTTACGCGGAGGTATTCAAACTTTTGGAAAAGTTGAATTCGGTCTGAATTTGAATTTACCTGTGAGCTTATACTATATTGAAACAAAAAAAAAATCAAGCGTCGCTCTAATCAGTTAGTCAGAGATGAAAATATCCTAAGTCATTTAAACATAGTTCTGTCACTATATCGCAAACCTAGGTAACTTTTCAGGAGACGAATAAAACGTATTACTTTTTGTATGGCAAGTTATTAACATTCTTTAAAAATAGGTTATAAAATGTCACTGTAAGTAAATTGTGTTATGGTTCAGTTTAGGTTTAGGTGTTTGATATGCTAAACTCAAAATCTCTGATACATGAAGGGTTGCGCAGAGGCCTAACTAATAAGCGCCTAACCAACGCCTAGCCACTTAATACACCTACATGATGTCACGAATGTTTTTTTCAAATCCCAATAAGGGTTAGCTTATTGACATCAGCGGACAAAGCCAGACACCGTGGCTGCTATTGAAAACAAGCCTAAGACTTTACAGGTAAAGTAACTCTCTTTATTTTTTAAGGGTTTTCCGGGTCAGGACCCGGGAATCGATACCAGTATACCAGTACCTCATGCTCATCAATCACGCTTACGACTACTTGGCCAATGAGGTAGTGTAGCTTTTACTCATTCATTTTATTACCTAAAACTGTTCCAACATTCTTAATTTAAATAAGTTTACCCGGCGACGCGGTAGGCCCAGAAGGAGGTGGCGTGGCAAGCTGGACTTCCACGAAAAGGACTGGACCCAAACAACGACCGACAAAAAAAAATGGAAGGAAGGAAGGGAGCTCTTTGCCCTGCAGTGGGACAGTTTCTGGCTCATAATAATTACTCGTATACAGGGTGGAATTTTGTAATGCTGAAGGGGAAGTACTCTTAATACTTAAGATAGAAAATTTTACTCAAAGAAAACATTCCTTTATTTTTGAAAAGAAAGAAAACGGCATTCAAAGATTTTTAATAATTCGCTTGCCGCACACGGTAATCGAACCGACTAAAATCTGTAAAAGTTGCACCCTGTACTTTTATTGCATCGACCGTTAGGGTCAATAAGGATGAAATCTCTTTAACAAACTTCATAAATTAAATGAAAGGAAAACAATGAAATCTTAAATTAAAAATTCAATGGGTCAAGTTAAAGCACTTTTACTCAAAGATCCATCTGTGTACTTATGTTATTATATGTTACCCCGAATTCAACGCTAGCGAAGCCGCGGGTAAAAGCTAGTCATCTATATTCGAAACAGATTTCAAATAATCCAAAATCACAATTATGTACATCGGCATATGGTACAAATTTGAATGTAGGTACATTTTGGCAGAACTATTCACTAACGAAAGAAAACTACACACTTCAATGATATCTATCGATAACTGAACCATCGGTAAGTCATGAGCATAACAAATCGTCCATAAGATAACGTTGACAGCCACTATCGATATAATAGTTCTCTTATAGATGTCGTTACAGTATCGATAGCCCATTCGCACGCAGCAATAACCCTGGAACCTTGAAAGGGGTAGTGCACACCAAGCAAGTTAACATTTATCACACGTAACAAAATACTATACCATACCTAAGCTAAGAAAGTTAGGTACCACACAATAATGACGGGCCTGTTGGTCTAGTGGTTAGTGGCCCTGACTGCTGAGCCGGAGGTCGTGGTTTCGATTCCCACTCAGGACAAACTTTGTGTGATGAGCATGATTGTTTGTTCTGTGTCTGGGTGTGATTTATCTACAATATGTATGTATTTATAAATTATATAAGTATGTATATCAGTTGTCTGGTTACCATAACACAAGCTCTGCTTAGCTTGGGATCAGATAGCCGTGTGTGAGTTGTCCCAAGATATTATTATATTATTATTATTTATTTATTATTTATTTGATATTATGTACAGTGCTGACTGTACACTTCCACCATCATAGGTCGTGATGGTGAGTGAATCATTATTTTTAAATGAACATTTTGAGGCATTTTTGAATTTGAAACAAAGCTTCCGTCCAAAACAAAAATCATAATAAAAGCTGTCTAAAGACTTACTGACAACAAATCAACTATAAGATACAAACTGACAGCTACTATCGATATAATACTTCTCTTAAAGATGTCGTTACAGTATCGATAGCCCATTCCGACGCAGCACTAACCCCAGCACACTGGGAGGGGGTCACACCGACCCACTTCCTTATACCACTTATGTCCGATAAGATAAGCATTAAGCGGGCTAATGCATTGCTACTGCTTCCCCTGTAGCACTTCTAGTGAGGCCAATGCAGGATGATGCTATTAGGAATCTCGTTTGTACTAATCTTGTTAAAGAAACATGCGTTTTCTGCTTTTTTGCACATGACACAGTTTCTGCTGTATATTTTTAGAACTGTGGAATAACATGAGGATGTATTCCTAATACTTAAGAAAGTATTTCAACGTTGGTTTTTTTCATTTCAATCATAGAATTTGGCGTAATGTAGTGACATCTTAAGAAACATAAAGGGCAAAAATAGGAACAAGAGTGGGCTTTAGCCAGTAAAATTCTGACCCGGCTCGAAGTCCCGAAGTAAATAAAAAAATTGTCATTTTATTAGTAATAAAGTTACTCCTTATACAAGAAACAGAAAAAGTACATAATCGTGTTCTTTTTAAGGGTTCTAACGATTTAGATAAAAGTTTAAAACAATATGTGAATAGAGGCGACAAATCGATCTCGCTAGGTCTCATATCTGGTAGAATTGGTTTTCTCTATTTTCTGCCGAGCAGAGCTCGGTCGCCGAACTATTTATAAACTTATAAAACCTGAATTTATTGTTTCATCTTCATTAAGAAGATTAATTTCAAAATATGCATAGTTTTAAACATAAACACTAAACCACTCAAACTAAAACAAATAATAAAGAAAATGCTTTGTTTCGGCAAATTCACGACACGCTTGGCTCAGTGGTTAAGTGTTCGACTGCTGTGCTACATGTCGCAGGTTCGATCTCCGCACAGAACAAATATTTCTATGACCTAAAGATAGTTGTATCGGATCTGGCTGAAAAAAAAAATATTGTATGTATGATACTTTGTACTTCACCATCTGCCTAGTTTTTAGGATTAGGTACCTCAAAAGGAAAAGACGAAACCCTTATTAGATCACTTTGTTGTCCGTCTGTCTGTCTGTCCGTCAGTCAAGACAAGTTGAATTTAAAACCATGTACTCAAATTTATGATCCCTTTGTGCTGTGCAAAAACCAACTCTCTAAGTCTACGCAATCAAAAGAATAGATATGGCCGTTTAAATCGCAAGTTTGTACGGAACTCTCGTTGCGCGAGTCTGACTCACTTTTGACCGGTTTTTATGTTAAAGTTGGCTTCCAGTCTTACCGTATGCAGCTGATTAGTTAGATCAGTATTTTATATGGAGCGACTGCCTGTCTGACCTACACAATCCAGTTAATACATAGTAGGTAATAAGGTTTCCCTTGGTATGACTGGTTGTCAAAGTTCCCATAAAGACTTTTAAAGCTTGCGACGCTAGTATATCCTTACTTAATATTATAAAAGCGAAAGTGAGTTTGTTTCTTACGACTTCACGCCTGAATGGCTACACCGATTTTGATGAATTTTGGTACAGAGATAGTTGAGACCCTGGAGATGGACATATGCTACTTTTTAAAAAGGGAGAAATGAGGGAAAACTTAGCTTTGCTATTACAATAAATAAGGCGCAAGGGCAAAAACTACCCCGGGCGCCGGGCGCCGCGACGCGACTCCCGGCCACCGTAGATACGGGCCTGTGGACGGTGAGCAATGGGTAGCTCACCGTCCATCCGTCGATTGACGACAGGCCGTGTCGACGGCGCGTTCGTGTTTTACGCGCGCCTCAAAGAGATGTCAGCAAAGCAGAGGGGCTTGCCAGAGCCTCCGCCTGCCGGGGTTGCTGGTTGTCCGAAAGAGATACCGCGGCTCCGGAACGTAAAGGGCAATAGAAGGAACATGGGTGGGTTTTAGTCAGTACAAGTCTGACATGCCCCCCGCTCCGCCCAGAGCGGGGGAAGTCATTTGATGATTTCCCACCCGAAAAAAAAAAGGGCAAAACCTACAGGTAGCAGGCACTTGCAAATCAGGCAAGGGGGAATGTATCATCCCAAATTTAACGCGAGCGAAAACGCAGCCAAAAGCTAGTACCTACCTAATAAAACATTATCGTAAGAACAATCGAGACGGATTATACTTACAAAAGAGTGAAGACAAAAATAGCCGTAGTAATGAAAGAGTAACGAATGGATGGCAAACATGGTCATTACTTAACAAATACCTCTTCATTAACGACATGTTGTTCTTCACTTAGATAGATGAATGATGTGAGTTATTATCATAATATTATAATAATATGGAGTCTGTTGCCACTATATACATAGTTATGTCAATAGCTATTCTATTAGAAATTAACCGACCACGTACCGACGTATGAAAAATAATTACAGTAATGTTATAAATACATATAAAAGATTTTATGTATGTGTTATTCCTTCATGCTCAAAAGTCCGAGCCAATTTCTATGAAATTTGGTATGTAAGTAGCTTTTACACTGGGTTAATACATTAACTTTTTATACCAGTCTACGCGCTTAAAACCGCAGGGCGCGACTAGTAGAACTATAGGTTATGCTCACATGCTAACTATTGGTTCTACGAAAGAAGGAATACTTTGAAATATCTATTCCTTGTGCACAATACAAATATAGCAGTAAAATTCAAAATCTAAAAACATTTTTCATGTAAAACTATATAAAATTGTGTTCTACAAAACAATATGAAACGCAGTGCAAAATGGAAAACGAAAAATCGGATCACAGTCACACAGAAACCAGATTCTATGCCAAACGGTATCGTTTCATGAACAAAAAAAAAATAACGGTTATATCTAGTGTTATCGACAGGGGAAATATAGGAGTATTGTCGCTGTTCCTGGCTTTCAGCCAACGTCTAACTGTCACATCATTACGCTCATATTGTCCTTGTGTTTCCCTTCGCCGAAGCAAGGACGAGAGACGCAAACACTTGATGATATGTGTTCTGTTGTTGTGATTTCGCTAATTACTTCGCGGAAATATTACATACAGACTTATTTTTTCCATGTTCAAGAGAGCGTGCAATTTATTATCGGGATAATAAACCTAAATACTTTTTATATAAGATACGCTTTAGTTTGAGAAATAAATAATGCAGCATCTACGATCTGGAGAGTTTTCAAACGTCTCGATTTCACATCGAATCCGAGAGGCTGCTCGAATCGATTTAAGTCGGGACGTCCTCGTCCGCTGGGTCTATATATCCAGATGCTGGATCCAATGATCCGTTACACAATTAATCGCGCAGGTTGGGTGTGAAATTGAGACGCCTGTAGGCACCTTTAGATGTCGAACTACCTTTTGGATTCCAATTATGTGTTTCTTTTCATGAATGCTGTAAAAAGGAAACATAGTGCAGCCAGACACGTGATTTTGCTTGAATGAAGACACATACATTACATATCATATTACGTACTCATAGGTACCTACATAAATTCCGGGTTGTTCGGAAGAGATGCTGCGGCCTCGAAATATAAAAAGCAAAAGAGGGAAAATAGGTAGGTTTTAGTCAGAACATGTCTGACACTACCCCCAGCTACGCCCACAGCAGGGGAAGTTATTTGATGATTTTCCAAATTAAAATTGACTTTTGCTATAAACTCACATCTAGTGGCGATCGGTAACAAGCAAAAGTGTTTGGTTATTTTCTTATTTCGTATAATTCAAAAGGGATTAGCACCTGTTCCAGTCAATATAATTCTGGAAAACTTGCAAACAAGGATCCAATAAATTACGCCTTTATGGCATACTTTACAGGTACTCTATATCCGTCTACACTTTGCTCTCTTACTCGCTTTGGTGGATACTAAGTCTTATGCTCTTTCTTCTATCAACCGAAACTGTGCAGAGATGCGTAATGGCTAGACTGGAGCAGAGATATAGCATAGCCCTGCACCGCTCACCTCTCTTCTCATTTCGGTTGTGCGTTGCCACCGAGTGTGGAGGGCGTCCCTGACAAATAAGAGACATTTCTACTGCTCTTTGCTCATCCGTTCCCACTAAATCTAAGCGAAGACAAGAAGTATACTTATAAATAATGAATTTACGTTGGTGCAGGTTTACACACATCTGCTCTCCTCTCGTTTGGTCTCCGTTTCGTTAAAGAACCAAAAAGAGTTTCGCTGCGATTTGTTGTGCAAAATGCACGTGCGTTTACGTATTTCCTGCTCGTCAGTGCAGTCGCGTCGCAAGACACGCAAGTCGCTTCACAGTAGCATGCTCTAAGTAATTTCTTTGATCTGTTCTTGAGCGTCGCGTATGAGCGTGACGCTCTGGTGCGTGGCACTTGAGCGTGTAGCTCGTGCCAAAGCAGTAAGGATACAAATAATTATGGTAATTGCTCTTTAAGTAAAGTTCAGAAAACCTTTATAATTATTTTCATGTCAGTGAAATTCGTAGAAACGACCAGGTTAAAGCTGAAACCAGATTAGTTTTGTATAAAAGTGAGTACAAAACAAATTCGCACACGCTTTGATAACTAAAGTAAATTCAACGGTAAATTCGGAAATGCAGTTGGGAACTATGCGTTCATATTTGTTTCAAACATTGATTGCAAAGGTATGAGAATTGGATCGAAACAAAGTCGACACGATTTTTTAATACATTTTTGCCTTGTCTTTTGCTCGAATGATTTTTGCTAGGAATCAAATTTATTATAACACTAGCTTTTGCCCGCGGCTTTGCACGCGTAAATTCGGGGTTCGTTAAATTCCCTTTTTTGCAGTTACATGCTGCCTGCAGTTTTTGCCCTTGCGCCTTATTGATTTTTATTAGAAAAACTAAGTTTTCCCTTTTCTTCCCTCATAAACCACTTTTTTTTTAATTAGCCTGTTTTCGTCTCCTGGGTCCCAACTGTCTCTGTACCAAAATTCATTAAAATCGGTTTAGCCATTAAGGCGTGAAGAGGTAACAAACAAACAAACTCACTTTCGCTTTTATAATATTAGTAAGGAGTAAGGGTTGAGTGTCATAATTTTATAAATCTATTTTTAAGCATTATTCTGGTTATAATTTTAAATTAAAGTCGACTTTCCTGTCACCTGTAAAGTACGCAAAGGTTTTGATTTTCACCATAATTAAACATTATTTATATCATAATTTAAAAAAAAAACATTTTGGAAGTTTTGTACTGTGTAAAATAAATTTATATTAAACTTCCACTCATCTTATTACACCATTTAAAATAGAGGCATGCCGCTAGTTTAATTATAATCTAATGTAACAACCAAACCTCTAACTACATTTGCCTAAGTAAAACCTATTTATATGTTAACAAATAACATAACAGCTATCTACCTACGCACTTATCGTTCCATTAGCGAGAATTGCCAATTTCTACGTCCATGTGAGACCGGACTCGTCAAAGCAAAAGCTGTATTTTACGCGGTCCCAAGTAATTACTTCGTCGTAATGGACGGAAAGATCGGGAGCCTTCTACCGGTAACAGATCGACGTATCCAAAGTACTGAGGCTAAAGAATGCCGCGGTTTCATTGGCTACCGATTAAGGCTTAAGCTACACTTTCCGGGATTAATAGTTTAATTAATCTTCTGTACGAGTTGAATAGGTAAGGTTGAGGAGTTTAGGGCCTATATCGTTTGTGAACGCCTGACCTTAATGACAGGGATAATGTACGGGTGTATGGGGAGTTATGACGATGTCTACTGTGAACGGCTTGTTTGAGACAAGAATTATTTGTTGACTCTATCGAATATTGCGAATGTCCTGATTGGGTTATCAAAGGATCTTACCTATATTTACTTTACTGTTAATAAACAACGGAATTATTGGATAATGATATAAAATCTATATATTACGGGAGGAGCTCGGCTATATAATATCATCCGCTTAGGCCGATCTCCAGGTTAAGCGGCGTTAGCCTGGGTTGATCTGTGGATAGGTGACAACAATCAGCATACCGAGTTTCTTTCATGCTTCAGAAACCACGCTAAGTCGTTGGTCTAGCTATCATTTATAATTCTGTGACTGTCGTTACAAGCAGTCAGACAGGTCAGACCCGAAAGTCTGACAAACAGTCTTACCAAAGGGGTAACATACTACGTAGTACTAAATGGGTTGTGGAGGTCAGATCGACAGTCGCTCTATGTAAAATACTGGTATTCGGTTACACTGAAAGCCGTCCTCAAAATAGTTGGGAACAGACTAGTTAGATAATGATCTATTATGGGACACGGAAAAATAATCGTCGCGATACCACACTGTTCAATGCAAAATAGAAACACGAAACGAAAATAACTGGCTTGCTTTCTATGAGAGAGAGAGAGTCAGACAGAGAAACACGCGCACGCGGCACGGCTTACAACTCTAGCAAAACGTGTCGTTACAAGTTTTAGTCTAACCCACTTTCACATCGCGCAATAAGGAACTTCGTTCCAAAAATAAGCTACTTATGTAAAATCTGTCCTACTCCGTAGACCAACTGAATGAAGATATTACTCAAGCCTAACTCATCTCGTTGTACGTTAAATTTAGAGCATCTACAAAACAATAGAACTAAAAACTATGTCAACTGTTGTTAGTTGGATTGCCTTTTGTTTTAAAAATATAAAACTGGTATTCTGTTGTGTCTCTGCCCGATAGTGTCCTAGTTTAGGATGCGTCACACTAACGTGTGTTGTTGGTTGCTGACTATGAGTATAACATTAACCGCGAATGGCATTCCCAAAACTGAGACACAAGCTTACCCACAGTATTAAGGAGTCGGCCATAATCCTGCATGCAAGCTCAGAACGGCTCAGTACATGTCACTTACTTTAGAATTTTGGAGTTTACTTCGTTTCTTATATACTTGTAGCACATGGCACGAAAAATAGATAAGTGGTAAAATTAAGCGTTAGCAATAAATTAAGCCGTTATGCCTCCTCTGCGCAACATACTCGCGCATCTCATAACGCTCCGCACTCCTCAGCGCTAAGTACACATTTACCAGTTTATTTACTCAAATTCGTTTACTCGGGTTTTTACAACACACAAATTTCTATCCTGTACTCTTACAAATATATTTCTTTTTTAGTAGCTCTAAAAAATAGGGAACTACGGTTTTTGTAACCGCCACCCTCTAATCTTACGTAATTAAAACAGCTTACCAGACTGTCCTTTGTTTTTGATACTTGATCCAAAGATGTTTCTGAGACTTCAGAGGTCAGCATTCGACAATTATTTACGCTTGGTGTGCACACAGCCTTAGTATGAGTGTGTGTGTGTTAACGAAAAAAGAAAAGTTCCATGGAAACACTTATGAAATTACTTGAATGTGTGCCTGTGTACTGTCACAATATTTTTTTCTCGGAATGGCACACTCGGTATGACAAGACGTTGAACTGAATTATTAGATATTGTGTCTGCGTTGCTGGAATGTCCAAGAAAATTACCAGTTACTTTTGATACACGGTGTAATGTTGATTGAATAAAATGTTTCTCTTTTACCATTTTTGATTCTAGAAAGAAAAGAATAATTTTGAAAAACATTATTGATTTACACTTGGCCACTTACAAATGAATAAACATTTGTAAGTTTGTTATACAAATCAACTGTGTGCAATACAAAAATGTGACTATTACAGACTAAAAACTAGGTTATTTTTTATGATTATTCATTTTATAATTATCGACAAAACCATCTGAACGTGCTTAATTTGGGCATGTTTACATTAATTCTAAATATATCAAAAATCTGGAAAAATGCTAAAATGGACCCGAAGTGATACGCGCAGCGCGCGCATGAATCTCCTAAATACTAATATTGTCTATTGACTTTACAGAATATAGAAGTATAAACACATTTTAATGCTACTATGTTATACGAAGAGCTTACTAGTCCTATATTTAAGTAGCATATGTTTACTGTAAACGGGTCGTGGTCGTGGCCCGACTCTCGACGCCAGCCATGCACTTAATTAATATTTTATTAGCAGACGTTGTTCCCGAAATATACAGCGGCATTTTAAAAATGCCATGTCTCTAATCTAGGGTCGAAAGTACAAGATCACGTGGTTGATCACCAATCTAATGGACAGACTCCATCAAATCTTTCACCTAGATCCTAGTTGCAGAATGTGGTAGCCATGCAGTTAATAGAGACGGTGGAAAAGGATCACGAAGGCAGTGACGGCACTTGTGGCTTCGCTCGCGTTAAATTCGGGGTAACACAGTTTGCCTTTCCTGATTTGCAGACCGTACCTGCTACCTGTAGTTTTGCAAAGCTAAGTTTTCCCTTTTCTTCCCTCTTTCTCCGACTCTCCGTCATTTTTCACTTTTAAAAATAAAAATTAGCCTATGTCCGTCTCCGGGGTCCCAACTATCTGTGTACCAAAATTCATTCAAATCGGTTTTGCCATTTCAGCGTGAAGACGTAACAAACAAACAAACTCACTTTCGCTTTTATAATTTTACTAGCTTTTGCTCGCGGCTTCGTTCGCGTTAAAATAGGGGTAAAACGGTCCCCTTTCCTGATTTGCAGATAGCTGCTACCTGTAGTTTTTGTCCTTGCGCCTGATTTATTGTAATAGCAAAGCTAAGTTTTCCCTTTTCTTCCCTCTTTCTCCCTCATTTCTCACTTTTATTTTCAAAAATATAGCATACGTCCGTCTCCAGGGTTCCAACTATCTATGTACCAAAATTCATCAAAATTGGTTTAGCCATTTAGGCGTGAAGAGGTAACAAACAAACAAACTCACTTTCGCTTTTATAATATTAGTAAGGATATAAGTAAGGATTAGGTACACCTCTGCCTAACCTTCGGGGATAACAAGTGTGATATAATGTTTTGTTTGTAAACAATTTAAAGACCCTCGGTTAATGAGTCGTTTGACTGACTGGACAGGTCCACTCAATCTGTGTGATGCTTTCTTAAAAAGACCATTTCAGACACTAATCTCAATCATAGTTCTCCTAATAAGTTGACCAGGATTTTTGTCTGGAGCTTAAAAGAGACTATGACCGCTGAGTTAGTTTCGGCTGTTTCTTCTCAAAGTAGTCGGGTACGAAACACCTGTCTCAACCAGTTTAAAAAAAAGACGTGTAAAAGTCTTTGTAAAAACTTACTTGCAAAATAAACATCACTTATCATTTAAATTACGCTTCATTAAATTTTAATTTTCACTCCTAATCTGTATAATAAAACAATAATTACAGAATTTATAATTACGAATTTCGTAATCCTCCTCATTACAGTACAGTGCACCGCAAAATCTCACGTGTGTGATCACCAGAGCATTGAACCAGAATGGTGATTACGTTACTAGAACCGTCCCAGGCTGATAACTTTAGTGGAACCTTCGCGCAGATAGCCCATTAATATTAATAGGTTTTTACTACGCTAGGTCCGTACCCTACTTATTATCTTTTGTTCCTGTTAACTTTAGCGTGGTACGAAGACTAATTTTGTTTGTAATTTGCATAAATATAGGTTGTTATGTATTGGCGAGAATTACGTAGCTATTGGAATTTTTACATTGTTGTTAAATTGATGTTTTCGAATAAAAATATGCTATTTCTCAATAATTTAGACCTGAAGCTTTAACCTAACCTGTAGTTTTTTTTTTGTTGTAAATTGTCCATAACTAAAAGTAACAGTTGCCGGAAACCACGAAAATGAGATCATATTTGTGTTTTCCAACAATTGTCTGAATTATACAGGAATAAATTGACATATAATGAAATCGAAACAAAGCCTTATTGTGTTACAATACAATTACTTATAGGGATTTCATAAAATAATATTTATCTTCTACATGTATTATAATAACAACAAATATAATATTGACAGGGCTGTCAATATTAATAACATTTGTAACGGTATGTTTACCAATGTTTTATTGTTGTCTTTATTTATTTCTGTATTTTTTTTTTAAATTTCATAAAATTACTTAAAAAAATAGTAGTCCAAGCTACTGGTGATTAAGGCACCAGGGATAGGAACCTCCTCACAATGCAAACCGTATCAAGAAGCATAGCGTACTGCCTTCTGAATAAGTAATGAGTAGATTTCTATTATTTTATTCCAAAAACAATGAATCGTGGTACAAACCCATATTGTTCAATGCATTTCAACGTTGCACAGAGCTCTTCAAAGCATTTCTACATAAACCACATCGTTTGAAGACGCATATCGACTTTGCATTGCCGCCTCCATACGGAATGCAAATAAGGGAAATTCAACGTTATCCATCCACTGTTTAGTGAAAAATATTTCGGTATTTGGCATACAGAGCGTTCTTGTTATTTGAAATCCCTAAGAATTCGGAACGCAGCTTTAAACCACAAATTAAAATTCTTAAACAAAAGACTATCAATTTTATTTTTGTTTTTCAGAGGGTTTTTAAATAATGGCTAAGCAGTTTTTTTTATCAAATAACTTTGAATTCTTCTACCGAAGCCGTAAAAACGTTTTGAATTTTTAGTATTGGCAGGTTTTACTACACTTCATCGCTTGGTATTGAAAATTGAATAATTCGTTATCATGATAATTTAATTATGAGTAATGAAGCTAATGAGCATAATGAGTAGGTACCTAGTAAATGATAAACCGCTATACGATGAGAAAAAATACTTAAAACACATAAATTGAACTGTACCTGCAAAAGAAATTCAATTTCAATTCAACCTAATGAAGTAGACAAAGCCTACAAAGTGCATTCTGACAACGATATATTGGAAAAGTAAAATATGTATTGTTGAACTCCATCATTGTAGAACTATCAAAAGGCTTCACACTTCCTGGTTGCGTACCTATTTTGCGTTGTAAACCATTTTCATTGTGCACTAGCAACCTGGCTTCCATCGGGTGCAATTTCGTATTGAAAAAGAGAAAGAAAGAAGTGTATAAATAAAAAATAAAAAAAACAAACCTTGTCATTAAAACTAAAAATACAACAAAGAAACTGGTTGAACCGTCCTTTTTTTGCGGGTGGGAAATCATCAAATAACTTCCTCCGCTCTGGGCGTAGCAGGGGGGAGTGTCAGACTTTTACTGACTAAAAGCCACTCATGTTCCTTCTTTTTCCCTTTATATTCGGGGCCGCGGTATCTCTTTCGAACAACCCGCGTCACCAGCATGCGAACCATCCTTATGTGATGCTTTGTCATGCATGTGGTAAATAAAAAATCAATTTTTATTTATTTACGGGACGCTTTAAAAGCGCTATCTTCTTGTGTAAGCAATCTTTTAATCAAAAAGATAGGCAAAAACTCATTTCAACTAAATACCAACCATCCACAAAATAATATTCGGAGTTCCGTACATTAATATTACAAGAATGGTCACTTGTTCCCCCACATCGTTTTCACACTGTGTATATTCGTGACACGTACGAGATCAAGTTATTGTATCCAACCAAACATATCCCTACATGTATTCGTATCTACTAACAAAAATATCTGATGAGAAAATCATCTATTTTGCAAGAGACGACGATGTGGTTGATATTTATTGGATTATAGCACTGAATACAGGGACTCGATTAAGCTAATTGATGAAAGAATTATCACTAATATGAGTAACGTAGTATTTCATTTTATTCATAACTAGCGACTCGTCCCGGCCTCGCTCGGATGCAATGTAGATACCAATATTAAACATATAAACCTTCTCATTGAATCACTCTATCTATTGGCGAAAAATGCATTCAAATCCGTTGAGGAGTTTAAAAGATCTAAGCGATCAGACATCGGAAGCAATTTCATTTTATATTATGTAAGGACTACTACACAATACTACATTATGTATTTATTGTCCCATGAGGAGATCGTGGCTATATAATAACAACCGCCCGGATCAATCTTCAGGTAAAGCCGTGCTTGCCTGTTGACCCATGGTTGGGTCACAACCCATTGTAGGTCTTTGAGTCATTACAGGTGGGCAGTAACCCGACAGTCTCAACCAGTCTACCAGCTGTTGCTACTACTGAGCATGGGTATTATAGTCCCTGGATGGATTGGCAATTTTAAACCAAATTGTTTTGAGTTTATCTCAGCATTATATTCAATTATCCCGGTGCGGATTTGTATAAACAGATGTATTAAACAAAAAAAAACATGTAAGGATAGTAGCCAGAGCTGTAAGCTGTAAGTAGTGCAGTATCGAATTGTTGGACTGCAGGTTGTTCGATAATTTCCCATTTAAAAAAAAAACAAAAAAAAAGTACAGTAGCCAGTTGCATACTGTAGTTTCGTTGAATACCTCCAGGGGCAAAAGGGCTTGAGTTTAAAATGAAAGTATTAATCCGTAGCCCCAACAATAACAAAAACAAATAAATACACAGAACTTAAATTTTAAATTCTTTTCGATTTAAACTCGCTAAAGAATGAATATAAAAGCAATTTTGAATATCGATATTTTTAAAATAAGAACATCCATCACATATTTGAACGTAGTGCTAGAACATTCTATAATTTCTAACGCTGGTCAACGAAGCACGTATCTAAAGCAAAAACGTATCGTACGTGCGGTTTTGAGGGTACAAATGAAACTCGCCAAAGCACGAATATCGATATCAGGAGCGCCCCTATGTTAACAGAAACTTCCCACAGTCATGTCCAAATATATAACGCTGTAAACTCAGTATAACGGAACACCACTATAAAATTAAAAAATGTATTGAATGCCGGGAAGCGTATTGCCATTGTGTATATCAGTACAGACACCCATAGTCTGTACTAGATCACTTTGTGCTCTTAAAAATAACAAATACTCTAAAGCAAACTACGTATAACTACAGACCAGTCTGTATAAGTATACAGTTTGCTTGCATATTTTTAAAGCAAACTACGTATGACTACAGACCTGTCTGTATAAGTATACGGTTTGTTCGCATATGTCTAAAGCAAAATGTGCTCTCACTGATTACTACCTATCAAAGTGGCTCGACGGAGCCCCGCTTCGCGGGGCTCCTACCTCTGCATTCAAGGTTTAAAGTAACCTAACACGAAGGGGATGGCGGGGTCTTTCAGACCCCGCCATCCCCTTCGAACCTAACCTGTCCATGTCGGGGTGCCCCAAGTCCCGAGCTCTCACTGATTACTACCTATCAAAGTGGCTCGACGGAGCCCCGCTTCGCGGGGCTCCTACCTCTGCATTCAAGGTTTAAAGTAACCTAACACGAAGGGGATGGCGGGGTCTTTCAGACCCCGCCATCCCCTTCGAACCTAACCTGTCCATGTCGGGGTGCCTACTACGGCAGCCAAATTGTCTGTACTCGTATGTGTTTTGCTCTCACGAATTAGAGCAAAGTGTATTTTATTTCAGTCTGTCTCTGTACTGATATGCAGTATGCTCTCTAGCTACAAGAGCATATTGCGTGCGATTACAGAGCAACCCCTGTCTGTGCTAGTATACATTATGGCAATACGCTGCCGGGAACCAGATCTTCCGAATTCTAATACCTACACATAATTTTCAATAACGAAAGGAATATTTTGCTGGTTTTGCGCAATTTAGAAAATGGTGGATATTTGCATGGTGTGGCTTGTTATCTATTATGGCATGGTAACACAAACTAATTAAAAAAAAACGTTGCCGTCACTAAGAATTTCTCCTGTTTCGTGGGTGCGTTTAAAAACATCTGTAACAACTATCTGTAGGCTATACTTACAAATATTTGTTCCTTGCGGGGATCGGACTCACAATACGCAGCAGTCGATCGCTCAGCCACTGCGCCAACCGTGTCGTCAAATCTCACCATGAAACTTCTGAATAACTAATTTGTTAAGAAAAGCTGATTCCGATAGCAATGACACTTCTTATTTTAATCTGAATTCATTGAACAACAGGCGTGTGCTTGTACGCTAAAAAATACAATTGGTTTGCGTTAGAAAAAATATAAATGTCGAATTGAGTATTATATGAAAAAAAAAAATGTGTTAAAATGAAAACGAAAAGAGGAGTCTTTTACTGTTCATTTTTAACCGACGAAAAAAAGGAGGTTCTCAATTCGACCTGTATATATATATTTTTTTATGTATGACTTTTTACTGAGACGTCCGATTTGAAAATTCCGTTTTTTTAATTTTGAGGCGGCGCCAACATACAATGATCGGCGATCAATAAAGCTGTCAATATTTCCCGTTTTACGTTATTAGTTTTCTTGCTTGTTTGGCGCCGACTTGAAATTAATTTCATACTTTAACTTTGGAGCTTACCTAGACTAAAAGGTTTTTATTTTTCACTTTTTGTCAATTTAATTTTTTGTTAAAAGTTTTTATATCACATATAATTTAACATTTTTAAATATTTCTTAATTAAATTAAATATAGTCAGTCGGCCAGTCTCTTGGGTACCAACTGACAGCGTTGAGGACGAATTGTTTTGACGCTATTTTTTAATTTATTTATAAGTTAGTAATTAGGTAGTTTTCTTTTAAAAAACAATATTTTGTTGGACCACCAATACAAATTTTATTTAATTAAATATTCTATGTTTTAACATATATTTATATATTTTTTATATTTTTTTTAAATATAGTTGCCCACCTTTGTCGGAAATGGGGTCCAATCTACCGCAGTCCGGGCTCTGGAGCCCGGTTCACGATTTCATACAGGAAGCGGTACTTCTGGACACCGCTCGTATCGTTAAGAGGTTCCTCTATCTGGATAGAGGATTCAGCCGTCTAACGAGCTACGCTCATCGTCCGTCCGTCTATTAACGACAGGCCGTGTGTTTCAACCGTGTGTGTGACGGCGCGTTTGTGTTTCACGCGCGCCTCAAAGAGATGTCAGCAACGCCTGCCGGGGTTGCGGGTTGTTCGAAAGAGATACCGCGGCCCCGGAACGCAAAGGGCAATAGAAGGAACATGGGTGGGTTTTAGTCAGTAAAAGTCTGACACTCCCCCCGCTCCGCCCAGAGCGGGGAAAGTTATTTGATGATTTCCCACCCCAAAAAAAAACAAAAAAAAGGCGTCTAACGAGGCCCCCTCAGGTGTTAGTCGAGGCTCTTGCCAATTAAGCCATTGGCTGTTTTATTATTGTTAACAAAACCGAAAGGAAAAGTTCAATTTTATCTTAAACAGTAGCTTCAAATCACGTGTTTATCAGAATTTTCTACCAGCAGTATCAATTTCAATACTGATTGTATTACCAAAAGGCATATCGGTGACATATCTCTCTGGCATGCAAGTAAGGCATCAACTGGTCATTATAACCCGCTGGGCTGCCAAATAGTTACCATAAAAAATGTTCTTGGGGTACAGCCAATATTATGTGCATATTTCGCCTTAATTTTCATGTCAACCTCACAATTACAAGAGTATTAAGTGATAAAAAAGGTATTAAGACACACTGCATGAGTTTTTGCAATATGCTTTAAAATAGCGTCCATACGTGAACGAAAGTTTGGTCTACTAAAACCATATCTGACAATAATGATGGCGATGAGATAGTACATCATTCAATTCAATGCAATTTCAGCTGCTTTCACCCACGAAGAGTTGCCTTGAATAATTTTGGAAGTATTTTACAGCCAATGGTCCTAATCGAAGCAAGCAAAAAACTTGCTCAAACAATTCCAGACCTGATGCTGTGTCCTGAGCACCTTGATGACTCCACTTGACGACACGCCGCAACAATCCTTACTAATACATTATTATAAAAGCGAAAGTGAGTTTTCTTGTTACGTTTTCACGCCTAAATGGCCAAACCGATTTTGATGAATGTTGGTACAGAGATAGTTGGGACCCTGGAGACGAACATAAGCTAAAAAAAGTGTGAAAAGGAGAAAGAGGGAAGAAAAGGGGAGAGAAAGATATTTTTTTTTCAATCATCACGCGGGTTAAAGTTAGCGTTAGCCCAAAGTAACTATGCCACGCGGACGAAGTCGCGGGTGGAAGCTAGTTGACAATAAATGCTTTTCTTTTGTGATACTACAACCAGTGCATGATGGCTTAACATAGGTTGCCATCGTCACGTAAACAAAAAAAATGAGAGGCATCAGCTTTTACCAACAAACATGACATGGCCACACCCTGTTTGACTCTCCGTGTCGTGGAACCGTATTAAAGATAGTTTTAAAGAGATCAGATAGACCAAAGAGGTTTGTTATTATCGCTTCATGTTTTTGATTCTGAAAATTACTTTGAGATCATTAATAGAAGCTCCACGTGTACCAACTCAATAATAAAATGAACAGGCATTTTCTGAGAACATATTTCGAAACATTTTAGGTATTTAAACACAAAAGAGGCACGAGATATGTAAAGAACTAATTAATTTAATTTTAGGCCCAAAGTTTCATTTCTCTCTCGACCCGTGGGACTAACCGTAGTTTTAGGATTACATCTCAGAAACATCTGTCTTCCGAATTTTATCGTTAACAATTTGTTACTTTAGTATTTATGTTTTATCTTTCCGCTGTGATTAATTTACTTTGGAAGTTCTAAATGAGGATATAAATGTAATTGTTTTACAAAACAATCAACTTGTTAAAAACAGCCCTTTCTCAGTGACTGGTGTCACTATTGAAACCAGTGGCTGAGCGATCGACTGCCGCGCTGCGTGTCGCTGGGTAGATTCCCGCACGGAACAAATATTTGTATGGCCTACAGATAGTTGTTTCAGATTTGGCTTTTTGTGTATGTGAGTATAAATGTTTGTAAACGCACCCACGATATAGGAGAAATTACTAGTGTGGGGCAAAGTTTAAAAAAAAACCATTCTTTAGGTAAAATATATTATATTGGATTGGCTGTTGGATTTCTACCACGGACAAGACTATCAAAGCAACAGTGGTCTTTATCATTATAATAACATTGCTATTGAATTGCTGCTATCAATGGTAAAATAATATGTGAAAGAACGGTTCGTCCCTCACATATTTTATATGGTTATGTTTTGAAACCCTTTGACAAACAACAATGTGCGTCGGCACAATGTTCGTCTTCTGTAGACGTTGGGGGTCGGGAATCAAGAAAAACATTTATATGTAAAGGACACAATATTTTGTGTCTATTATAACTAAGTCATGTTTGGGGCTGAAAAAAACCCCTTACGCAACCAAGAAGTTCTTGTTATAATCATGAGACCACAACAACAATGTTGTGGTCTCATGGTTGAAGTTTATGTGCTAAAGGGACAACCCTTTAGCACATAAACTTCAACTCATATTTAAGGAAAGCTGAGTAATTTATCTACCAGCTTCTCATTTCAAAACAACAGACGGATGTTACTTATATAGCATTAATGTATGAAAGCCTCGGCATATATATTGGAAGAGGAATATCCTTTTTATTTCTCTGCCAAATTGACAAAGAAACTTTATGATTTCACGAACAGCCATATCTCTGAAGAAAACAAATTGTTTCTTTTTCGAGCTCAGCTTATCCTGTCTTGAAGGTTGCACAACATGGCATAATAACGATACTTTTCTAGCAAAAGTAAGTAAACATAAGATTATTGTGTCGCCAACACGATCCATCATTGCTAGTTTTTGTCCACAAAGCTGTACAGTCAGGCAAGCAATTTTGTATTTAGGCAAAATTATTTTTCTTACTACACTGCCAGTACTTATCATTAGCTCATGCCTTTGCTTGTGTTATAGTCGAAAAACGGGAATATAGTCTATGACGCTTGGGTGCAGTATCCCATTAATAAAATAATTTTCGGTATGGAATCAGTTGTTCTGATTATGTTTGGTATGTTTATTATTTTAACTATGTATGTGCGTAACTACATGTTAATTATTTTTTGGGACTAGCCAAACACTATTTCCAAACCACTACAACCCCTGAAAGCCAGAGAATCAACAGTGGTGACCACCAGAAAACGCCGAGGCATTCTTCAATGCCTCGGCGTTTTCTGGTGGTCACCATCAACTTCTTCTTGTTGATCTTCATCAACGAAGTCCCGGAGAAAAAAAAATAACTATCGTGAAGTAAGGAAAACATAATTTTCTCCACTTCATTCAAACTTGAAGCTTGCATGCTAACTACAGTCACGATAAATATAAACTACTCTAAACATTTACAATATTGCACAAAATAGTTGTAATAAGTGAACTGGCCGAACACCAAGCAGCTTGTTCGCCTGTACTCTGTTCCCATCCCAGTCGTTGTTGATGACGTAACGATCCAGAGCTAAGTACGTGCCAACCATGTATGGGACACAGCGACAAAACAAAAGAACGAGGCTACGAGTTTTCGATGGGCCTGAATATTTTCCTTTTTATTTCACGTTGAAATTGGCCATTGTTTTGTGCAATCTCGAGGTGGATTCTTTCTTTTATTTGCAAAATTAAGTGTGTTAGAACCCAGAATGTGTTGTCGGAAACAGTTTTAACGACAGGTTTACAGGGATTGTAAAGAAGTTGATTTTCAATGTTTTCTCGTTCATGAAAAAATCGCCCACCAATCACACTATTGCTTTATAAACTTGTTCTGGAATAATCATTTCTATTATATTATTGTATCTTTCGTGGATCGTACAAAGTATTCAAACTAAGTAGCACGAGACCCTTTAATAATTTTCATATTACTACGCAATATAACCCTTCCTCTAGTTTATACCTTATGTACAATATACATTAGGTTCAATGTACCTAAAAGATTTTATGTAACCATCTGTCCCTTCATCGTTGCTTCGTTATTGTTTTTCTATAGTTACCTACTTCATTTGTACAGTATTCTTTTAGTCCGCTTTACGTAACCCCATTGAGAATAGATTATTCTGGTAAAAATCTGTTCATTCATAATGTGTTTCGTGGCACATTGTTTAATGTTTCGTGTACGCTGATTCTTGTTTTTATATTTTGCCTGGATTTAGCAGAATATATTTACGAAGAAGCTTAACGTAAATTTTAAAATATTTAAAGTAACCTACCTTTTATGTTTTGCTAGTTGTGTGCATTGCAATGCCTTTTTTTGTTCAGACACTTTTTCTGGATTATGTAGAACAACTGTGCGAAATGCTTTGCGTCATGTTCGTGAACGAGCAATGTCTGTCGTGACTGGCCATCTCTTAGATGCGACGATTTGTTTTAATGAATCCATTGATTAACTCTTGTTTTTGCTTTTACTCTGGACGCTCTTATTGTGCTCGTTTTTCTATATCGTTCTTACCTATATGTATAATTGCAACTTTAATGATGTATCCATGATTTTGTAAAAATATTATTATTTAAAAGAGTGTCCATGGAGTTTCTTGCCCATTCTTCTCCATTGAGATCTACGCTTTGGAATGGGCAACTACAGTACTTTTACAAGTTATCAAGTCTTGTGTCTGGAACCGTAGCAGCATCTTTTTTGTTTTTATGACATTCAAAAATGCCTGTAATGGTCTTATCGAAATAAATGCTTGAGTTTTTTCATCAAAATTGTTTTAGTAGTATAAGCGTCTATAGGGTACGAATGAACGAACAAACCGATTGATTAAGTTGCTTTTCATATATATATACTTACCTATATATATATTTAGATTACATCCAAAATTACTGAAAATAACTAGGTAAGCTAATTGACAATCTATTAGTTATAAGGATGACGAAATAGTCGATAATTATATTTGACTAGCTTTTGCCCGCGGCTTCGCTCGCGTTAAATTCGGTAGCGCCTTATTGATTTGTAATAGCAACGCTAAGTTTTCCCGTTTCTTCCCTCTTTCTCCCTCATATCCCACTCTTTTATAAAAAATAATAGCCTATGTCCGTCTCCTGGTTCCCAACTATCTCTGTACCAAAATTCATCAAAATCGGTTTAGTTATTAAAGCGTGAAGAGGTAACAAACAAACAAACAAACTCACTTTCGCTTTTATAATATTAGTAAGGATAACTGCTTTGGGATAAAAAGTAAATAGATTCTATCCAAAACTTGTATGTACAGACCAAACTTGGCATTAAACCACCGTAATTTTCATGCGATTCTAGTAGGTTTATCATAAGTTGGTTTCACAAAGATCTTGAATTTACAAAGCAAACTGTTGGAATACATAGATTGGGCGTCTTGTTGGCGCGTCAGCCTCCTATTGGCCGACTGATGCGCCACGTCGTCGGAGCGTTGCTTTCTTTAAATAAAGAATGAAGTTAGCGGTAATGTTTTCAGATCCACACTATTCTATTTATCTTTTATTATTATTATTTATTTACATCATAATTATATCGTTATTTCA
Organism: Ochropleura plecta; assembly: GCA_905475445.1. Lineage (NCBI taxonomy): Eukaryota > Metazoa > Arthropoda > Insecta > Lepidoptera > Noctuidae > Ochropleura > Ochropleura plecta. The sequence goes on from FR997734.1 coordinate 12,888,963, forward strand.
CATTTATATTATTATTATTTTATCACTAAGTACCTACTTATTTATTTGTACCTACTTGCTGCCATCGTCCGTGTGTCACCGCGGGTGCCAACTGAAAACCAGCGTTGGGTGTCTGACGCCTAGCATATGCTGAGTTGGTAACCCTTTCGTTATGGGCACGCTCAGCGCAACCTTGTCCATGTTTTTCCGTTCTGTGTACCTTTTTTTTTTGCTTTTGCTGTTGTGTTGTGTCTGTTTCGAATAAATATTTTTCTATTCTATTCTATTCTTCTATACATACCGCAGTAAATTCATTCAAACCTAGTAGTTTTATCATTAACAATCCGGCCCAGGAATCGCGCTTTCCCATACAAACTTTATCACTTCGTTTCACTTCTTAGTGGTTGAATTTTGCAAAATTCCGAATGATTGAGAGAGAACCTACGTCCTTAAAGGGTATTCCATGCAAAATTTGAGACTCTAGTATACTTGTAGATTTTGAAATTTTGTGATGAGGGAGTCAGTAATTTTCTCTTTAATATTTATACTAAACAAATTCTGTCGAAAGTCATTGTAGGAATGTGAAACACGTTGATCGCGTTTATCACTTGTCTCCCTCCAGTCAATTGGTCAGGCTTCTAATATCTTATGAACCTTCTTTTAAATTTAAACTTTTATGAATTTGACATTTTACTTTTGCCACGTGGTCAAATAAAAAAGGATGAAGACCGATTTTCGGGGCTTATATTTATTAAAAAATTTGGATACATGCACGGGATAAAGCCTTGAACAATCATACCATTGTGAGATTCAAGAGTATAAAAAAACATAGTTCGAAGAGAAAAATGAAATGATATAAAATAATGAAAGGTTAAAGTTTTCACAAGATAGGCCAGTTTAAGAATGCGTAAAGTATCTAATTTATACACACAATCAATCGTAAGAACAAAAGATTACATTGCATTGGAAGCCGAAAGGAATCATGTTAAAAACCTATAAATTGAACTTTCCGTTCGTTGGTATAAGGTTGTGTTTACAATAAAGGCAGATTTCAATATTGAGACAGATCACCGCAGGTTGAAAAAGGATAATGGCTTGTCACATGCTCTCCAAAATTTATTTCACGTGATACCGACGGCAACCGGCTTTATGTTAGCATTTGAGGGTATCTAATTTGGCTCTTAGTAAGGATTTATCTTCAATGAACTGCTTGGCACGGTGTTCCGCCCAGGCTAATGCATCAGGCTGCTATTTGGCTGAACCGTCCTAGTATAGGCTACGTGATTGAGCTATTGTTTCATGTATTAAGCAACAGAGTTTGCGTAGAAAATGGTTTTCTCTGCATTCATTTCCGGAAATATAATGTCGTGTTGGCCAAGGGCCTATTAGCCTATAGCCTTGACCAACACCTAAAGAGGCTCTCGTTTGGCAGCTATAGCAAGGGCTTTTTTTTTTTTTTTTTCGGGTGGGAAATCATCCAATGACTTCCCCCGCTCTGGGTGGAGCGGGGGGGCATGTCAGACTTGTACTGACTAAAACCCACCCATGTTCCTTCTATTGCCCTTTACGTTCCGGGGCCGCGGTATCTCTTTCGAACAACCCGCAACCCCGGCAGGCGGAGGCTCTGGCAAGCCCCTCTGCTTTGCTGACTCTCTTTGAGGCGCGCGTGAAACACGAACGCGCCGTCGACACGGCCTGTCGTCAATCGACGGACGGACGGCGAGCTACCCATTGCTCACCGTCCACAGGCCCGCATCTACGGTGGCCGGAAGTCGTCTCGCGGCGCCCGGCGCCATGGGCGTCTCCCGCGGCGGCTGGGTTGGGCAGATGTTCTCTCCCTCAATCGCCCGGCCACCTCCTTCGCTAGCATTACTGCTTCGCAGAAGGTGGTGACCGCTTCCCATTCCCTCTCGCTCCGGACTATGGCCTGAACCAGGGCCGGACGCGAGAGATCTCCGCCGCCGATCGCCTCCACGAGGGCACGGCGGTGCTCCGCCCAAGCTGGGCAGACCGCCACTGTGTGCTCCACCGTGTCCTCCGGGCGATCGTCACAATGGTGACACCCAGTCGCTTCGTCCCGCCCGATGATGTGCAGGAACCTCCCGAAACTTCCGTGTCCGGTGAGGACCTGCGTCAGGCGGTAGGTGAGGACGCCATGACGCCTCTCCGGCCACTCCTCAAAGAGGGGACTTACCGCCGCTATTGTGGCGTGCCCTGCACGGGGTTGCGACAGTCGCTCTCTCCATGCCACCATGAGATCGCACCGGAAGTCTGCCCGCCGAGCGGCAACTTGCCGTGGCAGCAGGTTTTCCCCCCGGTGTAGTGCCTCCGCGCGCCACTCAAACAGGCGCGCGAGGACTATCGCCTCCAGATCCCACGGTGGCAGTCCGGCAAGGAGGCTCGCTGCCTCGCCGGAGATCGTGCGGTAGCCCCGGACAAGCCGTATGGCCACCACCTTTTGGGGCGCGTTCAGGTAGTGGGCGGCGCGCCGCCCTAAAGAACGCGCCCATACCGGGGCCCCGTAAAGGGCCATGGACCGCACGACTCCGGCATAGAGCCTACGGCAGGAGGCGTTTGGCCCCCTCAGATTGGGCAGGAGCCGCTTGAAAGCAGCCCCCGTCCGCTCGAGCTTGGGAGCCAAACGTCGGAAGTGTTCGACGAAGTTCCACCGGCTGTCGAGGACGATTCCTAGGTACTTCATCGTCGACCCGATGCCGATGCGAACCCCTCCTACCGTCAACTGGGATCCCGACGGTGGCGTGTTTCCGCGGCCATGAAAGACCATGGCCTCGGATTTGTGCAAGGCCACCTCGAGACCCAGCAGCCGGATCCTCTCTGCGACTATCGCAACCCCGCGTGTCATGATGTCGGCCGCCGCCTGGTGCGACCCCCCCTGAGCCAGAACGAGCGTGTCGTCAGCGTAGCAAACTACACTGACGCCGCTGGGGAGGTCGGCGCGCAGCACCCAGTCGTAACCGATGTCCCACAGGAGCGGCCCCAGGACCGATCCCTGCGGGACACCGCACGACATCTCTCGCCGGTTCCACTCTCCAGAGCGACCGGGGTATATGACGGCCCTGTCCGTCAGATATGCCCCGACCACACGACGAAGATAGGTCGGCATCCGATGGTATTGGAGTGCCTCCCTGATGCAGCCCCAAGGCATGGTGTTAAACGCGTTGGCGATGTCGAGAGACACCGCCACGACAACCCCACCCCTGGACACTGCAGCCCCCGTCGTGAGGGCTCTCACGCGCATGATGGCGTCCACCGTCGAGCGCCCCTTGCGGAAACCATACTGGTGATCCGCAAGATCCGGCCCCGTCCCCACAAGGTGCCCGACGAGGCGGTTTGCAATTACTCTTTCAAAGAGCTTGCCCACCTCGTCGAGCAGCACAATGGGCCGGAATGCGGACGGAGAGTCCGCAGGGCGCCCCGGCTTCTGTATCAGGACCAGTTTCCCCGTTTTCCAACGAAGTGGGAACTGGCCCCTCTCCAAACACGCGCTTAGGAGCCCTAGTAGTCGGGGCCCGAGAGCCTCCAGGGCCAGGACCCAGGCTTTGCCATGCAAGCCATCGGGTCCCGGGGCGGTGTTTTTGGCTTTCAGCCTGCCCACCGCCGCTCTCAGATCTACCCCAGTCACCTCCGGAACGTCGTCGTCGTCGTTGTCCTCGTGGTCCGCTTGTGGCACCGCAAGCGGCGGAGCCATGGGCGGAGGAGCATGCTCCCCTCGCGAAGGGAACAGAGCGCTCACCACATCCTCAACTAGTTGGGGCCGGAGACTCTGCGTCAGCGGGGGGGCCTTGGTGCGGAGTTTATCCCGCACCATCTTGTACGGGCGCCCCCACGGATCCCCGTCCAGAGACTCCAGCATCTCCTCGCGGGCCAGATCCTTGGCCCGCAAGATACCTTCTAGGAGGGCGGTCTTCGCCGCTCTGTACCCCTCATACAGCTCCGCCTCGATGGCTGCCGCATCCGGTGCTCGAATGCGGAGCCTGCGGTGCCTGGCGTACAGGTGTCGCGCAGCGACGCATGCCTCTCGCAGTGCCGTCAGCTCGCGCGACCACCAGTACACCTGACGCCGGGCGCTTCCAGACCGGACTCGGGGCATTGCCACGTCACAGATCTCAGACATGGCCTCCTGGAACCAGTCCGCCTCATGGTTGGTGTCGGCAGGCCTGTCCGGTGATGACACCCAGGCCTGCACGATTGAGGCTTCCAGGAGGAGCTCCCGGTCCAGTTGTTTCAGCGCCCACCGCGGACCACTCGGGGCCTGTAGGACCGGCGCGCTGGAGGTCTGGGTGGAGACGTCGAGCCGGATGTACCGGTGATCGGAGTAGGTCTCCACCTCCTCCATGACGCGCCAGTCGACGACACGCGGCGACAGAGCGGGGCTAGCGAACGAAATGTCCACCACCGACTCGCCCCGCATCCGCACACACGTGGGAACAGAACCCCGATTTAGGACGACCAGGCCTGTCTCCAGTGCCCAGTCCTCCACCATCCTTCCCCGCACATCCGTGCAGCGAGAACCCCAAGCCAAGTTCTTGGCGTTGAAGTCCCCGAGCACTAGCACGGGGAGGGAGCAGTTACCGACGACGACGGTCAACTCCCTAAGAGAGTTGTGAAACTCGGCGAGAGTTCGGCTCGGGGAGAAGTAGACACCCGCTACGACTATATCCCCGAACCGTGCTGCGACGCACCCCTGACCCTTCCTGACACCCTCGAAGGACGGGGTACCGGCGGCGGCCGACGAGATGATGGTCACTGAGCCGCTCAGGTCCTCAACCCAGTCGTCCCTGGGGAGGACAAAGTACGGCTCAGCGACCACGGCGATATGTATCGACCACTGCGCCATGCTCTGGAGCAGGAGATCCTGAGCGCAGGCGCAGTGGTTGATATTCGCCTGTAGGAGGCGTAATGGGGCCGTTATTGGCACTCCATTACAGCCCCCTCCTGGACCCCTTGTGAGGGTCCGGCTGCCACCGCTGTGGCGATAGCGGTGGCAGTAGTATAGCAAGGGCTCAATTCAGAAATCAGTACTTCTGGATACGAAGCGTATTGTTTGGTAGCTTGGACCTTGTCCCCGATGCTGATGGGCTATTATATATTACGAAAAATGTAAAAATATAAAGAAAATATATGTCAAAATGAATTAACGAAAATTATATAATAAAAAAAATATGAAAGTTTTTAACTGAAATCCCAAAAAAAAGGTGAACGAACGAACGTTACTCGAAGTTAAAATATTAAATCAGCCGGTTAATTTATTACAAAGTCCAAGGCAAAAGACGGACTAAATAATGAAGTACTTAGTATAATCATGAATTTTATTTGTAAGATTTTATTAAAATTTGAGAAATAAAAAACCTCAAAGCTCATAAAATATACACTTAATAATTACGACTAAACTGTAAATACATATAAATGTTATTCAATAAACGAAGACTCAGATTTGATCCCCCATTCCCCAGAAAATAAACCTTCAAAGACTTTGAATTTCGAATATTTTTTTTCGCTCAACCGCTCGTAAAATAACAATTGTAAACATTTCAAAAGGGGAACTTGAATGTCGCACCGGTACTTTATACCTATTTACGGATTTCCACTGAGCGTGTTTCAAAGAATAAACGGTCATTACAGTCGGTCGTTGCACACGAAAATTCTTTCGTGTCTATTCAGTCGTATTCCAAAGCAGTTTGAATAGTGCACCAGTGAAAATAATCGCCATAGTAAAGCACAATCGTTGACTGGAAGGGTGCCAAGTCGCAGCGTACGCGGTGGTACGCTTCCTATGTGTTTCGCTCCAATAGAATTAACAATTTCCCATGCAATCGTCGGGTAGCGGCCGCCCGCTGTCAATGAGTATCCGGATATTTATAAAAAGATGCGGTTTTTTCACGAAATTTGCTTACGCATTTGTTAAAATCATATGTTGATGAAACAAGTATGATACACAAGTTACGTTTAACACCTCCAACGAGCCAACGGTAAAGCAATGATTTTAAACAACGAGTAGGAATGCAACATAAAACTGACATAATTATGTACATTAGGTGCAACCCGCGGTGTTGCTCGCTGTAAAAATCATATTTAAGTTATTTTTTAGTTTATCCCAAGGGAACACTGCATTTTTCCGGAATCAAGTAGCCTATGTGTTAATCCAGAATATAAGCTATCTTGATATCAAACATCCTCCGCCGTTTGAACGTGTAGAAGTTACATACAAACGCACACACGTATAAAACTTTCGCATTAAACTTTTATCATATTGAGTGTCATTATCGTATTCGTATTTTTCTTTATTGACATTAAATGTAATATTTTACTTATAATTTCAACGTTTGCGATAAATCATGGCTCTTAATTAATTCTTGCTCAAAGATAAGGGTTCTATTTAAATTTTAATTGGATTTCCCTGAATTCGACGCTTCGGTAGTGTGTCAGTGACTTGAAATTTATTATATTTCCATTGTAGTTGCATTCGCAAGCATGTTGCCGCGTCCACGTAGACAAAGAATAAAGTTCCGTATAAAATAACGCTTGGCCACGAGCCAGCCACCCCGCGTTGTCAAGAAACGACAAACTTCGTTTAATTTCGTCGCCAATTGACAAATTTTAAACGAAAATTAATTTAAGACGTTAACGAACTTGTCAGCGGATGTTGTTTCAAGTTCCAGGCTTTAACGGGATTAAAATACCACGCCTTTGTAATTACGTCCAAAATAACCCTCTTACATCTAATCCGCCTGGGAAAGTGGGTCCCCAGAGACTTCAGAGCCGTGATGAATTATGCCTAATTTTACTGATACGGACGGTTTTCTTTTCATAATCTTTGTGTTGTTGTTATTTGCTTGACTGGTTGCGTTTCGTTCGCACAATTTGATACATCGGAGCACACACGATATATATACACCATGTAAGTATACCGCAGCAGTTTTCCCATAGCTTTACATTGCTCCAAATTGTAAACGTATAGCTGCCTCGCTTTAAGGCAAAATCTTTTTATGTTTCTCAAAGTTACGAATGTTTTGCGTTTGCGGAATTCTATTTTTGAAAATGTTGTCTAATTATGATACTGGTAATGCATTTGTTTTTTGACGATGGTTCTAAATATCTTGTGAAATTAAAAACGTAATTAACAAACAAAATGTTCTTAGCAAGAAACTTATTAAGTGTATCCTCGTTTTTTTTTTAGTAGTTACTTATTAAAAAATATTAATATACCTACTGTTTTTCGAGTATCATAAACACATAAATATTAACACTGACGTGACCAACACTGTTAAAAACTTATATTTTCCTGCTTTTCCGACCCCAAAATATGACATTATTATCACTGGGTACCTCTAACTTACACATAAGGAAAAAGAAGGCCATACACACATAATTTAATAAACGTCAAACAGAAGTCTTTACGTAGTGAAGTTACGTGTTACGACTTACACATTGTATACCTACATACACTACGTTTACCAAACTTATGTGAATCAGCCCTTAATAATTAACTTAGTTCCAACTTGTAACTCTCTATTACCACTCGTACTCCTGTAGTGTTGAAATATTAACACAAGTTAGATACATAAGTATATGTGCGAGTTTTAATACAGAAGAATATTTGACTTCAGATTAAACTGTTTGCAAATTGATGAATGGTCAATTGGTTGTTCGTTCTTCACGTTCGTTTTTACCTATCCGGGACAGACAAAGGTCACACTATAATTTTCAAGTCGGTTTAAAAATAAAGCACCTAAAATAACCTTTTTATTTATACTAGGAAATTTTCCTGAAACCCCTATAACGTAGGTGCGTTACCAATCATTGAAACTCACAAATACAAACAGCGATAACCGGAACGACCAACTATAGGCCATACAAATATTTGTTCTGTGCGGTACTTGCACCCACGGCTACACGCAGCTCAGCAGTCAATCACTCAACCACTAGCCATAACTCCCCTCTTTGAGGACTGTTTCGTGCGTGCCTCAAAGAGATGTCAACAAAACGGAGGGGCCCTTCAGGGCCTATGCCTGCCGGGGCAGCCGGATAGTTCGAAAGAAATACTGCGGCCCTGGAAAACCAAGGGCAAAAGAAGGAACATGGATGGGTTTTAATCAGTACAACTGACATTCTTTTCCAATCCGCCTGCATTGGGAGGGGTCATTTGATGACTTCCCTACAGAAAAAAGCGAGCCGTCATTCCTGCCAACATTGACAGTTTTTAGCAACATTATCCTGCGTCACAAATGGCGTCGACACGTTGTTGCGTAACCTGTTTTACCTACGCAGCAAATTATTGATATTTTGCTAAGCTACAGCTCGTAGCTAATTAGAAAGCAGCTCGAATCAATCATCAAGCTAAGTTACACTTACCCAGGTGGGTTTGTGGATGGGTTAATAACGAGTTTCCTCCATGCCTCAGATAACACGTCAAATCGTTGGACCCGGTTGTCATTTGTTTGATCTTTGAAAATCGTTACAGTTTGACAACAGTCTTATTAAGGGATATCGTATTACCCAGTATTGGCACTGGGTTGTGGAGGTCAGATCCAAAAGCTCCATGTAAGATACTGGTATTCAGCTGCATCTGGTTAGACTGAAAGCCGACAGACCCGAACATAGTTGGAAAACGCTAGGCAGATGATGATGATAATACTAACCTAAAGCAACATCTTAAGATAAGTTACTAATGACGTGCGTCAGCAAAAAAAAACAAGATTTACCCTTCAACCCATCCGTGACCTTTGGTCTTAAATCAAAACATAATTTCATTCGTTTTTGCGTCAAAGAATATTATTTTCTTTGTGTAATAGGTTACTTATTTATAATTTTATACAACTGCGCACTCTTGGAAGTGATAACAAACGTACACAGGTTATCACGTTAATTAGTTATTATTTTTCATTCAATAAATAACTACACACAACGTGTTTGACGACACGGTTGGCGCATTTCGAAACAAATATTTGTATGACCTGCATATAGTTGTTTCGGGTCTGGCTGTTTGTGTGTGTGAGTTTAAATGTTTGTAAAAGCACCCACGATACAGGAAAAAATCTTAGTGTAGAGCAAGGTTTTTTTTTTAAATTATATTACATTATGGATTATAAATACACATACTCTTTATACTATCTTACAAAACGCTATAGTGTACTGTGACACAATTTAATGTCAGTGCTGATTCTTATTTTTAATATGGTTAGATTTAACTTAACGTTAACTTATTATTGTTAGTTTGTTGCTATTTGTATCCTAGTTTGACTATCTTAGTCTGCAAGAACCTCTTAATGGGTAAAGGCCTCCTCCAAAGATACCCAGGTCTCTTTGTTTTATGTTATAATCCTTTTAAGTACCTGCAAAAATAACCTAAAAATGATCCAAAAACTTGTTGCAATCAATCAAACATATAAGCAACACAAATCTAAGAGGAATCTAGTTGGCTCGCAACCAGGTATCGTACCTATACATCAAATAGTAATTGATTAAACCTTATACTATCAATCAACTATCCCGCTATCGACAACTGTCATTATCTAAGGTTCGTTTAGTTTCAAGAGCTAAAAGTGAAAGAGTCCTCTCAATCGTAATTTATTTATGGATATATATTTAAGCACTATGTATATATACAAATATTTGTTAATATTTCCTTATATATGTAAGTTAAAATAGGTTTCTTTTTTCTTGTCTGGTCTACTGTGTGTACATAAATTGTTAAATAAATAAAAAAATAAACATTTAGTATTAACAAATTAAAGTACATTCTTTTTCACCCCATAAAGTGATGATGTGAAATGCGATGACATTGAAATGTTCTAACCTTAAACATGATCCTTTATTCATAAAAGAGGGTCAACTGCATTGAGGGAACAAGGGAAATGACATATGGTAGCTGTCCGAACATGGGGTTACCCCTCGTTTAAAAAACCGGCCAAGCGCGAGTCGGACTCGCACAACGAGGGTCCCGTGCAAATTTGCGAGATAAACGATTTTATCTTTTGACTGCGTAGAATTAAAAGAGTTGATTTTTTCACAACTCCAAGGGACCACAGATTTGACTATATGGTTTTAATTCCAACTCAACACCTTCACGTTACTGTAACTGACTGATTGTCATACAGAAAGACAGACAGAGAATAAAGTGATCTCTAGTTTTTTTTTTCCGTAGTGCATCTCGCAGTTCAACCTAGGAGATTATCGTCTACTTAACCGAGCGATTCCTGTGGGTGCTTTAAAAATTAAGACCTCCAGCCAGGGCAAAAATCATACAAACTAAGCGACTACACGCTAAGGGCATCCCCTATGGGGTACGAGCCTCGACTTAGGGCGTCGCTGAGGGAGGACAGCAAAGGGACAGGCTGGATCTGAGTGATATTATTTAGGGGCTGGTTTGAACTTACTGGCTCAGCAGCGCGGGCTGGCTCTAGCAAGGGACGGGTGGGCGTGATCTCTATAGCTATTGCGGTGTCTTTTACAGAACCCTAAAAACCAGTAAAAATTAGACAGGGTTCCGCAAGGGGGATCGTACTACTGGCGGGTACAATGTGGTCGCATACGAGTTCGTGTAACTACATACTTAGTTTGTAGATAACGTTCTGCATCATTAACTAGCTTATGCTCAAAACTTTAACCGCGCGAAGTTATTCTCATGTCGGACTAAAACGAATCAGAGGTCTGAATCTAGGTTATAAATAAGCTATCTGCGTGCCAAATTTCATCAGAACCCATTCAGTTATTTTTGCGTGAAATCGTTACAAATATCCATACATTTTCACAAAAACTTTCGTATTTTCGCTACGCTCGCCATTGTATATAAGTTGTAGTATTGCAATTTTTGTGTGTATTATTTGGGTGCAGCCAATAAGTAAATAAAGAATAAGACTTGATATTAAATATATATAAGTAAGAACGGTAGAAGTATACGGCAACCATTAAGCTCTCCCTAATTAAACAACTCAACAATCAAAAGTTTTAAAACTCAAAAAAGTCCAATCACCGATGAATGTATGCCACTCAAAACTTTGCAGAAACAATTTAAATTGGAAACACACCCTTAATTAAAATGATAAAAAATATGTTTGATAATATTGACAGACGAAATATTTTCGATTTACAAATTGAAATTATATTGGGAAATTATTTGTAATATTAATACTGTAACGAGACAGAGAGGATTTACTGTTTGCTTTCACTATTTTATGACTGTTTGGCAAATACGTAGACCACGATGATTGGTTCATAATTTTATTTATTTATTTATTTATTTATTTAAACTTCATGTACAATAGTGGTACATAGGCGGACTTAATGCCATAAGGCATTCTCTACCAGTCAACCTTTGGGTAAAATACGACAACATTGTGATAGGGTACAATACATAAAATATCTAAAACTATTTTTGCGAAAACATAATATATTTTTATACGGATACTAATACACATATACATATCAAATAAACTAATATATACATTTAAAAATAAATAAAAACGAGAACTTTAACAGTAATTACAATGACTTTTAATTGGCAGACGGACCTAAATAGTGGTTACGAACTTTTCTTTTAAAAGTAAATTTACTTTCAGCTTTTTTAATGTCAAAGGGTAGTGCGTTCCAGAGCTTGATTGTCGAAATTACGTATGATTTGGACATAAAACCGGTGCGGTGTAAAGGAATTTGGAGGAGAAGATTTTCGGAAGCCCGAAGGTTACGACTGTGAGAACTGCCCAACACTTTAAAATAAGTTTTTAAATAATCAGGAGCATACGGATCATTCATGACAGAGTACAGCATACAGAGAGATCTGAGGGACCTCCTGAGTCGTATAGGCAGCCATTTAAGCTGAGTACGGAAGGAAGAGATGTGATCATATTTACGAAGGCCAAACACAAAGCGAATGCAATTATTAAGAAGACGATCCAATTTATTGAGAAGTTCCTGGGTTAGATCAGAATAACAAACATCAGCATAGTCGATAATGGGAAGCACAAGAGACTGTACCAAAATGAGTTTAGTGCTAGATGGGAGAAAATGCTTGAATCTATAGAGAGACCGCAGTGAGAAAGTGACTTTCTGGCTCACTTGAGCCACGTGCTTATTCCAGCTAAAACAGTCGTCAATATATAAACCTAAGTCTTTTACGTGAGGTGATAAAGAAATGACTGAATTCTCATACATCAGTGGTGTAAGTTGACTCGTGTTCACATTTCTCAAATAGTGCGAGCTACCAATGAGGATGGCCTGACATTTCCCAACGTTAACAGAAACCCCAAATTTGCCAGACCATTCCTCAATAGTTCTGAGATCAGCATTAAGGGATGAAATGCATTCATCAAGATTCGCAATATCTGATTGAGCGTATAGTTGCAAGTCATCAGCGTACAGATGGTAAGAACATTTGAGGATAGCAGTAATGTAGTTAATAAATAAAGAAAATAAGAGAGGAGAGAGTATACCGCCTTGTGGAACACCAGTCATCAGGTCGCACCAGTCAGAGAAATCCTGATCAACACGCACCGCCTGCTGGCGACCACGAAGATAAGAAGAAAACCAATTACGTGACAAAGAAGACGCACCAATTTGAGACAGTATGGCCAGGAGTATGTCATGATCAACGGTGTTAAAAGCATTGGAAAAATCTATTAAAACTAACACCGTTAACCTCGAATTCTCCAAGCCATCACGAACATCTTCTGTAACTTTAAGCAAAGCTGTGGCTGTGCTGTGGCCTGGCCGAAAACCGGATTGGGAACTGGACAAAAGGTTATTCTTAAAAACGAAAGAGGATAATTGTTTAAGAGCAACTGCTTCTAGGATCTTAGACAGGAAAGGGAGAATGGAGATGGGTCTAAAGTGATTAGCCAAACTAGGATTAGAAATTTTAGGAAGAGGGATAATGTAAGCCTTACGCCAAATCGCTGGAAACACACCAGATTGCAGAGATGAATTGATTATGTGAGTAATAACTGGGACTAAGATATCAATCAAAAATGATAACATAGTACGACTGACCCCATCACAGCCCACAGCCTTAGATTTAATTGAAGTAAAGAATTTTAAGACCTCATGGTTAGACACAGGAGAGAAAGAAAAGGAGTCAGGAGGAAGCATTGGCTTGGAAGTAATTTCCTGAATAGTATTATACTTAATACCAACCGCAAGCGCAGCAGACGTTGAAAAATGTTTATTAAGAGTATTTAAAGGCAAATTAAGAGGAACAGCACTAGAGGGGGACTTTGTGAAGCCAAGCGATTTAAGAAACTTCCAAATATCAGCCGGCGAAGAATTGAGGACATTTTCACAAATGTAACGGCGTTTAGATGTTCTTACCAATTTTGTAATTTTAATTTATTAAGATTTTTAAATTGAATTTTGCTTTTACTTTGGACGCTCTTTCTAACCGCGTCTTTCTACATATTTGTATAATCTCAACAGGAATGATGTAAATACGATTTTGTAATAATATTCTAATTTAAAAGAGTGTCCGTGGAGTTTCTTGCCCATTCTCCATAGAGATCAACGTTTTGGAATGGGCAACTACAGTACTTTTACAAGTTATTATGTCTTATGACCGGGACTGTAGCTTCAACATTTTGTTTCTTGACATTCAAAAGTGTCTGTTATGTAATTGAAATAAATGTTTTTGAGGTTTTTGTATTTTTATTAAATAATACTACACTTATTAATTCCCTTGGTAACACTAAATTAATTCTCTCACACAGAGACACACACATACACTATACTAAGCTTATTGGTGACGAAACCAAGTTGCATAGTACTCCCAACCGCCGTGTGTGTATGTCTAGATGTATAAACGTGGACAAGGCAAAACACACAACGACACCCCATGAAAGGATCGTAGGTGCCGTTCTGTGATTTCTACCTACCCTCGTGAGAAAAGGCATGTGTTTATGTATGTACTAGCTTTTGCCCGCGGCTTCACTCGCGTAAAATTCGGGGTAACACAGTTCCCCTTTCCTGATTTGCAGGTACCTGCTCCCCTGTAGTTTTTGCCCTTGCGCCTTATTTATTGTAATAGCAAAACTAAGTTTTCCCTTTTCTTCCCTCTTATTTATTTCTCACTTAAAAAAAAAATTGCCTATGTCCGTCTCCAGGGTTCCAACTAGCTCTGTACTAAACTTCATCAAAATCGGTTTAGCCATTTAGGCGTGAAGACGTAACAAACAAACAAACTCACTTTCGCTTTTATAATATTAGTAAGGATAAGGATGTAGGTATATAATTCCCTTAGGATAAATTTACACCTCCACGACGCGACGCTTGCAATAATTATTAGTAATTTAAATTAGCAATAAAAAATAATTCTATTATGTCATGAATAAACATGAATAGATGTCTGCAAACCATTGCAAGCAAAGCCTTGTGAAAATAACAACTTACAACAACAGAAACAAAGGAAGATCACGAACGGTGGATAAAAAAACTGTACACCAGAGCCGGTGCTAAAATCATCGCACGTAAAAGCGACTTTTAAAAGCAGAATTTTAAAAGATTGACCGAAAAATGAAGCTCCATTCTGTAAGCCAGAGGTCAGAGTCTTCATAAAAATACAGCTTTCCTTATTACACGCTCTGTAACATTCTTCATTGCATATTTTCATGCTGAACTAGAAAATGTCGAGGGAAAAACAGTCTACGAGTCTTAAGACTTAAGCAATAATGCAAAAGAATATTAATTCTGAAAGTGTTTTATGCTAAAAAGTTTCTTACAGAAGGTATTTCATTCTACAGTGTTGGCTACTATGCAAGTTTCACGTAATTAATCAATTTATTTAAAATAATTAAAAATCGCAATATCACATTGTAAATAAACAGAAAAATCATCAAGAAAATAGCCTAACTTCTTACTTTATATATACAATTGTCACGTTTCCACTAATTAAATGTTGAGACTTTTATAAAAACATTTTTAAACTGACGGCTGTTATGGACATTTACACACATGCGGTCAGCGTGTGTGACCTGTTACTGTCACTCTCATAATCTGATTATTTTGACATTCCAGTCGGACGGAACGGCAAATGGTCACAGTTCAAATTGTTTTCCTTGTTACAACATCTGTACACCTCCATCTAGATATGTACCTATAAGCCTTTATTTTCTTATGTAAAATCATCAAATGACTCTTCCCACTCTAGGCGGAGCAAAAGAGTAACGAGTGTGAGCTTTGTACTAAATAAAACCTATTCATGTTCCTCCTTTGGCTCTTTGTGTTCCAGGGCCGCGGTATCTTTTTCAAACTAACTCGCAGCCCATTTATTAGTATCATTATCTCTGCCGATCGATCAGTCTCTACCTTCAAAAGTGTTAATACCGCGATTTCTTCTTAATACATATTTAAGTTTATTATGAATATATTTAACGAATAAACTTCGAAGACCTCATCAAACTCCAATTTGAATTTAATAATAATGTTACCACAGCCAAAAAACACGTAAACCACTTAAAAAAATAATTGGTTTACGTATGGTATACCATAACATCACGACTGTAATTCTTTATGGATTAGGCAGAGGTGTACCTAATAATACACCCACACTTTGCCAGTTATGTTTAATTTTTATGGAATAGGGGCGTGCCCACACTACCAGCACCATGCTTACCATTTTAAGATATAAATATAGACACATGGAACAGTAAACTTAAATATAATATATGACGACACGGTTGGCGCAGTGACTGAGCGATCGACTGCTGCGCTACGTGTCGCGGGTTCGATTCCCGCACGGAACAAATATTTGTATGGTCTACAGATAGTTGTTTCGGGTCTGGCTGTTTGTGTATGTGAGTTTATATGTTTGCAAACGCACCCACGAAACAGGAGAAATTCCTAGTGTGGGGCAACGTTTTTTAAAAAAATAAAAATAAATAAATAAAGAAACATAAAGGTTTACAAGCAGACAAATTGTGAAGAGGCAAACATAAAAGAACAACAATGCAATCTAACATACGTTGAGTTGAATAAAATCTGACGTCGCCGCGATTGCTCTCCATTAATCTAATTGTAGAAGGAATTGCTCTGGGAGATACACCAGAACTGAAGGTTGAAAATGCAAGTTTAAATCTTATAGTCAGTGCAGTAAAGTGCTATATAATTTTTTAATAGAACTACATTGAGGTTGGCACTACACATTTGACGAACGACATTCTGAAAGTTGTCAAAATGATGTATTAAAACTGATTATGTTATTCAGTGTCGCGATATTAGCAAATTAGCATTAACCGCACTATAAAGAAGGACGCAAATCACTTTTAAATTATCGACAGCCGACATTACTCACTAATATTTACATCGACAGCAATAATAACAAAGCACTAAAAAAACAAGATACGTATTCCTTTTTCTTCACTAAATAGGTTCGCAACTTTCCTAGAAACCTCTTTTTGCCTAAGTTTAAGGGAGAAACAAAAATATAAACATAACTTAAAAATAGACATTAAGCAAAGAAAAACAAAAGTGAGAGTTTTCCTAAACCAATAGGGACTACGGACACGTGTACCTTTTCAACAACATTAACTTGTTTCATATATTTCCGAATTCCTCTGGGGCAGCCAATAGAAGACCCTCCAGGAATAATAATATTATCTATAACTTTGATGTATAATCACATAACTTGGTACTTGGACGATGACTAAGTTAATTCTTGTCATCTTATACTTAATTATGAACTGACTGGGGCAACTTACTTTTTGACTTTGACAAATAATAACAGAACTTAATTTGTTAATAGAACATGGTGTTTTTGCCTTATCTAGCAGGTTACTGGTAACCTGAGGTCGTATGTCTAGCAGGACGTCATACTAAAGTTTAAATGCAACAAATTAAGCCACCAAATGTCACAGCAAAATTCAATAGTTTTTGAGCTCGTTAGATTTCTAAAAAAAATGATTTGTTGGGTGGCTGTACTAAAATTTAAGTTGTTATTACAGTTGAGGCCGTAACAGATCTTTGTTAATAACTAAAATCGCAAAAATGCTTAAAACTTTGTCAAAAATCAGTACACGAACATTTTTTTTGTAATTTTTGCCATGACATGACTTAAAAACAACTGAACTTCAATAGAATAATATTTGGTGTTTTCATTTGTTTGATGTTTGCTTAATCCTGCTATCATGTCCTGCAAGAAATATGTCGAAGTACCAGTCACTAATAGTCAGTCACAAATATTATAAAAACAAAGTCGTTTTCCGTATCTGCCTTTTTGGGCCACTTAGATCATCTCAACCAGACTGCATCTTGGTACAGTTTCATCATTAATTATATCAAAGTTGCACCCATTTTAAGTATACGCGAGTCGCTAGTTAATTTATATCTTTTAGGTTTTTAAATCTTTTCCCATTATAAAGTGGTAGTCTCCCAGTCTAACCTGATGAATACCAGTATTTTACAAATAGCGATAATCTGTCTGACCTTAAAAACCCGATATCCCTTAGCCAACTGCATCATAATTACTTGTTACATCAATCATTTTTAGGGTTCCATACATCAAAAGGAAAAAAACGGAACCCTTATAGGATTACTTTATTGTCCATCTGACTGTCCGTCAAGGCCTTTTATCTTGGGAACGCGTGGAGGTATTGAGTTAAAATTAAAACCATATACTCAAGTCAGAGTGTCCCTTGAAGTTGTGAAAAAACAACTCTCTACATCGAAGCAGTCAAAAGATATGGCCACTTATGTCGCATGTTTGTACGGAACCCTTGGTGCGCAAGACCGACTCGGACGTTTTCGCTTTTTTCAAGTCTTATAATTGGTTTCCAGTTGCAAAAGAGCTCATAATAAGACACAAAACTCGAGTCACAATAACGGCGACTCCATACACGACAACATATTAAACAACAATATACTTATCCAGTACAACACTATGAGTATTGTCTTTTTATGTGTGCAAAGAAATAAGAAGATGTTTGCTCTTTTTTAGCATTGCTAAAAATACTAAGCTAAGGATCAGAGAAACCGTAAGATCCACACTCCAATCATCACATTATGATTGCAACTTCCCCACACGTCCATAATTACAAATACGTTTCCTACATTCTCGACTTTTAATTTCAATTATAGTCCTTTGGACCCGACCACTGATTCCAAACTCCGTCCGAAAACGAGGAATTCAAAGCCCAAATCTGTGCAGTACCCTTTACGGTACACATACTTACGAGACCAACCTTTAACCTTTCATGTTCCCTTAGTGTGGACTATTCCGTTGGTTGATTTACGTCCAAAAGGGGTGTATTTTAGAAATATTTTATAATAGTAAATACGGGTACTATTGACGGCCGGGTTAGCAGCCGGGTATCGGGCCCCTACTAAAACTTTGGGTCGTTTATTGTGGGTATAATCATAAATCTCACGCCACGTTATTGGCAATGGGCTAGGGGTTAGGTGGGTGGATAATTATGATAACTTAGGGGTAGTTTATAGTGGCAGCCAGAAAAAATGTGTAGCCAACATTATCTTGGGTCATGTTCGGGTTCTGTATCATATTCAGTACTTTTTTTGTAATTTATTTGAATTTGTAAATTTATTTCACTATCATGACGTTTACAATCTATTTAACATTTTCATAAAAATAACGAAATTATAATCTGTTTCTCTAATTTTTGATAACTAACATAATTGTATAAATAGAAAATAATCACTTCTATACTCACCACACAACGCAATGAACGCCAAAAACTTCATTTTTACGTAATCAGAAAATCTCATAATTACATAATTCAATGGTTTAAATTCACAGTAAAATACAACAAAACTTAGTCACATCATTTAATTTCACACTGTTTGGCGTATCGTTTAAATACAACAAACACACAGAAGCACTTTTTCCATTTTCCTGGTCAATAATTCTAGACACAAATATTTTAGGTGTTCGAATTTTGCGAGTTAGTTTTGTAAGTTTACATTTAGCTTACACCACCGCTCGCGCGCGTATTCCATATTTGAATGTCGCGGGGAACTGAGGCGTGCTCCCGGCTCGAAGGCTGTTCGCCTAATGTCCTTGGTATTTCCCGCTAGGGCAGCGTCATGCGCACTCTGCACTCCCCTTTAAGGGCTCTTAAGTGGATTAAGTTTTAAAACTTTGACAATTGATAAAATGAGATCCAGTTTGTTTTGATGAAATCGTTAAGTGAAAAGTTGTGATGCCAGGTCTTTATTTGATAAATTAATGCATACCGGAAGGTTGT
Organism: Ochropleura plecta; assembly: GCA_905475445.1. Lineage (NCBI taxonomy): Eukaryota > Metazoa > Arthropoda > Insecta > Lepidoptera > Noctuidae > Ochropleura > Ochropleura plecta. The sequence goes on from FR997734.1 coordinate 12,908,141, forward strand.
TAGCGCTGTGTGCCCGGAATATTTTATTAGTACATTGTAAACTCGTTATTGAAGATTAGTTGGCTTTCAACATTTTGAAAATGCTTTTATAACGACCGCTGCGCAAAGGTCGACGCGATGGGTTCCTGTTGGTAAAAAGGCAGCAAGATGATCTGGACGCGCATCATGAAGGCTAGTTTGATATGGCGCAGGAGAAGAAAACCAAGGGTAAGCCCAGATGTGGGACATAAATAGCCAATAAAAAGACGTAAGTACTTTATAATTTTTAACAGTTATTGGAACGGATTTGGATTTTTATTTGCAATATTTTTCTTCAAATTAATCAGTCAATTTTCCAGAAACTTCGTCACGAGTATTCATTATCTCTTCACTAACAAAAACCGGCAGTTTTTCTAACATGGCAATTGCAATCCAATAAACATCATCTGTTAGCTGCCCCGTATGACCTTTTATTACACGAGTTTCGTTTTGCAGTTAACGGTTGCGGACTGCCATAATACAATGATGATAAAAGTGTTTTTGAAGTTGAAAACAATAAATGACACTTGAATTTTTCTGTACAATTAATAGTTGCTGTATTCGTAGGAAATATTAACTCTTAAGGTTTAACCTGTCACTTAAATATTATTAATATACTTACTTAAGAAAAGCAATAGTAAATAATAACAGTCGTTCGGGTCTTACTTCAGGTTCAGGGCGACTCCCGGCCACCTTGGATGCCATTGTGGACGGTAAGTAATGGGTAGCTCACTGTCCCTGTCCGTCCGTCTATTGACGACAAGCCGTGTCGACGGTGCGTAAGTGTTCCACGCGCGCCTCAAAGAGATGTCAGCAAAGCATAGGGGCCTGCCAGGGCCACTGCCTTCCGGGGTTGCGGGTTGTTCGAAAGATATTCCGCGGCCGCAGAACGTAAAGGGTAATAGAAGGAACATGGGTAGGATACCTTTGACAGTCGTTACAGGTAGCCAGTATCTCGACAGTCTGAGAACCTATCTTGTATGTTTGTGATCCTAACATTATTGGGAACAGGTAAGGCAAGAACTGTTATGTTAGACTAGCAAATTAAAGTTGATTGACTTTTGTCTTTTTACAAAATCACCTGTCATTTATAGGTAACATTTTAGAATGGATTAGAAAATAATAGAGAAGACTAGAAAATAATGGAAAATAATACAAAATAATAATAACGTATTGTTGTCGTTGGTAGGTTACAAATAAAATTGGTAACATTTTTACAACAATTGGTACAATTTTATAGTAAAAAAAAAACAAAACACACTCCCAAAAGCAGGTAATTATTTCTTTGTCACTAATAATAATAGATATTACAAACAGGATCAAACAAAACTGAGAACATCATCTTAATATAAAGATCGAAATACTTTTTTAAAACGACATTTTCTTTAAACTATAATTACTTCCTTCGTCTGGTCATGTCACTTTTCCATACCATTATCTGATAGAAATTTGACTGTCACACCCTTATCACTTGGATTTTTCATAGAAATTCTTATTATAATGTTATTACATCCTTGTGGGTTTATGTAAACATAGGTTTTTGTAAAGAACTCAAATATTCGGGCTTGACTGCTAAAATTAGACATTAATATGCATACATTTCCGTCAAAGAAAGTGTGAGATTGGTAAGGTCTTTTTGGGCTCAGCTGGATGGATTATCTTTGAATATTTTGACCTCTTGAGGTCATCGTAAAAGCTATAGTTCAATTGACGGTAGTGTTGGCGCAGTGGCTGAGCGATTGACTGCTGCGCTGCGTGTCGCGGGTTTGATTCTTGCACGGAACAAATATTTGTATGGCCTACAAATAGTTGTTTCGGGTCTGGCTGTTTGTGTGAGTTTAAATGTTTGTAAACGCACCCATGATACAGGAGAAAGTCCTAGTGTGGGGCAGCGTTTTAAAAAATAAAAATACCATGAGTGTTCGGTTATTTTACTTGAACTACAAAAGGATATCAAAGGAGAAAAGTAGAGAATTATATATTTGACTAAAAAACATCTATAATATTTTTATTATATTAGCAAATAATCCAATTAAATATATTATTGACAAGAAAATAATTTAACAAAAACAAGAAGGAAACATGCACTTGTTACTGATTTCAAACTTTTCATTAACATCAGTACGTAATCAACAGAGAGAAAATGATTCCAAGAATAACTGAAAAATCAATCGTGTGTAAAAATACCAATACAGTCGAGTGGCAAGCTATCAAACTACAATATTTTCCTTGCAGTGCCTGAAGTAAACAATTCGGGGATGGATAAAAAAATGTTGGAAAACTTATAACAAACATTCGACAAGAGAAAAAAGTAATTTATTCGTCGTACGTTTCTCGCCCCGCGGCCCTCGTAAAGTTTGCGTACATTACGCGTTGGCGTAATAGTGGCATTTCTTAAGTGACAAAACATTGGTTGACTTTTTTTGTATAATATGTTTTGTGCTATGTGTCTATTTTGTTTTTTGCTTATATTGATTTGGAAATAGAACGCATTTTAATAGAGCTCAAAAATACAGCGTTGGTCTTGTATACGCTATTACGCCATGTAAGTTATTTTTTGTTGTTTGCTTTTAACGTTGTCTGGCAGTTTGAGTACTAAAAGCGACCTACACAAATGTCCTTTTTTTCGTTGTATCGTTGAGCTCCTTGAGCCAAGTTGAGCTGCATAACTGACAAATGCTTGCACTGATTGAAGAGATCCACTCACAATAGACGGACGACAAAGTAATCTTATATGGGTGCTGATTGTTCCAATTGAGGTATAAAACCCTAAAAACGAGCTTCAAAACAAAATACTGTTGTCTTTACAGTAAATAGTAGCCTAACAACTGTATCGAATGCCAATAATTCCATTTATCGAGTGCATTCCGGTTTTATCCGGTATTTGCTGTAGGTCAGTTGCTACAGGCCAGCCGCTGTTCGACTATTGTCAATCACTAGAAAACGTGAATAGTTCTTCAATCGAACGCTGTCAGCAAAACGGGCGGTTAGCCCCTTGTTGAGTGGCTAATCTTTTCACCATAGATGGGGGGCTATTTTCGTTGATCTTGTTGACATGTGAGATGAGTATTAACTATGTAGTTCGGAAAACCAAGTCAAATTATGTGTTTTGTATAACCGTGTATACTCATAGGGTATTTGCTGGAAAGTGCCGATTTTCAGCTTGATTTGAATTCAACTTTCAATTTCGTTTTTTTTTTTGTAACAGAGGATTGCAAGTTATACAACAGTTTGTCTTCTTCGCTGAACTCCGAATGGATTCAAACAATATGTCACATACACATTAAATGTAGTTCATGATATTATCTAATATTTCATTATCGTCCTCCGAAACGGCTGGACCGATTTGTATAATAATGTAAGTTTTGTGTGCATAGCGGCTAGGTCTGAGCCATATCGGCCAACATCTATTTTTTACAGCTATTTTTATATTTATATCATATTTTTTAAAAACGTTGCCCCACTCTTGGAATTTATCCTGTATAGCGGGTTCGTTTACAAACATATAAACTCAAATGCACAAACAGACATACCCGAAACAACCGCATAGGTCATACAAATATTTGTTGCCCGCGACACGCAGCGCAGCATTCAGCAGCCACTGCATCAACCGTGCCGTCATATTAAAACATGTTCATGGTATAATAATCTATACTGATAATGTTTCTATAAAAGTTTGTTTTCTAAACAAATAAACATATTTGAAAGATTTTTGACATACAGGTTTACATGAGAGGATACTTTTATTCCATGGGCTCTGACTTTCACGCAGTCAAAGTAGTGAGTATAAGTTAGTTTGACGGCGCGGTTGGCGCAGTGGCTGAGCAATCGACTCCTGCGTTGCGTGTGTTCGATCCCCACACGGAACAAATATTTGTATGGAATACAGGTAGTTGTTTCGGATCTGGCTGTTTGTGTATGTGAGTTTAAATGTTTGTAAACGAACCCGAGATACAGGATAAATTCCAAGAGTGGGGCAACGTTTTAAAAAAATATGATATACCTAATAGATGACGAAGAAAACTTAGTCCTAGTGTGGGACTAAGTTTTCTTTTTAAAAAAGAAAAGTTACAAACAAATCAACATTCCAAATCACAGACATATTTTCAACACTAACAAAACCACAACAAAACAAACAATAAATCACAAAAAGTTGCTTATAAACTCCACGTGAAGGGGTTTAGATTTAGCTGTGCCGGATACGACGCTGGCTGAGAACGGTCCGGTCCGGTTATACGAGTACACTTTATAGGAATGTTAGTGCCCGTAAAACGTCAAGTGCCCGCGCTCTAAATGAAGGTGATACATGCAGTATTACACCTGTCCGACCGCTTTTTATACGTCATAAAGTCATGTGCATGGGTAGATTGGATTCGAATTGTCTGTTGATGGGGAGTTTTAAAAGTTGCATATATTTGGTTGGAGGCAGGACGCAGAACGATTTGATTGGACATTGTCAAGCTAGCAACAGATCCTGCGGGGGTTGCGGGTTGTTCGAAAGAGATACCGCGGCCCCGGAACGTAAAGGGCAATAGATGGAACATGGGTGGGTTTTAGTCAGTACAAGTCTGACACTCCCCCCCTCTCCGCCCAGAGCGGGGGAAGTTATTTGATGATTTCCCACCCCAAAAAAAAGCTAGCAACAGATTGAACTGTTGTTTTAGTCAATGTTATTGGTCCATTTCTTATTAACATTAAAATGAGAAGGTCACAGAAGTACTATGGCATACTTTATTAACTAGTTTTTTTAATGAAGAAGTAGATGCTTTGGCATGTATGTAATGATTTTTATGGGTGCTAGATGACACGGTTGGCGCAGTGGCTGCAGAGCGTTCGACTGCTGCGCTGCGTGACGCCGCGCGCCGGTTCGATCCCCGCACCGAACAAATATTTGTAGGACCTTCTGGTAGTTGTTTTGGGTCTGACTGTCTGTGTATGTGAGTTTAAATGTTTGTAAACGCACCTACGATACAGGAGAAATTCCTAGTGTGGTGCAAAGTTTTAAAAAAAAGAAAAAAATACGTGTGGCACTCGGGGACTGCCGCGGTAAAGCATTTTTTATCAACTTATGCAATAAATAAAAACAATCTAAATAAAATATATAATAAGCTTTATATAAAATATTTAAAAAGTACTTCCAATGAAAAGAAGTCGCAAAAAGAAAAACAAGACCTTGGGTTTGATCCAGCGTAATGTCGATTGACTATCCGATTCTCTACCAAACACGCTATTAGAACATTAGAATCGGGATTGAAATAACTGACCGTATTGTGTAAACGACGTTGGACAAGCCACACCTCCGTGCCCGTCGGAGTGGGGAGCGTCAGGTTTTTTTTCGTTACGGAATTTCTGGATTCGGTCCCCGCGCTCAAGGCCCGCGATAGAAGCTATGCAATAGCTTAAAAATAAATAAAGTGACACATAACACAAATAGGGTGGGTCTTATCGCTTAATTAAAGCGATCTTTTCAAGACAACCATAATAGGCCATACAATCATGTCGTCATGTATATATTTTATAAGTTGTATACCGTTATTCTTGTAATTTGTATGGTGTAAATGATAAAGAATATTCTATCCATATATCTAATATTTGGCTTCACCAATTAACTTAAACGCGATCGTTATCCTTTAAGTCATTATTAACGACACCTATGTGAAGAGAACTCACTAGCAGATCAAAATTCATCTGAAGCTTAACCCTAAAACGGCTTTCACATTCCAACTAAAAGCCACATAAATTGCCTTACTGCAGATCAAACTGAACAGTTTCGATACCATCAAAGATATAGCGTTAGCGTTGCTTGGGACGTACATAAAATATTATAGAGGCACTTACTGATGCGGCATAAAAGGGAAATGCTCGCCCATAAAGTTTTAAAATTAAGTTTTATGGGGAAACAGTTTTCAAACTATAATGTACGCTTGGAGTTGTTTCAGTATTTTTGACACGGTCTTGACAACACTAGCTTTTGAAAGCGTCGATACAGTAGTAGTATTTATTTTTATTAATAATAAAAGTTTTTAAACCAACATGGCCACTAACATTATTTATAACAGTTGAAACACAATCCTTACTAATTTTATAAAAGTGAAATGAGTTTGTTTGTTACGTCTTCACGCCTAAATATGTCGATAGCGACACGTTAACCATGACTAGGTACTATTTCGTTGGCTGTTGGCTAGGAGGGTGGTACTCAAGCGTATCATAGACTCCGCAAATTAATGATATTATCAAGTGGTTTCCGAAGGGTCGGGGTTGAAGTGCACGCGCTGTCATTATTATATCCTTTACAAATGCGTTAGGCAGTTTCAGGAAGCTTTCGGAATTTATTGGGATGGATTTATGTTCTGATGTACATTTTGGGAGTTTGAATATTGAATTACGTGGGTTGTCAATCGGTATGCGTATAATATGGGCTAGAAATTATGAAATAACTGAATATATACACATACACCTATTTACAGAGCTTAACTGGGTATGTCACTTCTATCTATCATACCAGAACACTTTTTCTATCAAGCTTATATAAAAAAAATCTTGAGAGGTGTCAAGAGACACCTGGATGGAACGAAGTTATTATTTATTAGGTACAAAAAACCTGTATACACTCAACAAAAATAATCGTCGCGACACCACACTGTTCAATGCGAAATAGAAAGACGAAACGAAAATAACTGGCTTGCTTTCTATGAGAGAGAGATAGAGAAAGACAGACGGAGAAACACGCGCACGCCGCATGGCTTACAACTATAGCAAAAAGTGTCGTTACAACTTTTGGTCTTAATTTTTGCCGTTTAGCCTCCTTTTATAACGCGCGATAAGGAACTTCGTTCCAAAAACTTTTCATATCATCATCTAGCTGGCTCGCCTAGTTTATTCCCAAATTTATTATAGGGGGTCAGCTTCCAATCTTACCGGCTGCAGCTGAATACCGAATACAGTATTAGATATTAAGCAACTGCTTATCTGACCTCTACAGCCCAGTTAGCAGTGAGCTATACGGTACTCGGTAGTAAGACTGGCTGTTAGACTTCGGTATCTGATGACTTATAATTATGCATCAAAATATTCCATCCAATGCTGCATACGTATTTTTTTTACGAATCGGCCATGAGCCTAACAGTCAAAGTGTACGACTTGTAGAATCTTCCCTTTGACCGATGCAGGTAACTAAATCACTACCCTGTAAATACTTAACTCGCAACCATTTTACTTCGCGATCTTTAATCCTCGCTGATGATGACGTGTAAAAAGGAATCAATTATCACATCTATGTCTGCACAGCAGGCCCATAAAAGGAAATGCCAACTAAAAGAAATGAACCGCTTTGAAAATCCCAGATCTACAAAATTCCACTTGGAAATACTATCGGAAGAGCGCTCTTCGCTGTTTTGAAAAGAAGAGCTACAAAAAAGTCATTGGTGTATATATTCGTGCGGGTAAAGCCCAAAATCCTGGGTTAAACCGTACCTAACTAGACGTATCGAAATCGGGCATCCCTTTACACTGTGTTGTTTTATTGCCCCCCACTGTGCGTACACATACGAGCAAATTATTCGACGCACTTCAGTTGGAAAAACTCATATATGATGATAGTGCTACTTGGGGTTGTTTTACTGCTTTTCTATGAGGAGATGACGCAATAAATGTTTGTTATTGATCCTTACGCTGTTGTGATTGTGTGAGTTTCATGGTGCTAAATCGCTAGGTCATGTAATATTCATATGTTAGTAAAATCATTTACAAGTGTATTGTATAGTCTGGCTATGTTTTGATTAAACATAAAACAAAAAAATTGCTGGATTAAAACAGAAATTATCTTGTTTTATTTAATACAGGTTGATAACCTCACGTTCAAGAACATAATTTATCTTGTTTACTAAATAAAGGATCCAATTTTGTTAGTTTAATGATAAAGTATAGCCTCACTTAAATTAGATATGTTGGTATTTCACATGTCTCTAATTTTTATGGATAACTAGCTTTTTCCCACGACTTCGCTCGCGTTAAATTTGGGGTTACACAGTTTTTCCTGATTTACAGGTACCTGCTACCAGTAGTTTTTGCCCTTGCACCTTATTTATTGTAATAGCAAAGCTAAGTTTTCCCTTTTCTTCCCTCTTTCTCCCTCATTTCTCATTGTTTTTTTTTAATATCAACTATCTCTGTACCAAAATTCATCAAAATCGGTTTAGCCATTAAGGCGTGAAAATGTAACAAACAAACAAACTCACTTTCGCTTTTATAATATTAGTAAGGATATTCATCACAATATATCAAAAAAATACTTTTTGGTCTTGAGATGATATTAGATAACATGAACTTACAAAACTATTAATGATATTTTAATTAATAACGTACTGGTGCTATTACTTTAATTTCTGATATTTTAAGACCTTTATCTCTCTATGGTTTTATCATCCTTTCTGTCGACTTCATGTCTGCTGTGTTCAACTTGAAACATTATTTCAATATTATACATACCTACTGTGAAATAGTAACTTATATTATGGCTAAATAAGAACACCACAACGCGTACATAAGTTAAAAATAAAATATTTTTTCTTTATAATGTACATCAAGCAAATAACATTTCAAATAGGGACACAAAGGGTGGTTTCATCGCTTACATTTATTTTGTTTTATTTTCTACTACTTTGACTTTAGTATTTTGGCATTACCCTTGAAACGTCCAAAAAGCTACAATCAAACCTCTATGAATCCTCTTTAGAAACCGTTTACTTACAATATTCAATTCAGCATCCATAGGAATCCGAAGCACGACCGTCAGATATTTCGCTTGAACTGAACAAAACACTAGCAAACGTAACGACGTTTGTACGTTGTTCAAGCCATCTATTTCGACATAGATTCATCCCAAGAGAAATTCCGTAGTGGCAGAATAACGCTCAGTCTAAGCTTTCAATCCAGCACTCACTTGAATAGGATCAAACATAACTCCTTGCTATATGCCTTTTAGAGTTCTGTTATATTATTATGTAAAACTGGAAGTTTACATCACGATTCAACATTCTCAATATTATACAACGCAGAGCAGCATCAACGTCTCAAGTTTCGTTGTCTAAATGCTTTTAGAAATAATTAAATAAATGTAATAATTCATACGTAATAAAAGTGAGCAGTTTGAGTAGTCACCGTATGGCCACGGCGTAAATTACCAAGCGACACACATTTTTGATAGTGCCAGCGAGGAAAAAATAGCTTAGTTGCATGCCACAACTCACTATGACAAGTGAAACACGGGTGTTTCGTTTGACACAAACCATGTGTAAGTTGCATCGCTTAAGGTCGTTTAGAGAATGTAAGGATTTTTATAAATTTATATAGATATACTACTCTGTCAAGAAAGTACCGGGAAAAGATCAATAATACACAAAATGTCTGTTATTCATCCAAATTTATTTTATCACCTTCAAAGTATGCTCCTTTAGAAACGATACACTTGCGCCAACGAATAATCCATTCATCAAAACATTTTTTTAACGCTGCTTCCGGAATTGAGTTCAGTTCTCGCCGCGAATTCTCCTTTATGTCTTCTATCGATTGAAAACGGGTGCCACGAAGTGGTAATTTGAGTTTAGGAAAAAGAAAAAAGTCAGCAGGAGCCATATGTGGTGAATATGGTGGTTGCTGGATGGTATTTGTTGAGTGTTTGGTCAAAAATTCGTTAACAATGATAGCCTTGTGCGAAGGCGCATTGTCGTGGTGCAAAATCCAAGAATTTTCTTTCCACAAATCTGGCCTTTTTTGTCGGATTTGCTCTCTTAAACGCCGCATAACGCTCAAATAATATTCTTTAGACCTTCCGGTAAGAATTCAGAGTGCACAACACCGCGATAGTCAAAGAAAACAGTCAACATGACTTTGACTTTTGATCGACTTTGGCGTGGTTTTTTCGGTTTCGGTTCAGTTGGAAGGCGCCACTCCGAAGCTTGTTGACTAGTTTGCATGTCAAACTCGTAAACCCACGTCTCGTCACCAGTAACAATGCGTTTCATGAATGTTGGGTCCGAACTGACTCGTTCTAGCATGTCCTCAGCGACTTTCATGCGATTGAGTTTTTGGAGAAAATTCAGATCTTTTGGGACTAGCCGAGCAGCAACATGTTTCATACCCAAATGATTAGTTACAATGGTACGGATCGACTCGTGAGATACAGAAAGTTCGGCGGCTATCTCTCTCAGAGTTGAATGGGGATTTTCAGTCACTATTTTCTTCACTTTTGCGATGTTAACTTCAGTTGCAGACGTTGACGGCCTACCAGAGCGAGGCAAATCTTCCATCACATCTCGACCGCTTTTGAACGCTTTGAACCACTCATAAGCATGAGTTTTTGATAAAGTCGATTCACCGTAAGCCTTCTGTAACATTTTCAGTGACTCCGAACACGAAATTCCATTGGCGATGCAAAATTTAAGACAAACTCTTTGTTCGATATTTTTGTCCATTATGAAATTCGCAATACACACTATATAATAATTATATGATATTACTAAAACCAGCACTGTATTTAATATAAATAACAGATGCAACTCAAACTCCGCGCCAAAATGGAAAACAGTTGTGCCAATCTAACAACTACAAAAAAAAAAAATTTGGAACCATAAACAAATCATCCATTCCCGATACTTTTTTGACTGAATGTATATATCTTTGCGTGAATTCGTTATTTTTCCCAATGGGTTTTTCATCGACACGATGAAGAAGGTTTATGTTGTTGAAAACACAACATTTAATAAAGTGAAATTTAAATATAGATCAAAACTAGAAAAGAAATGTTCTTTGTTTAAAATTCACCTTTAAATGACTGAGAAATAGATTATAAAAGTAAAATTGACAAACATACAGAATTGGACGTATTTACTTTAAATCCGTCCTATATTAGTGCAGTCAAAAAGAGTTAAATTTTATGTGGTATTTTTTTTTTCGTTTAATTTTACGGACCAAAGTCCAGCCATTTTCTTTCTTTTAGGCTTTGTGTTTCGGGGCTACAGTATCTCCCTCTCTAATACCTTTCCCCGCTCTGGGAGGAGCTAAGTTATTTCCTGATTTTCCATCCCCCAAAAAACCCCTAACTGTAACGCAGGTTCATATTTTTTGCTTCGAAATCGACACGTCGCTTCACGCTCGGAATTCACGCCTTGTTTATATACTGGGGCAGCAGAATTCAAAATGTCCACAAGAGGCGTGACTGCACTAACAACTTTTGCAGTTTTTGTACAATCTGCTCTCGATTCTTTCATGAATTACAATACTAGCTGGCGCCCTCGGCTTCGCACGCTTGATGATAGAAAAAAAGTATCCTTTGTGTTATTCCAGACTACCATCCACCTCTGTGCCAAATATAATCAAGATTCGTTCAGCCGTTTTGTCGTGAAAGAGTAACCAACATCCATAAATCCATCTTCACAAACATTCGCATTTATAATATTAGTAGGAAGTTGGATATTAAATAATACTAGTAGTAGTTTTATTTGATTAAACAATAATGGAGACCAGACACTGGATAGAAATAATTCGAAGCTTAAAGAAAAAGCTATATATTCTATTTTATTTTAAGGAAGAGAAAATCTTGCCCTACAAACAGTCAGAACCGAAACAACCATCTGTGGGCCATACCAATATTAGTTCTGTGCGGGAATGGAACCCGTGATACTCAGAGCAGCAGCTAATCGCTCAGCCACTGCACCAACCGTGTCATAAAATCGATCGAGTTATTTGATCATGCGGTAACACCGTGTTTTTCACTGCGTGTAACAACACGGAGCGGAGGTAGTAGGTACTATTTTTAATGAAAATGGGAGAACCCTGTATTTGTTACTCTTTAATAGAGTTGTTGAAATAAGTATAAATAAGAACCAGCATACTTTGCTTAGAATTAAAGCATGCAAACTTATAAGTACCTAAACAAACGTTACAAATTATACAAACAAAAAGGGAAAATTATAGTCTAAGTACTAGTTTTTGCCCACGGCTTCGCTCGCGTTAAATTTGGGGTAATACAGTTCCCCTTTCCTGATTTTCAGGTACGTGCTACCTGTAGTTTTTGCCCTTGCGCCTTATTTAATTGTTATAGCAATGCTAAGTTTTCCCTTTTCTTCCCTCATAACTCACTTAAAAAAAATAAGAGCCTATGTCCGTTTCCAGGGTCTCAACTATCTCTGTACCGAAATTCATCAAAATCGGTTTAGCCATTTAGGCGTGAAGACGTAACAAACAAACAAACTCACTTTCCCTTTTATAATATTAGTAAGGATGACTACGACTTAAAACTAGGATTATTCTTCGTATTTTATTTCACATACATACCTAAATAGTTATTTGTTACGAATTTTAGAAACCAGACGGTGGCCTAGACAGGGTTTTACAGCATCCCGACACTTAAAAATTTAATGTCGCTTTTATACCATTTTAACGTCGTTAAATCCCCTAATGCTTTGGCCCTAACTTCAATACGTAGGAAAACATTTTTAACGCTTTTTCCCACTATTGCCGTTTGCGGTTGCGGGGATCGTCATCATCTACCCAGTACTTTCCCAACAATGTTGTCGACAACAATACCAGCCGATACCAGTCTAATCGGATGCAGCTGAATTTTACATGAAGTCACTGCTTATCTGACCTCCACAACCCCGTTGAAACTGGGCAATTTAACACCTATTGGTAAGACTGGTTGGTCCAGAAATTACAACCAGAACCAACAGTTTGACTCGACTCCAGACCACCGCAGATAGACATGTGAACGGTGAGCAATGGGTAGCTTACCGTCCGTCCGCCTAGAGACAACAAGCCGTTTCGACACCGCGTTCATGTTCTACGCGCGCTTCATAGAGATGTGAGCAAAGCAAAGGAGCCTGCCAGGGCCTCTGGCTGCCGGGGTTGCGGGTTGTTCGATAAAGATACCGCGGCATCGGAACATAAGGGCTAAAGAAGGAACATGTGTGGATTTTAATCAACAAACATTATTATTTATTTAAGTTACCTATTTGATAATTTTCAACCCGTAAAAAAAAGTCCTTCAGGACACTAGCCACCTGTTACGACTTTCAAAGATCTACATTTAACTGTCGGTACAATAGCTTATTAAATTACAGTACAATAACTTAATGAAATTTGTTATGTAGCTTAACCTGACGCGATAACATGCGGGTATATGATGCCTGATTTTGAAAGTTTTCACTATTAATGTGGATAACTATAAAACTAGTAAAAACAAATAACCGATAGAAGGATTGTGTGAAATATGATATGACTAGAAAGGGGAAAGGGGAGTGAATACTATAGAGATAGTGGCAGGTAAATGATAACCTCTCTGCAGGTACATTGCAGTACTGGAATTGCAATAAATTGGATCCGTTTGTTACTAGGTATCGCATATCGCGCAATGAGCGGTGGAAATCAAACCACTAAATTAATTTTAAATGTTATTGTTCTCTAATTATTATGTAATTGGATACTTTCAGCCATTTTAATCACGTTAATTGATTCGCAATTATATTTTGTTACTGAAATCATTATAAAACAAAACATCGCTCCTGTAATCACCGATGAAATAGGCAGAGGTATGACATATTAGTACACACACTTTTTGGTACTTACGTTTAAGTCCAGTGTCAAATCCAGAAACCAGGACTGTTTTAGAGAAATTTCTAAGGGAAAAAGGCAATAACAGTTTGGCTGACTTTGGAATTGAATCCGTATGCTTAGGAGTCACACTTGCGACTACTAAATCAAAAAAAATCCCTAGACAAAAGAAATTTCCTCTTTACACTAACATTGCAAGAAAACACAAGAACAATATAATCTTAGTGTCGTCGTTTCTCGAAAAAGTCCGCGGAACGGTACCCACGTTCAGTCTCATACTCCTTTAAATCCGTGGACTGAGAAAATAGGGGCAGACATATCGTATGTTACATCCTTGTGTTCATTTTAGACAGCTTAAAGTGAAATGTGCTGTTATGCTTTATTCTACACTGCAGTAGGACGATTTAAAGTTTCAAACAAACCTTGTTTATGATGTTTGCTATGAGTACAGTTTAATATAGCAGTAAAGTTGCATAGATATAATATAGATAGATAGAACACTACTGAAAAAAATAAGGGATCAAATAAAATATTCAAATTTTTGGGAAATTTTTAACAGGCCGTAACTTCGAGAGTCAAATGGTCGTACAGGAAACCAAAACAATTTTGTTTTATCCCTTAATTTTTACAGTAGTATATAATCTACCAATTGATAACATGCTTGCCTACACTGCGTGCGTTTTATACAAGATTTAAATTTCGTTTCTTTCTGTTGGAATGTGTATTTGTATATAGTAACTACATGGAAGACGAATCTGTTTTAGCTGAAATCTGGCTGAACTAATTGATCCCTAGTTCTGGTATTACCTATACTTGTATCGGTCACCTCTTTTGTGACGCAGGATTTTCTTACCTACATGATGTTTTCATACATGAATTGATAAGGTAGGCACTGTGGTTATGGTAAAATCCATAAGCTGTTCCCTGAGATAATCGCCTGCATAGATATATGGCTCTGATGACTTTTTTTGTAGATAAGTATTAGACTCGATGTCTACAGCCCGTCCCCATAGGTAAATACCGTATGACAAATTACTTTGAAAATAATTTTAATAGACTAGCTTTGTGGTATTGACACTAACACGCCTTATCTACTGCGTGAGGACTGCTACAGCTTTATCTACTGCAGCAGCTGTGTTGAGGCTATCACCACTCTATTGATTAATACAACAGCACGCAACGATGGTGGTTTTATACCTAAAACAATTCAACTCTGTAGTAAGAAAAACACACAACACACTGCAGTCAGTACTGCAGTTGTGGGATTCTACAATGACTTCTCCCTTTTTTCGACAAAAAATACAAAACCAAAGTTTTTGGGGTTAAAACCTGCAGAGCTAGTGATTTTAAACCTTCATCTTAACCAGTAGAACTAACTCACATAATATTCCATTAAGGAGAAACTGTTCGACGAAAGCAATCGACTGTAATCACTTGCTAAGCTCACACGGGCGGAGCAGGGCGGAGTGTCAGACTTTTACTTACTTAAACCCATCCATGTTCCTTCTTTTGCCCTGTGTTCCAGGGCCGCGGTATCTCTTTCGAAGAACCCGCAACCCAAGGTTGAAATTTTCTTAGAACAAGATCTCTAAAATAAATACCCGGCTATTTTGCAACTAACTTCTGGTCACTGACAAAGTTAGTGTTACAATAAAAACAATCTGATTACCATAAAACCTAAAAAAACAGACATGTAATTTATATAAAAACACCGCATTTTTATTTTCTAAAGAAAAATTGATCAGGTTCACGTATTACATCAGCATTTTCATCGAGTGAAACATCGTTTCCCTCAAATTTCTGCTGATTAGCTTCTACAACAGTTTTAACAAACCTATAATATTTCGCTATACTATGTCTTTTCTTATTTAATTCGGGTTTTCCGAATTTTTTAGCCCAGATTTTATACAAATCATCAACTTCATTTAGTTCATAAAGATTTAAGTCTTCGAGGAATTTATGTCTGTGTTCCCTTTTTATTGCTTCTTTGTTTCCATGCTCCATGTTATCATCTGCAATTAGTAATACATCAAGATATGATTAGGTCTGGGTTAAGTTTAAGATTTGATTTTAAAGATATAAGAAAGCAATAAGTTCTTGTCTAAAAAAAATATTGCGTAATAAAATTAAACTAATTGCTTCTGACATAGAAATATCGATATCTTGTTAAGTAACAAAAAAACCCTGCGAAACAGAAGCGCTAGTCTCACTTTACCGGCAGAACAGATTTTGATGAAATTTGGTACACAAGTAACAACAAGATAATATACATATAGTCTTGTAACAGAGTGGGTATTTTACCCTGTCGGTTGCCTCAACCTCTTTCCTTTTAGATCAACATTGATTTTTAAATTTTAAATATTCATAATTCGAATTTCATTCTGTCATTTCGTCTTCAACAGTAATTTTTTCGCTCATTACATCTTTGGATCTCGGCTAGCAGCCACTTGTGCAAGTTATTGTTTTTATTTTACTCAATTGTACCTATTTGTGAAAATCAGTTTGCGAAGTTTTTGTGCAATTTTAGTTTTGTTCAGTTTGTGATAAAAACTATATGATATATTTTACTTAACCAATAATACACGAAGTGTATTTTCTGCCTTGATAAAAGGTATGTGTAAAATTATTTAGTATTAGTTTTCTACTTCTTCTACGCTATTTTTGTGTTATAGTGTGTCAATTTTGTTATTTTATTATTAAAGGGTTCTCCCTCGGGAATAAAGATATTTTAAAACCTGTAGTGGCTATTGCACCCTCTTTCTCTGCCTTTGTACACCTTAATAACACTTGAAAACTAGAACCTCGCTCGAAAAGCAACGAGCGAGCGTTACAGTCTATTAATTTCGTGAAAGAATGATTTTGCATTTTTTTTAATCAGGCCAAACGATCGCGTTCTCCCATACAAAGTTCAACCCTTAGGGGTTGAACTTTGCAAATTCTTAGTAAGCACCTACGTCCTAAACCTTTTAGGACGTAGGTGCTCCCCCATGCAAAATGTGAGACTAATAGCACTTAAAGTTTCGCAATGATGGAGTCAGTGATTTTCTTTTATATACCTATGTAGGTAATAAAAGGCACTTACATGGTATAATTGTTAATCCAAAACGTTCATTTATAATTTCGGGGTCAAGATCTGCATATCGATTCAGCTGGTAAACAACGACATTGTTTTTATGTTTCTTATTAAGCTCATTTACCTTAGCTAAATTATTCAAAAAGTTTTCGTACCCTTTTTGTTCGGTTTCTTTAGTAGGATACACTCTGTTATAGTTTTCTTTAAAACGTTGAAATAATAACACGTTTTTAGATGATGCCGGCAACTCAGTAGTCGTTTTATTTTCGGCACCCGTATACTTTAAAAACAAAATAGTATTAATTAACGCTGTGTTAATAAAGAATACTCTCATCATTTTACAAATATCTTTCTTCTGTATTGTATTTATTTATGGCATTTATGGAATAACGCAATAGGCTATTTGCGAAAGCTGGTATGCATACCAATCTTTGCTTATAATTAATTTTCCGATCAATGTCACGGCTAATTGATTTGATCTCACAGATATACACATGATTCAGCAAATGTTTTTTGAAAGTACAAAAATCGACCTTAGTACAAAAGGAACGTCGAGCTAATTACAAAAACAAATATTATCTCAGTATGCTAACTAATTCAGCGTGAAACAGATGAATTTAAATTTTCCACGATAAGTTGCATCAAGACTTAGTACTTCTTCTTTTTCTTTCTTCTTTAGTACTTCTCGACAGAAAAGGATTAGGTACGAGACTTTTTAAGAAAATGGGCGGACCAGGTGAAGTGCTGATGTCATGAACGGTTTTAAGTCTAACCTTTCTCTATATTCCCGCAGGTTGTGTGACTACTCGGGTTCTGGCAAAGGACCTCCGTGCTACCGCCAACTTCATTTATCACAGCTAAGTCAGCCTGTCGGTGAGGCGGTAATTTTTGAGATCAATAAGGATGTCGTAATGTGCCAATAAGTCTGCACATATGATTGCCTTGGTGACGTTGGCGTCCACGAACTTAGCCACAACTAAGCAACTTAACCAAAGGGAGATTAGTGGAGAAGCAATCACTGTCTGCGTGTTCATTGGCAACCTGATCGATCACGACTTAACCGTACTTGGATGTCTTTGCAATGTATAGAATCAATTCTCTAGTATTGTATAATTATTAAGCCCATATGTGAGTGCTATGTATTATCATTGACTTGACTAAGCCCTGGTGGTTGATAGCGTCATGCTCACTTAAATGTCTCGCTGATGGTGGCGGTTGTGTCGGTTCATTTAGTTCCCTTTAAAAATGGTCGAGCTGAATGGGGCTGATCCATACGTCATGTTCGTGAACGGGCGCTGTCAGTTGGGACTGGTCATTTTTTTAGCTGCCGCGGTTCATTTTTAATTTATTTAGTATTTTATATTGAATTTTATTTTTACTCTGGACGCTCTTACTGTGCACGTCTTTCTACATCGTTCGCACATATTTGTATAATCTCAACACGAATGATGTAAATACGATTTTGTAATAATATTTTAATTTAAAAGAGTGTCCATGGAGTTTCTTGCCCATTCTTCTCCATAGAGATCAACGCTTTGGAATGGGCAACTACAGTACTTTTACAAGTTATTATGTCTTGTGACCGGGACTTTAGCTTTGACATTTTGTTTTTTTTTGACATTCAAAAGTGCCTGTAATGAATCATTTATTTTAATTAGACATTGAAATAAATGATTTTGATTTTGATATGCGATCTAGCCAAAGTCTGCAGTTACCGCAGGAATTGTGACGGCTTCTGGTCGACCAGCTCCTTTTTGTAAGAATTTGCCAAATCTCGCGCTAGTCGGATACTTCGGCCTTCAACATGGCGTGTTTGTCCTACGCAGGTGCTCAACTATGTCTACCATATCACGATAGTCCAGTTGTTCCACGGCCGTGTAAAATTTTGTAGTGTAGACAGTAATGCAGCTATCGCAAACTGACCCCCAATTTGGACAAGCCAAAGTGTTCACTCCCCAGGTCAGAATGGCGGTTACCTCAAGCCGACTGCATACGTCTGGCTTCTCTCTCACTTGCTGGTCTGCTCCGGTAGACAAATTAGCTCCTCGTCAGGCTTTTGCGCTCTTTGTTGGTATCACCAAAGGTGTTTCGAGGAAACTTATTGAAACGACTAGATTAGTTATAATATTTCATGTTTTAAAGTTTATCTAGAAAGAGGTGTTTAGAGTTATTTAGTCTCATTGGTGTCCGCCCTAAGTAATGTTGCAACGTATATATTTATTACTTTTATAATCACACATCAAACTTTAGTTACAACATTAATCTTCTCACTATTATTGCAAGAGAACACTAGAACTATAAAATCTTGGCTTAAACGGCGTCATTTATCTAAAAAGTCCGAAGAAGAAACAAAAAGAGTATGCAACTGAACACGGGTACTATCCGTGTTCAGTTGCATACTCTTTTTGTGACTGACAAACTACGGACAAACCATCAGTCATATCGCATGTTACTTTTTAATTTCGGACATCATCAGGTAAAACGTGATGTTATTGTATAAATATATATATAGTATATCACACTGTGTTATGACAGATTAAAGTTTCAAACTTCTTAACATATAATTTTTTAGGATAAGTAGAATTTAAAACAGTAAAACTACATGGGATTACGAATCGACAATTTTTATAAAATATTAGTACAATTGGCCACAAGTTATTGGTGACAAAACCAGTAGAACCTAACGTCATATTATATTAAGGTCATAGTGATATTGATCTTAAAAAAATAATGTACAAGTATCAAAACGAGGTGGAAATCTACTCTTAGTTAAATAATAGCAGTCGCTCGGGTAGATTTTTAGGTTAAGCCGCGCTTGCTTAGGTTGGTCTGTGGATGGGTGACCCCCTGTTATATTCCGAGTTAAGATAAGACTGGAAGCCGACCCCAATAAAGTTGAGAAAAGACTAGGCAGATGATAACAAGTTTAAAATGGAAAAGAACGGGCGTCAAAAAAAATAATATAACAACGCATGCTATTTTTATTTTCCAATAAAACACTGATAAGATTCACTAAAAGATAACCACGAGATACATCTGCGAATTTTACGGTGTGCCAGTTTTAATAAACCTGTAATAATCGAACGCTTTAGTTTTTTTTTTACGCAGGTTCTTTCCGCTTTTTAACCCAAATCTGGGTTACATTATTCTAAAGTAAATACATTCAGATCGTTAATATGCATGTCTTCGAGGAGTTTATGTCTGCGTTCCCTCTCCACTGCTTCATTGTTTTCATGTTCCATGTTATGATCTGCAAATTGAAATACATCACGTTTTGATTAGATCCGAGTTAAATTTAATGTTTCTTTCTAAAGGAATATACAGCAATTTAGTATCTATAAGAATAGTCTCTTTACAAAAGTATATTTTTATGTGTTAAATTCCTTTTTTGTTATTTTTTAAATGTCTTTTGTTTCATTTATTTTTGATTAAGAAATATGTAAAAATATGTACAAAAATGAATAAACGAACATAATGATTTTAAAGAAATTGTGATTCATTATCAAATAATAAAAAAACATGCTAAGAAGGGACGTTGGATTTTCATCTTACTAGCAAAAAAGACTTAAAAGTTTTTTTTTACACGTATAGCCCATTTTCTAGCCCAGAACATAGGTTAGGTTTTATATCGTAGTTTTACATTCTGATGTGATAAATTCTAAACTACTCGCGTAAGAAAAACAAAAGTAATACAATATAATAAAGAAATACAATATAAGAAAGCCACTTACATATTACAGTTATTCCAAAACGTTCATTTATTTGTCGATCAAGATCTGCATATCGATTTAGCAATAATCGATTACATTGTTTTGATGCTATTGAGCTCATTTACCTGAGCTGAACTATTTACTAAATTGTTGTACCCTTTCTGTTCGCTTTCTTCAATAGGAAATGCTCTTTTATAGTTTTCTTTAAACCGTTGAAATGAGACTTCTTGAGATATATTTGACGACACTATAGACGTATTATTTTCTCCACCTGCATACTTTAATAACAAAATAATATTAATAAACGCTATGTAAGTTAAGAATACTCTAATCATTTTACAAATATGTTTCTGCTGTATCGTATTTATTGACGATCTTTATGGAACAACACAATAAAGCAAATGCTTGCAATTAATTTCCCGACCAGTTTCACGGCGAATCGATTTAATCTCACAGATAAACTTGAACCAGTAAATGTTGATTGAAACAACGATAATAATCAACCGTAGTACAAAAAAAAACGTTCTAATCACAAAAACAAATATCATCTCAGTGTGTTATCTAATTCAGCATGAAACAGACGAATTGAGATTTTCCACGGTTATAAGTGGCAAACAGTCGTCTTCATTAAATCTCTTGTTATCTGACATTGTATCGATACAAAAGGAGATTCCGAGAGTTCGCAACAGAATGAGGAAAATTTACATTACAAACAAAAAGAGAAAAGGAACATCCCAGACGTGAAATTACAACCGTTGGGATCGTATCATGGTTCAGTAAAGCTGGCGCAAAATAATATGGCCTTAGAGGGCCTATTGAGCATTTGAAACGAGGCTTTATTTATCACTGACTTCACAGATCCACCACCGACCTTCCTGGAGAATACATATAATTGGAAACTATAAATAACAAACAGATTTATTCGTAACAAAAGAATTTCATGTATGCTAAACCTTAATTAGTATTCTACTAATATTATAAATGCGAATGTTTGTGAGAATGGATGTATGGCTGTACGGTTCGTTACTCTTTCACGTTAAAATGGCTGAACGGATCTTGCTGAAATTTGGCACAGAGTTAGATTATAGTCTGGAATAACAACACATAACACATAGGATACTTTTTTTCGATGCGCGGGCGAAGACACGAGCGCCAGCTAGTTGTTAATAATTATGTCTGGCCAGACATTATAAAGTACCTATGCAAATACTAGTTTCCAAAATTTGTGTGAAATGAATAAAAATCTTGGTAAATTGAAAGATTTACTAAGATGTAAATCCTGGTAAATCTTTAAACGTAAACACCTAGCATGTAGACTGGCGTTTGAAAAATACAGACTAGTTTTAGCAGTTTCTCAATCCGTACCAAAAAGTATAACTATATGAAGGAATATGAAATACATCTATCAGTAACATCTTCAATCACAACCTTTCACTAAAATTGATCTGTACCTTTCAAGCTTTTACTTACCAATTCGAAGCTGCAAAAGTTGATACATAACAAGATTAAAGATCAAAGTTCTGGATTCCAAACGGTATACGTTACAAAATTGTGCATAAGTACATCAAAGCGGGTATAATCGAGTTTATGCATACACAATATTCATAAGGAAGACCTATGCTATCAATAGTAAGGGCACGAATTTAATTTGGGCCCTTTGATCTAATATAATATTCAGGGGTCGAACTTTAAATGCGTTAGACCCAGCGGTAATCTCGTCGTGTCCTTGCGATTAAAATTTTCCCATCGTTAGGACCACGTTGTTGATGGAATTTGATAATTAATGGTGTTAGTAGAAGCTATGATATTTATTTTTACGATAAAGAGCAATGCTGTTAGGGCGAGATTTTAAACAATTTTTTACGCCTCTGAAATATCCACAAATATAAGAAAGAATGACATGAAAACATTTTATTTAAGTTGAACTTATGGACAACGGCTGTGTGAAAATCAAAATCCTTACTAAAATTATAAAAGCGAAAGTGAGTTTGTTTGTTTGTTACGTCTTCACCCCTATATGGCTAAACTGGGTTTGATGAATTTTGGTTCAGAGATATTTAGGACCCTGGAGACGGACATAGGCTAGCTTTATAAAAAAGTGAGAAATGAGGGAGAAAGAGGGAAGAAAAGGGAAAACTTAGCTTTGCTATTACAATAAATAAGGCGCTAGGGCAAAAACTACAAGTAGCAGGTACCTGCAAATCAGGAAAGGGTGTGTGTTACCACGAATTAAACGCAATCGAAGCCGTGGGCAAAAGCTAGTTTGATATAAAATTTTAGGCTTAATAAAAAAGCCAAATGCGACTCGCAGGACTTTTGTGTCTTGCCACGAACTCTTTTTTAACTGGGAAGCGATTATCAGACTTCTACATAATTAAAAAAACCGAACTAGTGCGAATCGTAATCGCGCACCGAGAGCTCCGTACAAACTTGCGACATAAACGGCCATGTCTTTTTACTGCGTAGACTTACAGAGATTGAAATCACAAGTTGCGCCAGATTATCTTTTGTTCTGACTTTTGAAGTTGAAGTTCTGAAGTTTTCTATTGGCTTTAGGTCAATACTTTTAGATGACCTATCTTTTGTTTTTACACCTTGACTGGCTTGTCAATTTTGCCTCACAGCAGCTTTGTGTATAGCGCAATTGGGTAGTTGACACCATTAACCAATAATTTAAAGACACAATTTTTCTGAAAGAACACGTTATTCTAGACCTGAGAACTCCATTCATTTCAAAATAACTTTAAAATTCGATTTTTAGTTGCTTTTAAATCAATAAATAGTTGCGTCATTGACTTGACAAAATAGTGACGTCATCGTTTGCGAGTCCCATACAAAATCTATGGGGGAATCGCGTTTTGACAGCTCATAGAAAGTATGTCAATTGATTGGTGGTGTCATCTACCCTATTGTCTATGCTGCACTGCAGTTGACGAAGTAGGTATGAACGGATTATGAATATGTCTACTGATAATCCATACGTTTTACTGAAAAAAAGAAATGAAACGGCTGTCCCACATCCTCAGTTACTTTTGCCAGTTCTACTACAATAACCAAAATAAGCCACTATTAGTATGGCACTAATTATATTTCAATACTATTAAGTCTGACCGCATTAAAATCCAAATTCGCATAACAATTAATTATACATTCTTAATGCTAACGTATTAAAGATGATTTTGAGTGTTTGTATTATATTGTTTTGTTCATCGAGTAGCCGCGATATTCTAATAAACTCATACAAATTAAATCTATAATCACAGGGTTCAAATTCGATCGCTTTTAGGGTGGTTCAGTTAACACCTATAACCGACTGTACTTGTATAAAATTATGCCTCGAAAAAGTACTAGTATTTAAAAGTTTCATAAAACTAATAAAACTTGTTTTTCAAAGGCATAAATGCCTAAAACAATATTGAATGCTGACTTTTTGTTATAAAAATAAAATGCTACCGCAAGGCTGCGAAGTCGACATACACCCAATCAGTGCCCGTTAAGAAAAAACGTCACGATAGAATTAGGGCGCGGTAACAAGCTAATCTTTAGGGAAGTGAGGCTAGCTGCATACTAGGCATGGTCTGACACAAGTACACGACAGTATTGCATCGAAAGAATAGAAATAAGGTCGAAAATATTTCGGTGTTTGATTTTATTTGAATATCATGTCCGCCAAAATGTAGGTCATTTTGCAGTTTTTATTGAATATAAAAAAAAATACAGCTCAATGTTTGAAACAATTTTGATATCTCTTTAGTATATACAATTTTCTTTGTTATAGATATAAAAAATATGATGGGTGTCGCTGAAAATATTGACAATTTCGAGACGAAATTTTTTTTTCTTGGTATTTTTAAACATTTTTTTTTTTGATGTACTAGACCACTTTTGTAAACTGATTTTGTTTAAGTCTTTACTTTATGTATTGAACTATACACGGTATTTTTTTTGGCTAGTGGCATGTACAGATACGGCTAACTTTGCGACGAAAATCTAGACGTTTTACGAAGTGTTTGCTTTGTACAGCGCCTTAAGTTTTTATACTAAAAAGTGCATTCAAATTATTTTTAACGAACTGAACGTGTACTTCCCCATTTTATCTTTCACAGTAATGAATGGCTTCTATTATTTAAACTCTAGGCCAATCAACCTAAGTTTATTTTTTTTCAACATTATTAAACTTACGGGTGAGACAGAATATTGTGAGAAAATTGTGTTTCTCGAAAGAAGAAATTAATAATACCGAAACAATCAACATTTCTAACGAATGTAGGTCAAGATTAACAACAAAACGAATTTACTTTTATCACACTAACAATAAAAGCTGAATTACAGCAGATAAGTGTCAATAAAACTAACGAAACTTGTCCGACAAACATGACAATGTAGGCGATGTCACAACTAATAGTCAACTAATCAGATAACAGAACTTGTAGTCGCCTGTCGCAAACTAAACTTTGTATCAATATTTTCGCTCAACGTAATGTCCACACCCGTATTGACTTCCATTTTTTCATCTGAACGAACTTGTATACGACTGGTTTTATATGTTAACGTTCCCTTTTCAAACACCATCAAACTCAAACCACGGATGATTTATTGTTGAAATATCGGTGTACGGTACCCGCCGCAAAACGATTCGACGCCTAAAAATGTATTGGCAAATAATAGCACCACATAAATCTCTGTATTTTATAACGCAAACGAGAAATCGCTGTCGAATCAGCTCGTAAGGGATCGAATGACGTCATCATAATTATTGAGCTCTATAGACCTGGGCCTATAATTGCAAATGTCCAACCGTAATCAAAATCCCTTTGGTAATCAAAAAAAATTTGATCTCTGCAAATTAACACGAAGATGAAAACGTTTGGAATAGCGATTGGACAGGTGTGTTTTTTTTGCTGTCGTTAACACGGCTTGTTTACGTTTAGACGTACGTAACTTCGTGTGAACACGATCACCTATCTTATGAGGCTATTATTCTTTTAGAAGCCGTTCAACGTACATAATACGTGACTTTTTTCACAGATGAGAAGACAGGAGCTCACGACTAACACTCTATCGGAGAAAATTGATTTTCCAGAGGAAATATTGTAAATTTTGTAGCTGCGCCAAGATGAACGCAGTGTCAGCGAAACGTCTGGGTACTCTGTACCCGGTCATAAATACTTCCACTGTCGATTTAAGCTTCATATCGGTAGCTTGAATCGATATCAAAGACGTTTCTTTGATATCGATTCAAGCTACGAGATAACCTTCTAACACATTTATTTTCTTATATAAAAAAAAAAATACTCGACGGTTTTCTAACTGTTAACGAGTACAAAATACTAACACTTCTTCCTTAACTATCATCTGCCTAGCTTTTTCCAAACTATATTTGGGTCGGATCCCAGTTTTACCGGATTTATCTATATATCAGTAGTTTACATGGAGTGAAAACCTATCTGACCTACAAATCCACTTACAGGGGAATACGAAATACCATGAGTCTGACTGTCTAAAGTCTGACAATCAGTCAGACTTTTGAGCCACTGACTACCTGTTATTACTGTCAACAACAACACACAACACACGCACTTCGTCCTCAAAAAGTTGTTAAATTAGCACTTAGCATTTGAAAAATGTATTTTCATAATTTCTGTAGAATCGCTGTAGCTATTTTGCTTATCAAGGTTTTTATTGAATTTTCGGCAATCTACACATCTATGCTTTCTTTTCACGATTACAGGTAGAAAGTAATTGGATTGCTTTGAAAAGAGTTCATAATTTGTTATTGATGCTAAGAAAGCAATATCCGGGTCAAAGGTTTGAAAACGACATATTTCGCGAATTCATTCCACGTGCCGATGTGACATTCTCGATATCATAATATAGCACCTAAGCATATCTAAGACACCGCGGATTTACGATGGAAGGAAAGTTCTGAGAAAAACTAGATTCTTTTATATTTCCAACACGCTGTGAGAAACCTAATCTCAATTACGTCATATCCAGGTTTTGGTAAATCCCGTAAAGGTTTGATAAAAAGAACGATTTCATCAGGATTTATCTTCGAAACAAATATAATGGATCTGGGGAATCAACCAAAAACATTATCCTCAAATTCCTATTTCACAGATTATGTAGATTAAAGCCGTCTCGAAATATTTATTGCTATCAGTTAATATTACAGTATCGTTTCTCTACAAATTCATTATCATAGATGTTTACTCTGCTGTAATTAAACACAAAGGAATTTGTCTAACAAATTATTAATACGAAATAAACATCTGTTATAGTTGCTTTTAACTAAGTTCTAATCGGATTTATTTTGATTACAGGGTAATGAGAAATGTTACATAATCTTCTTACTTAGTACAGTCTGTAGGCCGGGCGTCAGTGGTAGCAAATCCAGTATTAAATTGCCTCTTTTTCCATTAAAACTTCGTATTAGGTTAGGCCAACTCAGGACCATACGACGACGTACAGTCTCCAACATAAATAACTAATGATTCCTATTCCCTTTCGCAAGACTGAAAAGTATTTCAGCACACCGGGAAGAAATAGAACTCCTTTTCGTATCAACTGTACGTACAACTTGTTTAGAGACACGGTGCAAGTGAGCATGTTAAGTATTTATTTCAAGGGTGTAGAGGAGCTGGACTATTTTCTTCTTGGGGTCTTTTTTATTATTAAAGTTAGGGACTATGAAATTCAAAGTTGTATGATAAATCTTAGAAGCTGCCATAAAATCTAGTCTAGATAAAACTGACATCAGAATTTTATAGCAAGAATCCTAAATGGCTAGAGCGTCTTCTTAGCGTATCGATGGACAAAAAATCGAATATGTTTTTAATAAATTTAGCTACGTGAATTCGGGTTTCTGGTACACCCATAGGATTATCAAGTGCGCAGGTTTCAGAACTCTAACTCAAAAAGCATTTATTTCAATTAGACCATTACAGGCACTTTTGAATGTCAAGAAACAAAAAGGTTAAAGCTACAGTCCCGGTCACAAGACATAATAACTTGTAAAAGTACTGTAGTTGCCCAGTCCAAAGCGTTGATCTCTATGGAGAAGAATGGGCAAGAAACTCCATGGACACTCTTTTACAAAACATGCGGATGAGAAGGAAATGGAAGGTGGGCCATTGTCTGTAGAGTGACTCTAGATCCGAGTCTAACTCCAACCGACTTGTGTTCGTACATTTTTTAAGGCATCTACTGCAACGGGCACTCCTACGGGTTGTTCGAAAGAGATACCGTGGTCCTTTTTTGCGGGTGGGAAATCATGAAATAACTTCCCCCGTTCTGTGCGGAGCGGGGAGGAGTGTCACACTTGTACTGACTAAAACCCACCCATGTTCCTTCTATTGCCCTTTATGTTCCGGGGCCGCGGTATCTTTTTCGAACAACCCGCAACGCCGGCAGGCGGTGGCCGCTCTGCTTATACCGTGGCCCAGGAATGGGTTTTAGTCTTATACTGACTCACTCCGACCAAAGCGAGAGAAGTAGTTTGATGATATCCCATACGAAAAAAAGTTTAAGGATCCCAGATGGTTTGATAAAACTGTTAGGAGGTTTAAATAGCTCCCGACTGAAGTTGAGACGATACTGATCTCGTGCAGTGCTTAAAAGTGCGTGTTGACCTTTAGACGTATTTCTACCGCAATTTCGTTTATGCATGATCTTTTATTGATCACTTACCGTTAGTTTACCTTCAAAAGCGTCTGTTCTATTGTACTTAAACTAACTATACAGAGAGACAAACCCGAACATAAACTAGGAGACAGTCTCACGCTGTAGATAGCAGCACTTTGACCGCTCGACGTCCACTCGGTACGTAATAAAAACGACTGATGTACACAGTTTACCAACAAACATGTTGATGCTTCTTGTTTAATCACCTTTCAAACTTGTACCCAAGTTAACCCTGGAACACTTAACCCAACCAGCCGCAACATAGTACTGGGACTAAGGAACTTAAGTGCTTTGTTTCTTGAATTTAAAGCTGAATTTAGAGTTCGTCAAGTTAGTATTGGACTTAAAACCGGACTTGTTACTTAGTTAATGTTTTAGATGTTGTATGGGTTAAGTGTGGTTTGTGACGAACGAACAAAGAGATGCCTATACTTTTTCTGATTAGGAATATTGTCACTTTTTTTTCAAATCAACAATGAGATTATACTTCTGTTTTTCCATCCTTCCTTAATGGCCACTATTGCCACATGATGATGACAGTAACGCTACCTAAAAGCTCGAGGCTTAAACCATTATTGAGGCCGATACATCAAAATATGCATGATGAAACGGTATCCAATACAAAATATTTTAACAGACCGCTCCAAATTTCAAATTTATGTGCGCCTAGTGGCCATAATTTATTCCAAACAATGGCGATCTCAAAATAATTTCTAGCGGCTATAAAAACATCACACAATAGCCTACGTACGGGTGTGGACTAAGTCCCAAACAAAGTTGCACGTATTAAATAAAGCGTTGATGTATGGCCAGCGTGATTAACCCTCGAATTTCGCCACGGAATTACGGCAGTTACAGACGTCGCCAGAACTTTTCTTTAGGTGATAAACGTTCTCGCAAATTGCCCACATTTATTCGATGCTCCAGGAAACTGCTGCTAATGTGGACGAGAGAAATTCCTCTTTGTGAACACCATACCTCTTTATACGCCATGTCGACGTATTCATACAACATTGAACTTTACTGAGCACTCATTGCAAATGAATTGAGTCGAAATTGCGCTTTAAAATCGTTTTATGGTTCAACGCAAGATTATCGGAAAATGTTTCCGTGGAATTAATTTAATTTCAATTACAATTATCGCGTGGACGATACGCTATCGTTGTGGTGTCGCTGTGTTATGACGTGTTAATTGTTTGTTTTAAGTACTTTGATGGGCTGCCACAGAGATGTACTTATAATATCAATTCAACCAATAATCAAATATGTTTACAATTACTACGTATATTATTGTTGCTCTATCTGTCTAAATTTAGCAATATCAGACACGCTTCAATTTAATAGCTATAAACGTGCTACTATTCCAGATGAATAACAAAGTGCTTAGGTATCTACAATTACTACCGTCGAAATCTTTACGTAAATGAAAGTTCATTCCTTTACAATGGTAAGTAAGTATCTACAGAACGTGACAATATAATTATCTTCCCAATCCTCGCATCAAGCAAAATCTTTTTGCTTGATGCGAGGATTGCAGGATGCAAACAAGGAAAGAGTAAAGAAATCACGTTTTCCACCACAAATAAACTTATTCTGGACGTTCAAATTTCTTGTGAAATACCGAAATAGCCTCAAATCCCAACAGTTATGTATACTTGTAACAGTTACTGTTATACTTACACACAATATTCTCTGACGGACGTTGATTAACTGCGGTAAACCGCTTTCATATACCGACATGTTAGTGAATATAGACTGGTATGTATACAGGGTTACATATCAAATTACTGGCTGGACGCGTTATCGTAATTGACTAAGCAAAGATAGGAAATACCTTCATGAACTCATGACTTTTTTCATGGGTAAATGGAAACTTCTAAACACCATCTACTACATTTTTGAAAAAAGAATATTGTTACAGAAAATACATAAGGATACTTCTTCTCCCATTAGTAGGGTACTGTGGGATACTCGTAGAGGTGACCGACGGTCCCTCACGTCCGGCCCTGGTTCAGTCTATAGTCCAGAGCGAGAGGGTACGGGAAGTCACCTCCTTCAGCAAAGCAGTTATGCTAACGTAGGAGGTGGCCGGACGTTTGATGGAGAGACCCTCAAGCAACTAGCCACCACGGGAGACGATCCAAGAGTCGGGTGCCACGACTCCTGGCCACCGTAGACGCGGGTCTGTGGACGGTGAGCAATGGTTAGTTCACCTTCTAATGACGACAGGTCGTGTAGATGGCGCATTTGTGTTCCACGCGCGTCTCAAAGAGATATCGCAAAATAGAGGGGCCCGTGGGGGCCACTGCCTGCCGAGGCTGTGGATTGTTCGAAAAAGATACCGTGGACCTGGAACACAAAGAGCAAAAGAAGAAACATGGATGAGTTTTAGTCAGTGAAAGTCTGACTATTAAGTCGGATTATTTCCAACTACACTACGCGCGTAAGTTACGTAAATACAGTCATTAAATTTGAAAAACCTTAACACTTGGAAACACAAATGTTGTTCAATCATTAAAATAGCATATAACTAGCTTGTATGAATATAATAAGCCATGTTTTCTTGTCACACTCATTGACTCTCTCGGTTTGATTGAATTAGATGTTAAAAGAAATTTAAACAAATCAACTTTTTTTGCAATACAAGAAAAACACATCACTCAAAAACAAAATAAATAGCACTTAGTATGCACTAACAGCGACTGTTCTCATGCAGAAAATTTGAGCGAACTCTGGGATCCCCAGTGCAACACTCACTAGTGGTTTCTAAGCTCTGTGTATGGAACGTCTCGAGGGAGCCAAACAGCAAATTTCCACCAAACAATTAGGAGCAGAAGGACAGTAGGGTTACCATGACATCTTATAGAAGTTCTTATTCCTGTGTAAGAAAGAGATGGTGCTAGACACCTTGTATAGCTCTGTCTCTTTCCCTCAGTGGAATAAGTTCTGCTTTAAGACGTCATGGTAGGGTAGCTGGTCTGTTCTGCAGAATAAGAGGAAACAGGATAATAAGGGAACAGAGAGTGCACCCATGCTTGCGCACACACTTGTACACTATAATATTTCCCACGCCGATGGCTTATCTCTTCTACGCACCTGATCTTTAGGGGTTTTTTTTTTATTCTGCCTTAAAACCTACTAAATAATTCTAGAGAACTAGATCCATTTTATTCACTGTTTTTCTTTCACATAGGTCAAAGCGTTTACGTCAAATTAGCCTGGTAAAATAGTAATCGGTTTTCGGCTATTAAAGATTTTTTGAAAAATATAAATATGTAGGATTCAACTGAGATTATTTTAAGCTTTAGTATACTATAAGTGTGCCCGCGTCGCGTTCGCCTGACAGATGTTTTTTTTTTGCGGATGGGAATTCAACAAATAACTTCCAACGCACTGGGCTTTGGGGGGAGTGTCAGGGTTGTGTGTTAGTGATTTACAAGTTCCTTGGCTAACCTGGTTGTCATTCATTGAGTTTTTGACGACCCACACTGACTATCAAAGTTCCTAAAACTACAGATGACAACTGGGGATCATCGGTTAAACCGTCACAGATTTGCTGCATTTATTTTAAATATTTTGAACCCTAATACCGACATATAAATCTCAAAACGCAATAAGCGATAGCAATCTCACTCGCTATAAAATGAGCGGGGCAATCAACTATCGAAAATATTTCTCAAGTCACGGGAACACCGCGCGGTGCGCTGTAGAAATTTGCAATTTTTCCTCGCGTAAAATCTATTCCGGTGAAAAATGCATCGGGGGCTGCTTTTGTCTTCCCACGGAAAAAGTCACGTTCTATAGACAGTGATGGTTACCGAACGGTTATCAAGTAGCTGCTGTACGAAGACCTTCGGAAACTGGAACGTTTAAGCATAAAATTTGAATACTTAAACCCCACCTATCATAGCTACTTCAAAGTTAGCGCGTGATGTAAAACATCTAAGCTCAGATACGGATCAAAGCTGTATGAATATTAGAAGTATATGAACGATTTCAGTCAGAAGTTGAAGTAGTTACAAGACGTATTTAGTTTTCTGGAGAGTTTTCATTGAAAAAAAAACAGCACAAAAAATAAGCAAACGTCTGTTGGTATTGACGGGCCTGTTGGTCTAGTGGTTAGTGGCCCTGACTGCTGAGCCGGAGGTCGTGGGTTCGATTCCCACCCAGGACAAACTTTGTGTGATGAGCATGATTGTTTGTTCTGTGTCTGGGTGTGATTTATCTATAATATGTATGTATTTATAAATTATATAAGTATGTATATCAGTTGTCTGGTTACCATAACACAAGCTCTGCTTAGCTTGGGATCAGATAGCCGTGTGTGAGTTGTCCCAAGATATTTATTTATTTATTTATTAGTATAGTTTTGTAAAGCCGTGTCGACACAATGACTCTGATCTATAGTTTAAATTGCACGGATATATCTACCATTGTACACTGTTAACGAGTTGTATACAAACGGGGATCGCAATTATCGAACACTATCTTCAATGTTCGTCAAAGGTATGTAAATGTGCGAAAATCCTTAGAATACGATCAGGATATAATGAGTTAGAGCTCAGTATCCCTTGAATGTGCCACATGCGAACGCGTTTACATTATCCTGCATCGTAACGTAACTATATTCGAAAGTGCGTACGCGGCTTTACCGCGCAACACACTGAAGTGTGAAAAATCTCACGACACACGAAAATGCACAGGCAATTGTTTCACGAAATAATTTTATGTATTTAATTTTTACAGAAATATTAACGCGCTCAGGCTTTCCAACAATGCCTTTGAACGTTTAAATAAAAGCAATTGAACGAGATAATAGCTTTCCACACTTAATTTAACAGGATGTATTGAAAATTTTCGAACGGCTGCCTTTAGAAAGACAGCTTTAGGTCCGCTAAATCTGTGGCGTGACCATTCACAAAGACATTCCGAAGACAACCCATCCAACGAGGATTATGTTTCTCCATTTCCAATAGAACAAAAGAATGCTTTAGAAGTTTTTGATGCCACGCTTTTCAGATATTTCCAATATTATATTATTTTCGTACGTTTATCAGATTGAGTGTGATTTTGTATCAAATTGTTGTGCTTTAGTAATAGTGATTTTACAAGTTAAAATAAAATACAATAGTGAGACAGTTACAATAATTTTTATTGATATTTATATCATTTTAACATGATGGCTTTACCAGATACTAATTAAATTTGAAACTCTTAGAAAGAATTTTTAAAACAAAAACAAATATAGGTTTAATGAACATGTTACTGTGAGGAAGTTGTAACGGACTATCACCGTAAACAATTACTCGGGGGCTCATAATCACTCACTTTACGAGGAGAAGGATATTGAGCTGCCCAACTTTTGCGTCAACAAAGCAGTTTGATGTAGTTCAGCCCAGTTAGACAAGCAGAGGCTCCAATATTTATGACAACTTCCCCACTTGAATACAAACATAAAGTTCAAAACTAGCTTAACCCTTTGGGAGAACTCTCATCTAACCGGATATCCGAACAATTTGGGAGGAATTGAACAGTTCTGTTTCAGTCCCAACGTTCAAAGCACTTATTTGGCCTAGCAAACCTAGTTTTAATGCTGTGTTTAGGAAATCATTGACAAAATTCTACTTTTAGGATCAACAGCATAATTTTTATTCTGAACCTATTTTTCTTTTATTTTCGTCTCTTACCAAATGCGTCTTTTTCTTGCTATTTTCCATAATTTCGTATACCATATCCAGTTTGTTTTGGTTGTGGTTGCGATGAATCTGACCGCTTCACATAATTTTCCCTGAAATATTGAGAAACTTAATCATCACATTAAAAACTATAAGTTTTTCAGAAGATTAATGAGTCTTCTGGGACTTAAGATTAGTCTAAAAGTCACATTCTCTCTATTTATAGCAGAAATAATGTAGTTGAACGAATGTCCATCGGGTATTGATTAAAACCATAGGCCACTGCGGTTTCAATCACAATCTTTCTTTCTTGGAGCCACCCAAGCAGACACTCGTAGCAGAGGGGCCTGCCAGGGTTGTGGGTTGTTCAAAAGAGATACCGTGGCCACGGAACATGGGTGGATTTTAGTCAGTACAAGTCTGACACCGCCTCCCCCCCCCCCCCCCCCTCCTCCCAGAGCGGGGGAAGTTATTTGATGATTTCCTATGCGCAAAAAATAAAAAAGCAGATACTCATATATAACACCACGCCTGTAGTCTCCGAAGACATAGGCAGAGGTGTATTCAATACGCAAAACTTAAACCCACATTTTACCGGTTACGTAAGACATGTGGCTGCTACTGAAAAAAAAATAAAATGGTTACGTACTGACGTCCGTCGTCCATTCTCAGTAAAGATCTGAGTTCAGGATATATGTGCTTATGATTTTGTCTTAAATACATTCTTCTTTCATAGTCAGAGTAATCGGCATACTGATTTGGAAAAACCTTTTGGTCTGTTTCTGTTTGGGAATTTATACTGTTAATGTACCTCAATGTTTGTACAAAATTTTGAAATCTCTCATTATAATCATTTTCACTTTTAAATTTTCTTTTATATCTTTTTGCGAAGTCTTCATAAATTTTGGGCGCATTTTTGAGTGGGAACACAAAACTATTTTCTGTCTCTGAATATATTGGTAACGTAGAATGGATCAAAATGATCGCTAGTACAAAATAACTCTTCATTGCTCATAATAAGTAATCTTTAGAAAAATGTATGCCAATCTGTTGTGACACAATAACTGCTGCAACGAAATTGCCATTTAAACCGTATCCGTGAAATTTCAATAAAATCACAATCACCGAGTTTTATCTGCGAATGTCACCATGAAAAGTCGGGGCACTCGTAAAAACTACAGCTGAATGTGGGGAGTTTCTTTTGGGATGTCATAATTACCATGATAACACGCCTACGGTTCCGTAGGTCGACCCTTTCCTTGTCGCCGACCCGCTGGTCAGCTGCGAGCGACCTGCTCACGCCCACAAAAGCCCAGGATTACTTGGCATTTTAATATATTTATCGAGATTCTAGACCACCAGTCCACCAGTGTAGATGTGAGATTAGTTTATAGCATTATAAATATTTATTTTTGTCTAAAGAGGCGTTACTTATCCGCCTTTTTATACTGAATGCTTGCGTTTGGCCTAAAAATCGCATGACGTGCTTTATCATGTGGTTAATGTATATAGGTAAGACACTTGGGTGATTAAATAGAAACGTTAGGTTAATCCTAATTTACAATCATAACAAAAATACCCTTACTAAAACAAATAAATATGTAAAATAGCACACTAAAGTCATGAACGGTCAGGAACATCGCCCCCAGTCGCTATAACATATCCCTACAAAAGGGCGAATTCAATGTTATGGGCGCAATTTATTCCACACCAAGATTCGATCCCAATGACACTCAGGCATTCGCATTTGTAAAAGTCAATGAAATATCTCAAAGGCAATAGAAACGTACCCATCCGTTTGTTCCGTCGTTGGTGGCTCACAGCGAGGGATATTCGCCAAATAAATGGATATAAATGTATCGTCGTAAAGAGACTGAAGTTACTCGACTGTGACCGGAATACGCCTTCGAAAATAGTGTAATATGAAATTCAAACCGCGCGATTTATAACATGGTTTATTATTTCGAATTTCTTTTCAGTATTTTCGCTTCTGAATAAAAAGGAAACGTATGCAGACGATCTTAAATGTACATTTGGAGTATCAAGTTTGATCATTAACTTACCTTACATATATCCCCTAATCTCAAATACCTAAAGCTTTACATGCATTCAATCGCTTAAACATTCAAAGAATCGTCCCAATAACGGTCCTCTCAGCCAGAATCCTTTGAACAAAGTTCCAATCAAATTCGCATATCGCCAAAAATGCGGAGCCAAATACCTTTTGAAAGACATTACGTTTTACGAGAAGCTGAAACAGCTCTGTAAGTGCAGTTTTGGTGGGTCAGTGTGACTAGTGACCAGTTAATGGTCTGTGAGTACCTCCCTTTTCTTGTACCTGGGAGGACAGCTACCTCTCGGTTTTCGGTTCGACTCCTCGTTACGTTGCCTCACGTCTCCTCTTTTAACGGAGCGCTAGAACTGTTGACTTTACTAAATATAGAGAGACTGCGCTACTACGTGTTTAAATGTATGTAAGTTGAATGTTAAGATGGAAGATTGTTTGAATTCTAATGAAGGTGCAGCATTCTCTCCGGTTGAATGTTTGCGTTAGTTTTAAATAACTTTTAACTATATTTACGTTAACGTTGTAAATGCCATGAATGGTTTTAATTGCTTACTTTTTGAAGGCCAAGTTTACGTTATTAATACATCAAGCATAATATACATAATGTATTATATGTGTATCCTTACTAATATTATAAAAACGAAAGTGAGTTTGTTTGTTTGTTACCTCTTCACGCTTTAATGGCTAAACCGATTTTGATGAATTTGGTACAGAGATAGTTGGGAACCAGGAGACGAACATAGGCTAATTTTTATTTAAAAAAAGGGGGATATGAGGGAGAACGAGGGAAGAAAAGGGAAAACTTAGCGTTGCTATTACAAATCAATCAGGCGCAAGAGCAAAAACTGCAGGTCTGCTTGGTGTGTTATACCGAATTTAACGCGAGCGAAGTTGCGGACAAATGCTAGTGTTTTAATAAAGGCAAAAGTTAAAAGTTAAAAGAATAAAATATTTTTTATTCTCTCTTTTTCCTAAAGTCTAGACTTCTAGTAGGAGTCTTTATTTCTTGTTTTCAGTAACCCACTCAGGAACATCTCAATATACCAACGATCTGATAGCATTATACAACTTAGCGGAGGTCGAAGCTTATCACCGCCTTGTATAAAACATTATTTTTATGGGTCCTTGCAAAATGGAAGTTGAATTACGAATTCTGGCTGCGGCGAAGGAACATTTACAAGATCTTTAGGTGGAACTTCGCTCGTTATCTAAAGAGTATCCCGGGAGCCGACTTACATGTCTTACCTAAGGTTCAAGGGGATCGGTCTTGGGCGAGATCAAAATCAGAGGCCGAGACGGAAACCGATACCATTATTCTTAAGAAAAATCGAGTCATAAAGGTTTAATTAGGTCATGTTTGAAAAGATTTTCTTCTGTAGAAATTATGTTACGATATCATAAATTGTTTGACACAATTATGAATGAAAACTAGCTGGCGCCCGCGGCTTCACCCGCGTGATGATGAAAAAAATATTCTATGTGTTATTACAGACTATAATCTACCTCTGTATCAAATTTCATCGAGATCCGTTCATTAGTTTTTTTGTGAAAGAGGATCAAACATACATACATACTCACAAACTTTCGCATTTATAATATTAGTAGGATTAGTAGGATGACGATATCTATGGTCAATTTTGTTTGTGGGCTGAGAAAGGTCTCTTTATTTACTACGAAAGATAAATCAATAGTTAAAAAACCAGCCAAGTGCGAGTCGGACTCACACACACAGGGTTCCGTAGCACCAAAGATTAGAATAACAATGTTTTTAATGCAAATTCAAATTAAATGGAAATTTACACTCAACCGTAAAACTAAATTTGTTCTACATATTATATTAATGTAAAACAAAGTTATGGCTGCAGTTTTATGAAAAGTTGCATATCTTAAAAGCCAAATATCAAATCAGTTCAAACCAAATTACTTTAATAAACTTTATGTTTTTCCGAATATTTTGTCTCTTGGAATTAGCACCAATATTAGACTGTAGAAGCAAAATTCCAATCAACCATAGGCATAAGAAAAAAAAGTTATTTACCTCGATGTAAAAAAAAACCTGTTTATAATTTTTAAACACCCAACACGGTTATAATATGCATGATCTGTGAATTGACAACTAATATGCATGATCATGGTGAATGATGGACGTTGACTTCGAATGATATATTATTTTAATGTTAAATATATTAATTATTTTTTTTATTAAAAAAACGTTGCCCTACACTAGGAATTTCTCCTGTATCGTGGGTGCGTTAAATATTGTACACCTTAAAGGTATGTTACAGCGAGCTAATTTTTAATAATAAGAACTAATCACCTGTGACAATCTATAAATGGATTTGAATCAAAATTTATAAACATTGAAATATTTTTCAACGCTCACTTACAAGTATGGAGAGCACCCTTATTTTTAGTTTTTCATAATTTAACAATCTTTTTATGTAGCTGTTCATAGAAACTCACCTAATTTTATATATCTAGTGCCAACAGTCTCGAAGTAATATAGCTGTGTCATACGAACAGACAGACGGTCAGGGCGATTCTATAAGTTTCCGTTTAGCCGATTGGCTACGGAACCCTGAAAAAGTAAAACTGTCTTCAGATAAAGTACAGGAATAAGATCACCAGAATACGTTTGTCTGTAATTGCAAGTTTTCCTTAAATCCTTATTAATATTATAAAAGCGAAAGTTAGTTTGTTTGTTACGTCTTCACGCCTAAATGGCTAAACTGATTTTGATGGATTTTGGTAAGAGAGATAGTTGGAACCCTGTAGACGGACATAGGGTATTTTTTTTAAAGTGAGAAATGAGGGACAAAAAGGGAAGACAAGGGAAAACTTAGCTTTGCTATTACAATAAATAAGGCGCAAGGTCAAAAACTACAGGTAACAGGTACCTGTAAATCAGGAAAGTGGAACTGTGTTAC
The DNA here is from genome assembly GCA_905475445.1 of Ochropleura plecta. NCBI lineage: Eukaryota > Metazoa > Arthropoda > Insecta > Lepidoptera > Noctuidae > Ochropleura > Ochropleura plecta. Next base: position 12,946,903 of record FR997734.1, read on the forward strand.
CCCGAATTTAATGCGAGCAAAGCCGCAGGCAAAACCTAATTGTATAATAAAACCATAATTCATTTCTGCCAACAGAATAATTGGCCCAAACCAAAGACTTCAAAACAAAATCCGAAGAACCAACCAAAAAAAAAGCTGATATCGAATCGTTTCGTGGTCAATCTTAATACAGCTCAGAGTCGCCAAATATTAGAGACAACCTTACCTTTCGAAAATCAATAGACGGGAAGGCGCAATCTATCGTTTTGTCGATGGTCGCTATCTTCCATTCGAGGACATGAAAGATGCGAGGTGAAACTGCCTCGGAAACTTTGTATTGGATTCTTACCTACCTTTTGATTCGTATTATATTGCGAATGTTTCTTGTTATTACGAAATTGTGAGTTGAATGAGAGTTTTTGGTGCTGAGTATTATTTTTGGCGAAATATCTCTTATTTACAAAACATGAGGTCCTGGGTTTGATTCCCAGTCGGGCAAAGTGTTATTGTAAGTAAAGGTTAGAGAGAGGTATAACTAATAGTACACTAATATTTTGCCAGCTTTGTCAAGCCCCACGCAAGATGAGACGATTCTATTGTCATGAATAGGTCACAAATCCACACTCCTAGGCTTCAACTGAGTTTTATTTTCCTACATAGGAATTGAACCCACTACCTAATGCTGGGCAAGTAGGCAGTCGCGCTTGCAACTAAGCCAACGAAGCAGTCACTATACTAACGTGACAGTCAAACAAAAAAATGGCAAAGATTTCTGCGTATACAAAGTTGTAGCACGACTACGAGTGCTACGCTGTCGTAGCACGACTACGAGTACTACGCCGTCGTAGCACAATTGGTTTGATAACATCGCGTTAGCAACTACGAAGCACTCGATACTTTCTTGCATTATGTGTGAATAAATCATAGACATGATGATTTTAAAATAAACGTGAAATAATAAAAAAATGGCTTCATTTAACAAAATTAAAAAAAAAATTACCTTTACTTCCGCTTACCTATTAAGCATACATAGGTACGTATGTTATTTTATAGGCACTACTAGGTATTCAGAACGGAACATTCTATTCAACGCAAACATACTCGTACTCGTATCGCCGAGACGTAGTATTCAGGGGTCTAGTTAGTTGGTTTTGGAATGTTAATTTGGAGCCAGATAGTTGTATTACGTTATAATTTAACAAATATTAACCAGAATCTCATTTATTGTTTATGTTGGAGAGTCAATTACGTAACTGTATTAATTCGAAGAATTTTGATCCTAATTAAAACGTTCCTTGTCGAAGCCAATTTAATACTAGGAAATATTTAGTTCTTAGAAGCGATTGACTTAAGATTTCAGAAGGATTTTGTTTTTAATTTTTTATGGATGTTTTTATCTCTAAATGGATGGAATTATTGACATAGGCAAATAAGCTGACAAGCTCAAATGGAATTGAGTGAGCCAGGTAAGTCGCATACACAGCGAAAAAAGGCAAAAGTCCTCCACGCAATGAGGGCCTAAATACAGACGTCACCGCCGAGGCCGGCTCAGAACGAGGTGGCGTGATGACCTAAGTACGAATGATGATGATGAAAACTCAGTATGATGATTTAAGTAGTAACGCTGTAACAACAACATTGTAAAACTAAATGATTTTAAAAGAGTAACCATGGAGTTTCTTGCCGGTTCTTCTCCATAGGAAACGACCAACCCGAACCATGCACCTTTTCTCGACGTTTTATAAGTGCTAAGTAGGTCTATGTGAAATAAAAATATTTTGATTTTGACCTGGACGCGCACTACTATTTTAACTAACATAGTTTAAACGTACCCACGATACAGGAGAAATTCCTAGTGTGGAACAATGTTTTTTTTGTTAAGAAAAAGAATAGGGGTCCAGCCGAAGACGTAGCCTCGATTTGGGCACAAATAAAGAATCCATGGCTGCGAAATGCAATGAGAAAAACCTTCCTACCTACCTTTTCTGCTGGAAAAACCCAAGATTACGTTGGCCGACTCGGAATTCGAACCCAGGACCTAATGCTCAGCAGCGACACTAGCGACCACTACACCATGACGCATTCTCTTTTCAACACCCCTTTGCAATAGCATTATGGGTGTAATCTGAAGACAGGTTGCTGTACTGAAGAAACTGAAACAAAACAAAAAGTCACAATGAGTTTAAAAAAAACACTTAAACAAAAGCGTACAATCATTTAAAGCTGCAACAACAAAACATATTTCGGTACATTTTTATTCACTTGCGCCTTATTTCGCTTTTCTCTGTAGACAATGCGCTTTACAACCAAGGCAATCTACGTAAATAATGACGTCTTTTCTTAAGTCCGCTACAACCTCTGGAAGTATCTCTAAAAGCAACGTCGTACCTCGTTAGGTTTTCAGACATTGCATACAGTTTTCCAAACTAGCTGTGAAAAGTCCATGTTTTTGTTTAGCACGTCCGTTTGGAAGCTGTTATTAATTACTACGTATAACGCCTTTTAGCTTTAACTAATTAAAGCGTTTTTTGGACAAACCCCTATTAATATTATAAAAGCGAAAGTGAGTTTGTTTGCTTGTTACGTCTTCACGCCTAAATGGCTTAACCGATTTTGAAGAATTTTGGTACAAAGATAGTTGGGACCCTGGAGACGAACATAGGCTAATTTTAAAAAAGACAAAAAGGGGAGAAAGAGGTAAGAAAAGGGGGAGAAAGATTTTTCGATCGTCACGCAGGTTAAAGTTAGCGTTAGCCCAAAGTAACGGACGAGCGCGGACGAAGTTTTGGGCGAAAGCTAGTTCTAAATAAATCAGTGGCGTGAAGGTCTGACAGCCAGTGTCACCAAAGGCTACCGAGTGATGTATGTATGACGTAGTCGCTCCGTGTACAATTAAATAAGGTAAGACTGGAAGCCGACTCTTACATTATATAAAAATATATATGTAGGGAAAAGGCAAGGCAGATGATCATTTTAAATAAGCTAACAATAATTTGTGAACATGTTTTTACTGATATTTTTGTTCTGAAACCTTTATATATATTTTTTTTAAACGTTGCTACACACTCGGAATTTCTCCTATATCGTGAGTGCGTTCATAAACATTTATTTTAAACTCACATACACAAACAGCTAGACCCGAAACAACTATCTGCAGGTCATACAAATATTTGTTCCGTGCGGGAATTGAACCCGCGACACACAGCGCAGCAGTCAATCGATCAGCCACTGCGCCAACCATGCCATTAATTTAATTTATCTTGAATAAATAAATTCAAGTACATTTGTAGAAAAAAAAATGAACAATAGAATTTGTGTAGTAGCTCGCGCCATAAATAGACTTTCCATACAAAAGCTGACGTCCCACTAAACGCGGGTTGTGAGTGAAGCATATGTTGGCAGGTCCAAGCGAATTGTGTATTAGAGAATATAATGGAACCCGACGGCGCAAAGCTTTCGGCGTGTTGAAAGCTTTAATGACATAAGTTATGGAATCAGGCGTTACTTTGCGAAAATCTATGACATAAAAAGTTATGCAAGGCCAGGCGGCATGGTCTCATGCACACTAACTTGTCTGTACAAATACCTACTAATCTTAACTAATATTAGAAAGACATAAAATGTATTTTGTGTGGGTGTGATTTATCTATAATATGTATGTATTGATAAATTATATAAGTATGTATATCAGTTGTCTGGTTACCATAACACAAGCTCTGCTTAGCTTGGGATCAGATAGCCGTGTGTGAGTTGTCCCAAGATATTTATTTTATTTATGATTTATTTATGTGTTTGCTACAATTTAACTCAAAAACTACTCAACTGATTTGAAGAATTCCTTCACGATTAGAATGTAGCTTGATTATTACTGAGTAACATCACAACACAACAACAACCAACGGCAGCAGAACAGTAACCAAACCCGCGGGTGAAACCACGCAAGACAGCTAATAATATTATAAAGAGGATTTTTTGTTTGTTTGTACCGAATAAGCTCCGAAACTACTCGACTGATTTCATAGTTTACTAATATAAAGCTAAATTATACGGAAGTAATATGTTACTTCCGTATAAGTTAACTAATTTTTTTATACTAATAAGTATTAATTCCATAGTAATAAGTAGCAAAACAGCAAGTGAAACCGTTGAGCACAGCTAGTAATCTATATTACAAGGAATATTCTAGCTGTACCTGGCACGCGTAGCAACGCATCTTTTCTTACCTACCTACGCTACTAATACTATTACAAACTGAATGTCATCCAACTAAACTCAGCAATAAACATAAAACATTTTTTCCCTTGATTTTTTAAATATTTTAATAGTTATTCTGCTTTTGAAAGCGGAGACAAATCCAACTAATCATAAAAATTGACCCAGTTGTACACAACTACCCAGACATTGTTTTATATATAGAAAATAGAGTTTGGAAGCAGGGTATGCTAATTGTAATTGCTTTTCCTGCATGTGCATAATTTTTCAGGCGGGAGGATTTGGAACTAAATATTTTGCATAACAAAATCAAAATCAAATTTCACATAGGCTAACATGGGTCTACGACGAGAAAAAATGCAGGGTTAATGATGAAAAATGAATGGTTGCTCTTATTAAAATAATTTGGTCTACAGCATTAATACCTACTTAAGTATGGGAGGACAGCCTAGGCCCGACAATAACAGTAAAGGACATGTCAGTGTGCGTACGTCATCAATCAACGCGTGCCAACCCTTTGCACAGGTTGTTCTTAAACGTCACTCTTCGTCGGTGAACCTGTTATAAACTTTATAGTGACCTCGAAACGCTTCACGGGCTTCACGTCCACAATGAGGGCACTACTTTTGATAGTTATATTTGCTTTGATTTAATTATGGTATGGTATAATCATTCTTCTTACTGTGAGAAGGACTGGCCATCAATCACGAAGGCCTTGTGCAGGCTGATAGATAAGAGGGATAGTTAAATCATTTATTTAATTCAACCAAAATGACACAATACAGGATCACAAAAAAAAACTCCATCTGAGGGCTTCGTACAAACTTGCAACATAAATAGCCATATCTTTTGACTGCGTAGATTTAGAGGGTTGATTTTTCAACAGCACAATAGGGACTACAGATTTGAGTACTTATATTTCAACTCGATACGTAAACGTGTTGCCGAGATAAATGGTCTTGACAGACAGACGAACAACAAAGTGAATAAGGGTTCCGTTTTTTCCTTTCGAGGTACGGAACCCTAAAAACATCTTGAAAGTTAGAGAAAACAACAAAGTTAAAACGAAATAAATTGACAATTGACTACTGGGTGTTGTGTTTCTCATGGTTGTAGCTAATGGGACTCCAACTCTGCATGGGCCAGGTAGAATAACCTGGCCCATGCAGAGAAGCATGCCAAGAAAATTATTCTACGGATGAGCCACAACTTGCTCTTACAGACTTTCAAGAGGCAATAAGCCCATGGCTTATAAATGCCGATACCTAAATAACTCAAGCGCACCGTGACGAGAAAGCTCCTTGTTGCCTCATCTTTTTACCAAGAATTAAGCTACTCTTGAAAAATCTTTTGTGATAAACCCTAATGCATCTCGATTCCCACACAGACAAAATTACGTAGTAATTTCCCCAACCGACATAATTTTATTCTTGTGGTACATCCACTTAAATTTTAATAGACGTGTTATGTACACAGTTAACGGAGCTTATCTTTATTCGCGCCCATTTTTATGTCCGCCATCTAAGAAATAATAATATAAGGCACCACAACGACATTACACACGTTCTTGGGTTGCCAGCCTTTCTTATTTACATAAAGGAAATCCTTGTACGTTAAAAATGGCGAAAGAAATTGAGAGAATGTTTTTACGGCGGTGGTAAGTGCATCATAAATATGTCTATATTCTATGGGAATAGAATGTATTGTCAGTCTGTGTTCTTTGGAATTATGTGAAGAAGGGGCGCGATCTGTTTTACATAAAAAATATAACGAGTCGACAGACATTTGTTGAGTGTTATATTGAAGGAAATTTCAAAAGAAGTGTTGCGGAATGAACTTTAATGCAGTAATATCGGAGAAAAGAGTCCATCGTTCGAATGCAATTAATTAATGAACCTTAATTTTTTGTCGTTAAAAAGTACTTAAACCAATTTATTTAAAAAAAAGATCAAGAAGCAAAACCGCAAAGAAACTCTAGTACGAAACGTTCTATGAAAATAAATGCCTACGTTCTGACATTACCGCACTGTCGACTCATTAACTTCCAAGTGAGAGCATTCGCCTTTGATAACTTTGCTTTTTACGAGTCCACTGCCGCGATAATACTAATGCTAATGCAAACTTTAGTCGCTACCCAGTAATGGATAGCATATTAACGAGGATTTAGAAACTTGAATTCGGATTCTCGGTGTTGATTAAAAATGTGGAATGGGCAGTTGATAATGTTGGCGGTACGGAAAGGGCAGTGGACTGTATAATTTATTGGGCTATTATACTTTATTTTACGTAAGACTCGTTTTTCGTAATAATTCACTAAGATGAGTCAAATTTTCAGGAGGAGCTCGTGGCTACATAATAACTGCTACTGCGAGTCAATTTTGCGGTTAATCCACGCTTGCCTAGGTTGGTCCGAGGATGGGTGACTACCCATTTAATACCGAGTATCCCCCTTGTTTCGAAAAGCTCGCTATCCCGGTGCAGGTAGTCAGTGGCTCGGAAGTCTGATAACCAGTCTTACCAAGAAGTATTACCCAGTTATTAACTGGGTTGTGGAGGTATATATATACGGATAATCAGTTGCCCCATGTAAAATGCTGGTGTTCAGTTGTATCCGGTTAGACTGGAAACCGACCCCAACGTAGTTAGGAAAACGCTAGGCAGATGATGATGAGTCGAAATTTCACAATAATCTGGGTTGCTTGGGTGAACTGGCGAACACTACTTACTCTTGTCATATCGTTAATAATAATAACAATTCATTAAAAAAATAAATAAGAAATATGTAAAAATATTAAAATATGTACGTAAATAAATAAATAACAATTCATTTATTTGCATGAAATATGGCGCTTACAGATCTTAAAATAAAAAAGACACAGTACTTCATATTTAATTTTCGCCTACTAAATTCAGCATGCAAATTTTTGGATGTGCCATGTTTCTTATTGATTAAACAAAACAAGGAATTACAAATGGCAAAATAAGAAGACAGACATGTCAAAATTTTATATAATTACAAAAATATCAAAATAAAAATATAGGCATGTAAAAAAATTATAAATATATATTTACCACTTCTTACAGCTAGATGAGGTCCACATACAACACAATTTGAACTTTAACATACCTCCATTAGAACATAGAATAGAATAGAGTATTCTATACACATATGTATTACATAAATTTATTTGTGTCTAGTGATTGAATTTAATTGAGTTAAACCCCGTCTGCTGAAACAACGACATCAAACCTTTTTCTTGGAATGTTACATTTTCAGAATTAATTGTTTGTTTCAAGAAACGATGTCTAGCAGTTAATATCAACATTATTGTACAAACATAACTAGTAATTGCTTTCACCTTAACATAATATTTAACAGTAAACATTGTACATTAAATTAAATTAAAGATCGCTCAATTTTGTTAATAATAATTTACAAAACACTAATAAGTAATTAACGAGAATGAACCCATTCAGAATTGAACAAATAATTAAATTAATACTATGAGATTATTTCAGAATTAAACAAACAAAATACAAAAAACAAATCAACACATGTTTCTATTCATGTATTTTCGTACCAAAAACAAATATACCATAGAGTTTATTCACAAACAATCCACACAAAGCATGCACGCGCCTATATTTTGAGGAAAAGTTATAGCCAAAGGAGGGAAATTTTATTACTCAGTTTGCCAGAGACACGTTAACTTTGTTATAAACTTATAGTGTGACAAAAAATAATGTGGATGAATGTTGAAAGCGAGGGTCGGCCCGATAAGGGGCAACGTTAGAAGCTGATGAATTCTTGTCGAGGATTAGCCCTTACAATATGAGCACAATTTCACAAGTGCCAAGGGTCTAAGGGTGACAAATGCCGTCGTGAAAGTCGCGCAATTTATTCGCGGTATCCTATCTCGTATATACCCTGTAAGTATATTTTCTAATAAAAATGGTAATATGTAGCATTTTTAACGATGTTATTTTTCTCAGCGTGTTACGGTAGGTACCTACATATGTACTACGTTTTGCTTCTGAATAAACATTTTAAAATAGGTAAGCTTGTTTCAGCCACGTTCCTCCGTTTGCTACTTCTTCATTCGTTTCACCTTAATTCTGTCTGAGACAACATGATGAACGGACCGTGGGAGAGTTTCCTCATATATTCTTTAAAAGTATTTTTGGCTAGAGAAACATGATTTGTTTGGTACATGAGGGAGTTTCCCCAGTGGCAGGTATTACTTAGTTACTGGCCAGAGTACAAGGTTTTGTTTCATATTAAATTGTTAACGGACGCTTTTTAACAAGAATGTGATGATGTTATGTTATAATTTTCACATGAAGAAGCCACCACTGAGAGAAGTAAAAGGAATCGGGGGAGGCCCAAGAGCGGGACATCAGGGGATATTAAAAAAAAAACATCAATTACACTACCTCTATTATTGGTAATGTCCTTCAGAAAGGTCAAGTGTGTAGTATTCGCAACCACTTACGTGTGTGACCAGATGTATCAATCTGGAACTAGAGTATGCAAGGATCGCAGTAGCTGGTACGTTGTAGTTTCTGCCAACCCTCACAGGAAAAAGACGTAAATTTATGTATACATGAAACACCTAGATTTAGAAAAAGGTCTGTAAGTTATTACATAAGTTAAATAGATTGCGAAATCCACTTTAGCGAAGCTAGAAAACAAAAAGGCACAGAAAGAAAGCTGACTACAAAGTACAATAATAAAACCTCACAAAACAAAATTATGGGCTAATAGAAGAATGTTAAGTGGCAGAATAAACTTGCTCGGGACAGGATTAAATTACATTATCATCCTAGAAAAACTTTAAGACTCCCGCAGGAAATCAGTATAAATGCGAAGCGATCTAATTTCTTTTAAAATCTCTTGACACGCTCTTGCTGTTAAATGCTAATAATCTTCAAGCTAATTGGAGATTCTACATAAAATATTTTGTGAGAAAAACTGAATTATAAATTACCCCACTCAAAAGTGAAGAGGATAACTTCTTATGATATAATAGGGACTTGGAAAATAGTGAAGAAAAATAACGGTATTACGTTATAACGTTACAAAGTTAAATAATGTCTACTTTCTGTTCTAACAAAAGTGGTAATTGGTTTCCCTAAGTGTTGCAGAAGTCGGAGGTGGTACATCATGACCGCGGAAAATCAAAGATTTGCGATGGAATATTATAATTTTGATAGAACAGCTGTAAAACAAAGGACATTGCTCTACTCCCATACATTGTTGGTCCTGAAGCCAAGAGCATCGGAAAATGATGTATTCTATTCTCTTCATTAGTAAACTCCTTTATGGGCTTATTTTTATAGCGAACTATTAGATGAATAGATCTATTAAAAAAAATAGATTTTGAGGTTATAATCAAACCAAAACTACGAATATTAGGTATGATTGTTCTAGGCTACGAGTGATTTTTAAGAAATTGAAAATTTATATTATAATAGCTGTTTTTAATACTTACAATTACTAGATTAGACAATTAGTAGTTTGGGTACCTATGCATTTTTTTCTAACGCCTAAGTGGATGTAAGTGCATCATTAAAATGCAAAGAAATGTTTTGAAATACAAGTAATTATATATAACATAGGTAGGTATACAGATACCTACCTATGTTATATATAATTACTTGTTTTTCAAAACATTTCTTTGCATTTTTTTAATATTATATTCTTAACATTAGGCATATATGGAGGCTGGCGGAAGTTATTAATCGCTTAAAATACTATAAAATGTACATTTTGGTATACAGCTAGTCCGTGATACAAAAGTATTAGCAGCTTACATATTAAAAAGAATAGTAGATTATTAACCAGCAGTGTCTTCTGTCGCGGGTGACGATTTAAATCGCGAGTGTAAAGAAGGACTCGAGGTTTACTCCCGAGCGTAGCGAGGGTGTTAAAAACTTAAATCACGAGCGAAGCGAGGAATTTAAGACGAGTCCTTAGTGTAGCGAGGGATTTAAGTTCACCCAAGACCATAGAGAATCTTTGCCCAAGACTAAGACAGCTTTATCACCGAGGAAAATACTCTACTTTTCGTACCATTTGCGAAAAAAATAACACAATAATAATATTAGATAATTAACATCGTAACGTATTTTTAGAACATTTTTAACTTATTTATAAAAATAAATTACTTAAACTTAACGTTTATGTATTTGAAGAAAACAAAAACGCGGCAAATTCCTAGACTAATATTTTTTTGTCGGAAAAGTAAAGGCATCAAGCTCATACGGTCATATTATACGGCCTCGTCGGTTTTCGTAATTTTATTTAATAATCATAACAGCATAATAAATGCGTATTCATTTTTCAAAAAGATGTATAATGCTTTAGATACAAACTCAATGGTGTAAACACAGATGTAGTTCAGTATAAATTTCAGTAAGTATTCCAAATTTAAATCACATTTTCCCCCTAGAGGATGAATGAAATTCAGTACAATTTTCTTTCCCTGTTTTTAACAGATTAAAAATGGCTATTGTTATTGTAGTATTTGGTTTCTAGCAGGGCCAGCAGGGCTAATAACACTATATATCACTTATCACAGGCTCACCAGCACAACCAAGTCCTCGTTCCTGGCCCGCTTCACCTTGCCACTTTCCCGCCATCCGTGATGACTGACAGTTGACATTCGTGACAGCTACCCGACCACTTGTGTGTGTGAGACAGTGTTTACATATCTATTAAATAGATACACTTCAGTTATGTTCGCTTTTTGTGGCATAGAATGCCACGTTTTTGAGCAAGTGGTACGAAAAAATAATTATCGTGTATTCCGATAGTCTTTATTACACAGGGCATTACATTTTGGACATTTTCCTTTACAGACAATATGTAATGTTGTACCTTTCAAATCATTATGAACTCAGACATGTTTATTTGAGGCGGTACACAAAAAACGGCAGTATTTTTGATCCACAAAGTTGACTCGAAACAATCCTTTTCATTTTCCATTCAGTCAAAAAAGTATCGGGAATGGATGATTTGTTTATGGTTCCAAATTAAAATTTTTGTTTTTTTTTGTAGTTGTTTAATTGGCACAACTGTTTTCCATTTTGGGGCGGAGTTTGAGTTGCATCTGTTATTTATATTAGATACAGTGCTGGTTTTAGTAATATCATAATAGTGTGTGTTGCGAATTTCATAATGGACAAAAATATCGAACAAAGAGTTTGTCTTAAATTTTGCATCGCCAATGGAATTTCGTGTTCGGAGTCACTGAAAATGTTACAGAAGGCTTACGGTGAATCGACTTTATCAAAAACTCGTGCTTATGAGTGGTTCAAAGCATTCAAAAGCGGTCGAGATGTGATGGAAGATTTGCCTCGCTCTGGTAGGCCGTCAACGTCTGCAACTGAAGTTAACATCGCAAAAGTGAAGAAAATAGTGACTGAAAATCCCCATTCAACTCTAAGAGAGATAGCCGCCGAACTTTCTGTATCTCACGAGTCGATCCGTACCATTGTAACTAATCATTTGGGTATGAAACATGTTGCTGCTCGGCTAGTCCCAAAAGATCTGAATTTTCTCCAAAAACTCAATCGCATGAAAGTCGCTGAGGACATGCTAGAACGAGTCAGTTCGGACCCAACATTCATGAAACGCATTGTTACTGGTGACGAGACGTGGGTTTACGAGTTTGACATGCAAACTAGTCAACAAGCTTCGGAGTGGCGCCTTCCATCTGAACCGAAACCGAAAAAACCACGCCAAAGTCGATCAAAAGTCAAAGTCATGTTGACTGTTTTCTTTGACTATCGCGGTGTTGTGCACTCTGAATTCTTACCGGAAGGTCTAACGGTAAATAATAGTAGATTATTAACCAAGGGGATAAAGCAGTGTCTTCTGTCGCGGGTGACGATTTACATCGCGAGCGTAACGAAGGACTCGAGGTTTACTCCCGAGCGTAGCGAGGGTGTTAAAAACTTAAATCACGAGCGAAGCGAGGGATTTAAGACGAGTCCTGAGAGTAGCGAGAGATTTAAGTTCACCCAAGACTAAGACAGCTTTATCACCGAGGAAAATACTTTACTTTTCGTACCATTTGCGAAAAAATTAACACAATAATAATATGAGATAAGCATTTATTAAAAATAATGACAATTAAAAGTAAAAGTTAACTTTCGAAACATTGGTCCAATTATTGATAGAGTGAGTTACATTTTTGTTTGGTACATACATTTATTGTTGATGAGTTGATTTGAATCCGACAATTCACTGTCACTGTCGCTTTGATTTAACATCGTAACGTATTTTTAGAATATTAACTTATTTATAAAAATAAATTAAAATAAACTTAACGTTTATGTATGTGAAGATAACAAAAATACGACAAATTCCAAGACCAATATTTTTTGTCGGAAAAGCAAAGGCATCAAGCTCTGAATACGGCCTCGTCGGTTTTCGTAATTTTATTTAATAATCATAACTGCATAATAAATGCGTATTCCTTTTCCAAAAAGATTTATAATGCTTTATATAAAAACTCAATGGTGTAAACACAGATGTAGTTCAGTATAAACGGTAAGTACCTATTCCAAATTTAAATCACTTTCTCCCCCTAGAGCATGAATGAAATTCAGTACAATTTTCTTTCCCTGTTTTTAACAGATTAAAAATGACTATTGTTATGTTCGCTTTTTGTGGCATAGAATGTCACTTTTTTGAGCAAGTGGTACGAAAAGAATATTATTTGAGCGTTATGCGGCGTTTAAGAGAGCAAATTCGACGAAAAAGGCCAGATTTGTGGAAAGAAAATTCTTGGATTTTGCACCACGACAATGCGCCTTCGCACAAGGCTATCATTGTGAACGAATTTTTGACCAAACACTCAACAAATACCATCCAGCAACCACCATATTCACCAGATATGGCTCCTGCTGACTTTTTTCTTTTTCCTAAACTCAAATTACCACTTCGTGGCACCCGTTTTCAATCGATAGAAGACATAAAGGAGAATTCGCGGCGAGAACTGAACTCAATTCCGGAAGCAGCGTTTAAAAAATGTTTTGATGAATGGATTATTCGTTGGCGCAAGTGTATCGCTTCTAAAGGAGCATACTTTGAAGGTGATAAAATAAATTTGGATGAATAACAGACATTTTGTGTATTATTGATCTTTTCCCGGTACTTTCTTGACAGAGTAGTATATAATATTATAAAAGTGAAAGTGAGTTTGTTTATTTGTTCGTTACGACTTTTTGGGACCATGGAGACGGACATAGGCTAAAAAGCGAGAAAAGGAGGTGAAAGAGGGAAGAAAAGGGGAGAGAAAGATTTTTTTTGTCGATCATCACGCTTTAAGTTAGCGTTAGCTTTAGAATAAAGGCGCGGGTGGAAGCAAAGTGGGTATACACCCATTCGAACAAAAAACGAATTATGTCAATTAGTCTACAGTTGACGGAGTAATCGGTGAACATACATAAAAAATGCAGTCGAACATAAAACCTCCTCCTTTTTTTGAAGTCGGTTAAAAATGAAGTCGCTTCCGCTGTCTGTTCACTTAGTTAGATCTTTTAAACTACTAGTAGGGTAGTTAACCTTCCTCTTGAATCATTCTATCTATTGCTATAGATATAATATGTTGATACCACGTAGACTGAAAAAACTATGGGGGTGAAACCGCGGGGTGCAGCTAGTACAAGGTACAAAAAAACTAAAATGATAATATATTTTGGCATATTCTGTATTATTTTACTTTAAATACAACATTGTTTTGATCCTCTACTATTGGAACTTAATGGCGATAATCTATTTTTCGTACCACTTGCTCAAAAAAGTGACATTCTATGCCACAAAAAGCGAACATAACAATAGTCATTTTTAATCTGTTAAAAACAGGGAAAGAAAATTGTACTGAATTTCATTCATCCTCTAGGGGGAGAATGTGATTTAAATTTAGAATACTTACCGAAATTGATACTGAACTACATCTGAGTTTACACCATTGAATATAGATTTAAAGCATAATACATCTTTTTGAAAAAGGAATACACATTTATTATGCAGCTATGTATGATTATTAAATAAAATTACGAAAACCGACGAGGCCGTATGAGCTTGATGCCTTTGCTTTTCCGACAAAAATATTAGACTAGAAATTTCCCGCATTTTTGTTTTCTTCAAATACATAAATAAACGTTAAGTTTATTTTAATTTATTTTTATAAATAAGTTAATGTTCTAAAAATACGTTCTATAAATCTCGTGTCCTTCGTTACGCTCGAGATTTAAATCGTCACCCGTGACAGAAGACACTGCTTTATCCCCTTGGTTAATAATCTACTATTTAAAACCTACGTTACTAATATTTAAACCAAGTCATATTATTATTATTATAATCTTATCATTCCTTAAAACCATAAAGAAATAAATTTTCGTATGAAAAAAATCTTTGATAAATTAAACCTTTGGTCCGGCTTTGCCCTAACTTTACGGACACCGACAAATTAGATCAACAGTCAGCTGGTCTCCGGGGTGCAAAAACACACCGTATTCCATCAACCCCGTTATGAGTATTTTCTTTTTTCTGCGAGCTGTACTAATTCAACAATTTTCCTATGAATACCGCTAGTTTTACCTGGGAGACATATGTACATATTCACAGCCAAGTACAGGTGTTTTTTCGATCATTCTGTTTTGAAGAGAAAAATGTAAGGTAATTTAGTGTTGTTTCATTGTTGTTACGATTTCTTGTTATCTACGGACGGCACGGTTGGTGCAGTGGCTGAGCGATCGACTGCCGGGCTGCGTATTGCGGGTTTGATCCCCGCACGGAACAAATATTTATATGACCTACAGATAGTTGTTCCGTGTCTGGCTGTTTGTGTATGTGAGTTTAAATGTTTGTAAACGCACTCACGATACAGGAGAAATCCTAGTGTGGGGCAAAAGACTTTTAATATAATATTCCGCCTGTTATCCTTGATGGGTTAGGCAGAAGAGTTATGTTAAAATCCCATGTAATACAGGGAGAGCCTTTTAACATCAACTAGCACAAATCCAAGCTTCATGGCTGCTTCTGAGAAATTCTTGATGAAAAAACCATATAATAATTTACCTAACCCGGAAAGCGAACCCACAGCTCCTCGATCTCATTCTCAGCAATAGTGATTGTGACCTCTAGACGCACGAGGCAGTTTTTAACCAACAAATTTGAATTATTTGGGGATACAACACAAAATAATTGGGTGCAGCCGGGTGGCAATCTAATAATGTATGTTCTTTCGTTCATTCCAGAATTATTCATTGGTCTAAGTTAGATGCTGAGCCACAATTCACAACAAAATTAACATGGGACCACCTCACAGTCAGTATTGTCGAGGTAGTCCCATGTTAATTTTGTTTTTATTGCTTTGGTAGTTTATGAGTATAGTATTGTCTATGATATTTTTTTTTCATCTATTCCCATATGGTTGATCTAATCTTTTAGTATCAATAGAAAATGAATACTCGATAAAAAAAATACGTGATATACCATCATGCCATAACTAAAAAAGCTGAAATCAAAAAACTTTTTTGCAAAAAAAGTGGAAAATACTGGTGTGAAATACTGGTATCTGAAACATGGCTAAAACCTGATCTTTTATCCACCACTTACCCTCTCCCAGGATTCGTTCTTTTACGTAATGATCGGGTCGGTAAGAGAGGGGGTGGTGTTGCAATTTATCTTCGTGCTGATTTTTCTTTTAAAATTCTCGCTACTTCTTCCTCTACTAATTTGGCCGAGTTTCTTTTTTTGGAGGTCTGCATCAAAGGAATTAAAACCATCCTTGGAGTTGTGTATTGTCCCCCTTTCATTGATTACTTCATCGAATTCGAATCGGTCTTAGAATCTTTGGGTTCAGAGTACACACATCACATCGTCATGGGGGATTTCAACACCAATCTCCTAGCCCACAACTCTCCTCGATCCCGTAAACTCCTACATCTGGTTGAGTCAGCAAGTCTGCATGTGTTGCCTCTCCAACCAACTCATCATAACACTGTTGGCGATGATACCTGGCTCGATTTGATCCTTACTTCTAATCCTTCCTTAGTCTCCTCTCACGGTCAACATATCGCTCCTGGCTTTTCCCACCACGACCTTATTTTCCTGTCTTATATCCTGAAACCTCCGAAATCCAAACCTTTGTTCCAGAACAGGCGTGCTTTTGGGCGAATGAATACTGAAAAACTATTGCAAGATGCATCCAATATTGACTGGACACCCTTGGAGGTGGCCACTTCAGTTGATGACAAAGTGATGTGTTTTAATTCGGTTGTACTTCAGTTGTATGACACTCATGCTCCTATCAGGAAAATCAAGCTGAAGCGGCCACCTGCACCTTGGATGAATAGGGGAGTTAAGATGGCAATGCGACGAAGGGATCGTGCGTTCCGGAAGTATAAAAAGGATCGGTCCGGGGATAACTGGACTCTATTCAAAACTGCTCGTAATCGATGTAATCAGATGATACGCAACGCTAAACGCCGCCAAATTCTTGATTATATCACTTCTGCTTCTCCTGCTGATATCTGGAAATTCCTTGGAACTCTAGGTATCGGCAGATCGCGGCATTCAGACCTTCCTAAGACATTTGGTTTGGACGATCTCAATCGACATTTCTCTACTGTTCCCACTCTAGATAGTCTAACCAAATGTCAAACCATTGCCTTTCTTGATGGTTTGACGCGACCCAATATAACTCCCTTTGTCTTCACCCCAGTCGACCCGGGAGAGATCAAAAAGGTTATCCTTTCTATAAAATCCAAAGCTGTGGGCTGTGATAAAATCAGTCGCCGCATGATTGTGACGGCTCTTGACCATCTTCTTCCTGCAATCTCCCATATTGTTAACTTTTCCCTTTACTCCAATGATTTCCGAACTCTATGGCGGAAAGCCCATGTGCGTCCTCTACCTAAAATTCCTAACCCCACCCTTCCCAGTCATTTTCGTCCAATTTCCATTCTTCCTTTTTTATCAAAAGTACTTGAGGTGTACACAAGCAATTGTCCTATTTCATTCACCATAACTCCCTTATCAGTCCGTTGCAATCCGGGTTCAGACCGGGGCACAGCACTGTTACTGCTCTCCTTAAAGTGACTGACGATATTAGGCGGGGTATGGAAGACACTAAAGTCTCCGTCGTAGTGTTGATTGACTTTTCCAATGCTTTCAATACCGTCAGTCACGAAGTCCTTTTATCTATCCTCTCCTATCATATGGTCTCTCACGAGGTTTTGGTTTTCATCCTATCTTCGGGGACGTCAGCAGTCAGTTCTCGCTGGAGAATCTTCTTCCAGCTGGTGTAATCGTGTGACTGGCGCCCCCAAGGCGGTATTTTATCTCCACTCTTGTTTTCTATTTTTATAAACCTCATAACTACCCAGCTTCAGTGTTCGTATCATCTTTATGCTGACGACTTACAGCTCTACTGTCAGGCAAGTGTTGACAACTTATCGGATGCGATTGATGATTTAAACCGGGATTTAGCAGTCGTTAAAAACTGGTCTGATCGTTTCGGGGTGGCGGTAAACCCAACCAAGTGTCAGGCTGTTATTGTTGGAAGCCCTCATAGCGTAAGAAGGCTGAATAGTTTATCAATCTCACCGATTACCTTTGATGGCGCAGTCATCCCACTAAGCTCCGACGTTAAAGATCTGGGTTTGCATGTGGACACTTGCCTTGACTGGCGTAAGCAGGTTGCTACGGTGAGCAAGAAAGTCACTGGAACGTTGCGTGACTTTCCCGATTAAAAAATATTCTCCCATCACACATAAAGGCAAAGCTTGTTCAGTCCCTTATCTTCCCCATTATTGACTACGGTGATGTGTGTTACTATGACCTGAATGCAGATCTTCTCAACAAACTTGACCGACTTCTGAATAACTGCATTCGATTCGTATTTAATTTACGTAAGTATGACCATGTGTCCACATATCGGTCACTTTTAAAATGGTTGCCTATCCGACAACGCAGAGCGTTGAGGGCCTTGACTACACTCTTTTCTCTACTCAACAAATCCACTTCTCCTTCTTATCTAACTTCACATTTCCAATATTTATGCTCTGCGCACAGCAAGAGTCTTCGTTCCTCCAATAACCGTCTTCTGCGTTGTCCTTCTCATCGCTCTGGTTTCCTTAAAGCTTCTTTCCCTGTCCAGGCGGTCTTCCTCTGGAATGCACTCCCTCTAAATACCAGGATGGCCACCAATCGGTTCACTTTTAAAGTAAGAGCTCGGGAACATCTACTTAAGAAGTTGGCAGATTCGTCTCCAAATTAAATGGTTGTTAGTTTTTCCCCATGTATTTATGTATTTATAACTCTCTTGACTTAATTTTGTTTGTATGTATGTATTTAAGTATTTATCGTTATATTATATTTGTTAATGTTTTCTCGAAACACTTTCTGTTATGCAGCCTGCACCTACTATGTTTTCTCTCTGCATCACCCTAAGGTAGACTGGTAGAAAATGCCTAAGGCATTAAGTCCGCCTTTGTACAGTGTTTATACATGTGCATAAAGTTTTAATAAATAAATAAAATAAAATAACTTTACTTCCGGAAGTCGGTGACTTTTGTATGTTTCGTTGTCGATTGACGTCTTCGTGAAGCGCAGTTTACACTATGTTTACTTAATCTTAAATTGCTTTTTATCATAATACAAGCTTTTGCCCGCGGCTTCGCTGGCGTTAAATTCGGGGTAACACAGTTCCCCTTTCCTGATTTGCAGGTACCTACCTGCTACCTGTAGTTTTTGCTCTTGCGCCTTATTTATTGTAATAGCAAAGCTAAGTTTTCTCTTTTTTTCCATCTTTCTCACTCATTTGTCACTTTAAAAAAAACCCCTATGTCCGTTTCCAGGGTCTCAAATATCTCTGTACCAAAATTCATCAAAATTGGTTTAGCCATTTAGGGTGAAGACGTAACAAACAAACTCACTTTCGCTTTTATAATACTATAGTAAGGATAATTTGCGACTTGATATCTACATCGAAGCCCCATCTTAGCTGCATTGATCAGCTTACCGTACATAGGCTTAGGTCATACGCTTCATGCGATATTGGTTGGTCTGATCCATAGATATCAGAAAAGATGTTTGTTTTTAATATTCCTACGGCCTGATCTCTGTAGTGATTTGTCGCTATGTACATAATCATATCTAGCGTAAGATAACCCATATAGAGTAGGTAAAAGGTAAGAAGAACCGGGGTTGCGGGTTGTTCGAAAGAGATACCGCGGTCCCAGAACATTGTGGGCAATAGAAGGAACATGGGTGGGTGTTAGTCAGTAGAAGTCTGACACTCCCCCCCGCACCGCCCAGAGCGGGGGAAGTTATTTAATGGTTTCCCATACGCAAAATAGTGCAAGAAAATAAATTAACAATTTTATTTTTCCTGGAAACAGAATTGACAAAACACGTTTTGACACAAAAAGTTTATTTTTACTTCGAAAATAAAAAAAAACAGCTTGAAGATTAAAAAATACACGAATTTTATTACATTTTCTGTAGCCTCAACAAATAATATTTATTCAGAATTCTAGAAAATTGTTCCTACTAATTAATGCTGAAGCTCTTATTAAAGTACTGGTCCAACGTAATTTTTCGCCATTCACAAAAAAAAACTTTCTTTAAGTTGAAATACCTAAGTACTTAACAGAAAAATCTAAAAATACCAACAGTCCTTACAAATGAAATAACGATTACCCTGACCAGCCTGCCTGCATTTGATCGACGTACAGATAAATAGACCTTTAGACCATCACTTTTTGCCTCGCACACAAAACCTCGAAAAAAGCTGACGTAATTAAAACAAGGCAATCTGAACGTGGAGACGACATGTTAATTAACGGGGCTACGTAATAATCAATTAAGTGCCTCTTTAGCACAATTAAAATTAGCTCAGTAATTGGTAACAGTAGGTATCTAATTACGTTTTTACATTGTTCGCACAAACGTTTTCGTTGGCGATTGTTTAAAATGCTGTTTGCGATTAAAGCAATCTTTTGCTGTTCGAAATAATTGGGGTATTTATTTTTTGGAAAACCAATGTTTATTTTGTTAACAAGAATTTGATTGAGACTCCTATATTTTTAATAAAATAAAGCACTGAAAATTCAAAATGAAGAACATTGAAACATTTGATTTTATAGCGTTTCATTTTTAACCGAATTCAAAAGTGTTCTATGTTTGACCTTTTTTTTATTTACATACTAGCTTCCGCCTACGACTTCGTCCGCGTGGCATAGTTACTTTCGGCTAACGCTAACTTTAACCTGCGCGGCGTGATGATCACTTTCTTTTTATCACTTTTTTAGGGTTCCGTAGTCAACTAGGAACCCTTATAGTTTCGCCATGTCTGTCTGTCCGTCCGTCCTCGCTTAATCTCTGTGACCGTTAGCACTAGAAAGCTGAAATTTGGTACCAATATGTATATCAATCACGCCGACAAAGTGGTAAAATAAAAATTGGAAAAAAATGTTTTATTAGGGTAGCCACCCTATATGTAAAGTGGGAAGTGATTTTTTTTTTTAATTTCAACCCTAACGTGTGATATATTGTTGGAAAGGTATTTAAAAATGAATAGGGGTTTACTAAAATCATTTTTTGATAATGTCAATAATTTCGGAAATAATCGCTCCAAAAGTAAAAAACAATGTGTACCCCCCCCCTCTAACTTTTGAACCACAAGTTTAGAAAATATGAAAAAAATCTGAAAAGTAGAACTTTATAAGGACTTTCTATGAAAATCATTTTGAACTTGATTGAGACAACAGTTTTTGTACAAAAAAGACAAAAAGTTGTACAAAATATTTTTTGTAGTATAATCGTAGCAAGCATTTTTTTTTAACTTCGTTTACATATTTTATTATCCTGAACGTATCTTTTTTCAAACAAAAAAATAAACTACGGAACCCTACACTGAGCGTGGCCCGACACGCTCTTGGCCGGTTTTTTATATTTGCCTTTGTCCGTCTCCAGGGTCACAACTATGTCTGTAGCAAAATTCTTCAAAATCGGTTCAGCCATTTAGGCGTGAAGACGTAACAAAAAAACTCACTTTCACTTACTCCTCCAACTGTGGACCGATTTTCATTAGTCTGTTCGAAAATGTATACTTACGAGGTGGTCCCATATCAATTTTATTTATATTGCTGTGTAGTTTATGAGTTATCGTCTATGTTATTTATTTTTCTTTCTGTGTCTATATGGCTGATCTGCTAATCTTTTATTAACCATGGAAAATTTATATTCCATAAAAAAATATGGGAGATATTATTATAACTAGAAATGTAATAATCAAAAATCTTTTTCGACTTGCGGAAGTAAAGTTATTTTCCTCTTGTTAGGTTTTTTTTAGGAAGTCGGTTTTTGTTTTACTTGTATTTAAGGCGACAGTCTAAAAAAGAGGCTTGTGGATTTGATTATTAAGTCATGAAAGTACAAGACAGAAGAAAAGTTTTCTTAGTAGCAAAACCCGATACTAAATACGTATACCAATAAAATACTAAAACTTATAATCCCTTCGAAACAAACAATAAAACTGTGTATAATTGAAAGAGAAACACAAAATTCGTGCATAACTCTTTCGATACATGCTGTTAAACTTAATTGAGTGAATCGGACTGTAGTGTTCACTGTATTAACAAGCACGAAAAAAGTATTTACAAATTGAAACATCACTGAGGCAATAAACAGTAAACTGAGTGCACAGTGAACCAGCGAATGAACTGCAACTTTTATTTAACAATTATTTGGAAACGCAAAAACTTTCTAAAAAACATAAAATATTTACAGCTTAGGCAGAGAGTACGGTACACACTGCTTATATGTATACAGTATACATATAGCATAATTCCAAAATCATTGCAAGTTTGAGATGAGACATTATATGTTATATTCGCATAATAATATGTCCTAAATTATTCCGTTCCTAATGATATAAAAAATAATCAATACGTCGGTCGGACAATATCACTTACGAAAATTGCTTAGTGTATTTGTCGCAGTTAAATAGTTTAAGTAGTGTGAAAGCGATTTATAACATTATAACTTGACTAATCTAGTGAAGTAATCATTAAAAAAAAAACATTAAAACTCTATTTGAATGTGAAATCAGTTATTACCAAAAATTTTGCATTTTGCTGTCCTATTGACAGGATTGACTTTAAACTAAGGTGTAGTCTGCAGGGTGTAAAGTAACCCAACACGAAGGGGATGGCGGGGTCTAGTACTGATAGAAGCGAACTTTGACACCGCTATGGTGCTCCAAGTCCTGATCTCGCTTTGCCTCGTATTAATATTTATTATGTAATATTTGCTTTACATTAGGCTAGTAAGTTATGTGTGTTACAAATTATATCTGTATTTCTTTGGAATTAAACATTTTTTGCGAAATATTCGCTAGTAAGGTTTGTCCCATGTTAAAGGGGTTGAGCTTGTGCCAATGAACTCGGCAAAATTCATAATTCTAAGCTACTATACATAAATTCCTGAATTAGGAACAATGCTAGAATAAAGTACCATCCACCAAACAACGTCAAAACAATGAGATGAAATAAATGTTAGGATCCCTTATGAGATGAACCGAAATGATGGAACGACTGCCATTTACGTCGCTCGTATGAAAAATATTTCTACTGATCTTGTTTACATTGACACAGTAATCCGTACCGGGTGTAGGACGCCCGTTTTTACGCTTTGCCGAGCAGATGTGGCACAGGGTTGCCTCAAAATTACGGCGCCAATTTATAATATTACGACCTTACTGACGACATGTGGCTCACTAAGTTCCGGAGTTTACAAATACGGGCAGCGGGCTAAATTATGTGTTATGTGTTTAACACTTTTCTTTTTGTAGAGGTTTTTTTTGTTAATGTTTTTGGATTTGGAGTTATGTTTTTGGTCGGGATTGTGACTTTTGGTTGATAGTCTTTTTTGTTTTATTTTGTATGATAACTTGTAGTAATTCGGTTGTGGAGGTCAAATAGACGGACGCAATGGGATGTGATCAATTAACTGCTCCGCTCTAGGCGTTGTGGAATAACTATGTTTAAATCCCATTCATATTCCTTCTTTTCTCTTTGTGATTTGCTGATATCTCTTTGATGCAAGCGACGTCGACGCGGCCTATCATCAATGGACGGACGGACTTGAATCACCCATTGCTTATTGTCCAGAGGCCTGCGCCTTTGGTCCGTCAGTGTGAGTTATCAGTTTTTCGCACTAAATGATCTAGTCATTTAAAATGCATAAAAAGAAAAAACTAAAAAAAAAATGTTAGAATAGATATGCGAGTAGTTAGCAAGATCGTTATAAGATCATTCGATATTGGTTCTTAGAAAAAACTCATAGAATTTATGTTACAAAGATACAACTAAATGGAAGTTGTATCTTTGTAATGCATTTTTTAAAGCCAATTTGCAATGGTGCAACCTAACTACAGAATATCCAAGAATCCGCATGCAGTGTCAAAATCAACAGATCAGAATTTTTATTTTATTAATGAAAACTGAACAAACAATCCTTATCCATCGCACAGTAACAACCCTGCATTTATTCGCAAAAAACGGAACGCGGCGGGAATCAAAATCCTCTTATCGGGCAGAAGCATAAAGCTTAAAATTGAAATTTAATAACTATACGTGGCGCAATTCTGGCATTTTTGAAAGTGGTGTGGCGCCAGTTTCATCCGATGCATTGGCTTACTTATGGGAAATCAATTGGATAAACCTTCATGTCGATGAATTCAATTGTAACGCGTTTATTTCATTTGCACATATATGATGCGAGTTTGTATATTTTCGTATTTCTTTCTTATTAAACGGAATACAGGAAAACATATTTACGTTTTAAAATGGAGCTTAAATCTTGCAATCTTATAAGATCAAAGAACATCATCTTTTTATGCTGGAAATAAAATTATGATCAATGACAGAGAGGCAACACACATTGTATCAGCGATATGACTATCATGGAAACGTACAAAAATATTGGATTGAGACGATAGAGCTTATGCGAATGTTGTTTGAAAGTTGTTGCAGGAATACTTACATAGGCCCAAATAGGCGATGGGCTATTTCAGTTTTGATTGCGCGTGCAAAACTTACATACACAACAGAGTTCCATGGAGGACACATATCTGTAAGCCTGCCAATTGCCATCATAGCCAGCAACACTCAAGGACATGGTGGCGTTCGTAAGTTTATAAATACATATTTGTTTTCATAAAAATAGAAAACAAAAAAGTTCTGCTTGAAACCTGCTACAGACGTAAAGTTATACGTCTACGCAGTCGTAGCGAGCAAACTTAACCAAGGGGAACAAATATATATTTCATTATTCTTAGGATGCAACTACAAGCCAAGATCCACTACTACTGCAAAAGCATATCGTACTGTCTATGACCAGCTTTACGCTTGTCACTTCTTTAGGCCATCCATATTGTTTTTTTTTCTTCTACTTTCTAAACTTTTTTCCTTTGTACAAATTATTCATGTTTCTCTTTGTTGTAACATTTGTTAATAGTTCGTAAATATACAAACGTTAAAAATGTTACGCCACAAACTACCTACAGTGCTTTTTTCCTCCTTTAATTTCATCCAAAAGTTGTCTTGATAAGATCGCTTTTAGCGATAAGACCGCCCATTGTGTCACCCTATTTATAAGTTGTTTAGTATTATTCTTGTAATTTGTATGGTGTACATAATAAAGAATATTCTATCTATCTAAACATACCGCGTTTTACGTCAATATTTGTAAGTTTGTAACAGACATGTTCTTGGCACTACAGATTGAACCGCCAACCAATATGGTTCGTGTCATACGTCTCGCACTGTCAATCTAACATTCTGCGGTATCTTGAATTATTTATAAGTAGGAGCATCACAAGGCAGATTTCTATTTTTAATGTTCCAACTGCTCCGTTGTTTAAATAATTCAGATAACCCAGACTAGGTATGTAGTTACGAATCTGCAACCTAAAACATGTGCCGTCCATATTTCTAGTTCCACATGATTTGAAATATTGCCTATTTCAAAAGCATATTAGAGAACGTATGGTTATATTAAAGAGTAGTTTTGGCACGCTTTCTCACTTGAAAGTTTTTATCTATTAAAACATTTTCATTGAAAGTGGGTTACACGCTGTTTTTATTAATTTAGGTCAGCAAATTAATTTATGAAACTCATAATTTCAAACAAACTTAAATAAAATAATTAAAGACACGTTTTAACTCATCTGCAATTTGAATCACGTTTTAACATTGTGTGTTAATCTAATATTGCTAATATCATAGGCAGCTGTTTTTTTGTAAAAAAATATCAAATCATTACTAAATATCCTGAACCGAACTGTAACTTGCAACAGAAAAACAATCGATAATATTAAATTATCGCTGTCGTACCATTTCAATTCGGCTATCATTTTTTTTTACTAACTGGCGCCCGCGGCTTTGCCCCTCGTGAGATCAAAAAAAATATCTTATGTGTTATTCTAAACTATAATCTACCTCTGTGCCAAATTTCATCAAGATCCGATCAGCCGTTTTGAAGTGAAAGAGTGACAAACATACATACATCTATCCTCACAAACATTTGCAATTCTAATATTATAAGTAGGATTTAATATTTTTTTACCTCGTTACTCCGCGATTACTGTCCGATTTACGTAATTCTATTTTCGTTTGGCAGCTTTAGTCCCATATAAGTTTTATTTGCATTGCTTGGGTAGTTTGTCAGTTATCTTTTTTAATTCATTTTTTTCTACGTCTGTTTGAATGTTAAGTCTCCAAAGATAATTAGTGGGTCGGTAACAACTTTTGCAAAAAAAAATTGAGACTAAAACTTGATACACCAATTCTTCAAAACGTTGCTTTTAAAAAGCGAAACAACTTTTAGGGGGTCTAAATATAATAGGTTAATAATATGAATTACGTTGCCATTCATAAAATGATCACAATGTGACAATTCACAATATTATTATTAAGTTCATTATTAATAGTGCCGGTCATTTTAGACCCCCTGATACAAAGCAAGATAAATATAGACTGTCACTCAGCTACATTCAATAAGAGTTACGAATAAACTAGAAAAAGTTTATTTACCACACAAACGGTTCGTTCCAAACATCTTTGTTTCCAAACATTTGTTGTTTTGTGAATGCAACAAAAGGTCTACCTATGCGTCTCTAGAAACAATTTATGGTAAATGTCTGTCGGAGTTTGGTCTCGGGAACAATTAGATTGCTGCTTTGTTTATGTGCTGCTCAAACGGGCTTCAATGGTAGCTTTTACTTAGATACGAATAACATCGCGCCTGTTATTCGTAAAGAGTTAGGTAGCAGTGCACTTTAGACCTAAATTGTCATTTGCTCAGCCCTTTTCTGACCTCCACAACCCTGGTAGTGGTAAGTAAAACGTTACCGTGTTTTTTTTGCAGATGGGAAATCATCAATAACTTCCCCCGCTCTGGGTGGAACGGAGGGGAGTGTCAGACTTTTACTTTTCCTTCTTTTACTTTTTATGTTCTGGGGCCGCGGTATCTTTTTCAAACAACCCGCAACCAGAGCAGGATACGATACCCCGTTGGTCAGACTTTCAGGACACTGGCTGCTTGTAACGACTGTCAAAGATCTACATAATGACAGCAGGGACCAACGGAAATACTTCCGGAAAATGTTAAAACTTACAAACAAACAAAACATAACAGACATACTCCAGATAGACGCAACATGCTGAAAAACAAATGATGCTATAAATGTGAATAAATGACAAATGATTTAAAAAAAATCTTTTATCTTTATAGAAAAGGTTTATTTAGTCAGTGCATCGTAACTACGTCTGTTTGTTTTTGCCATTTATTTATTGATATTGTGAAAGCCAAATGGTATACCTACTCTTTCATTTACATGCACGGATTTCCAAGAAAATTTCATGTTAAATTCATGTTGGTTTCCAGAATAAAATGACAGATTGCGGCAGAAAGTTTAAGTGTTCACGTAATCATACATTGTATGATTAATGTGTGTGTCTGTTTTTGTAGGCTGTGTATGGTGACTTTCTTCTTGCATTGGCATCATCTACCTCCCCTTTTCGGAACTACATGGAGGTCGGAGAGTAAAGTCCGTCATGACACAAATAGCAGATATCTGTCTTTAATGAGATGCCAATGCATTCTACCATGGAATGCATTGTTCTGCGGATGGGAAATCATCAAACAACTTGTACTAACAGACTTGTACTTACTAAAACCCACCCATATTCCTTCTATTGCCATTTATGTTCCGGGGCCGCGGTACCTCTTTAGAACAACCCGCAACCCCGGCAGGCGGTGGCTCTGAAAACTAACGCGCCGTCTACACAGCCTGTCGTCACTAGACGGACGGACGGTGAGCTACCCATTGCTTACCGTCCACAGACTCCCATCTACGGTGGCCGGGAGTCGACTCACGGCGCTCGACGCCCGGAGTGTCTCCCACTGCTGCGTTGGTATGAGGAATATGGAATGCCTTAACAATGCTATTAATTTTGATGGATAAGGTACGCTCAAACCTTATCCAGTCCAATAAATATGCTTGAAATACCTAGAGAGATATTTGCTAAGGAGAGTCTTTGCAGCACAATATTCTTTGTTCAGGTTTCGTAATAATCTCACGCATCTTTCCTAATATTATATAAGCGAAAGTGAGTTTGTTTGTTTGTTACCTCTTCACGCTTTAATGGTTAAACCGATTTGAATGAATTTTGGTACAGAGATAGTTGGGAACCAGTAGACGGACATAGGCTTTTTTTGCTCATAGGCTTTTTCACATATAAAAAGTAGGATGTGAGGGGGGAGAAAGAGGGAATAAAAGGAAAAACTTAGCTTTGTGTTACCCCGAATTTAACGTGAGCGAAGCCACGGGCAAAAGCTAGTATTAAAATAGATTAGAATATGCGTTATGTATCTATGTATATTATGGTGTAAATAGTGCTGACTACATTCTGAGAACTGTGGCGGAAATATATAGTTCTCCAATTGTTAAAATTTCTTGTGCATAGGGTAATTGGTACTAACACAAGACAATTAGTTATTTACTAATTAATACGCTCTTGATCTTGTTGTGTTCGAAATAAAATAAATTCAATTCTATTCTAATAACAAATATTGTATCTACTAATCTTGGGGTCCGCTTCCAATTTAACCTGATCCAACTTAATACTAGTATTTTACATGGAACGACTGTCTTTTTCACTTCCACAATCTAGTTATGGGTAACACGATTCTCCTTTAGCAAAGACTGGTCAACAGATTTATCCGACATTGTTTTTTTTAAACGTTTTCCCACACTAGGAATTTCCCCTGTATCGTGGGTGCGTTTAAAAAAATCACATACACAAACAGCCAGACCCGGATCAACTATCTGTAGGCCATACAAATATTTGTTTCGTGTGGGGATCGAATCCGCGACACGCAGTGCGGCAGCCGATTGCTCAGCCACTGCGCCAACCGTGTCGTCTTTTAGGTTTAGTCCTTCTGTAATTTCAATAATTCTCTCTGCTGTCAGGATCACAAAAAAAAATCGTGAAGTGACCATTATAAACAGTACTGTAAACATATTTAATCAACACACACACCTACAAAGCACCTAATTTTCTCGAATAAACATTTCGTCACACGAATTCCGGGATACTCAAACACTAGTGATAAATTCCCTAAAGCTTTGTACGGCACCATTCCATGCTCGCTTATTTTATTAATCAAAGTCAACCGAAATTTATGTCCGGTTTTATTCTGAACTACTTCGTGTCTCCCGGGGGCGGCTAGCTTTTTAATCCAGCTAAAACGACAATACCCCAGTATTATCTTTTTAGATAATGTCCACCTTTTTAAACACAAAAGTGTTCATAAAACTTTGTAAACTTGTTTAGTATGTATCGGTGAAATGGATTCCCTTAACGGATATATGTGGTGGGACGACACAGTTGGCGTAGTGGGTGAGCGATCAACTGCTGCGCTGAGCGGATCGCGGGTTCGATTCCCGCACGGAACATATATTTGTATGGCTTACAGACAGTTGTTCCGGATCAGACTGTTTGTGTATGTGAGCTTAAATGTTTGTAAACGCAGCCACGATACAGGAGAAATTTCTAGTGTGGGGCAACGTTGTACAAAAAAAATACTTGTGATTTCAAATAAATGTTTTCAAAACACTGGCCACCTAAGAAAGATCTTAGTTTGTGGACGTATCTCTGAATAGTCTAAGCAAAAAAAAAACTTTAATGCTGGACTTGCTTTTATGTTTTTTTTTTCGAAATCAAGAAAATTTGTCTCATACATGAGTTTAACTACGTTAACAAAAAACTTTGAAATAGTAAATCCTTGTGTGCAAGACTTAATTCTCGTAGAGAAAAGGGTCAATCAGTGACTAAGCAAGTAAGCAACCTTTCTCTAAGTAAGGTTTCCTCACGATGTTTTCCTTCGCCGCACATCAGTAATTATACTTTGATACACCTTAGCAAAACCTCAAAACCCTAGGCATCTAGTATTTCAAGATACGCAGGTACCTTATTCCTTACTCCTAGACGAAGTTTAAGACAAGGGTATGTACTAAATATCACGTTGCGGGCCTCAGCGGTTTAGCCTAGGCGTTGATTAATGAACTATATTTTAATTAAGCAAAATACTCTGACATTTAAGTTATCGAAAAGAAAAATTAACCGCCTTTGTAGTGTTTTTGTTGGCTCTATTTAAAGCTTATAAAAATTAATCTTCATTCACGTAAATAATGATACGTTTTGGGACCATATTAAATGTTGTAAGTAACTTGTCTAATCAAACCATCAGATTTACTCACTGCTAGTTATTATTCAACTGTAGTTTATTAATTTCGTCTTACATTTCGGTGACACTGGCGTGTAATCTATTATGTTATGTTATTTAGTTTATTACTTACCTTTCTATTATCTTTTCAGTTTGGCTTCCTGAAAAAATATATCGATATCGTTTTAATTATTCGATTCACATATCTGAATATACGGTGTATGGGCACCCTTTCCATAGATATTATTTAAAAACACAAACGTGAAAAACACATTTTAACAAACTGCATTACCCGAAGTTGGCAACTAGCGTCGAATATAATATGGATGGCAATTTTAAAAATGTAAGTTTGTTTTGTGTCGCTATGATTACTTTACTTGCTTTGGCTGTGCCTGAAAAACTAAACTTTCCAGCTTTGGTATTGTTACAAACGACATTGTGCACTTATAACAAGGTTGTAGTTCGAAAACTTGTCATATTTCCTGCTTAATCATGAATTAAGTTTTATTTGTAAAAGGAGTTTTTGGAAAAGCGTATAATATTTTTTTAAGATAATAATATTAAGATGTATTTTCTACTGAAACAAACCAGACAGTCTTCTCCGAATCTTTAGCTCATTATAAAAGAGTATTTTTATGTTTACTGAGTTTACATGAATCATTGTTATGGGTTACTGAGAAAGCAATACGAAACATTCGTAAAAAAATAAACAAAAGAGCAAACTTCGTTGTGTAAAGCCCAAAAAATACCGCGGTCCCTGAACTTAAAGGGCAAAAGAAGTAACATGTTTAGATTTTAGTCAGTAAAATCTGAAACTCTCTCCCGCCGCTCCGACCAGAGTGGGGGAAATTATTTAACGATTTTCTATCCGTTAAAAAGACCCAAAAGTTTGCGGGTTGTTCGAAAAATCAAATCAAATCGAAATCATTTATTTCAATTAGACCATTACGGGCACTTTTGAATGTATGAAAACAAAAAAAATATGCTGCTACAGTCCCAGTCACAAGACATAACAACTTGTGAAAGTACTGTAGTTGCCCATTCCAAAGCGTAGATCTCTATGGAGAAGAATGGGCAAGAAACTCCATGGACACTCTTTTAAATCATAATATTTTTTACAAAATAATGGATACATCATTCATGTTGTGGTTATAAATACATGTGAGAACGATGTAGAAAAACTAGCACATTAAGAGCGTCCAAAGTAAAAGCAAAAACAAGAGTTAAATAGATAAATTAATTAATTAAAACAAACCGTGGCGGCTAATAGATGACCAGTCACAACTGACAGCGCCCGTTCACGAACATGACGCATATATCAGCTCCATTCAGCTCAACCATTTTGAAGGGAACTAAATGACCCGACACACCCGCTACCATCAGCGAGACATTTAAGTGAGCATGACAATCTCTCAACCACCAGGGCAACCGTCGATTCAATTAAATTACATAGTACTCACACATGGGCATTACAATTATACAATTATTACGAAATTGAGTCTATACAATGCAAATATAGTCTTACAATCTTCTACAGCTGCCACAATAACTTCAGACGCTGATCAATTAGTTTGCCCCTATGGTTGTGGAGCAGGATCGGCATTGAGCCAAGCATTTATATCATTAATGTAATCCCCCAACTTATAATATGCTTGCCTACATAGTGTGCGTTTAATACAAGATTTAAAATTCGATTCATTCAATTGTAGGATGTTTGGAGGTATTTTGTTATAACATTTTAAGCAGTACCCCATAAAAGAGGAGTCTACTTTAGCTAGCCTGAAACCTGGCTGAACTAGTTGGTCCCTGTTTCTAGTATTATAATGGTGTCTGTTACCTCTTTTACTAAATAGATGCAGATTTTTCCTAACGTACATAATGTGTTCATATATGTATTGACAAGGTACTGTCATGATGTTAATTTTCTTAAACAGTTCTCTTAGGGAATCGCGCCTACGTAGATTATAATATGGCTCTGATAGCTCTTTTTTGCAGAATAAATATAGACTCAATGTCTGCAGCTCGTCCCCATGGTAAAATACCGTGTGACATTATACTATATCTACGTCAGTAAATTGACGGATTTTTCTTACAGCATATGCTGCTGAAGTCAACCATCCTGCAAGAGATGTTAAATGAGGACCCCATTGTAGCCTAGAGTCGAGCATGATGCCTAAAAAACAGTTTTATCGACAAATTCTAGTTTCTCTTGATTCAATACTATGTCACATTCATTACTTTTGACGTTTGGCAGAGCACTTTGTTTTTTTCCCATTCAGTACTAAATTATTAGCAGTAAACCAATTATGGAAAATAAAAAAGATACCGTAGCCCCGGAAAATAAAGGGCAAAAGAAGGAACATGGGTGGGTTTTAATCAGTAAAAGTTTGACACTCCCCCTTGCTCAGCTCAGAGCATTAGAGCGGGGGGTCCGTAAAAAAATGCCCAGATGTAAATTGTAAAGTTGTGGCGTTTCAAAAGCAGAAACCACCAAAATGCGCCATTCAAAATTCCAGTCCTTTCAAGACAGTCTCCAAACTTATCAGTTTCGCCGCAACTCACAAACATACATATGTATCGCTGTAATCCTTGTGGAGGCAAACAGAGCATGAGACGAGCTCTTCAACTCTTCAACGAAGCTAAACTTTAACCAACGTATCTTAAGTACTGCGGGTACAGTCACATTCACTAATACGTGTCCACTATACAACATTCAAAAGGCTCATGGCTATATAAAAATAATAAAATAAAAATATTTATTTCCAGAAACAGACTTGTACAAAACCACTTACAAACTAACAATATCTTTAAAATTTTAACATAACTCTATTTGGTAAGTCTGGTACCCAAGGTAAGATTAAACTTGTGTTATGTAAGTAGTACTCTCGTAATAATCGTGCTTGTCAAGGTCGGTGTGTGGATGGGTGTCATTTAATCCTGATTGTCCTCTGTGTCTTGGAAAGCAGGTTAAGCCGTTGGTCCTGGCTATCATTTGTACATTTATGACAGTCGTTACAGGTAGTCAG
Source organism: Ochropleura plecta (assembly GCA_905475445.1). Lineage (NCBI taxonomy): Eukaryota > Metazoa > Arthropoda > Insecta > Lepidoptera > Noctuidae > Ochropleura > Ochropleura plecta. Next base: position 12,979,936 of record FR997734.1, read on the forward strand.
TGGCCCGAAATTGGACAACCAGTCTTACTTGGGAGAGTTTGAGTATTACCTAGTACTAATTGGGTCGTGGAGGTAAGATAGGCAGTCGCTCCATATAAAGTCCTGGTATGCAGATGCACCATGCAAGACGCTGACCCTAATTAAACTAGGGATAAGGTAAGATGATGCAACATTCAATAGTAATTTGCTGTTGCATATCAATTGTCAAAATATCTTTTTCGTATATTCGAAATTGCTTTTACCGTAACTCCTTGAAGTACAGTGCGACAAAGTTACTTTTAAAAGTTGGTAGTTGTATAATATTTGTGCTCATGACTGTACTAAACTTAAACATATAGTAACCACTGTGTATTGGTATAACTTTGAAGTTACATCTTCGCAATTAACTTGTGGGTACCACTGAGTGTAATTATATCAATGGGAGACTCCTTAATAGTTTTTTGTCAAATTTGTAGAAAACTGGTCCTGGATAAATAACGTTTAATATTTCCCAGGCAAACTAAAATCGCGTCCTCTGGAAATACCTTCGCCTTATTTTAGAATATACATAAAAAACTACACCTTTCCACAGTCTCCACCAGTAGGTATGAAACAGCGTTACAAACAAATGTCTTTTTATCTGGACTTTTTTAAGTTTTTGCAATGTTTTACATCGATTATGCTTCGTAAACATTCGTGTATTACGCATCTTCCGGAAACAGCCGAGGACTCACGTGTGTTTCCGAACCCCAAGGGAACCGATGCACATGAGTAGATATCCGTCAGAGACCAAGATTCGTTTACTGTAGACATCGGTCCTACTGCCGCTTGCGCGACGATTAGCTAGAAACAAATATAAATAACGGGTAAGTACAAGTTCGTTTGTTTGACAAGTAGGATTTTGCCGACGGCGTGAATAGTAATAGACTAGTAGTGAATAGTAATCTTTTGTACATTTCTTGAACGAGTACATTTTTTGGTCGGGATTGTGACTTTTGGTTGATAGTCTTTTTTGTTTTATTTTGTATGATAACTTGTAGTAATTCGGTTGTGGAGGTCAAATAGACGGACGCAATGGGATGTGATCAATTAACTGCTCCGCTCTAGGCGTTGTGGAATAACTATGTTTAAATCCCATTCATATTCCTTCTTTTCTCTTTGTGATTTGCTGATATCTCTTTGATGCAAGCGACGTCGACGCGGCCTATCATCAATGGACGGACGGACTTGAATCACCCATTGCTTATTGTCCAGAGGCCTGCGCCTTTGGTCCGTCAGTGTGAGTTATCAGTTTTTCGCACTAAATGATCTAGTCATTTAAAATGCATAAAAAGAAAAAACTAAAAAAAAAATGTTAGAATAGATATGCGAGTAGTTAGCAAGATCGTTATAAGATCATTCGATATTGGTTCTTAGAAAAAACTCATAGAATTTATGTTACAAAGATACAACTAAATGGAAGTTGTATCTTTGTAATGCATTTTTTAAAGCCAATTTGCAATGGTGCAACCTAACTACAGAATATCCAAGAATCCGCATGCAGTGTCAAAATCAACAGATCAGAATTTTTATTTTATTAATGAAAACTGAACAAACAATCCTTATCCATCGCACAGTAACAACCCTGCATTTATTCGCAAAAAACGGAACGCGGCGGGAATCAAAATCCTCTTATCGGGCAGAAGCATAAAGCTTAAAATTGAAATTTAATAACTATACGTGGCGCAATTCTGGCATTTTTGAAAGTGGTGTGGCGCCAGTTTCATCCGATGCATTGGCTTACTTATGGGAAATCAATTGGATAAACCTTCATGTCGATGAATTCAATTGTAACGCGTTTATTTCATTTGCACATATATGATGCGAGTTTGTATATTTTCGTATTTCTTTCTTATTAAACGGAATACAGGAAAACATATTTACGTTTTAAAATGGAGCTTAAATCTTGCAATCTTATAAGATCAAAGAACATCATCTTTTTATGCTGGAAAAAAAATTATGATCAATGACAGAGAGGCAACACACATTGTATCAGCGATATGACTATCATGGAAACGTACAAAAATATTGGATTGAGACGATAGAGCTTATGCGAATGTTGTTTGAAAGTTGTTGCAGGAATACTTACATAGGCCCAAATAGGCGATGGGCTATTTCAGTTTTGATTGCGCGTGCAAAACTTACATACACAACAGAGTTCCATGGAGGACACATATCTGTAAGCCTGCCAATTGCCATCATAGCCAGCAACACTCAAGGACATGGTGGCGTTCGTAAGTTTATAAATACATATTTGTTTTCATAAAAATAGAAAACAAAAAAGTTCTGCTTGAAACCTGCTACAGACGTAAAGTTATACGTCTACGCAGTCGTAGCGAGCAAACTTAACCAAGGGGAACAAATATATATTTCATTATTCTTAGGATGCAACTACAAGCCAAGATCCACTACTACTGCAAAAGCATATCGTACTGTCTATGACCAGCTTTACGCTTGTCACTTCTTTAGGCCATCCATATTGTTTTTTTTTCTTCTACTTTCTAAACTTTTTTCCTTTGTACAAATTATTCATGTTTCTCTTTGTTGTAACATTTGTTAATAGTTCGTAAATATACAAACGTTAAAAATGTTACGCCACAAACTACCTACAGTGCTTTTTTCCTCCTTTAATTTCATCCAAAAGTTGTCTTGATAAGATCGCTTTTAGCGATAAGACCGCCCATTGTGTCACCCTATTTATAAGTTGTTTAGTATTATTCTTGTAATTTGTATGGTGTACATAATAAAGAATATTCTATCTATCTAAACATACCGCGTTTTACGTCAATATTTGTAAGTTTGTAACAGACATGTTCTTGGCACTACAGATTGAACCGCCAACCAATATGGTTCGTGTCATACGTCTCGCACTGTCAATCTAACATTCTGCGGTATCTTGAATTATTTATAAGTAGGAGCATCACAAGGCAGACTTCTATTTTTAATGTTCCAACTGCTCCGTTGTTTAAATAATTCAGATAACCCAGACTAGGTATGTAGTTACGAATCTGCAACCTAAAACATGTGCCGTCCATATTTCTAGTTCCACATGATTTGAAATATTGCCTATTTCAAAAGCATATTGGAGAACGTATGGTTATATTAAAGAGTAGTTTTGGCACGCTTTCTCACTTGAAAGTTTTTATCTATTAAAACATTTTCATTGAAAGTGGGTTACACGCTGTTTTTATTAATTTAGGTCAGCAAATTAATTTATGAAACTCATAATTTCAAACAAACTTAAATAAAATAATTAAAGACACGTTTTAACTCATCTGCAATTTGAATCACGTTTTAACATTGTGTGTTAATCTAATATTGCTAATATCATAGGCAGCTGTTTTTTTGTAAAAAAATATCAAATCATTACTAAATATCCTGAACCGAACTGTAACTTGCAACAGAAAAACAATCGATAATATTAAATTATCGCTGTCGCACCATTTCAATTCGGCTATCATTTTTTTTACTAACTGGCGCCCGCGGCTTTGCCCCTCGTGAGATCAAAAAAAATATCTTATGTGTTATTCTAAACTATAATCTACCTCTGTGCCAAATTTCATCAAGATCCGATCAGCCGTTTTGAAGTGAAAGAGTGACAAACATACATACATCTATCCTCACAAACATTTGCAATTCTAATATTATAAGTAGGATTTAATATTTTTTTACCTCGTTACACCGCGATTACTGTCCGATTTACGTAATTCTATTTTCGTTTGGCAGCTTTAGGGGTGGTCCCATATAAGTTTTATTTGCATTGCTTGGGTAGTTTGTCAGTTATCTTTTTTAATTCATTTTTTTCTACGTCTGTTTGAATGTTAAGTCTCCAAAGATAATTAGTGGGTCGGTAACAACTTTTGCAAAAAAAAATTGAGACTAAAACTTGATACACCAATTCTTCAAAACGTTGCTTTTAAAAAGCGAAACAACTTTTAGGGGGTCTAAATATAATAGGTTAATAATATGAATTACGTTGCCATTCATAAAATGATCACAATGTGACAATTCACAATATTATTATTAAGTTCATTATTAATAGTGCCGGTCATTTTAGACCCCCTGATACAAAGCAAGATAAATATAGACTGTCACTCAGCTACATTCAATAAGAGTTACGAATAAACTAGAAAAAGTTTGTTTACCACACAAACGGTTCGTTCCAAACATCTTTGTTTCCAAACATTTGTTGTTTTGTGAATGCAACAAAAGGTCTACCTATGCGTCTCTAGAAACAATTTATGGTAAATGTCTGTCGGAGTTTGGTCTCGGGAACAATTAGATTGCTGCTTTGTTTATGTGCTGCTCAAACGGGCTTCAATGGTAGTTTTTACTTAGATACGAATAACATCGCGCCTGTTATTCGTAAAGAGTTAGGTAGCAGTGTACTTTAGACCTAAATTGTCATTTGCTCAGCCCTTTTCTGACCTCCACAACCCTGGTAGTGGTAAGTAAAACGTTACCGTGTTTTTTTTGCAGATGGGAAATCATCAATAACTTCCCCCGCTCTGGGTGGAACGGAGGGGAGTGTCAGACTTTTACTTTTCCTTCTTTTACTTTTTATGTTCTGGGGCCGCGGTATCTTTTTCAAACAACCCGCAACCAGAGCAGGATACGATACCCCGTTGGTCAGACTTTCAGGACACTGGCTGCTTGTAACGACTGTCAAAGATCTACATAATGACAGCAGGGACCAACGGAAATACTTCCGGAAAATGTTAAATCTTACAAACAAACATAACAGACATACTCCAGATAGACGCAACATGCTGAAAAACAAATGATGCTATAAATGTGAATAAATGACAAATGATTTAAAAAAAATCTTTTATCTTTATAGAAAAGGTTTATTTAGTCAGTGCATCGTAACTACGTCTGTTTGTTTTTGCCATTTATTTATTGATATTGTGAAAGCCAAATGGTATACCTACTCTTTCATTTACATGCACGGATTTCCAAGAAAATTTCATGTTAAATTCATGTTGGTTTCCAGAATAAAATGACAGATTGCGGCAGAAAGTTTAAGTGTGTACGTAATAATACATTGTATGATTAATGTGTGTGTCTGTTTTTGTAGGCTGTGTATGGTGACTTTCTTCTTGCATTGGCATCATCTACCTCCCCTTTTCGGAACTACATGGAGGTCGGAGAGAAAAGTCCGTCATGACACAAATAGCAGATATCTGTCTTTAATGAGATGCCAATGCATTCTACCATGGAATGCATTGTTCTGCGGATGGGAAATCATCAAACAACTTGTACTAACAGACTTGTACTTACTAAAACCCACCCATATTCCTTCTATTGCCATTTATGTTCCGGGGCCGCGGTACCTCTTTAGAACAACCCGCAACCCCGGCAGGCGGTGGCTCTGAAAACTAACGCGCCGTCTACACAGCCTGTCGTCACTAGACGGACGGACGGTGAGCTACCCATTGCTTACCGTCCACAGACTCCCATCTACGGTGGCCGGGAGTCGACTCACGGCGCTCGACGCCCGGAGTGTCTCCCACTGCTGCGTTGGTATGAGGAATATGGAATGCCTTAACAATGCTATTAATTTTGATGGATAAGGTACGCTCAAACCTTATCCAGTCCAATAAATATGCTTGAAATACCTAGAGAGATATTTGCAAAGGAGAGTCTTTGCAGCACAATATTCTTTGTTCAGGTTTCGTAATAATCTCACGCATCTTTCCTAATATTATATAAGCGAAAGTGAGTTTGTTTGTTTGTTACCTCTTCACGCTTTAATGGTTAAACCGATTTGAATGAATTTTGGTACAGAGATAGTTGGGAACCAGTAGACGGACATAGGCTATTTTTTTGCTCATAGGCTTTTTCACATATAAAAAAGTAGGATGTGAGGGGGGAGAAAGAGGGAATAAAAGGAAAAGCTTAGCGTTGCTATTACAAATCAATAAGGCGCAAGGGGAACTGTGTTACCCCGAATTTAACGTGAGCGAAGCCACGGGCAAAAGCTAGTATTAAAATAGATTAGAATATGCGTTATGTATCTATGTATATTATGGTGTAAATAGTGCTGACTACATTCTGAGAACTGTGGCGGAAATATATAGTTCTCCAATTGTTAAAATTTCTTGTGCATAGGGTAATTGGTACTAACACAAGACAATTAGTTATTTATTAATTAATACGCTATTGATCTTGTTGTGTCCGAAATAAAATAAATTCTATTCTATTCCAATAACAAATATTCTATCTACTAATCTTGGGGTCCGCTTCCAATTTAACCTGATCCAACTTAATACTAGTATTTTACATGGAACGACTGTCTTTTTCACTTCCACAATCTAGTTAAGGGTAACACGATTCTCCTTTAGCAAAGACTGGTCAACAGATTTGTCCGATTTTTTTTAAACTTGCCCCGCACTAGTAATTACTCCTGCATCGTGGGTGCGTTTACAAACATATAAACTCACATACACAAACAGCCAGACCTGAAACAACTGTAGGCCATACAAATATTATTTGTTCCGTGCGGGGATCGAACCCGCGACACGCAGCGCGGCAGCCGATTGCTCAGCCACTGCGCCAACCGTGTCGTCTTTTAGGTTTAGTCCTTTTGTAATTTCAATAATTCTCTCTGCTGTCAGGATCACAAAAAAAAATCGTGGAGTGACCATTATAAACAGTACTGTAAACATATTTAATCAACACACACACCTACAAAGCACCTAATTTTCTCGAATAAACATTTCGTCACACGAATTCCGGGATACTCAAACACTAGTGATAAATTCCCTAAAGCTTTGTACGGCACCATTCCATGCTCGCTTATTTTATTAATCAAAGTCAACCGAAATTTATGTCCGGTTTTATTCTGAACTACTTCGTGTCTCCCGGGGGCGGCTAGCTTTTTAATCCAGCTAAAACGACAATACCCCAGTATTATCTTTTTAGATAATGTCCATCTTTTTAAACACTAAAGTTAATAAAACTTAGTATGTATCGGTGAAATGGATTCCCTTAACGGATATATGTGGTGGGACGACACAGTTGGCGTAGTGGGTGAGCGATCAACTGCTGCGCTGAGCGGATCGCGGGTTCGATTCCCGCACGGAACATATATTTGTATGGCTTACAGACAGTTGTTCCGGATCAGACTGTTTGTGTATGTGAGCTTAAATGTTTGTAAACGCAGCCACGATACAGGAGAAATTTCTAGTGTGGGGCAACGTTGTACAAAAAAAATACTTGTGATTTCAAATAAATGTTTTCAAAACACTGGCCACCTAAGAAAGATCTTAGTTTGTGGACGTATCTCTGAATAGTCTAAGCAAAAAAAAAAACTATAATGCTGGACTTGCTTTTATGTTTTTTTTTTTCGAAATCAAGAAAATTTGTCTCATACATGAGTTTAACTACGTTAACAAAAAACTTTGAAATAGTAAATCCTTGTGTGCAAGACTTAATTCTCGTAGAGAAAAGGGTCAATCAGTGACTAAGCAAGTAAGCAACCTTTCTCTAAGTAAGGTTTCCTCACGATGTTTTCCTTCGCCGCACATCAGTAATTATACCTTGATACACCTTAGTAAAACCTCAAAACCCTAGGCATCTAGTATTTCAAGATACGCAGGTACCTTATTCCTTACTCCTAGACGAAGTTTAAGACAAGGGTATGTACTAAATATCACGTTGCGGGCCTCAGCGGTTTAGACTAGGCGTTGATTAATGAACTATATTTTAATTAAGCAAAATACTCTGACATTTAAGTTATCGAAAAGAAAAATTTACCGCCTTTGTAATGTGTTTTTGTTGGCTCTATTTAAAGCTTATATAAATTAATCTTCATTCACGTAAATAATAATACCTACGTTTTGGGACCACATTGAAAGTTGTAAGTAACTTTTCTAATCAAACCATCAGATTTACTCACTGCTAGTTATTATTCAATTGTAGTTTATTAATTCCGTCTTACCTTTCGGTGATACTGGCGTGATCTATTATGTTATGTTATTTAGTTTATTACTTACCTTTCTATTGTCTTTTCAGTTTGGCTTCCTGAAAAATATATCGATATCGTTTTAATGATTCCATTCACATTATTACCCATTATATTATATTATATTACCCATTATTTAAAAACACAAACGTGAAAATCACATTTTAACAAACTGCATTACCCGAAGTTGGCAACTAGCGTCGAATATAATATGGATGGCAATTTTAAAAATGTAAGTTTGTTTTGTGTCGCTATGATTACTTTACTTGCTTTGGCTATGCCTGAAAAACTAAACTTTCCAGCTTTGGTATTGTTACAAACGACATTGTGCACTTATAACAAGGTTGTAGTTCGAAAACTTGTCATATTTCCTGCATAATCATGAATTAAGTTTTATTTGTAAAAGGAGTTTTTTGGAAAAGCGTATAATATTTTTTTAAGATAATAATATTAACATGTATTTTGTACTGAAAGAAACCAGACAGTCTTCTCCGAATCTTTAGCTCATTATAAAAGAGTATTTTTATGTTTACTGAGTTTACATGAATCATTGTTATGGGTTACTGAGAAAGCAATACGAAACATTCGTAAAAAAATAAACAAAAGAGCAAACTTCGTTGTGTAAAGCCCAAAAAAACCGCGGTCCCAGAACTTAAAGGGCAAAAGAAGTAACATGTTTAGATTTTAGTCAGTAATAATTTTATTTAGTCATAATAATGTAATTTTATTTCATTTAGTAATAATTTTATTTTGATTTAGTCAGTAGTAGTTTTTTTACTGACGTAGACGTCAGTAAATTGACGGAGTTTTCTTACAGCATATGCTCCTGAACTCAACCGTCCTGCAAGAGATGTTAAATGACGACCCCATTGTAGCCTAGAGTCGAGCATGATGCCTAAAAAAACAGTTTTATCGACAAATTCTAGTTTCTCTTGATTCAATACCATGTCACATTCATTACTTTTGACGTTTGGCAGAGCAAATCTTATGCACTTTGATTTTTTCCCATTCAGAACTAAATTATTAGCAGTAAACCAATTATGGAAAATAAAAAAGATACCGTAGCCCCGGAACATAAAGGGCAAAAGAAGGAACATGGGTGGGTTTTAATCAGTAAAAGTTTGACACTCCCCCTTGCTCAGCCCAGAGCATTAGAGCGGGGGGTCCGTAAAAAATGCCCAGATGTAAATTGTAAAGTTGTGGCGTTTCAAAAGCAGAAACCACCAAAATGCGCCATTCAAAATTCCAGTCCTTTCAAGACAGTCTCCAAACTTATCAGTTTCGCCGCAACTCACAAACATACATATGTATCGCTGTAATCCTTGTGGAGGCAAACAGAGCATGAGACGAGCTCTTCAACTCTTCAACGAAGCTAAACTTTAACCAACGTATCTTAAGTACTGCGGGTACAGTCACATTCACTAATACGTGTCCACTATACAACATTCAAAAGGCTCATTCATGGCTATATAAAAATAATAAAATAAAAATATTTATTTCCAGAAACAGACTTGTACAAAACCACTTACAAACTAACAATATCTTTAAAATTTTAACATAACTCTATTTGGTAAGTCTGGTACCCAAGGTAAGATTAAACTTGTGTTATGTAAGTAGTACTCTCGTAATAATCGTGCTTGTCAAAGTCAGTGTGTGGATGGGTGACCGTTATTTAATCCTGAATGTCCTCTGTGTCTTGGAAAGTAGGTTAAGCCGTTGGTCCCGGCTATCATTTGTACATTTATGACAGTCGTTACAGGTAGTCAGTGGCCCGAAATTGGACAACCAGTCTTACTTGGGAGAGTTTGAGTATTACCTAGTACTAATTGGGTCGTGGAGGTAAGATAGGCAGTCGCTCCATATAAAGTCCTGGTATGCAGATGCATCATGCAAGACGCTGACCCTAATTAAACTAGGGATAAGGTAAGATGATGCAACATTCAATAGTAATTTGCTGTTGCATATCAATTGTCAAAATATCTTTTTCGTATATTCGAAATTGCTTTTACCGTAACTCCTTGAAGTACAGTGCGACAAAGTTACTTTTAAAAGTTGGTAGTTGTATAATATTTGTGCTCATGACTGTACTAAACTTAAACATATAGTAACCACTGTGTATTGGTATAACTTTGAAGTTACATCTTCGCAATTAACTTGTGGGTACCACTGAGTGTAATTATATCAATGGGAGACTCCTTATTAGTTTTTTGTCAAATTTGTAGAAAACTGGTCCTGGATAAATAACTTTTAATATTTCCCAGGCAAACTAAAATCGCGTCCTCTGGAAATACCTTCGCCTTATTTTAGAATATACATAAAAAACTACACCTTTCCACAGTCTCCACGAGTAGGTATGAAACAGCGTTACAAACAAACGTCTTTTTATCTGGACTTTTTAAGTTTTTGCAATGTTTTACATCGATTATGCTTCGTAAACATTTGTGTATTACGCATCTTCCGGAAACAGCCGAGGACTCACTTGTGTTTCCCAACCCCAAGGGAACCGATGCACATGAGTAGATATCCGTCAGAGACCAAGGTTCGTTTACTGGTAGACATCGGTCCTACTGCCGCTTGCGCGACGATTAGCTAGAAACAAATATAAATAACGAGTAAGTACAAGTTCGTTTGTTTGACAAGTAGGATTTTGCCGACGGCGTGAATAGTAATAGACCCATAATCTTTTGTACATTTCTTGAACGAGCAAAAGTCGACAAGTCGCTTTTTCGTTGACAGTGGATTAGGTTCAATATAATGTCGTATAATATGTATATTTAAATGATATAATCTGCATAACACTGGTTGGTCTCCCTCATTCGTCAGTTTATTTGATTAGACAGTTTCCATAATTCGTCAGATTCCCCGATTCATACGCAAGTCAGTGTTTAAAGATTCCCTTATAACAAAAGTACTGATACGTCAAATCCCTACCGTTGCACAATATTATAAATTAGGTACTAGCTTTTGCCCGCAGCTTCACTCGCGTTAAATTCGGGGTAACACAGTTCCCCATTCCAGATTTGCAGGTACCTGCTACCTGTAGTGTTTGCCCTTGCGCCTTATTGATTGTAATAGCAAAGCTAAGTTTTCCCCTTTCTTCCCTCTTTTTTCCTCATTTCTCACTTTAAAAAAAGTTGCCTATGTCCGTCTTCAGGGTCCCAACTATCTCTGTACCAAAATTCATTAAAATCGGTTAGGCCATTTAGGCGTGAAGACGTAGCAAACAAACTCATTTTCGCTTTTATATATGTAAGGATTATTGTGATTATTGACCTGACGCCCTTTTTTCGCGGATGGGAAATCATCAAATAACTTCAGCAGAGGGGTTGCCAGGGCCATCGCCTGTCGAGTTGCGGGTTGTTTGAAAGAGATACTGTGGCCCCCGAACATATATGGTACAAGAAGGAACATGGGTCTGATCCCCCCGCTCCGCCCAGAGTGGGGAAGTTATTTGAACTAGCGTCTTAAACAAGCATTAGTTCGAGCTACTCAAATTGACAAAATTCTCTTTGTTAGATTACGAAATTGTTGCCTTAGTATAAGTTGTGCTCGATGGCAATAAGTAATTCTCAGAAAAAGGCCAGTTTGGATTTTCTCTTGGTATTGGTTAATACACATACAAAATAATGTTATTTATCGAGTAACGAACACAAAGTGGTTGTTTGCGATTGAAAGCTTAGTCTCTGGTGAGTATCTACCCATGTATTTAAATACCAAATGCGCTACAGAAGGGAAAATGAAAACTCTATAGGGGTTTCTTTTTTGGGGTGGGAAATCATCAAATAATTCTCTATGCTCTATATTATATATGCTCTGGGCGGAGCGGGGGGGAGTGTCGGACTTGTACTGACTAAAACCCACACATGTTCCTTCTATTGCCCTTTAAGTTCCGGGGCCGCGGTATCTCTTTCGAACAACCCGCAACCCCGGCAGGCGGAGGCCCTGGCAGGCCCCTCTGCTTTGCTGACATCTCTTTGAGGCGCGCGTGAGACACCAACGCGCCGTCGACACGGCCTGTCGTCAATAGACTGACGGACGGTGAGCTACCCATTGCTCACCGTCCACAGGCCCGCATCTACGGTGTCATCTACGTCCCGTCGCCCGGGGCGTCTACCACGGCAGCTGGGTTGGTTTGAGGTTCTCTTCCTCAAACGCCCGGCCACCTCCTTCGCTAACATTACTGCTTCGCAGAAGGAGGCGACCGCCTCCCATTCCCTCTCGCCCCGGACCATGGACTGAACCAGGGCTGGACGCGAGAGATCGCCGCCGCCGATCGCCTCTACGAAGGCACGGCGGTGCTCCGCTCAAGCTGGGCAGACCGCCAGTGTGTGCTCCACCGTGTCCTCCGGGCGATCGTCACAATGGTGTCACCCGGGCGTTTCTTCCCGCCCGATTATGTGCAGGAACCTCCCGAAACTTCCGTGTCTGGTAAGGATCTGCGTGTAGTGCCTCCGCGCGCCACTCGTACAGGCGCGCGAGGACTATCGCCTCCAGATCCCACGGTGGCAATCAGGCAAGGAGGTTCGCTGCCTCGCCGGAGATCGTGCGGTAGCCCCGGATCAGCCTAATAGCTACCACCTTTTGAGGCGCGTTGTGGTAGTGGGCGCCGCGCCGCCCACTACCAGAACGCGCCCCATGGCCATGGACCGCACGACTCCGGCATAGAGCCTACGGCAGGAGGCGTTTGCCCTCTCAGATTGGGTCTACATTGGCCTAAAATGGACTAACGAAAACTGAAATGGACTGATGTAGAATTAGGAGAGGGGTTGAGTAATTACTCGTTGTTATGTAGGTTTTCAGATATTTTGTCTTGAATTAAACGAAATGTTAATTATTGATTAATCCAGTATCTTTGCTGCGTATAAGTGTTTTTTTAACATTCATTATAATTAGTTTTACTATGAAACAGTACTTGCACTCAGCTATTGTGAACTTTTTAATGTCCAGTCTTTTTTAGGGCTTAGTAATACATCAAATATATGTTATTACAAACTAAATACTAGTCGTTAAACTAATCGCGACCTATGTCAATGTATCGGATAACAGTTTTTCAACAGCGAAGTTAAGTTTGTCCTTCAATACAGTTTTTATTTTCGTTAGAACAATGTTTTTTATGTATTGTCATTAGTCACCTACAAGTTTGTTCGGCACCCTTGGTGCGCGAGTCCGACTCGAACTTGGCCGTTTTTTTATATTAAAAAGAAATTTTGTAATTTCGAATCGGACTCCAGTCGTGCACTTATGGATCTGTCTGTCCTCCCCTCATCTATAATATTAGTGAATTCCAAAACCGACCCCAGCGAACTGCAGTCTAAGAGAAACTTTCTTAATTTCACTAAAAACCTTATTTAGAGTCCAACTCACCATTCTAATTTCAATTTCCAAGCATGAAAACTTTAGTTGGAAAAATAAAAAAGTTTGCAATTGCTAAACATAGAATCTTTCGCTTCTCTGTACGCTTTTCATTTTTAGAAACCGCATTGCTGTGGTGTGTCGTCCTCAGTGTTTTATTTTTTTTTGGTGGGAATTCATCAAATAACTTCCTCCGCTGTACTGACTAAAACCCACCCATGTTCCTTCTATTGCTCTTTACGTTCCGGGGCGCGTATTGCCATTGTGTATATCAGTACAGACACCCATAGTCTGTACTAGATCACTTTGTGCTCTTAAAAATAACAAATACTCTAAAGCAAACTACGTATAACTACAGACCAGTCTGTATAAGTATACAGTTTGCTTGCATATTTTTAAAGCAAACTACGTATGACTACAGACCTGTCTGTATAAGTATACGGTTTGTTCGCATATGTCTAAAGCAAAATGTGCTCTCACTGATTACTACCTATCAAAGTGGCTCGACGGAGCCCCGCTTCGCGGGGCTCCTACCTCTGCATTCAAGGTTTAAAGTAACCTAACACGAAGGGGATGGCGGGGTCTTTCAGACCCCGCCATCCCCTTCGAACCTAACCTGTCCATGTCGGGGTGCCCCAAGTCCCGAGCTCTCACTGATTACTACCTATCAAAGTGGCTCGACGGAGCCCCGCTTCGCGGGGCTCCTACCTCTGCATTCAAGGTTTAAAGTAACCTAACACGAAGGGGATGGCGGGGTCTTTCAGACCCCGCCATCCCCTTCGAACCTAACCTGTCCATGTCGGGGTGCCTACTACGGCAGCCAAATTGTCTGTACTCGTATGTGTTTTGCTCTCACGAATTAGAGCAAAGTGTATTTTATTTCAGTCTGTCTCTGTACTGATATGCAGTATGCTCTCTAGCTACAAGAGCATATTGCGTGCGATTACAGAGCAACCCCTGTCTGTGCTAGTATACATTATGGCAATACGCTTCCGGGGCCGCGGTATCTCTTTCGAACAACCCGCAACCCCGGCAGGACCCGCAACCCCGGCAGGCTCAGTGAGCTATTGAAGTACTTAATTTTGCAAAAACTTGGCTTCAGTATTAACAGGAATCTCTATGATGAATTTGGAATATAGAATTTCAACTTATTGTTTTCTGAAAGGTTTTCAATTCTATTACTATATTTTGACGATGAATATATTATGATATAATATATATACTGTAGAATATATTATAGACGGGCTCGGACACCGAGTGTTCCTACAAACTTGCGTCATAAACGGTCATATCTTCTAACTGCATAGATTCAGAGATATTTGTTTCCACAACTCCAAAGGACTACAGATTTGAGTTCAAGGATTTGATTTCTACTCGATATCTTCACGCGTTCCCAAGATAAATGGTCTTGACAGACAGACATGCAGATGGACAACAAAGGGATGCAATAAGGGTTCCGTTCTGAACCTTAAAAAATAGCGAGGCTGTATATTAATTGTCCCAAAAACAAGCGTAAGCAATTGCCGCATGTGGGTATTTACATCTAATCCAACATTTATTTAATTGAAAATGGTGATCTACGAGTACCTTGAACAAGATTGTACCTACATCGCTTTGAAAACGCAATGTACCATTGATATCTTTAATTTTAATACAATGCGGGATCTTTTGTATACCTTTTTACCTGTCTGAGTTTTATCTTTTGGTGCGGGCGATTTTCTTTTCCTCTTTGATATTTCCTTTTTCTTTTTTAGCTATTATCTTGTGTTTTACAGCAGTTTCCGTCATCTATTGTTGGTTTATTATACGTTATTTACCTATTGGTTTTTTACAATATTAAATCGTGGATCGGGTTTCGTTACGGTCCAAAAAAGTATCATAGATTAATAAACTTACCAACAAATACGCACTTGACCGCTGCGCATCGACTGCTGCGCTGCGTGTCGCAGATTTGATCCCCACACGAAACAAATATTTGTATGTTATTCCGGGTCTGGCGAATTGTGTATTCACAATTAACACGATTTGCCAGACCAGACAGATTTAAATATTCTAAACGCACACGCAACGTGTGTAAAAAAACTGTAATGCACCACATTACCACATGACTAACTATTTACGAACCCATAAACTAGTTAGTCGTAAATCATTAGTGTACAATAACAAGCCAAACCCCAAAAACAATAAACCAACTTGTGGGCAGAAGCTACTCTAAATATTCCACGAACATTACGGTTTTCAAAATTCACTTTAAATGACTGGTCCAAGATATTTTGCGATACAAAGTTTTGGGCGAGATCCTTTGAAAAAGCTACGGTGTAGCGCCTACTCCCAACTTTAGGTCACGCCATGAATTTCGAGTTAATTAACTTTTACTGGTTGAGAAAACTTACTTAATAATAATAAAATCGTTACAAGAGTTTATCTGTGCAAGAGGAAAGTCATTGAGTTTCTTTTGCGTCGTACGAAAGTTACAAGAGAAATTTTACAGGGTTTTTTTATGGAATAATTTTGAAAACATACTGGTATGTTTTATGCGGTACTTGGTTGTCAATTTCATGATTGCTGTAACAGTTTTGACAACAATGAATTTTATTAATACTAGTAAATTGACCCTTAATATAAACATTTCCGCTATGTCTCATGAAAAATTGACATTTTATGCGGACAAAACTACGGGCACAGCTAGTTAACCATAAAATGAAGCTTAGATACCTCAACAACGCGTAAGGTTAGCTCGTTAACGAAGTTTTAAATTCTGTTTCTATTTTTTGCATTGTAAATTTCGGAGTGGTGTTTCCGAACGTATTTTACGCTACGCTAGACATTTTGAAATCAGGAAACGGATTTAGGAATGCAAATAATTAAATTAAATGCAATAAAATTGTGAACAGCATTAATTAGGTGAGTTAATTTTCGTTTTTCTTTTCTCAATAAATCATTGTCATTCTCTATAACTTTTACAAAAAGCAGGACTTAAATACCAGTATATCAGTTTTGGTCACGTTTTTGATAGAGATTAAAAACGTGACCAAACCTGGAGAAATAGGCCTTATGAAGATGCGCACTTTGTATACGTTCTTTACAGCTCTTTTTAGGTCCCTATTATGTGTCTTCCACTCTAGACGAACGCATGTGAATACCAGTGTGTTACTTAGACGACATGGTTGGCGCAGTGGCGTGCGATCGACTGCTGCGCTGCGTGCCGCGGGTTCGATCCCGACACGAAACACATATTTGCATGGCCATATACGGATCCTGATCTGACCGTTTGTGTATGTGAGTTTTTAATGTTTGTAAGCGCACTCACGATGCAGGAGAAATTCCTAGAGAATGGCATAATTTATATGAAAAAAAATACTTTCTATGTTCAGTAAAGTGTAGGACAGCCTATATTTTTATTAGTACTTTATGGCAGCCCTAAAAACCTCGCTAGCAAAGATCTGTCTTCCTCTCTTTGGCAAAAACATTTTCTAATAGCACAAAGAGGATCCAATCCCGTCGCCAAATTCAGGATCGATTCAATTTAGATTGCAGTCCACACGCTTGGAAGAAAAATAACACGTAATATGTAAGGCTACTCAATCTTTATTTCATCGTGACCTAAGTATAGACTTTCGTATTTCTCCAATACAGTCAAAAGTTCCAAAACTGTGTAAGAAATACATCACCGAACCCTTACGTCTATGTCAGTAAAATTAGGAAAATACACGAAGCGGTCACCGCTGCGGATTGACTAACCGACTTTCATCAATCAACCGATGCTTATACATGTACCACTCACATCAATCACATGTATATATATGTATAGATATATGTACTATGGTATACGCCTAAATGTATACGTACGGTTCGATCCAGAAAACTTTCTTAAAAAGGTGTTTCTCTCCTTTCGACGGAAGCCGGCTCTTAGTTGACATGACTTTGATAAATTATTTGCTTACCGAACGATTTGGAATTCTCGAAGTACGAAATGAGCGTCTCCATTCGATCTTACGTATTCTCCTTTATAATGTTACTTTATCGGGGTTTCGAGGTATTTGTTTGTGGAAATTGCGTTGCTCTTTATTTATTAAATGAGAGCTCTCGAAAAGATATAAAGTCAATATATGATGGGGCTTATTTTATTCGCTTAAGCTAAATGCTCTTTCAGTTACCTTCTTTGCCAATAATTATATCAGCCTATTATTAACTTACTGCTGCATTATTAACAACTGCAAAGTACAAAGAAGGCCTGGACCCATATTTAACAGTAACTTTTTGAACTGTCTCTTATGATAGCAAATGATAAATAATCTGTTCAACAAAAGATCATTAATACAATACCACAGCAAAAATATGCTAATTAAAAATCAAAGTAACGAGAATATACATTAGGGGAAGCAATAAAATCCTGTACAGCGTTTCTGTAATAATTCTTAAATTAATGATAAGAAATTCGTAATGGAAAACCCAATAACGCTTTGGCCGATACTGGAATCGAACCCAGGACCTCATAGTCAACAATCGAGCTGACGACAACTAGACCCACAAGGGAGTTTAATTAAATCGATATTATTACAATTAGAGTGGCTCAATAGCATTTGATTGAAATAACATACCAATAATTACAAACATGCTGTTAACATACCCAAAATAATAATATGTACATTAATTTAATCCTTTAGGTTTCATGAAACACATTCATTAAATGTAATGTTTATTGAATAAAATGCTATCAGTTTAGTGTTTGTAACAGTTATTTGGCACCCAATACAAATTTAAAATATTTTATTTAGCATGAACTTAGATTGGTACTTACGAAACGTTAAATCCAAATTGATTTATTTGCCAGAATATTCATTAATTTGGTGTACAGAGTATGATCTTAGAAATATAACATGGCCCATTTACATACTAGTAAATATGACGTGCAATAGTTATTTGTGCAATAACTATTGCACGTCACGTCACGTCACGTCGGCACCCCAAAATATAATAACTGTGCAAAAAGCTAGCAAAGTTATTATATTACTGCCAGTGCTGATTCTTTTTTTTATTTTGGGGTGGGAAATCATCAAATAACTTCCCCCGCTCTGGGCGGAACAGGGGGGCGTGTCAGACTTGTACTGACTAAAACCCACTCATGTTCCTTCTTATGCCCTAGTTCCGGGGCCGCGGTATCTCTTTCGTACAACCCGCAACCCCGGCAGGCGAAGGCAAGCCCCTCTGCTTTGCTGACATCTCTTTGAGGCGCGCGTGAAACACGAATGCGCCGTCGACACGGCCTGTTGTCAACAGACGGGCGGACGGTGAGCTACCCATTGCTCAGTAGGAGGTGACCGCTTCCCATTCCCTCTCGCCCCGGACCATGGACTGAACCAGGGCCGGACGCGAGAGATCGCCGCCGCCGATCGCCTCCGCGAGGGCACGGCGGTCCAACCTTGGCAGAGAGTGCTGATTCTTAGTCCCGAACCAGCGAAGGATTTTATGATTGAGTCATGAGCGTATCGACAAATTCTAAAGTAGAATCCTGAGCGGTAGCGAGTGATGCAAATAACACGAATTGCAATTCATTTTTGCTCTTGTGTAACACATGATATAATTTTGCACTTCAGCAGCGAGAACACATATTATTTTTATGTCATCATGCAACAGAGTGTATTTCATGTTCTAAAACGAACAGAGTTATATACAATACAATAGTTAACCATGAGTTTCTTAACATAACCTTCTTTTTTGTGTGGTTAGTGCCTAAACAAAAAAAAATAATACAATTAACAGGAATTGACAGGAATAGATTGAATTGAAATAACGTTTTTAAGCACTTTCTGAAACAGCACTCGTACTGTTTTATTTTTAAACGTGATTTTGTTGAAACTAGATATTATTATTTTCAGGTTCAATGTCAATTGTAATAAATACTCATTTTCGTTTAAGAACAATAAGAAATTTAAAATTCAATAGTAGATATAAACAATTTTTTTTATATTATATTGTCTTTAAATTTTTGATTTTCGTTTCCGAACGTAATAATAAAAAAATAAAGAATTTTGCTCACTGTTTTCACGCAGCAAAACCTACATGTTTGAGCCACTGAGGTGGAAATGTTCATTTTTACTTTATTCATTTATTTAATGAAATGAAAATACAGCAAATGGTCTATATAAAATATCGAAGATCGTACGGTTGCATGGTACGGTGCACAGTTCGGGTTGGTAGTCTCCTATGGAGAAGAATCGGCAAGAAATATTGTGAGTACTTCTTCTTCTAGTTACTTCTACTCAAACATGCGCTTTCGTTGATTGCATTCGCGCATAGCAGATGAGATGGCACTCAAATATGAACCCGGCTAAATGTAAAAATAACTAAGTACTAACTTGTTTAAATATTCAAATAATGTTTTCTTATTTTTGAGAAATGGCATCACTGTTCAACGGTCAATTCTGTGAAAAAGGGGTCTGTTTATAAAGTGTATAAAGTGGTGACTGTATCTAAGAAAGAGTGTATTTAAAAAATAAAGTATTAGTCTATTTCGAGTGAGTTTTAATAAAACTTGGTACCAACATTTTCACTGTAATATTTTACGTTATCAAAGTTCTAAACAAACATAGTTGGCAAAGTGGTGTACTTTTACAGTGTACACTATTTCCTAGCGACAGACAACTTACCGCAGCCATTTAGTTTTACATCAAACTGTCTTCCTTCTACGTCACCTTTGATATACATATGTTTATGCACGGTCCCACTTACTTGCAATTAAAGTTGTTCGATTTCTGAATAGAAAGTTATTTTTAGCTGCTATAGAGCAGCTAAAAAATGCGATTATGAAGAAAATGGATAGCAATTGTTAAAATGGTAGATCGATGTTCGAAATACGCTGCTTATATGTGGGATTAGCCTGATTTGCTGGGAGCTGTTAATAAAGACTAGTTCACAGTACTGTAGAGGCTTTATGACTTAGCCTAACCCGAGTGCAGGCTAGTTTTACTATGACATTCAAATACTCAAAGTTTTAAATAAAGAATTAAGAAGAAGACTAGAAAATTACGTGATTCCTGTGTAAGATGTATCGGTGATATAATATATAAAATAATTATATAATCTTGAACAGCTTTGATGCGTTTTTCACTGCAGTATTTTTGCGCATACGTCACAGTACCGTATTTACATTGAAAGAGGATTAAGGAGGAAAGAGTATATTCCACTTCTCTATATATATATAGTAGGTAGTACATACGGCGACAAGGCGTCAAGCTGTATAGTTAGCTACTATCGGTTGAAGAAACTGGATGACTTCTACCGGACAGATGACAAAATGCAGAATGTAGTGAAAAAAATCAGGTAAATATTCCAGAAACAACGAGAATTGTATCGTCGGGTGACTGTTCCGAGTTGCTACAATACAGTTACAGTATACATATATTAGGAAAGGTGATAGAATGAGGAAAGCCATCAATCACTAAAAGATGCGGGTATACAAATTCAAGTATACCTCTATCCAACACGTACTGTGCACGACGATCAATCAAGATATGCAAAACCAAATGAAAATGATCTCATACTATACAGGAAGCAGCTCTTACAAGTGGGGTCAGGTTAGACTGGATATGTATAGCTAGATCTGTTGCCGTATGTACGTCGATTCAGGTAAACAGAGGTTCAAATAGAATAGGAAGACGAGCGCTCTGTGAGAGGTGTTAATACTGAGAAATACAATCTCGGAGGTATGAAAAGCCAATTGTGTTGTACTGTGAATACTGAATATGCCTTAGAATTTAGTAAGTAAAGGCTTTGTGTACTGAATCAACATGGTAGCATTAATCTCTGGACCTTTAGGTGTGCACGACGACCAATCAAGCTAAATAAAACCAGTTTATACGGATCTGTTATTGAACGGTAAATATATACAAAGCGAGATCATGTTATACTGAAAATGTATAGCTTGATGTGTTGCCGTGTGTAGAAACTAAATGTGATCTTCTAGACAAATGACTAATGATACTGTATGGTTATCATCTGCCTAGCCTTTTTCTAACTATGTTGGGGTCGACTTCCAGTCTAACCAACTGAATACTAGAATTTTACAAGGAACGACTGCCTATCTGACCTCTACAACCTAGTTCGCAAGTACTTCTGGGTTATACGATACCTCTTGGTAAGGCTGACAAACACCAGATTTTTGGACCACTGACTAACAACAACTATCAGAGATTGGCGCAGTGGCTGAGCGATCGACTGCTGCCCTGCGTGTCATGGATTCGATTCCCGCACGGAACAAATATTTGTATGACCTGCAGAAAAGTTGTTTCGGATTTGGCTGTTTGTGTGATGTTAATGTATGTGAGTTTAAATGTTTGTATAGGCACCACGATACAGAAACAATCCTAGTGCGAAGCAACTTTAAAAAAAATACTCTACAAATAACAACAAGGACCAATGGCTTAACGTGCTTTCCTAGACACGAATGAATTTTGGTATGTATAATAGGTGATCAACCATCCACGGACCTGCTTAGATAAGAACGGCTTAACCTGAATATAGACCTGAGTATTGTTATTATTCAGCCAAGAGCTTCTCTTTAATTAATTGAGTATAATAAGTTCATTTAAAATTGAAAGAGAAAAATACACTACAGAAAATCACAACGAACAAATAAAACTGTACGGCATACCACTAAATTGGTGCTTCTACAATTGATTCACCATTTTGAGTCATCGCAGAGTGGGTACGGTTAGGTAACCAAATTATTAAAGAAGATTTTAGACTTTTACAAAAAAGAAAATGGAAACTTCTACTCTATCTTAAAAAGTTTGCGCAAAAATGTAGAACTTATTTTATCGTTACTCTTTTCGGAGGTGCTGAGAAGCCATAAAGATTTTAACATTTATTTTACAAGTTTATCAAACTTGCTTTATCCCGAAAGTATCCCTGATAACCCACAAAATCTTGAGTGGAAATATAAAAATACGAGACGTAAACCTAGCCTGTAAAAGATACAACTGTACAAGAATTTCAATTACCGAATGTTCCAGAAAATTCTGAGCGTAGAACATACGTACTCATTTTGTGTCGTCGTTAACTCTAATTTCTTTTTCGCTATTGACCGTAGTTTTTTTAAAGGGCCTGTAGGGTGGTCACTAAGCGCCGAGCTAAGTGCCGCTTTGTGAGCGTACCGCGTGTAAACCGCCCGGCAAAGACCGGCTTGCATTTAATTTTTTACCATTTTTATTTTCTCTAAAAGCTTTTACACAGGAACTGGGCGTTCAATTAAAACTTCTCTTTTTTACCAAAGCGTCAATAGATGGAGCTGATTGCTCGTATCTTCTATTTTTCATTTTGCGTGTTTGCTTTGTTTTTAACACTAATGGAATATTTTAAAACAATAAAAATGTGTTCGATTTATAAAGATTGTATTGTGCCTCATAACAAAATGAGCGTAAAGGTAAAACAATTTCTGTTAAATGTTTTAAATTTCGAAAGAGGGTGACTCGTAACGGACGCTCCTTTTTAGCGTGAAGAACTCATTAAACAGTTCGCCTTAAATAGTTAGGGAAATAAAATTACTGTTGCCGGGAAAAAACAACAGAAACAAGTTTCATCTTTGTCGAATTAATACACACATCAAAACTATCTAGGGATCAACATATATTTTTGCAATAACTTTTCTCCTGATTGATATTAATTAAAATTTTCTTTAAGGATTCATCAAATAAAGTGTTTTCGTTTGTCACAGTAACGATAAACCAAGTCACCTTTGCATTAATAAAGAAATTTGCCATTTTCCTAATAAAGGGATTTTTGACATTTGAACCACTAACATTAAAGTTCGAAAAAAAGACTGAAATAACAGTTTTCTTTAAAATTTTATTGGGTAACTTAAACAATTAATAATCCGTGTTTCTACCGCGAACACTAACAACACAAGAACATCGGTTTGGCATACTCAAAATGAGTTCATCCAAATCACGCTGTGGAATGGCCGCCCATGTTCGTTGCAACAACAAAAAAAGGTCTTCTTGCGACTGGATACCCTCCATATTCGGCAGAGCTCTTCTCTGTAGCATATCCCATGCATGCTCAATCGGGTTCAAGTCTGGCGACTGAGCAGGCCAGGGCAGGACATTGATGTTAGCTGCGGCGAGAGTCTGTCTTACAACTCTTGCGGTGTGCGGTCGTGCATTATCATGCATTAACTGAAATAAGGGACCGATTTGCACTTGTAGAGGAACGATGACGTCTGATACAATCGTCTCAGCATAAATTTGAGCGTTGAGGTTGCCTCTGATCCAAATCAACTCAGTTCTTCCGCCGATCCAAATACCCGCCCATACCATGATGGTTCCACCACTATAAGGATGAACTTCCTGGCAGGATTTTAATCGCAGTTGGCATCCAGAGGTTCTCCAGTGTCGTATACGTCTTGTAACCGGTCTCATACCAAAACGAGACTCATCAGAGAAGCACACGAAACGCCATTGTTCTTCTGCCCAATTTCTGTGTTCAAGAGCCCATTGATATCGAATCCTACGATTGTGCATTGCTATAGGTGGTACCCGTAGCGGTCTTCGGGAATGAAGGTTCACTTCATGCAAGCGGTTTCTGACTGTTTGGTCGCTAATTAAGTTCCCTGAAGAGTGATGAAGCCTCACGGCTAACATCATGGCGGTTATTGTTGGAGCTCTTCGAGTTAAGATTTGAATGTATCGGTCTTGTCTCCGTGTGGTGCAGCGATACCGTCCTCCATGGCGCTCAGCCACGGTACCAGTGCTTCGGTAACGTGTCCAAAGTCGACTGATAACACTCTGACTTGTATTCAGAGCTAAATCTACAGTACGTTGCCGGGAACCAGCTTCTATCATTCCCACGGCTCTGAGCATTTCTTCCCTGCTTAAATGACGTCGCCGCTCCATAATAACGTTGGTTTTAATCAGTAGTAGGGAAACAGTAGCACTAATAATGTCTTCAATGCGTTGTATGTTTTTATAGGGAAAATATTGACAGCTTATTTTCATCTTTTACTTGAATTTGATTGAGAGTTCCTGATTCAAATTATGAAATGCACCAAAAAGGATCCATATAAATTTATAAAATCATAAATTTATTACAAAGCCACATCTCAATCTCAAGAAATCCGCATAAAAATGCTTGATCCCTAGACACTTTTGATGTGTGTACTTTAACTTTCGTTCGTTGCTTTTTTATTAGCTTATCATTAAGTTATTTTTTCTTGGTTGGCTTCCGTACCAGTTTTTGTTTCTAGGTTTAGTTGTATCTTATATCCGTTACAGAAACTTTGCTTTCTCCTTCAGCATTTCTTTTTCTTACAAAGAAAACTAAATATTTCTTTATCGACTCAAGTCGGTCAAGGTTGATAGCGAGACTGAAAACCAGTGCCCGTAATATCAATAGTTTTTTGTACTCATTGATAAAACTACACCCTAGAGCATTGAATCCAGGTCACTTACAGAAACCCGTAAATCTTAAAAACTAAGAATTTTAGCTAAATGAAAAGGATTGTGTTTATAGACGATTAAATTCTCCTTCAATTAAACTTCTTAGTTTTAATGTTTTAGTTTTAATGAAATTTTAAAAGTGGTTTCCCTTTACAAATTTCATTAAAACTGGATTTAATTACGAAGATGGTATTACGAAAATAACCACTTAAATGATAGATTAAATGTTTTTAACCACATTGATATTGTTCAATATTTATTATTTAGGCTGTAATCACGTTGTTTTTGTGCACCTGAAGAATACACCAGAATCCTCATAATGCTGGAAATCGGCCGGAGCCGGTGCGATACAGCCAGCTTGTGTCGCTGTCAACAGTACCTACAAAGAGTTCTTCGAAGTTACGAAGACATTGGTTCTAACCTAGGCAAAACAGTAACAGGCAGAACCAGGTGTACCACAGCACTTGAAGATCGATACTTAGTAAACACCGTGCTTCGTAATCGTTTTCTCACAAGAACTGAACTTACAAATCAGTTCGGATGCGGTAGAATATTCCCCAAACCATATACGAAGGTAGACCTGAGAGTGGCGGTGGGCAGGCTGAAAGCCAAAAACATCGCCCCGGGACCCGATGGCTTGCATGGCAAAGCCTGGGTCCTGGCCCTGGAGGCTCTCGGGCCCCGACTACTAGGGCTCCTAAGCGCAAGCTTGGAGAGAGGCCAGTTCCCACTTCGTTGGAAGACGGGGAAGCTGGTCCTCATACACAAGCCGGGGCGCCCTGCGGACTCTCCGTCCGCATTCCGGCTAATTGTGCTGCTCGACGAGGTGGGCAAGCTCTTTGAAAGAGTAATTGCAAATCGCCTCGTCGGGCACCTTGTGGGGACGGGGCCGGATCTTGCGGATCACCAGTATGGTTTCCGCAAGGGGCGCTCGACGGTGGACGCCATCATGCGCGTGAGAGCCCTCACGACGGGGGCTGCAGTGTCCAGGGGTGGGGTTGTCGTGGCGGTGTCTCTCGACATCGCCAACGCGTTTAACACCATGCCTTGGAGCTGCATCAGGGAGGCACTCCAATACCACCGGATGCCGACCTACCTTCGTCGTGTGGTCGGGGCATACATGACGGACAGGGCCGTCATATACCCCGGTCGCTCTGGAGAGTGGAACCGGCGAGAGATGTCGTGCGGTGTCCTACAGGGATCGGTCTTGGGGCCGCTCCTGTGGGACATCGGTTACGACTGGGTGCTGCGCGCCGACCTCCCCAGCGGCACGGCACGGACGACACGCTCGTTCTGGCTCAGGGGGGGTCGCACCAGGCGGCGGCCGACATCATGACACGTGCGGTTGTGATAGTCGCGGAGAGGATCCGGCTACTGGGTCTCGAGGTGGCCTTGCACAAATCCGAGGCCATGGTCTTTCATGGCCGCGGAAACACGCCACCGTCGGGATCCCAGTTGACGATAGGATGGGTTCGCATCGGCGTCGGGTCGACGATGAAGTACCTGGGAATCGTCCTCGACAGCCGGTGGAACTTCGTCGAACACTTCCGACGTTTGGCTCCCAAACTCGAGCGGACGGGGGCTGCTTTCAAGCGGCTCCTGCCCAATCTGAGGGGGCCAAACGCCTCCTGCCGTAGGCTCTATGCCGGAGTCGTGCGGTCCATGGCCCTTTACGGGGCCCCGGTATGGGCGCGTTCTTTAGGGCGGCGCGCCGCCCACTACCTGAACGCGCCACAAAAGGTGGTAGTCATAAGGCTGATCCGGGGCTACCGCACGATCTCCGGCGAGGCAGCAAGCCTCCTTGCCGGACTGCCACCGTGGGATCTGGAGGCGATAGTCCTCGCGCGCCTGTACGAGTGGCGCGCGGAGGCACTACACGCAGATCCTTACCAGACACGGAAGTTTCGGGAGGTTCCTGCACATAATCGGGCGGGAAGAAACGCCCGGGTGACACCATTGTGACGATCGCCCGGAGGACACGGTGGAGCACACAGTGGCGATCTGCCCAGCTTGGGCGGAGCACCGCCGTGCCCTCGTGGAGGCTATCGGCGGCGGCGATCTCTCGCGTCCGGCCCTGGTTCAGGCTATGGTCCGGAGCGAGAGGGAATGGGAAGCGGTCACCTCCTTCTGCGAAGCAGTAATGCTAGCAAAGGAGGAGGCCGGGCGTTTGAGGGAGAGAACATCAGGCCAACCCAGCCGCCGCGGGAGACGCCCAGGGCGCCGGGCGCCACGAGACGACTCCCGGCCACCGTAGATGCGGGCCTGTGGACGGCTGAGCAATGGGTAGCTCACCGTCCGTCCGTCTATTGACGACAGGCCGTGTCGACGGCGCGTTCGTGCTTCACGCGCGCCTCAAAGAGAGTCAGCAAAGTAGAGGGGCTTGCCAGAGCCTCCGCCTGCCGGGGTTGCGGGTTGTTCGAAAGAGATACCGCGGCCTCGGAACGTAAAGGGCAATAGAAGGAACATGGGTGGGTTTTAGTCAGTACAAGTCTGACATGCCCCCCCGCTCCGCCCAGAGCGGGGGAAGTCATTGGGTGATTTCCCACCCGAAAAAAAAAAAAAAAACCTTATACGAAACTTGGTGTACAGCATGCCAAACCGCGTTTACACAGTAATGGAAGCCCGAGGAGGCAATACAAACTATTAAAATTTAATTTAATCGTAAAGTTGTTAAAAAAAGACATGTTTCCTTATTTTTTTTAAGGCAAGATCAGCAGTTTTTTTTAATGTAACTTTTAGTAAATAAAATGTAGTGACTTATGAATTTTATAACTTTCATTTAAGGGATATTAAAAGGGCTATTAAACACAATTTATGTCACTCTTGGTTTCCGAGTTTTGTAGGATTTGTTCTTAAAGAAACCCAGATTTTTTGCTCTCGAGTGTACTTTGAATCAATTACGCTAGAGTCTTTGGCGGGAACATGACTATAATCAAACAATAAATTCGGAATGAGTGTTCGAATAGCATTAATAAAGTGTCCGCTGCAGCTAATTCCCTAAATTTCCTCTTTATCACCTCTAATAACGCTCTTGGGAAGAATTTCTATCGAAAAAATAAAAATGCAAATCGAATATCAAAGTTGCATACCTACTCGTTTTTGACTTCACACACATTCGCGTAGCCATGTCCCCGTTGATATGCCTGTGGCAATGACACCACGCGTTTCATTTCGCTTTTTAATTTTTGCAAATTTAATTTCAGAATCGCTTTTTACATGCGACCATGGACAGGGTAAATATGCTTTCCAAATGTTGAGGTCACCTCGAATGCCATCTGTCTTTGTGGTTTAAAAAATCAGTAACCTTACAATATTTTTTGATGAAAATGTTTTATATTGGCGCACTTTAATTATGTGTGTCAACCAGGGCGGCAGTCGAATCGCATTTTACACTAGAGCTGTAAATACTGATGATAAAAATGATGAAATTTATTTTTAAGTGCTTATTCTGGTACATTTTTAGGGTCCAGTAACTCAAAAGAAAAATCTGTACGCTTATTGTATTACTTTGTTGTCCGTCTGTCAAGATCCTTTATCTCGGAGATGCTTGGAGGTATCGAGGAGCTCGTGGCTAAATAATAGCAGCCGCTCGGGTCGATCTTAAGGTTAAGCCGCGCTTGCCTAGGTTGGTCTGTGGATGGGTGACCACCCGTTACATACCGAGTTTCCTCCGTGCCTCGGAAAGCACGTTAAGCCGTTGGTCCCGGCTGTCATTTGTAGATCTTTGACAGTCGTTACAGGTAGTCAGTGTTCCGAAATTCTGACAACCAGTCTTACCAAGGGGTATCGTATTACCCAGTATTAACTGGGTTGTGGAGGTCAGATAGGCAGTCGCTCCATGTAAAATACTGATATTCAGCTGCATCCGGTTAGACTGGAAGCCGACCCCAACATAGTTGGGAAAAGGCTAGGCAGATGATGCTTGGAGGTATCGAGTTGAAATTAAAACCATATATACAAATGTGTGGTCCCTTCGTCGTCATCCTTCCTAAGTCCACGCAGTCAAAAAATATGGCTGCTTTGTTTGTGTAGAACCCGATGCGCGAGTCTAACTCGCTCTTGGCCCGTTTTTTTTAAAGCCCCCACTGATTTAGAATAACGCAACCAAGAAGCAGTATAAGAATCGATTTTCTTAAAAGTACCTTACGCTTTAAAAACGTCTTGAATTAAAATAACTAGACACTTGGTACGTGATTATACTCCTCGATGAACGAACCCAGGGAGGGTTTGTTAATACTTACTTACTCATTTGAAAGCCTTTACCAAAATGCCTTCCTGTGGACTTATCATAAATATTCATCACGATGACCTCTCAGTCTATTGGCCGAGAGAATGTACTATAACTATTTATAAGTACGGAAGTAGTACGAAACGAACGAAAGGTAGGCAATGTAGGGTTACATTGCCTACCTTTGGTTTGTAGATCGCAGGGTTTGCAATTAAGCCGTGTGGTCAATGACGTCATTTCGTTAATCGCGATCAAAAGCCACACATTAGGTTACACGCAAATATGGATTGTGTATATGTATGTGACAGTATAATTGTTTTAGTCAAAAAAAAAGTGAAAATTGTAGTGAGGATAGTTTTGAGTATGAATGACTATAAGAGAAGAGGAAAACCAAAAAAACGATGGATAGACTTTGTGAAGGATTTTTTGGCTGGAGGGAATGCTGCGATAACGATTTCAAGAGAAAAATGGAAGAATACCCCAAATAAATTAGGACAAGGGCAGAGCATGATGCGTGTAATATGGAAAGCTTAATAAGTAGCTAAAAACATACCTAAATTCTCGCCTCACCATTTATCTCAAAAGACAATGACTTAATGTTTTTATCAGATTTTTTTCAGTACAAGCCACCGAAACTAGTTTGTGCCAGGTTAGTGGTAACAGACATGGGACTGAAAAAACTGGCGAACTGTAGGTGTTATATTAGGTTACACGTCTGCCTAACCCTTCCTTGAGGAGCTCGTGGCTAAATAATAGCAGCCGCTCGGGTCCATCTTCAGGTTAAGCCGCGCTTGCCTAGTTTGGTCTGTGGATGGGTGACCACCCGTTACATACCGAGTTTCCTCCGTGCCTAGGAAAGCACGTTAAGCCGTTGGTCCCGGCTGTCATTTGTAGATCTTTGACAGTCGTAACAGGTAGTCAGTGTTCCAAAAGTCTGACAACCAGTCTTACCAAGGGGTATCGTATTACCCAGTATTAACTGGTTGTGGAGGTCAGATAGGCAGTCGCTCCATGTAAAATACTGATATTCAGCTGCATCTGGTTAGACTGGAAGCCGACCCCAATATAGTTGGGAAAAGGCTAGGCAGATGATGTCTGCCTAACCCTTCAGAAGATTATAGGCGAAATGTTTTGTTGTAATGTGTCCACAATTACACCTCTGTTTACCCTGTAGGGAGAGGATATTCGTCTTGTTTTTGCGCTACCTAGTTGAAAGTGGTTGATATCTATGAGCTATCATCTAGAACAGTGTACAGTGGTTTTTTTATTTAAGACCCTACTAGTAAACACAATAAGGTTAAACTTTAAGCGCTGAGTGTCGTCTCCGGTGTTCGGCATTTAACATTGGCTTTTAAAACGAGACGTAATTTATGACTAACTACAAAATAAATGCTCAGTGTAACATTTAACTGCGCGACAAAGATCAGATACACCAAGAATGACAATTCTTTTCTTAAGCTCAAGATTAACTGAAACGTGACGAAACTTTTCCTAAAAGATTCTTATAAGCCACTTAAGGACAACAATAACATTTAATTCTCAGTCAAAGTTGAGACAAAAGAACTCAATGACATTAATACACCTAATTAAGCAAAAGATGAACAAAAGCTTGGTATTACACAACATGTGTTTTTAATTCTTGCAGCTGATCCTTCAACCTCATATAGAGTGCTCCTTATAAGACCTCATGAGGTTTTCTTTGATGGCTCGACATTAATTAAATAGCCCTTAAACCACAAATGCTTTTGCCTACGTAAATATAAGCCACTTGCAAACCCGCGGTAGTAATATTTTCCTCTCAGTTCCCGTTTCTAAATGACTTTGCTTTTTGAATGCATGTTAATAAGGTGACTTTTATATTAATATAAGACGTTGTGAATGAACAAGTTTGATATAAAGCGACGAGCGAATGCAGAACTTTTGAATAATAAAACTAGTTAATTAAAATATTAGAGATGTTAATTTAAATACGCGCTCAATGCTAATGAACAACAACTTGTATGTCGGCGCCATCTTGCAAGTTTGGCATTATCCAGAAAATGTACTGTTTGTGAAAATTCTAAGGAGTATTTGTGTTCCTTTTTTAAAATTATTTTAAGGAGTTCTGCTATTCTTAGGGAGTGGAAGGTAGAGAACTTTATTATAAGCTGTGGCATACATGAAGCCAGACGAAAAGATTGCAGTTCTCCTAGAAAACTTTGTTAGTGAGCATTAAGCACGAGAGTAAACGATAATTAGTATTAACAACATAAACAAAGAAATAGCTGTAGCATAAAGAACAATAGCGATCGTAACATTTTAACGAAACAAATTGCCTTTCTCTACGAATTTATTTTAAACACCAAAAGGTGTAATGTCCTCCAACTCGAACAATAACAATACAATTATTTTTTTTACAAGCAAACCATCCAAAAGGGATCTCGTGAAAAATAAAAGCGCGCTCCAGTTTTGTTTTGAGTGCTTTCTCCGCGATGGTTAAATGGCGAACCATTTTAAAAGGAAGCAAATTTTCCCAAACTTGCCTGAATCTTATTGAAGCCAACGACTCGCTCTCGACAAAGTTAGCGTTTCGAAATCAAGTTAAGACCCATTAACTATTCGCGGTTTAATTTTCTTTGAGATGAGGTTTTAATTCCACTCTTACTTAAACTTGTTTCCTCAGAATCTTTATAAGCGGCGTGTTTATTAAAGATGAAAGGTTGTTTATGATAGAAAAACGAGGCAACTTCAATGTTAATACCGTGTTCCAGTTATGGTATACGGGAAAATATATAAATAGTTGCGGTTCGTTCAGAAAGTATTCCCACAGTTTTTTTTTACTTCATTATTGAAATCTTGATTGCCCCTTAATTATTTCACTAACAGCTTCATAAGAAAAAAGATTGGCCTTTTTCAAAAGATATATTGAAAAATAAAATTCAAGATATTTTGGTGTTTTTAAATCGAATGTAAAGTTTTCATTCTTTTTAGGGTTCCGTACCTCAAAAGGAAATAACAGAACCCTTATTGGATCACTTTGTTATCCGTCTGTCTATTTTTTATTTTTTTTGTCAAGATCTAGTGGACGTATCGAGTTGAAACTTATATACCAAAGTCTGTGGTCCCTTTGTGCTATGAAAAATTGGTTGTTTGTAAAGTAGGTTTACGATCGAGATGTTTACGTGATAACGTCTTATTGGTGATATAAGTTATCACCAGTAGTGACATCTAAAATGAAATTAAGTACTAACTTAAAGTTTTTTTTTCGAGCCAAGTAACAGATGGCGCTACCATCTTTATGAAATGTCGCTCGTGAGGTTTACAAGTTTCTGAACATGTCACCCGACTAAAACGATTTTAAAGACGTTATCACGTCAAAAATCAACCTTCTAAGTCAAAGATATGACCGTTTATGTCGCAAGTTCGTACGGAACCCTCGGTGCGTGAGTCTGACTCGGTCTTGGGCGGTTTCTTTTTCTAAATACTTCTTCTTACATTTTTAAAGCATTTGAACTGTTTACAACAGCATAATATTGTTATTTAAACAAAAATACCAGACAAGCGCTCATAATCAATATTTTTAAGTACCATTTACACTTTATTTTTAAAATACGAATTGAATATAATATCAGCGAACTAGTTAGTGGGATAATATTGCCAGGTTTCATACAAAAACAGGACGAACATTTTAGTAGCCGTATAGAGTTTTTATGTGTTGTCATAACAACGTGAAAATGCATTACAGTACATAAACCCATGTTGATAGTGGCAGCTGACGCAGAAAACTAAATTATTGCGCTGCAAACATTCAATTTGATAAATAAATTCCGAGTATTAAAATTAGTATCACAGTCGAACGAGCGAATGCAGTCAGTGAGCCAGCAATACCTTTCGCGCATTACACTTAAATTATACAAATTTTATAAGACAAATATTGAATTATTCATGCTAGTATAGTTTGTTATTTTAATAATACTTAAGTACTATATAAATAGTCTGCTCACATTTTTTACAGAAACTCCGTCAGATTTCGAAACATTTCGAATATATATGCTTAAGATGCTTTATTTATATAACTGCAGTGTACTTAAATTCACTGTATATATTTATGGTTAGAAGAATCTACGATTTTTTTTATAAATTGAACGCCTCCATTTCCAAATTTAAATAATTTCCCTTTTTTTTTTGTTTATTTTTCTGGGCTGACTCATACAAGGAAAACATGCCTCAGCTGCTTTCTGCTCGCGTTATATTAAAAGTAGGAAAATGGAACATGTGAACCAAATTCTTTGTAATATTAGTCACATTGAAGTCTTTGACAATAATGGCGTCATGAAGTAGGTACTCACCTACTTGGGGGCTCTTTGAAAAGGATTGCTTTAAGGAAGTGGACTGTTCTCATTCACTCCTTCGCTCCTTTTGCTTTACGATGTCACTGTACATTTTAAAACCTTTTAAAAAAAGTATCAAGACTATTATTGGGATTTTTTGGAAATTAAACAAATCTCTTAGATGAAATCTGAATAGTTCAATTATTTAAAAATTTAAGTTTGTAATTCTGTATTTATGTTGTCAATCTACCAACCTGTCACCTGTCCTTTCCAACAAAGAAAAACATAATCAAAAAATATTTTGTAACGTGTACATAGGTAGGTTATTTTAATTTAAGAGTTATTTTTTTTTCAACTGAAAGGCGATCGCTATAGCAATTTATTATCGACAAAGTCGCAACGCAAAGCCAACTCAATAAGCCTGTAGTCAATTTATGTAAAAACGCCAGTTGATTTCAATAAAAATTCATCCGGCGCAAACAAGTTTGGCAACGAGCACGAAGTTCACGTACAGAATCATTTCAAACCGTTCGCGAAGCAAAACGGCATCAAATTTGTCGTGTACATAAATTGTGTGTAGTATTATAACAGGGTCAACTGCAAATTTATGCAGATTGGGTTCGTTTCATAGCTGTGCTGTGCGTATACGTTTGCCACTGGAGATAACGCTGGATTTATGTTTAAGACTTTATTACTTGGTGTGATGCGCTGTTTTCGCTGAGTTAAGCGCTTGTTAGCCTGATATGACGATGTATTCTGCGGTCTCACTAATTGTTTCGCTCCATTTTGCACTTTCAGAGTGACGCTGGACGCGGAATCATTTTCCGTGTCTCTGGCAATTACTCGACGGTTCTAGTGGACTTAACTGTCTCTGTTTTGAGAATATAAATGCTCAACTTACTTAATGCACCAACTTACTTAAGTTTAATTCATTCATTCTTTTTGTAACATAAAAATTAGCACCGATACCTATTAGTTTACTATCACGACCTTTATTTTTATAATAACTCATAACTCACTCACGCTAATTTATTTCTAAATTTAAACACAAAAATTCTTCTTTATTTTTTCAATAACAATCTTATTCATTCAAAAGTGCTCTCATTAGTCTTCAAAAAGGCCCTCGTATCCTGTTGTAAAAGGCATTAACATCGTTAGTACGCACTTAATACAATACATTCAAACATATTTTCAGATAAAAAAATAATTTGCTTCTCAAATAACTCAACAGGCATGAAGGAGTTGTTTATTCAATATCGTATGGAATAATAACTCTTGCCATGAATAACGTGGAATTGTGAGAAAAAGAAAAAACGTGGTTTATAATAAAATTTTCTTTTGGCGCGTTTTGTCGTGACGACATCCCTTTCCGTCAGTAAATTTTCTTGATGGAACAACGTTTATTTCTCTGAGGGAGACAAACCGAGGCGCCGCGGGTACGCTCATATTTTAATCATTTCGTCATTATGCCGGATAGACACAGCCAGATGCGAACTCAAACGTAAGAAAATTTACGTTTAAAAATGTATGTTTGGTAAATTTAATTTTTATGTTTGTCTTGTAGATGGTGTCTATTTTATGTAACCATGGAAGATCTTCTATATTGGGCGACATAATAAAAGGTGTTTTAAACTTA
Organism: Ochropleura plecta; assembly: GCA_905475445.1. Classification (NCBI taxonomy): domain Eukaryota; kingdom Metazoa; phylum Arthropoda; class Insecta; order Lepidoptera; family Noctuidae; genus Ochropleura; species Ochropleura plecta. The sequence goes on from FR997734.1 coordinate 13,014,881, forward strand.
TATTAAAACATTCATATTTTTTATTAGTGTTGGCTGTAATGAATTGGCATAAAATACTCTTTAGTTTTCAACTTCGCAACGAATGTCATGCAAGCAATAGAAAATGTTCAATAGTCACTTTAATTGCCGTATTCCAGAAGCAACTGATGTAACATAAATACTTTTCAGGAACACACACCATTTCTTTCAATCCATTGTTCTCCAGAGCTTTTGAATTTTCTTAGGTGTGTTTTCATCGGTTCCAATATTCAGGACGATCCTATAGGGTCTAGGTATACCTATTTATAAATGTACTATTTCTATATTATTTTCTATATCGAAGATGAGTTTCAGAGTAATATTATTATTGTGTGCTATTTGCAAGAAAATAAGATACTATAGAATTTGTATAAGAAAAAAAAACTGACAAAACGTGTAATTTTAGCTGTGTTTTAACTTTATATTAAACATCACTGTAATAGGTAAAGGAAAAAAACAGAAAATAGAGGTCTTTACCTTGCAAATATACAATAATAAAAAGAAAGAAAAAATAAGACATAAATTTAACTATTCGAGGCCTCTATTTTAGCTTGGTGCTGTAACATTTAAAAGAAAAGTGGCACAGAACTGTTATTTAATATAATAAATAGATTTTTTTATTTGATGTATTTTTTCTACCTTATCACAATGTTGTCGTCTTTAAAGCAAAGGTTAGCAATGCCGGTAGAAAATGCCTTATGGCAGCGGTCGGCAACCTCTTGGCAAGCAAGGGCCACAAGGTGACAAATTAAACTAAAGGCGGGCCGCAGTCATTTTACTCGCATAAACCCAAGAAGCCCAATATGGGTTCCCTCTATCTGGCAGAATCTTGATGCTCCGAATTTTATTTGGCATAACACACTTGGCATAATTTTCTTTAAACGAACATTTTAAAGGCATAAAAATCATTTGATATAATTATCGTTTGGCATAATGTTTAAAACTTCGAATTAACAATGGCATACTTTTAAGATGGCAGAATTACATTTAGTATAATTACGATTGGCAGAGTTCAAATTTCGCATAATATCGTTTAGCATAATGTTCATTTAGAGCGATGATTATTTGGTATAATTTCACTTGGCATACTATGTAGATGGTTGAAATGGGTCTAGGTTAGGTTAGGTTAAAACTGTGACCACCAGAAACGACTTGCATTAATAGAAAAAAGAGATTGTTTTTAGTAGGTTACCCGGAACTGAACTATTTAGATTAGGATAATTACTTATTGAATTCAATGACATTATTTCAAATTCAATTAAACAATAACTAAAACAAATGACATAATTTTAAAGAAATAAATAATTAAAATAAATGACAACTTATAATGACAAAGATGATTCTAACTATACACTTTCTGCGATATGACAATTCTGCCGTTTAATGATTATCGATATAAAATATATGCCAAAAGACGATTCTGACTGTGAACTTTCTGCGATATGATGTTTCTACTTTTTAAATATTATGGATATGAAGTATATGCCTAGAGATGATTCTGACTTACAAAATTATGAGTTTTGAATGTATGATAAATGAGTGTCTGCTAAACAATTTTCTGCGAAGTGAAGTTTATGCTATCCGTTGTTATGCAAAATAAAATTATGACATAAAAAGTTCTGCTATAAAGGGTGGACCCGCCCAATATACCTCTCGCTCATATTAATTGTTCATCCTTACTTCCTTACTAATATTATAAAAGCGAAAGTGAGTTTGTTTGTTTGTTACCTCTTCACGCTTTAATGGCTACACCGATTTTGATGAATTTTGGTACAGAGATAGTTGGGAACCAGGAGACGGACATAGGCTAATTTTTATTTTAAAAAAGTGGGATGTGAGGGAGAAAAAGGGAAGAAAAGGGAAAACTTAGCGTTGCTATTACAAATCAATAAGGCGCAAGGGGAACTGTGTTACCCCAAATTTAACGCGAGCGAAGCCGCGGGCAAAAGCTAGTATTCCATAAAAAAATAAAAATGCCATTGAAAATTGTTAAAACATAGGGAAATTAATTCGTACGCGTAATACTTACATTATGTTTATAATAAAATATGTTTGGGCTTTATAGCTATAAAACGAAGAGAAAAATAAAGAAATGCAAACTACAAGCTACCTATCTAAACAGGAAACCGATTTTACCCAAATTTTAGTGTGATGTCTGAGGTTGCATTTGAGAGGCGGTAGGGCGGAGGAGGTATTTCTTGTATGTTAGCAGTCATATTTGTCGTGGCAAATCGTAGAATAGCTCTTTTTGCAGATGGGAAATCATCAAGTAACTTCCCCCTAAGAGGGGACTTACTGCCACTATGGTGACGTGCCCTGTACGGGGTTGCGACAGTCGCTTTCCATGCCACCATGAGATTGCACCGGAGGTCTATCCGCTGGGCGGCAATTTGTCGCGGCAGCAGAGATTCAGCATGCAGTGTACAGGCGCGCAAGGACTATCGCCTCCAGATCCCACGGTAGCAATCCGACAAGAAGGCTCGCCGCCTCACCAGAGATCATGCGGTAGCCCCGGATTAGCCTACTGGCTACCACCTTTTGGGGCGCGTTCAGGTAGTGGGCGGTGCGCCGCCCTAAAGAACGCGCCCATACCGGGGCCCCATAAGGGCCATGGACCGCACGACTCCGGCATAGAGCCTACGGCAGGAGGCGTTTGGCCCCCTCAGTTTGGGCAGAAGGCGTTTGGCCCCCTCAGACTGGGCAGGAGCCGCTTGAAATCAGCCCCAGCCCGCTCGAGTTTGGGAGCCAAACGTCAGAAATGCTCCACGAAAATCCTCCGGCTGTTGAGAACGACTCTCAGGAACTTCATCGTCGACCCGACACCGATGCGAACCCCTTATACCATCAGCTGGGATCTCGACGGTGGAGTATTCCCGCGGCCATGAAAGATCATGTCCGGGATCATGTGGGCGCCCCGGCTTCTGTATGAGGACCAGCTTCCCCGTCTTCCAACGAAGTGGGAACTGGCTCCTCTCCAAGCATGCTAGTAGTCAGGGCCCGAAAGCCTCCAAGGCCAAGGACCCAGGCTTTGCCGTGCAAGCCATTGGGTCCCGGGGTGGTATTTTTGGCTGTAGAATAGTGCTCAAATGCTCATCTGTAAGACGAGAAGCATATTTATTTTTTCTATAATTGACAATTGAAAAATTGTAATGAACTTCTTAGCAAACTTTTTCAACTCGTCAAAATCAGATGGCATTAACAAGATCATTGGATTCATAGAAAGAGCTTTGAGATGATCAGCTAGTATGACACATTTCAAAGTGTAGCCGAGCAGAGGGGTTAAAAGGCGCGCTTACTTAATGCGTTGATTTTGATAATAATTATAAGTTATTTACAAAACATTCACGGGCCGCAAGGCAGACGTCCGCGGGCCGCGGGTTGCCGACCCCTGCCTTATGGCATTAAGTCCACCCATGTACCACGATTGTACATGGAGTTTAAATAAAAATAGATATAAATATTTCGCAGATTTTTATTTTTTATAAATTTCCGTACCGTATTTTTTTTACTGAGGTTAAATTTTGTTTAATACTAGTTCTGGCCACTGATTTGAAATGTAGACTATTATTTAAATAAAATAAATTATTGCATTAAATCAAACTAACCGTTTAACATTATGCATGAGTGACCAATAGGATTAATAGTTCATTAATAACCACGAAATATTCAGACTAAAAGCATTAGTATCAGTGAATTTCATTTTAAACATTATCATTTCATACAGTTTATAATTAGATTCCTTACTTAATTGGCTTTGGTTTTATATATATGAATTTCATATGAATTTCATATATATGATATTTTGACAAAAAAGCATTGTAGTTCTAGTTTCTGTCTTTGCTAGTATCTTCCATTTATTTACTACAAAGTTTGCGCCAATATTTGGTGTATCAAGGAAAACAAAGAAAATCATTTTTGTTTCTCATGCCGTGCACGTTCTCCGAGTCAACCAGAGGAAAATGTATTATTATGGTACTCGGACCCAAGGGTCTTGTCACTGCTTGCACACAACTGCGATCTCTTATTAACAGTATTACGTAATACTACGCCCAACACTATTCCTGTACAGGGCTTTCAAAACAAAAGCAAAACCGTGTTAAAATTAAACAAAAGAAAAACGTCAGCCATAGCTCGCGTTAAGTCGATTCACATGTTTGGGGACACTTCCAAAAAAGTCGTTACAAAGCGGAATGTGGCGTGAAAATCACTTGGGACCGAAACGACAGTAGGCATTGCAACGAAAGTCTAGTTTCAGTGTAAAATAATACCGCGGGTGCACATTCATTAACCCTGTAACTGCGCCATGCATCCGCTCTCCATACCAGCGTCTATTAGGATAATGGAATAGTGGTGTAAAGCTCAAAGAATGGGTGTCTGGCGCGAAGCCAGTGTGTGTGGACTGAACAAATCGCCGCTTTGTCTATGATACCATTCTACGTCAGCTGACGCGTGCTTCTAGACCTGTCGTCGACATAGCCCCTCAAGACAAAAGACAGGCCTCACAATGTCTGTATAAATGGATTAAGTCTTCATAAGCGAGGAGGAAATTGAAATTCATGTATTCTGCTCAATTTCAATTTCATGATTGAAAGCATAATACATTTTCACTTGATAAGGCAACCTTATCTTTATTAGATGTACAGCGCACATATTGTTGTTTATCCTTATATTCGTCCGCAACGTTTTTGCTCCCTTGATACTTTCAAGATGAATAACCATTTGTAAGCCTAATTAAATAAGGCGAAAAGAAAAATAGAGACTTATAATACACTAGGTGGCGCACGCAGCTTCGCCCGCGTGATATCGAAAAAAAAAGTATACATGATTGTGTTATTCCAGAACATAATCTACCTTTGTGCCAATTAAATTTCATCAAGATCGCCGTTTTGATGTGAAAGAGTAACAAACATCCTCATATTTACTTATTTAATATTATTAGGATAGGATATAAGGTATATAATATATATTTTCTTATTCTAGTTCCAGCAGAATTTTCAAATAGCAGAAGGTCTAAATATTGCAGTAGCTAGGTAACTAGCGAATTCAAATTAAGAACCTCTAATCACATGAAACAGAAAATCAATTCAGCCTCGTGGGGGTTGCTTAATAAAAAAACTTTTTAACAAAAAATTGAACCGACGACAAGTGAAAAATAAAAACCTTTTAGTCTAGGTAAGCTCCAAAGTTAAAGTATGAAATTAATTTCAAGTCGGTGCCAAACAAGCAAGAAAATTAACTTCGTAAAACGAGAAATGTTGGCAGTTTTATTGATCGTCGATCATTGTATGTTGGCGCCGCCTCAAAATTAATTTCATACTTTAACTTTGGGGCTTACCTAGACTAAAAGGTTTTTATTTTTCACTTTTCGTCGGTTCGATTTTTTTGTAAAAAAGTTTTTTTTTCTCTTTTTGGTTTTTTTACCAGCAAATTTATTGTAACTTAGTGTAATTTGTATTTAATATTTGGTTGTTATTAAAATTACAAATTTCTCGGTTCTTTTTTAAATAAAATATTATAATTTTGCTTTCTAGTTTCCCTTTTTGTCGATTTTTTGTTGAAATCTACTTCGTGCTCAATATTTGGGTGCTATTATTATGAACCTACATTACTTGCTATTGATATTTGAAAATCCTTGATAGGCGAAAAGAGGCGTAAGATGAAGGATTCGAGGGTGGTGTTCCAATAAGAATGTTCCCATACCGTCAAACAGGTTGACAAGTATTAAGATGACTACGGTGATTTCGGAACACCATCGAGTCCTTGAGAAGAGACCTCTAGATATTGTTGTACCTACCAAAAAATCTGATAAATTGTGGTGCCGATGAAAGCAAAGGAAATAGAGTGAAAGTGATGAAACGAATAAGTACTCAAAATGTTTTTGAACGCATGATGTTGCCGGTAATTCTAAGCTGGGCCATCACGGCACATAAACTGCAAGGGCCGGCCCTCGATAAAGCATGAATTGACCTGGAACTGAAAGTTTTAGCAGCATTATCAGATTTAGAAACAAATAAGGTGTTAATTTACCCTCATGATGAGCGCGCTGACTGAAATGCAGAGACTGAAAGGTTAACTCACTATGCACTGCACATATACAGAAGTTTTCTTGCCGTAATCTCTAAAACACACTTATTATATTTTTTCAAATAAGGTTTTTTGAATAATGCATCCGTCGATGGAACCTTTTTTTTGCGGATGGGCAATCATCAAATAACTTTCCCCGCTCTGGGTGGAGCGGGGGGGACTGTCAGATTTGCACTGACAAAAACCCACTCGTGTTCCTTCTATTGCCCTTTATGTTCCGGGGTTGCGAGTTGTTCGAAAGAGATACCGTGCTCTTTGGAACAACTCGCAACCCCGGGAAGCGGTGACGCTGGCAAGCCTCTTTGCTTTGCTGACATCTCTTTAAGGTGGTAACCGCTTCCCATTCCCTGTCGCTTCGGACCATGAACTAAACCAGGGCCGGGGTAGAAAGTTTTCAATAAAGTTTAAGAAATGAGCCCCAGGTGCTTTATACTGTTCGGGACCTCTTGAAACTGTCTTCGGCTTCCACCGCCAGAGCTTCAATGAAAATCATAATCCAGCAAGGTCAACAGTTCTCATCGAGGTACATGAAATGAGCCTATAGCTGCTGTGAGTTATTGAGAACGTAAAAAGTAGAAAGTACGTAGAAAGAACGTTCCGTCTCTATCATCAGAACTTCTATGACCATAATTCTCCACCTAGCTGTAAAGATATCGTCAAGATGCATGAAATGAGCCCAAACACGATATAGCTGCTGTAAACTGTTGAGAACCTCTTGCAAATACCTTCCGTCTCCATCGTTAGATCATCCGTGACAGTCATTATCCAGCTTGGCTTAAAGTTCTCTTTAAGGTGAATAAAAGGAGCCCAAACACAGAATAGCTGCTGTAAATCCATGCGGACCTCTTGCGATTGCATTCCGTCTCCATTGTCAGACCTTCGATGACAGCGCCATCCTCCAGCTAGGTCTAAAGTTCTCGTCAACGTGCATGAAATGAGTTGAAACACGATATATTGCTACTTTAAACTGTTGAGGACCTCTTCCTAGTTGCAAGTGATTTCCGTCACCATCATCCATCATCAGATCTTTATAACGTCGAATTGTCATCAGAACTACTAATATGTGCTAAATTTAAACAGAAGCGGTTCACAATTGAAAATTCAGAATGAAAAAAATCAATCACCCATTATTTTTCCACCCTTAGGGGTGGTTTTTTTTTTCAAATTAAAATGGGACCAACTTTGAAATATACTCTGTCCAATGAAAAAAGAATTTTTAAAATCGGACATCCCAGTAAAAAGTTATGCGTGGTCATACATAAAAAAAAATAGATATACATGTCGAATTGAGAACCTTGTTTTTTTTCGTAGGTTAAAAAATAATGGAGAACCCAAGTTTCGTTAATCAAGTGTCTGAAACAAAACGGGGAAATAGAAGAGTAAGTTCTTGTAGCCCTGCTACGCAGGGTTGACATTCAATAGACTTGGTAAACATCTGAGTCGGTCCTTCCTTTGAAACCCTTTAAAAACAAAAAGCTCCTTGATGAATCTTTGATACCAATTTAAAGTTCGCGGAATTCATAGGGTTAACTCTTGCCAGATGTCCTGAGAGTATTTCGAGATAAAATTTAGAGGAAGCAGAATTTATTTTAATTAGGTAAGTAATCGATATTCTTGAAGACGCGGATGCTATTGATGAAGGCGTGCTAGATACAATGAATTTGTTCATATGCACGGTTTCTATAAATTACTAGCTGTGCCCAGCGGTTTCACCCGCTGCTCACTTAGGGATATGAAAAATAGATGTTGGCCGATTCTCAGACTTACTGAATATGCATAAAAAAATTCATAAGAATCGGTCGAGCCGTTTCGGAGGAGTATGGGAACGAACATTGTGACACGAGAATTAGATTAAATAAATTATAATACAATGGATGGATTGCGTAAAAAGAAAGGAGTAAATAATGCCGTGACGTCTGGAATGGAAGAAGAAAACGTGTTGTGCCGACTGCCGACCCCAAATAGAATGAAAAGGGTAGGAAAATGATGATGAAATTATAATACTATACAATATTTTATGTACTTAATTTGTTTGGTAGAATAATTATAAGACTTAAATTTATAGTATCTACTAAATGCTCGATATAAGCTGAACATCGAATCATTTTTAACTATCCCTTAACTTATATTCATAAAAGAAAATATTTTGGTACATAATTACTCTTAATTAAGGTTATAGAATGTTTTTGAACCTATTTCTCCTTCAGACTCGTTAACTTCTACATAAAACTATTAAAATTCATGTTTCACATTATTATTGAAATTCATTACGAACTGACGACTAAATAATAAAACTTTTGTTTCATGAAGCCCTTTGAATAAAAGTTTTGTAGCCGCTTTTTCAAGTTGTTTGTTATTGAAATTAATTTGTTTTAAATATACCAAGACCTATATCGAGAAACACACCTTAATTTACAATGTTTTTGAAGTAATGAATTGGATGTTTGTATAGTCTTATTATTCTTTGTCTATTTTAGTTTTTGTTTCTAGTTTATATTAATAAATAATAAGTCTCCTTACTACTAGCAATTTAAAGGTTTTTGCGTTGGTATAATTATCAACATCACAAAGTCCTAACATTTTACAAAAGTCCGCTTCACTATATCTGACCTTTGGGATAGGCGTGTTCTTGAGTGGTGACCGTGAATCAGGAAACGTAAGGTGGGAGACCCTCAGACTCAGTGAAGCGATGCTTTTCGCAGAGTGGCTGGTAGCCACTAGTTGCCGAAAATCGAGTGTAGTAGCATGCGATTGAAGAGCCCCTTGTCCAGCGGTAGACTGTCGTAGGATGAGGGTGATGATGGTCACCATTTCTATTACGGACAGAGACGGTACGGTTGGCGCAGTTGCTGCACGATTGACTGCTGCGCTGCGTGTCGCGGGTTCGAACAAATATTTGTATGGCCTACAAATAGATAATTCGGGTCTGGCTGTTTCTGTATGTGAGTTTAATTTTTTGTAAACGCACCCACAATACAGGAGTGTAGCCTAGTGTAGCGTTTAAAAAAACTGTGGAGCCAACCCATGGCAGAAGAAGCCTGGTTACAAGCTGGTTTTATGTGAATCCGAGGTAAGACTACAATGAGAGCAGTGCCATTCCGCAAGATGCAGTGAAATCTCACCCCCAGTATATTATCAAATTAAAAATGAAGAAAAAGTATGAAACCGCTTTTAAACAGTCTTGTTATAACGGCCAAACCGTAAAGCCGACTAATTCCAACAAAAACAGAAATACCCAACACAGAACCGCCGCCCGAAATCGTATCTATTCACTTGTATCGCGGTCGGGATACTTATCAGGGTAGACAGAGGCAGCATCCGCCGGAGATGTCGGATTTCCCGAGATAACCCTACGTACCCCGTATCACTAATACGCGTACTTACTACGCTGCGTTGTGCCCTCGGAAAAAATGTTCAACCCAATTGTCTTAATGCGTTCCATCACGAACGGAAAAAGGGTGCGAATGGTAATAAAGAATACAGGTTTTTGGTTGTTCTGGTTTAATCAGCACCGATTACTGTGTAGGAGTAATTTGAAACAATAACGCGATGATGTACGAAACACTCACAAAGCAGTCGCGTTTATCATTGTTATTTTGTCAATCGTCATAATGTTTTTTTTGCGTTAACTTACTGTTGGAAGTTTACTATTTATTGTTTTTAGCTGTTATAAATTAATTAATGTAAGATGATATTTTTGGTTATTTAACGCAATTCAAACACAATGCAAATTGTTACATGAATAAATAAATAAATATCACTTTTGCTTCCATTTCATAATGTAAAATTTATCCGAGTCTGTACGAAAAGGAATGAAATTAAACGTTATTCGTTCAAACAAATAAATAAATTCTAGGCAAAACGTTTACAAAGCAAAACGAATGAGGATTTAAATCACAAATAATGTGTCTAAGCACTGTTCAAACTATCGATAAAATAAAACGATGCTCACATGACAAAAGAGGCTCTACTCACTAGTGTGTAACCTGGTAGGGAGTATCGTAAGTCTACTTGAAGCTCAGTTAACACAAACTATTGTGTGTTGGAAAGAATCACAGAGTGCTTGTTCTCGTTTTCAATATCAGTGGAGCGCGGTTGGCTTTTCTTTTTCCCTTCCATTTTTGCTTGTTTTCACAGAGGCCTAGCTGTCGCACCGGGGAGGAAAAATGGGCGAGTCACAGGTCACGAGCGAGCGAAGTGCGGATCGTTGTATGCCGTTAACTTGAATGATTTTTGTGTGGTTTGTCAGTGATATTTCACCTCTAGCCCAACCGTTATGCTTTATTTACTCGCTTTTTCACCTTTAACGTTTGTACGTCTCATTTTTTACCGGCTAGACAATAGCTGGTTATGACCGAGCTCATTGTTGCCACAATTTGGACGATTTATTCGTCAGCTGTCATATGCGAAAAAGGGTTTACCTTTTTTTGTTCCCAGGAGTACAATACATTTTAGTCAAATCCGTAACTAGATTTATTCAATAGAAACGTTTGGTAAATATTACTAACCTTGCCACTAGTATTTGTGTTAAAACTGCTCTCGCTCTTTATGACATAAATGGCAGAATGTCAAAGTGATTTGTAACAATTATAAATTTTAATATAAGAGAAAATATAAAAGAATTAGATAAGCTATTTGAATTATATGACTGTAATAAATGTTTCAAAATGTTGATAAAATAACTTTGTTTAATGACGCAATTGGTTTGGCAGTTGAGACTTACTGCTTACACAATTTGTGCAAAAGTTGAAGTCGTCTCGACAAGAAGTCAGCTAAACTGCCAATCTAGTCCATCCGGAGTGCCACACATCTTACAAAACATGGAGGGGCGGGAAAGCGACACTTAATTAACTCTAAAGCTAGGTGGAAACTTCCTCATGGGTTCCTCGGGGGAGGAGGAGCGGGGAGCTAGGCTTTCCGCCACATCGCGTTATTTGGCGGAGAACGCGTCTAAGAGGTCAAAAGCTGCGAACTTAGCCTCCTCAGTAAGTGTATTGCGAAGTTCACTCTAACTCCCCAACTCTTATGGCATGTCACCGAGTGTAATGTTTGACTATTCGTATTCCGACAGTGTTTTTTCTCTTTTTTATTTGCTGAGCGGGGCTAATGTCGCGTGTGTTGCTCAACATCTCGAAAACTTAGCCTCATAATGTTTATTCTTTATTATAGACGCGTCAGTTGTTTTAGTACGCAAATGTAGGGGAGTTGTTACATTTGTCAAGTTGAGTATTTCTGTAAATATGTCTTGTTTGAATACTTGCAAGAGATATTCGAAGTTGACCGAGGGAAACCCTAATATTAGCTATAGGAGGGATTAGTTTGGTTTGTTCTAACAAATTGAAGGACAGACCTTTCATGAAGGATAGGTGTCGGGTTTATGAATGGTCACCCTATCCTAGTTTATGAGGACCCCATAACTTTATTATGTAAATTGGGATAAACTGAAAACAAACCCTTGCTATATTGCTAGAATTTTCCATTTATTCAACAAAATCATTTATTAATGCGTTTTATAAAATATTATATAATTTTTGAAACAGAGTCGTCAAATAGAATATACAATATGTGTAATAGTTTCGTTCAATCAATTTGATTAAATTCCGGGGTCTATTCTGTCATCACGCTAAAAACAGTTCGACATTCGAAAATTTGTTTGAATGACAGCCAGGATGTCTATTACATATTCGGTATTCGCCTTGGAAGCGCTCTATAGAGGCATGTTTAATTAACCCTTGAATTAAAACCGCAGACACTGAGCGACGCGTTCCTCTATTAGCTTTATTAATTTGCACGATATGTCGTGTGTATGAAATGTCATGTTTACTAAATTATGTGCTGTTACTTATGTTATTATTTGGTGTGTATTTGCTGTGAAAGTGCAGGAATGGTTTTATTATAAATGGAAATAAAATATTAAAAACGTTTATAATATTGAAATCATACCATGTTTGATTTCAATATTATTTGGAAGGGAGATACCTTAATTTTATAAAGAGCAATTAAATGATAATTGGGACTGATGAAGACATTCCAACCCCTGTGCACATTAACATTACGCGTAATACGTTTTTCTCGAAATTTCATATTTACGAGTAGAACAGTTACTGATCGAGATATTGTATATTAGTTTCATTCAAGTAATATATCGAATATGTAGCAGATTAAAGGCTGTGGAAACAATCAAACGATTATTTGAGCACTGCAAACATATCTATTTACATCAAATACGTACAAATAATAAATATGTAAACAGGGACTGTAATAAATTTTGTTTTATTACGTCAGCACACAAGTAAGATAATTAAATCCGTTTATGAGACGGTCGTTAAATGTGCCAAACGCCTATTTTATTGAACCTCATAATTATATTCCGTTAATGCTCACTTCCACGCCTCCATAAAATAGATATATTTTATATTTATGCCACACTTGGGCTTAATTTGATTAGAAATATATTTAAATCAACCGTCCACGGGTCCTTGATAAGATAATGTCAAAGTCAAAAAAACAACGTTACCGCTGCCCCGGAACATAAAGGGCAAAAGTAGGAACAAGGTTGTGTTTTAGTCAGTTGTTAAAGTGTGACACTCCTCCCCACTCTGCCCAGTGCAGGGGAAGTTATTTGAAATTTTTCCCATCCGCAAAAAATGCGATATTTTTAGGTGGTATTTAAAAAAAATCTTTGCCCCACACTAGGAATTTCTCCTGTCGTGGGTGCGTTTACAAACATATAAACTCACATACACAAACAGCCAATATCTGGTAACGAACTAATTATTTAAAACACTCATACACAGAAATCAGAAACATTTCACAAACGTATGGATTAGTGTACCAAATTCATAGAGGTAAGCACATGAGTTATTTGAGACAGCCATCGTACGTAACGAGAATGCTTTCAGTTTCATAACTAATATTTTCTTTCTTCATCAACACCTACACAAGCACCATGCAGCATTCTTAAGGACTACGTCATCAAGCATATACCTCTTATCAGTAACTAGCTTTCGCCTCGACTTCGACCGCGTGGCATAGTTACTTAGGGCTAACGCTAACTTTAACACGCGTGATGATCGAAACAAAATATCTTTCTTCCCCTTTTCTTCCCTGATTCTCCCCCTTTTCTCACTTTTTTTAGCCTATGTTCGTCTCCAGGGTACCAACTATCTCTGTAAAATTCATCGAAATCGGTTTAGCCATGTAGGCGTGAAGACGTAACAAACAAACTCACTTTCGTTTTTATAATATTAGTAGGGATTGGAAATTACTGTTATAGATTTTCGGCATACCTAAATGTTACTTTGAATTCTGAGGACGTATTACAAGTAAGTCGGACGAATCGTTTTAAATATACACGAGGTAGTGGGAACCTGTCAGAGGCAACCACTGAATAACGCACTAATGGCGTCAGTTCCACAAAGCCCTATCATACCTACTATTACAGGTATTGTTACACTCCGTTAGTCGCCTGTTCTGATATTTCTGGCAGCTAGTGTAGTGTTTCCTCTATGTACTCTCTTATAATAATATATCTTATGTTAGAGGTATAAGCAATACTCGTGGACACGGCTCGTATTGTTAGGAGGTTCCTTTCTCTGGAGCCCTGACCTGATTACTATATTCATATATCGCAAATCTAGATCTAGATCGAGACAACTCAAAAAAGGTAATTTTTTGACGAAAATACGTATAACTGTTTGTGTGAGAAGTAATGAACAATACATTTATTTTGGATCCTAAATAGGATGTTAAATGTAACTGCGATATAATTAAGTATGAATATATATTCAAATATTTAATTGTTGTGTACATAAATAATAATAGAAAATGTAACTGAACTAGCTGGCGCCCGCGGCTTCGCCCACGTGTAATCGAAAAAAAAATATCCTATGTGTTATTCCAGACTATAATCTACCCCTGTGCCAAATTTCATTTCGATCCATTGAGCCGTTTTGTCGTGAAATAGTTACAAAGAACCATACATCTATCCATCCTCACAAACATTCGCATTTATAATATTAGTAGAATATTACGTAAGTAACATAATGGGCTCTACGTACTATAGTCGCCGATAATTTATCGACATATCAGCGGCTTACGTACGCGCTTATGGTTTTACAGCAATATGTGCCGCGCAGCAACACTCCGACGACAGTGTAAAAAAATTGTACAACTTGTACCAGCGACGAATTGTTTCGACTTGCAATGAATTGAAACCGCCAGCTAGCTCGCCAACAACAAAGTCATCGATACATATAGGCTTTGGTGTATACACTGATTAATTTTCTAGAAAGGTCTCTTTTAAAAAAAAAACGGCTTTTTCAGTTGGGACTCTTACCAACTAAAATTGAATGTCTGTATTTAAATCTTAAGGCAAAATACAAGACCTAACTATCGACCAAAAACACTCCATTTTTTACAAGAATTTGCTGCAATACCATCCAAAAAACCCTAAAAGTTATTTTGCGGGGTTTTATGGCGATACCAATATAGGACATTTAAACATAACCCTTCGAAAAACTAGTATTTATTGACCTCGTTCAAAAAGACACACATTATCACCTGCCTAGCCTTTTCTAAACTATGTTAGGGTCGGCTTCCAGTCTTACCGGATTCAGTTGAATACTAATATTTTACATTGAGCGACCGCCGATCTGACCTCCACAATTCAATTAATACCTGAGGTACTATGATACTTCTAAGTCATCACAAACAAACACTTAATTTAGTAATTAATATAACGGATTGAGACAAGGGAAACTTATACACAACGATTTTGTACTAATTAAATTAGTACAGTTTCCCTTCGTTAGTCAAGACTGATTGATTAACCTTGAGAAACATATTCACCGCAACATATGTACGCACCCATTTCTCTCTAAATTGTTTAAAGCTGTTTATTGACGGGCCTGTTGGTCTAGTGGTTAGTGGCTCTGACTGCTGAGCCGGAGGTCGTGGGTTCGATTCCCACCCAGGACAAACTTTGTGTGATGAGCATGATTGTTTGTTCTGTGTCTGGGTGTGATTTATCTATAATATGTATGTATTTATAAATTATATAAGTATGTATATCAGTTGTCTGGTTACCATAACACAAGCTCTGCTTAGCTTGGGATCAGATAGCCGTGTGTGAGTTGTCCCAAGATATTTATTTATTTATTTTTATTCTGAAAACCAGACAGTTATAAACCTAATAAAGAAAATAATCGTATTGTGTCTTGTATCTGCTGTTGTTTATATAAAAAAAAATTGCTGTGCCCAACGGTTTTAGCCGCTGTTTAGCTATAAAAACAAAATAGATTACGACCGATTCCCTGACCTAACGAATTTACATACAAATTTTCATTAAAATCCGTCCAGCCGTTTCGGAGCAATTTAGCAACTAAAATTGTAAAACGAGAATTTTTCTACTAAGAATGTCTCGTTAAAATAATAATGAAAGTAGTTAAATATTTTTAACTAATCATAAGACTCATTAAATGAAAATTATTATTTCTTTAACCACCTTTTCTCTTACAAAAAACGTAAAACATTTAAAATAGACAATTAATCCACCAGCATTAGGAACAAGATTGAGGTTGTCGGTGTTCAGGACTCCAGAGGGAGGAACCTCCACACTAAGCTTGCCGTATCCAGGAATACTGCTTTCTGAATCAAACATTCTAAGGTCTCCTAAGTGTCGGGGCGGCCACAGGAGACGCTCCAGGCATCGAGCGCCGCGAGACGACCCCCGAAAACCGAAGTTGCTGGTCTGTGGATGGTGAGCAATGGATAGCTCACCACCTGTCCGTGTAGTGACGACAGGCCTATCGATTCCACGTGTGCCTCATAGAGATGTTATCAAAACAGAGGGTCCCGCCAGGGCTACTAACCACCGGGATAGAAATCGCCGCCCCGGAACGCAAAGGGCAAATGAAGGAACATGGATGAGTTTTAGTCAGTAAAAGTATGACATTCCCTAGCTTGGCCTAGAGCGGGAAAGTTATTTGATGATTCATCATCTGAAAAAAAAGGTCGAAGGTCTTAAAGTCTATTTAACTGAAACTACTATCGGCACAATTGCCGATTGAGTCCTCGTGACGCACGTCAACAATGTGTTCAACAATGTGCTAAAAAAAGGAACATTTATTAATATATCTATTAACTGGCTTTTGCCCGCGGCTTCGCTCGCGTTAAATTCGGGGTAACACAGTTCCCCTAGCGCCTTATTGATTTGTAATAGCAACGCTAAGTTTTCCCTTTTTTTCCCTTTTTCTCCATGATTTCCCACTTTTTTTAAAAAAAATTAGCCTATGTCCGTCTCCTGGTTCCCAACTATCTCTGTACCAAAATTCATCAAAATCGGTTTAGCCATTAAAGCGTGAAGAGGTAACAAACAAACAAACTCACTTTCGCTTTTATAATACATATTAGTAAGGATAAAACTTACCATAACTTGAGTCATGTAATTATTTAATATCGTAATGCTTATCTAATTCTAGGCTGTTTAAATAAATTAAACGTAAATAAATGTAACCTAATTAAAAGCGCTCTGGTGAGTTTTCAACGTTTGACTCTGCGGTGAGAGTGATGAGAGTGATAACAATTCAAACCGTATTTTGAGGCAATCATTTAAATGTCGGGTTTTTTATTTTAGAGAAAATACATTTATGACACCATTTACAACCTTGTTTTAACTAATCTACATTGTTTTCCACTGCTTGGCAAAGGCCTTTTTATTTTTCCTTTCACAACTGCAGCCTATGCAGTCTCTACCCATGGAAGCCCCGCAAACATGACTCCGACGATTTGCACCGTCCCTCCTATGGCATCCAGTGTGTGACAGTCTGTGCCCACCTCTCCTGGTGCATCTGTGCGAGGGGGCCGCTCCACTTCCACTTCAGCCTGGCAGAAAAAAAAACAAGTTTTTAGTAAAATTAACTAACTATGTTAATCTATCCTACTTCCTACTAATATTATAAATGAGAATATTTTTGAGGACGGATGGTTGTATGGATGATTGTTACTCTTTCACATCAAAACGGCTGAACGGATCTTGCTGTACTTACGTGAGAAGACGATCCTGACTGCAGGATCGAATCAAGGACAATACATTTGGCATTTGACGGACATGACAGATTATGTATGTCAATTGTATTGTCACCAAAACTGAAAGTCTTTGGAAAATTTCAGTGGTTGGCGGAATTTATGAAATTCACTCGCAAGATTTGTTTTAATATTATTATTAGTGTTTATATAAGAATCTTCAGAGTATCGCAGTCACGGCGTGCAAGCAATTTTTTTTGTTCTTTATATAAATGTTTGTGATGTTTTGTATCTTCAATGTTTATTTTTTGTTATTTTGTGTGCTAGTCGTAATTGCGACTAAAAATACTATTTCTTTCTTTCTTTTCCATTCGCTTTTAATATTCTTCCATTGAAACTTGTAAAAAGTGAAGGAAAGATAGTGTCCCGTCTAAATAAAACCAATGAGATCTCAACGCAATGCGCTTTTCTTTTGTTTTTATTTTGTTCGCAAAATAGAGGACCCGAAAAGGGTTCGACCCGATTCGGTTAATGTATAACGAACCTTTTCTTAAGCGAAAGAAGAAAAACAAGAAAGGGTGGGATTTCCGCATGCCCAATTTTATTTTAAAATGCACTTAGAATAAGCACTGATGGGCTTGCGGTCAGAGGTATTGGGCCGGAATGGAATTGTCGCTGGTTTGAACTTCGACGTAAGGAAAATAGTTTCTTGGAAACTTATATAGGGACAAAATCCCTAGTCTGGGGCAACCCACACTAAAAACATTCTCCTGTATCGTGGGTGGGTTTACAAAGATTTAAACTCACATTCACAAACAACCACACCCGGAACAACTATTTGTAGGCTAAAAAAATATATTTTGTTCCGAGTGGGGAAGGAACCCGCGACACGCAGCGCAGCAGTCAATCGCTACAATTGCTAAGCCGCTATCCAAACCACCAAAAATTACTTTACTTTAGACTTTGGCTCAATAAGCAACTGCTCTTAACTGAACATGTTAAACAATGCCTGTTCTATCTCTGTATGAACTTACTAATACCATACCAAGCCGATTCATTGACAATAATAAAATACAATTGTATTTACGGTTCAACTCAATCCTTTTTTAACACAACTTCTATAAACTACATCAACTGTCAAAAGACCGAGAAGGAAGGATGTAATATGGAAAGACAGTGGCCTCCTCACCTTCAAAGCCATATCCCATTGGCATATAATCTTGCGACTTATCGCCGATGATAAAACCGCGCGACGAGAATTCCGTCCAAACTTGCGACATAAACAACCAAATCTTTCGACTGCGTAGACTTAGAGGGTTGTATTTTTCACAGCTCCAAGGGACCACAGACTTGAGTTTATGATTTAATTTCAATCCGAAAGAGATAACGTGGCCCCGGAACATAAAGGGCAATAGAAGGAACATTGATGGGTGTTAGTCAGTACAAGTCTGACACCTCCCCCCAGCTCCGCCCAGAGCGGGGGAAGTTATTTGATGATTTCCCATCCGCAAAAAAAGGGTTTTGACATACAGATGAACAAGAAAGTGGTCCTACCAGAGTTACTTTTTTTACACACACACTAACACTAAAAAGCTGTCATTCAACCTCCAACATACGAATTTCTAATTTACCAAGCAATTTCAAGCCTGCCTAGTCGATTAAAATACAGTATCCCTAACCATAATGTACTAAAATATCCATTCATATTCCAACGAGAAATTTCACGAATTAGAAGACATTACATATGACTTCTAATTCGTGAAATTTCTGTAACCAAAAGCTGAAAGCTGTAGATTCAGATTTATAAACTGGACCGCATTGAAACCGCGCCAGGCGTCAATTCTATTTGTACTTGTAAATATTACTTACAATGTGATTACTTCAACCACCTACTAAAGAGTGTATGTAACATTTCTGTTATAAAACAAGCTTTTAGAAATAAAAGAAAAAAAACACTGAAAGACTTTTTCCTTGTATTGAAAAGAAATGACAAATAACTTCATAACTTTTTTAAAGCAACAACGCTCAAGTCTAGTGAAAGTGGTGCCATCTGTTGTGTCAATAGTGAACTAGAAAATTGTACACATTGTGTGCCAAACACAGTTTGAGAGTTACTGGATATGTCCAGCATCATCAGCTACATTTCACAAACAGCTAAGAACGTTTACATTCAGAACATTAAGATATTACTCAATGTTTAAGAAGAGGAAATGTCATGCACTATCACAACTCCAAGCTTTATAGCTTATATGTTTTTGAGTGCATAACCACGGAGTTTCATACCCATTTTAATCTGTGTAAAGCTAAGTTTTGGAACAGTTAAAAAGCTGTCTAAGTTTTAAGTTAAAAATAAGTTTAAATGAAATGAAAAGCTTTGAATTTACTGCAAGAAAATGATTGCAGTAAGTAGAACGCTTTTTCTTAAAAATAAAGAATTTACTTTCTAAATATTTCTACTCATCATTTGCTTTTTCCCGACTATGTTGGAATCAACTTCCAGTGTTATTGGATGCGGCTGAATACCAGTATTTTCAACCCAGTGTTAGCAAAACTCCATAAATGATTCAATAGAAACACTTTTATTGCAAATAGGCACACAAATAGATACGCATAATACATCATAGAACAATGTCATATTACCTTAGGTTTTATCGACACACTTCACAACTTATTTTAAAAGATGTTCCCTAGCAGAATCTCCGAACGACTAACTATCTAGCCGGGCTGTTAAAGTTCGTTATTTCCAATTACCGCCATTTCAATAGTGAAATGCGCGCGTTTCTGTGATTGGTTGGTTTTGAACCGGGCAGAGGACACTGTTTGAGTGTTGCCAATTGTAACGTAGGTAGATTCACATTCGTAAATGTGAATATACTTGTGGGTAGGTTAGTCGAGTATAGGACATTCGGATTATAACTGTGCTGCTGGATGTGTGTGTATTATTTTCTGACCCTGAACATTACAGTGGCGACGAGGATTATTTAATTTTGAACTATTCGCGTGTTAAAACAGTATTTCGCAGTTGTCAACGTATTGTACGAAAAAAAAAACAATGTCGATAGGCAGAATAAACGAATTCGACGTAAAGTCGGGCACGTGGTCAGTATATGTGGACCGGTTGGACATGTACTTTAAAGTGAATAAAGTGAGTGATGACAGTAAATTGCCTACCCGTATAGCCATGATGGGGGATGAGGCATACGAGCTGTTAAGTAACCTGACTAGTCCACAAAAACCAGCGGAGTTATCATACGACAAGGTGGTTGACCTCATGCGGAAACATCTAGAACCAACACCGTCGGTACTTGCAGAACGTTATCGGTTTAGACAACGGAGGCAGACTAGCGAGGAAAACGTAGCCGCGTACATAGCCGAGCTCAAAAAACTCGCTCGTCATTGCAAGTTCAAAGATGGATTAAATGAGAATTTACGAGATCAGTTCGTCTGCGGCCTGCGGAGCGACATCATTCGCCAACGGCTATTTGCGGAGGCCGAAACGGTGACGTATTCGGATGCGGTACGGTTGGCAAGTACTCTTGAAGCGGCGGAGCGGGATGCGGCCGCGGTGGAGTCAAAGGCAACGGTGGGCAGCGGGAGCGATGCCGCGGGGAGCGGGGTACTGCCGGTACAGGCGGTGCATGCGCTCGGCAGCGGCGGGCCCCACGGCGGCGGCGATCGGAGAGCGCTGCGGGGCGCGCGGTCCGGCCGGACCGCCGCCGGACCGGCGACGACGCGTCAGGGCAACGCGTTTAACTCGAAGCCGCATGCTAGCGGTGGAAGCTCAGGGGGCGGCCGTCGAGACAACTGTGAGGGTTGTGGGGCAATGGAACATCCTTACAGTGCTTGTCGATTCCGTAACTACGTGTGCAGCAGTTGTAGACGGACGGGACACCTGCGGCGCGTTTGCCCGGACAGGGCGACGGCCGGAGGACGAGGCGCCGGGTCCAGGCGCTCGACGGTGAACTACGGAGAGGCGAGGGAAGATCTCACGTGCGAGGAGGTGTCGCCGGAAGAAGATTTCCACCTGCTGTGCCTGAACGATTATCGAGCGGTAAAGTTGCCTATTCGTATTAATAACGTCACGATCCAAATGGAGGTTGATACCGGGACAGCGGTATCGTGTATAAGTGAGGACACGTACACAAAGTACTTTAGTGTTCATAAATTAGAACCAAGTGATCTAGTGCTAAAATTTTATGACGGCTCTAAAATTAAACCACTAGGGCTGATCAAACCTGTGGTTGGCTATGGAAATAGTAACAAACAGTTAGAGTTGTTTGTCATAGGGGGGGCCACCACATCATTGCTCGGCCGACAGTGGTTAGCAGAACTAAAAATAAAGATTCCAGTGTTTAGTAGCTGTAACAATGTAAAATGGAAAGATGTAAATATATCTAATGAAATTAACGATCTCTTAAACAGGTTTAAGGAATTGTTCAGCGGTGGATTGGGGCGGTACACTGGAGGCAAGGCAACGCTGCGGGTGCGCGAAGGTGCTACGCCGGTGTTCCACCGCGCACGACCAGTGCCCTACGCACTGCTCGGCCGGCTCGACGCCGAACTTGACGCCATGCTGCGTGACGGCATCATTGAGCCCGTCGACTGCTCCGACTGGGCCTCACCACTAGTACCGGTAAATAAACCTGACGGTTCTCTGAGAATCTGTGCTGATTATAAGGCGACTGTGAACCCTGTCTTACTAACGGATCGGTACCCATTACCTAGGATCGAGGATCTAATAGTTAAACTTAGCGGAACTTCTTATTTTTCTAAAATTGATTTATCACAAGCCTACAACCAAATTGAGTTAGATGATTCTAAGGAATTTACAGTCATAAACACTCATAGGGGTCTGTATAGGTACAATAGGTTAGTGTACGGGTTGTCGTCGAGTCCAGGCATTTTTCAACGAATAATGTGCAATTTGCTGAAGGGAATTCCTAACGTAGAAATTTTTCTCGACGATGTAATCGTAGGCGGGAAAACCAAACGAGAACATTTAGAAGCATTAGAAGAGGTATTCATTAGATTACATCGGAGCGGTCTTAAATTAAAAAGTAATAAATGTGTGTTTTTAGTCAAGGAAGTTAAATATTTGGGTTATGTAATTAGTAACGAGGGTATTAAAACAGATCCGTCCAAGGTACAAGCCATCATTAACATTCCCCGACCAACAAATATAACGGAATTAAGGTCGTTTTTGGGAATTACAAACTTTTATGGGAAATTCGTTAAAAATATGAGTAGTAAGTTAGCACCACTTTATGAATTATTAAAGAAAGGCAAACAGTGGGATTGGTCGTTCGAATGTGAAAAATCCTTTCTAGAAATAAAAAAGATACTAGCGGGGGCGCAAGTATTAGCACATTACGAACAACGGAAACCATTGATACTAACGTGCGACGCAAGCGGGCGCGGGGTGGGCGGGGTACTGACACAGCCCGGCGCACGAGGCGACCGACCGATAGCCTATGCGTCGCGCTCACTTACAGAAGCGGAAAAGAATTATTCACAAATACATCGGGAGGCTCTCGCCATTATATTTTGTGTGAATAAATTTCATCAATATTTATATGGCCGTAACTTCATTTTACGTACGGATCATAAACCATTAGTATCAATATTTGGGCCAAATACCGGAATACCGACTATGGTGGCGAGCCGAATGCAAAGATGGGCAATTATCTTATCAGCTTATTCATTCACTATCGAGTACGTACGCACCGATCAAAACGGAGCGGACGGATTTTCTAGGTTACCGCTAGCCTCGATTAACTCAACTACGGCCGTGCAGCCGGAGCAAACTCACTTGCACTTCGTGCAACAGTCATTGTTATTAGACTATAATGAAATTAAACGTCAAACAATGCGAGATGGGGAGTTGTCAAAAATATTGAGTTACATAAGAGATGGGTGGCCTAGTGCATGTGAGATTACAAACTTAAAACCTTACTTTAATAGGAAAAATGAACTTTATGAAGAACTAGGATGCATAATGTGGGGTTATAGGCTAGTGGTACCGGAAGCGTGTAGGAGTAAGGTATTATTAATGTTACACGAACCACACATGGGTATAGTAAAGTCGAAGGCGTTAGCTCGAAGTTATGTATGGTGGCCCGGGGTCGATGAAGCTGTGGAGCACATGTGTCGCGGGTGCGAAGTGTGCGCGGCCCAGGCAGACGCGCCGCCGCGGCAAGCACCGCGCATGTGGCCCTGGCCGAACCGACCCTGGAGTAGGATACATATCGACTATATGGGGCCTATAGGAGGTAGAACGTACCTAGTAGTAGTGGATGCCACCTCCAAATGGTTGGAGGTATTCAATGTTTCAAGCACTACAGCGCTCAATTTAATTGACAGATTAACGGAGTTATTTAGCAGATGGGGCTTGCCCAGACAGATAGTTAGTGACAACGGTACGCAGTTCACGTCGAAGGAATTTCACGATTTCACAAAAGCAAACGGAATTGAACATATTCTTACAGCCCCTTATCACCCCGCTTCAAACGGATTAGCTGAAAATGCAGTTAAACTCCTAAAAAGGGTAATAAAAAAAGCTATGACAGAAAAACAAAATGTAGATAAAGCCATTTGGACATATTTGTTGCATTATAGGAACGTAGAACATTCCACAACCGGAGAAAGTCCAGCGATGGTATTGTTAGGCAGGCGTATACGTACTCGGCTGGACACTATCAAACCAGATAGGGAAAACAGGGTCCACCGAGTTCAACAAAAACAGGTAGAATCTGTGGAAGGGGCGAGTAGGTGTGTGGGGGAAAAGGGAGATGATGTATGGTATAAACAATACTTAAAGGGTGAAAAATGGATTCCCGGTAAAATATTAGACTGTCTAGGTCCCAGTAACTACAGAGTCATGGGCCAAACGGGAGACACAGTTCATAGGCACATTGACCAATTGCGTAGGAGAACAGGAGCGAGATTATCTTTAGTATCTAGTGGTCCTAGTATATCAGAGCGATCAGCAACAGATTCTCAGACAACCCATACGGCAGGTGAAGACAGAGGTGACGGGGCTCAGACGGAAGGGTCACCAAGTCAAAAGGCAGAGCCGCCGCCGTCTCCATGGATCGACCGGAACGACCAAACTACTGTAGACGCCCCGGGTTCCCCGGAACGACAGGTTGTCTTGCCTCAGGTGCCATCGACTCCACACCGCGCCGTCAGGCAATGTAGGCTTAAGACTCATAATTATAAGATTTAGGAAAACCACTGTTTATTTCTATTAAGTTGTTAGTTAAGTTTGATAGTTAAGTCTATTAGTTAAGGTTGTTAGTTAAGTTAGTTGGTTAAGTGTTAGTTAAGTTAGTCAGTTAAGTTAGTCAGTTAAGTTAGTTAGTTAGTAAGTTAACTTCGTTTATAAGTTGTGTAATGATTTAGTAGGAAGGAGTGTAACGTAGGTAGATTCACATTC